>OY783210.1:7485008-8685008 GCA_963678705.1 Panorpa germanica
TTTCGTTAGCGCGGCAATCACAGTACTCGGCTCGAAAGAGACACAGAAGAATTTCGAGGTTATCTCTCTCTTTGCTTATATTACAGTATTCAGTCTCTTGCGCACTCTAGTATTATATCTATATGGTTGAAACCGGATTTATTCATATAATTAATTCTATTTCATTAAATTAATTTATTTGAAAGTAAAAGAAAATAGCAGAATTACAACAATCGACAATTTTTAAATACGCATGCTTTTCATTTAAAATAATTTTTCATTAGTATTAATATAAATTAACTTAATTTGTAGGGATAATATGAGTTTAGGTGAACAGACATATTATAAAAGAGTAACATCAATAATACACGATGATTATCTTGCACGCACAACTTTGCAAGATCATCATAATGAACCTCTTATGAGAAGGGTAATCTTAGACGGTTCTGTATCTAGATTTAGACAAGCATTCAATAGTGTAGGATGGGATATTAAGTTGCTACAATGGCTGCATAACCTTTTATTGGACAATCTTAATAAACAGTTGTTGTCAGTATATTTAGACATACTGCAGGTAAGTCGAATTAATTATTATTTACAAAATTTAATTTAATAAATATGATCGATAAAATTACATATATATATAAAATACTATATTATATCTTACAGCCTGATATTATTTATAGAGAAATTGCTAATTTTTCTTTATTAACATAGAGAATCAATCATGTTATCATCCGTCAAAAATTTTTGTTTGACAATTTTAGATATTAGTTATTTTAATAACTAAATTGTAATATTGTAAAAGAAATTCTGCACAATTATATGTGCTGAATCCTTACGGATATAGAAATACTTTTTCTATTTTTTTTTTATTACTGTAATAATGTTTATGAAACTGATAATAAAATTATTATAACACTTATAAAATTATTATAAACTTACTTTTTCGTTTTATATCTTGATTATTATTATGCATTTAATAAATGCAAACAATTAAAAATATATTTATATTTAACTGAAGTAATTAAGTAATTTCTATTAAAAAATAATTAAGTTATATATAACTGTAGAACATTATTACCTTATACATTTGAATAGACACTATTTTGTTTTTTTTTTTTTCATTTCATTTTCAGTATAACATTCATTTTTTTTGAATGATTATTTGAATTGAATGACATTATATAAAAAAAATTGTTATTACAATATTTTTTTGAATTATTTGAAGATAATATTATGAGGATAATACTACATTATTAAATGAATAAATAGATGTATATATCGAAAATACAGTTAGAGAACGTTATGTACTTTGTAGACAATGATTAAAAGTTTGTGTTACTTTTGGGTATAAGATACGATTTAAAAATATTACTACCGTAAATAAAGAAACTATCAATCTTTCTCATTTCTTCTGGAACAAATATTACGAAACTATTTGTCTCTTAATGTTAAGTTAACACTTAGTTTTACTCCTATTACTTTCACTATGTGTTAAATGATTATACATTTTTAAGGGATTAAAAATAAAGTTACCAACGCTTATTGATAAAATAATGTTTAATGGAGTTATACGCAATGGACCAATCAGCAATGAATCTCTTTTTCCACTATTAAAAAAACCATGGGACCCTATTGGCCAAGCCGCTATTTTTAATAAAATGAAACGCCTTCCAAATAATCCGGTACGTTAATTTGCGATGTAAATTTATTCCAACATTTTATGTAAAAATGTCCATGAATCAATAAAAATATGTTTATGTTCAGATTATTCTTGTGTGCCCGAGTTTTCCACAACCCTCTTCATTTCCAACTAGGCATCAAAGGTTGATGACACTACTTGGTGGACTTGCAAGAGTAGAGACAGTACAAGTTCATATTGGTAAATATTAGAAAAATTAGAGTTAATCTTAAATAGTTTTATGTATATTATTTTTAATTAATATTCTTTTAGGACCATCAGGACCGCGATCTTCTATGACACAAATTTTAGAGCATATGTTAGCATCTACAAGAGCTAAATTGCAAGAAATTCGAACGGAACATGCAAATCAACCAATTGTATTATTCGGTACGTCTTATATATTTTAATATACACATGCATAATATATATTCATTATATATATATTTATATATGCACAATATATTCATAAAAATATAAATAAATATTTCTAAATCATCATTAAGTCAGTATTGTAACAACTGTAATGAAAATTGGTACTGTGGTGGTATTCAGTCTATAATGTTAACGGCCGTATGACTGTTTTCCTTTTTTTTTTTTTGCCACTTCCTCTTCTTTGGCGTTTGTCATTTATTGAATATTAAATTACAGGAATGCACAGTGGAGCCGCTCTGGCATTTCAAATTGCTCAAACAGAAGTGGTAGCATGTATAGTTTGCATAGGTTTTAATATTCACACAGTAGAAGGTAAGCGGGGTTCTCCAGATGATATACTTCTGGATATGATGTACCCCACATTATTTGTTGTGGGCCAGAACTCCGATAGGACTCAGTAAGTTAAATGCACTAAAAAAGATATTAAAAAGGTAATAAACAAACATCATAGTAACTCTAATTTTTATAATTTTAGTCCTGAAGAAATGGAAAATTTAAGAGAGAAAATGAAAGCAGACACATCATTAATAGTTGTAGGAAGTGCTGACGATTCATTGAGAATACCAAAGCGAAAGAAGCTATTGGAAGGCATCACGCAGAGCATGGTTGATCGCTGCGTTATGGTAATTGTTCATTTAAGCTGTATTTTAATTAAAAAATAACATCTGAGATTCTTTTATATAATAAATAGTACACACATTTCGGAATTGACATTTCATATTAATTACATATTTAAAAACTGAATATAATTTTTCAGGATGAAATTGGAGACTACATAACAAACATTCTAACAAATCCATTTCCAATTAAGAAACAACTTCCTGTAAGCAATAAACTGGATCATCAAATAACAGTAACGAAAATTAAAAATAGTAATAAAAATTCAGCTATTAAAAGACGTATATCAGATGCTTCTGAAAGTGGAGATTTAAAATTAATACCAATGAAAAAACCACGACCAGGTATTTATTATGTAATGTAATATTATTAGCTTGTAGGCTCTTGTTCTTTTTAATTAATTTATCTTTAACGGCATAATTTTCTTTTAACTTACGGAATTTATTTATTATATATTAGTGTAATTTCATTACTTTATTTAATTGACAAAGTCGGCTTTTAGAGACTTGTTGTAGAGGACACATTTCTTCTGGGACTTGACCTCTATGAAAATTTAAATAAATAAATAACGAAAATTAAATATCTATTCCTAAAATAACTATTTTGCGTCAATTACTGTATGAATTGCAGTCTTTACTGCATAAATGTCTGTTTTTTTGTTTTGAGAAATTGGATCAAACTTTTAGGATATTCCACCTTAATTACATTGCTATGGTATGTAGTGTCTTTAGTGTAGTACAAATTTGCACATTTTAGGAGTACAACAAACACATGCTGCTGCACCTGGCACAGTCAAAATAAGCACGATTAGCAGTTCATCAGGTTTGTTTATGTTATGGGTTAATTTAGCATGGAATGCATGTGTGTGTTGTATATGTTCAATGTTGCTAATAGATTATAATCGAAAAAAACAGGAGAACTCTTAATGAACCTATTATTTGAGTCAGTTTACAAACAAGGCCGTACTAACGAAAAGCTACGATATTAATGTTACTATTTTTAATACAAGAATATTATTGAATACAAATTATTTAATCCATAAATTCTTGTGTTATATCGAAAGAACGTTATAGTCCAAAATCCCAGAGCCTCCAGATCTACGTCGTTTTAGCAAACCTAAAATTTTGAGCATAGTGTAATATGTAGTTAAGAACGTATTTAGGGGCCCTTTTATACAGGCAGAAGGTGCAAAAGTTACATAAAACCCTCACTCACCTGGCGGAAGTTTCGGCCCACGGGAAGAATCTGGCAATAGTGAATGTTAGTTTTAAACAATATTCTGTAAAACATACCGAGTATAAAATCAGCCATTATACTTTCACATAGGTGAATAAGGTGTGTATAAACCTTTTGCTCCTGTTACCTGTAAAAGGAACCCGTTTTCAAGCTAGCTAGTACTCATACGTTCTTAACTTACATTTTTACACTATTTATTCTTTAAATTTCGCTAAAACGACATAGATCTGGGGCTCTGGGATCTTACTCTATTACACTTTTCATATATATCTTTGCAATTAATAATAGTAATATTTCTATTGCTTATATTTGAACATTAAATTCTAGAAGGTAGGTCTGCAAGAATTGATTAAAAATCTATGTCAAATTTCTTATTAGATAGAAAAGACGTTTATTACAATCTTTTCTGTCTATCAACCATTTGGTGAGTCTTAATTGAATGATGAAGTCTTAAATGAATTTGATTTTAATATGATTAATAAGTATATAAATTCTATAAATAGATTTTACTATATGTATACTAACTATATAATAATATACTGCTATTTAATTTTAGTTGGTCGTCCAAGAGGCTCTATTAAAAATAGAGGTTTATCAACAATAACCCCGTTACAAACAGCTCTACAAACGATAAATAATCCTCCTCCGGGTGGTGTTACTGTTAAAATAGGAGCACTAAGATCGCCACATCAATCTCCAATTAAGCAGAGAACTGTATCCGAAACTGAAATGATGCCTCCACCTCCTCTAAAAGCTATAAGTTCCTCGAAATCATATTCACAAAAGAATTCAAAAATTAATTTTCATAAGAATATTACAGCGGTGGAACAGCTTAAAAGTAATTTGGATAATTCAGATGCTTTGGATAAAGCAATATTGAGTATATTGCCTGGTGAAGAGACTGCTGAAGAAAGTGCATCGTTTGTTACGACCGTTCCCAGGCAACCAGGTGAGTACAATTGAGACGTCTAGAAGCAAAGGGATGTAAGTGACAAATGTTGAATATTTGAGGAAATCAGCACAAACAATAGAAGATGTACTAAACTATTTAGTGACATAGAGATATAAGCGAAAACTGAGACAGATTTTACTATAATAGCATGAATTCTAAAACATACTGAACAAAAACGCCTATTCTGAAGAATTTCACTTACATCCCTTTCCATCTAGACGCGCCTCAATTGTTATTCAAAATGTTGCAAAACTTATTTATTTTGTATTTAAAGCTCAATGTAATTTTAAGTTGATTTTTGTTTGAGGTAAAAATCCAAGAAATTACGTATTTTCTAAGTTTGATTTATTTTTATCTGTGATGTAAAGTTGCACGAATGTATCAAATTTTCCAAATTATTCCAAGAACAGTAAATAATTTTATGCGAAATTTAAAACGTTTCTAAAAATTCATACGTTTAACTTTATTAAATATAATATTCCCTTTTTTAGTGCAACTTAAACAACACACTATTATTTCTCGAACAAGTAACCAAAACAATATGCAACATCAAAAGAACAACACATCCACGTCAACTTTATCAGCGTTACTTCAATCACCTGATGAAAATAATTTAAAAAGATTTACTAAAGGTTTGTATTGTATTAACTTCATTTTTTTGGAATGTTTGACATTTTATTGATAATCTTGGTTACCTTATATATTAATAAGTAATTAATTATATTTCTAGTTGGTGATAATTATACTACAATAAATAGGCCTGTTGTTACTTCAAATAAGATATTGACATCAGGAAAAGGTCAAATAGATTTATCAAAACTGACATTAGTTCCACACGGATCCATAAAAAATAATCAGACTGGTACAGCATCATCTCCAATGATGCTACCACTACCTTCAGCTAGACTTCCAAATGCTAAATTTGTTAAAATATCAAATAGATCAGTAGGAAAACATGTGATAATTCGACCGCATGCTCCAAACCATGTAAGTGTTGCACCTATAATAAGGCAGTTTGAACCTGCTCCTACAATAAACGCGGTTGAAGATATTACGCCCAGAGTTCCAACCGATATAGAAAATACGAATATATTAGATATACCGATAGTGTTTGCTGACAATGATGGCAATTTTAACGAGGACTTAAACGAAGGGGCTCAATTATTACCTCAAAGTTCACAAAATACTGCAATAAATGTAACAGTTAATTCAACGACAACTCAATCCATAAAACCACAACCAAAGATGGTCCTTATTAATAGACCTAATAATGTTATTAAAACAAGTACTGTAAATATTGCTAACTTGAAAAATTATACACCACCAAAATATACTAAAGTTGTTCTAAAACGACCAGCTGATGGTACTGTAAAGATTAATAATGTAGCAAGTTTTATGAAACCATCTACATCAACAGTGTCGTCTCTCCCGTTTATGGAAAATTATGATTTAGAGGCTGATATAGTTGCCAATAAAGTCCTAAAATCAAATCCGTTAGTTATCCGCCAACATTTACCAGAAACTTCTCAAGTAATAGTGTCAAGTTCGGATTCAACAAAATCTACTAGTTATCCTATTGTGTTTAATGTTGATGCGGACAAAAAGTTCAAAACAGTAGTTACTACACAAGATAAACATAAAAACTATTTCAAATCGCCAATTATTTTAAAGCCAGGCACGCAAATGAGGCCTGTGAATAAAACAATAACGGTTACACGATCGTTGCCCACTATTGTTTCACGAAAGCAAGTAGCTACTGTTGTGTCCACTAAACCCAGTACAAATGATTTGGTTCATCTGCAAACAATGCAGAATTTTAATTTTGAGGAAATTGATCCAGATGATCAAGATTCTGAAATGAATTAAATATTGAATGGACTGTTTTTATGGTTAACTCAATCTTGTGTAACTATGATTCTATGTGTAAATTAATTTAAGGTTAAAATTTATAGAACTAAATTTATAAGTGTTTTAAAAAAGCAGTATTGTAAATAAATATTTAGTTAAGAATATTGTTTTCATTTTTTTGCGATTTAGTGTTTCTTTTTTATTGAACATATAAATACATTTATATTTTATAAATAAATAAATGTAATAAAACCACAATAAACATATGAAAAAATCTAACAATGATTTCGAAAGGCAATATGAAATTTACAAACAATTTTTAAGAAATCTATCATACTCAGCAATGAATAATTTTATATATAAAAATGCCTGATTTAAAACAAATTTGCAATCAACAAACTAAGAGTTATTTAAAAAACAGTTTGAAAGAACCCAAGGATTTGGTATTTATATAATTAATTTATAAAAAGAAACCTATAATAAATTTGCTAAAATATTATATATAGTTCAATGTGCGAGAGTTCGACTGTGACTTATGCCTGAAAGAGGTTAAAAGAGCCGCTTAAATGGAAAATTTTATCTTATTAGTTACAATATGCATTATAAAACAATGTTTGAGATAGTGCTTTTTCATTGTATCGCAGATTTATACGGCACAACCTGTTTTAACCATGAGTCGCCGGCGAACTCTCGTAATTTAAACTATATATTATATATATATATATTATAAAATATTGTTTTTGAATTTAAGTGGCATAAAATTACATTTAACAAAAACTTAATTGCTTGTACAAAATATTCATATTTTAGAAAGAACTATCGTTTGTAACATGACATTAATTTGGAAAAGAAATTAATTTAAAAAAAAACGTAATTGTTACGAATCTTCTCGGCTAATATTAACAAAATTTATGATAATTAAGGCCTCACTTTATGTTAGACATTAGGGATTACCAGTTAAATAAGACTTATAAAAACGCATAATATATGTCGCTTGTGATACAAACAAACAAAAATTGGAACCTTTTAAAATTTAGTTATTAATAAAAACAATTTTGTTTGTTAGGTATTGCCGTTTAAAATTAGGTATTACCGAACAAAATTGCCGTTTAAAACGGATTTGAATAGATTTATTTAATAATTTTAATATGTAAAAAGCTTAATAAAATTTTGTTAATAAAAGATATATTTTAATACTTAATTTTTAAAAGAGACTTTTTAATTTTATTTGATAATCCATTTTCATAGAAAATTGTGTATCATGTAATTCTAATATGAGTGCCTTTTTTGCAAGTTTTGCACGAAAAACATTAAGGTTAAGGCTGGAATTTCTGGTTAGTGGAATTGAAGTCAGAAAAAATGTGCCGACTTGAGTAACTCCGTTACAATGGAGAAATTAACTTTCTTCTAACTTTACTAAAATATTTAAGCAAAAATGCTTCAATAACAAAACAAAAATTAACTTGAAACGCGTTTTTTCGGGCCGACTCTAGGCATGACATAAAATGTTTCTTTCATTATTTTTAGAGTTTTCTTACTTAAATTATTCTGATTCTTTAAATGACTATTTAATGACTGCTTTTATATGTTTAATAATACTTTATCAGTACATATACATTACTAAAATTCAAAACATTATTCACAACCCAAACTAAAGTATGTTATCATATCCCCTTCAACGGGGGAACCCCAGACCAATCCTTTACAAATGAATACTAGCAGATTTACATTTTTTTTTTTTTATTTACAAGGTAATTACAACTAAGCAAATTTGCTTATCTAGCAATTTTTATATATAATAAGTACAATACGTATTCCAGATCCAATCCACTGACTAGTTCCGAAAGATTTATATTACACACTTCTTATTGTGTGGTACAGTGGTAGATATCACAGGGTCAGGTCTTGAGGCTTGGTCCTCTTCAATCTACGCAGATCTGTTCTCGTATCGAGTAACTGCAATATTTCATTGTTGTGGTGGTCTTGTAGACGTAGCAAATGTCTACTCGCTGCCTTCTTGATTTCATCGTCTACGGTGGGCATCTTTAAGTCACGATGTAGACTTTCATTTCTGATGTACCATGGCGCATCTGTAATACTACGCAGTACTTTATTTTGAAACGTTTGAATTTTCTTCAAATTGGTTTTCTTGGTACAACCCCACAGTTGTATACCATAGGTCCAAATGGGTTTCAGTATTTGGTTGTATAATACCAGCTTGTTATGCACGGTCAGCTGTGAGTGCCTTCCCATTAACCAATGCATTTTTCTGAGTTTAATATTTAGCTGCTCTCTTTTCATTTTGACATGCTCCTTCCACTTGAGCTTCGCATCTAGTGTCATACCTAGGTATTTCGCTGTGTTGGAGTAAGGTATTGTTTGTGAGTTGAGGGTAACTGCGAAAGGAATAGTTTTCCTGTTTGTAAAATTTATGTGCGTTGATTTGGCTTCGTTCAGCTTAATTCGCCATTTCTTTGTCCACTTATAAACCTCATTAAGCGATTGCTGCAGTTTACTATTCACTTCTTCTTCTTTCTTCCCAGTAACCATTATTGCAGTGTCATCTGCAAAGGTAGCTATTGTGGCATTCTCAGGTTGTGGAATATCCCTTGTATATAGTAAATACAAAACTGGTCCAAGGACGCTACCCTGGGGCACTCCTGCTTTTATTTGCTTCATCTCAGAGTACTCATCTTCTATTTTAACTCTAAAATGTCTACCTTTTAGATAGGATTTGAGAATGAGGTACCATTCAGCAGGTAAATCCTTTTGCAATTTGTGTTCTAGTCCTTGGTGCCATACTTTATCAAACGCCTGTGCCACATCCAGAAAGACGCTGGAACATATTTGTTGCGTTTCAAGTGCTTTTTCGATGATATTAGTTATTCGATGAACCTGTTCTATTGTCGTGTGTTTATTTCTAAATCCGAATTGATGATCCGGAATTAGCCTTCTTTCATATATTATTGGCTTCAACCTTTTCAGGAGAAGTTTTTCAAATATTTTAGAAATAACTGGCAGTAGTGAAATTGGCCGGTAGCTCGTGACTTCATTTGGTGGTTTACCTGGTTTAAGTAACATTATAACTTCAGCTAATTTCCATTGGCTAGGGACGTATAGAAGTCTGATAGCTGCATTAAAATGATGTAGGAGTTTTCTCAGTGCTATATCCGGTAATTCTTTAATTACCTTACCCGTTATAAGGTCAAATCCCGGGGCTTTTTTGGCATTCAAATCGGTCTTAATTATGTGTTTTAGTTCTTTGAGAGTTACTGGAAGAATTTTGAGGTTGTCTTTTTTTGCAGTGCGAGCGATGTCTTCTTCGGTAGTCTGTCGAGGATATGGCTTAAATGTTTTCTCTAGATATTCAGCGAATAGGTCTGCTTTTTGCTTGTTGTTGACCATCCATGATCCGTCTTCTGTTTTGATGGGTGGGTTCAGGTTTTTCGGCCTCTTCAATGCTTTCGCTGCTTTCCATAATGAGTAGTCCGTTTCCTTGTCTGCAGAGAGCTTTCTCAGGTACCAAGCAAAGTTTTCATTCTTGATTTCTTTCAGCAGTTCTTTTAAGCTATTAGCTAATGTATTTAGAATGGTTTTGTCCTGGGGTGCTCTAGTAATTTGCCATTTCTTTCTAGCTTTTCTTTTTTTGTTGACAAGTTCTCTAACCTCTTTTGGAAAATTGATATTAAAATTTTCTTTTACTTTTATTTTTGGAGAATTGCTTTTACTAAAATGTCAACATCGTCTTCCAGTTCTTTAGGTGTTTTCAGCGGTATTTGTAAATTTATATCTTGTTCGAGATCTTTACGGTATCCTTCCCAGTCTGTTTTATGGTTAGTGAGACTTGGTGGAGTACTTCTCATTATTATTGAACTACTAATGGTGAGTATGATCGGTGTGTGATCCGATGATATTGTTTCATCACTACCTATGTGCATGTAGTTTCTTGAGAGCCCTTTTGTTATATAGAAGTCAATGAGATCTGGAATTTTTTCATTATCTGTTGGCCAGTACGTTGGCATTCCCGTGGATAGGAACTCACACTTATAATCGCAACCTGCCTGATAGAGCTCCTTTCCTTTGGCCGTGGTCAAGCGAGAGCCCCAGAAAGTGTTTTTGGCGTTGAGATCACCTCCAATGATAAATTTGTTGCCTAGAGTTTTAAAGAGATTTAAATAGTCTTGTTTTTTGAGATTATATCGTGGTGGACAGTATATGGCTGCAATTTTGAATGCTTGGTTTTGTATTTTCATTGAAATTGTTGTAACTTGCATTTCTTCTATTTCAATGTTTACTTCTGCATTGTGTTTTACTCTTTCGTGAATAATTATAGCTGTTCCTCCCCTCGCTTTATTTGCTGGATGATTTGATTTGTAAATGCGATAATTATTGAGCTTGATATACGACTCCCGTGTGAAATGTGTTTCGGACACAAGGCATATATCAACTTTTTTAAGATGCATAAATAGTTCTAATTCGTGAATGCGTCCTTGCAATCCGTTGGCATTCCAGACAGCTATTGTAATTACGTTATTCATTTCTGTTTCTTTGTCGCATTGTTATCAAACCAGTTTCTAGTTTTTGTATTTTCTCAAAGATTTGTTTGTTTACATTTTGCTGCTCGTTCATATTGTTAAGAATTTGATTTAGCATTCCTTCTATTGTTCTTTTTTCTTCTCTACCGCTGGCAATCTGGCTGTATGTTTTAGGCGCTTCGCTGCTTGTATACTTGCTTGTATATTTGCAGGTTGAATTTCCTTTTCCTGTGTATACCTTCGTTGTACTTGTACTTGCTTCTTCTGCTTTGTAATATTGTCCCTTCTGTTTTGAAGTTCCATGGCTACTACACACCCTCTGTAGCTAGCTGGATGATCACCTTTACAGTTGATGCATATGGGAGTCGTCTTTCTACTTACTGTACAAGATATGGTATTGTGTTTTCCAGCACATCTCACACATCGTGGATCTTTATTGCAGTAGCTTTGAGTGTGATTAAACTCCTGACACCTCTTGCATTGTGGTATTAAACGTGTGTTTTTCCGAAGCGGTTCTATTTTTACTACTATATTTAGTATGTTTCTTATTTCATATATTTTGTCTATACTCTCCTTATTGTCAAAAGTTAGCATAAATAGCGGTAGTCCCCGCTTCGTAGTCTCTCGTTTCTCGTTTATTTCTTTTTTGATTATGTTGATTGCATCCAGCACTTTTAATCCTTTCCCTTTAAGATCTTCAATGATATCATTTTTGTCGCATGATGGATGCAGCCCTTTAGCCATGACTTTAATTGTTCTTTCGTTTTTATCCTCATAAGTATGCCATTGAAGTTTCTTATCATTTAGTTGGGCGGCTAATGCTCTGTACGCATTATGATCAGGGGTATTTATCTTCCAGGCATTGTTGCTTAAAGAAGTGACTTTGCATTCTTGTTCTGTACTTCTTTTTATTATCTGAAACAATGTTTTGTACTCCTCTACCCCCGCTACATTTATAGGTGGAGGACGGTTACTATTATTTTGTTTTTGTTGGGTATTTTCAGTTTTGTTAACGTCCTCTAATTTTCTTGAGTTTACCTCTTTTTCTGGTGTGATGCCGTCTGGTGATGCGATTGCTTTTCGCTTCTTTGATTTTCTCTTGAAGATCCAGTCGGTCTCCCGAATTACTTCATCTTCATCTGTTCCATATTGTTCCAGATTTACATTGAACTGAATGGAGTTGTACGTAATATGCTTTGTGGTGTATGGATTTTTCAGTACATTTTTCCCTCAAATTTTTCGCGGTACTATGACTAACCAATTTAACTTTCTTTTGCAACGTTTATATTATATTATATTATATTTTTAATTTCAATTGATATTTGGTGGATTTTTGATTACATTGGTCTGGGTGGACATAAATATTATTTTATACACTAGTAAATAAATTTTATTAAAATAATGTTTTATGAAAACAATATATTTGATGTAAATTCAAGTATTTTTTTTTATGTTTATGTGGGTATATAGTATTTAAGTTTATGAGGTACTCTGCTGTCGTATTAGAAACTACTTAGTAGAACGATTTAAAACTAAGATATGTTTACAGATATTTATCGAATATTATTTTACTACCTACCGCTCAGACCCCTGCCAAACAAAAGTTAAAAGGTTCTAAAAGAATTCTGACGCGAAGTCGGACTTATAAAACATATGCCACAGGTGAAAGCAGGGTCCTATCACTTACGAATAAATTCCGTGGTGAAAGTGAATTGAATTGCACAAATATTATATTATTTAGAGAAGGTGCTAGGTGTTTTCCAATTACAGAGCTCAATGCGATTTAGTGCCGCGCTGTGTCACATTGTGTGGATGTTTAATTGGAACATACATTACTTTTTAAATCTGTATTTCCATCCATATTTGTATATTTTTATTCTCAAAAAATGCTGATAATTTTGTTCAGTTTTATAAATTTACACAATTACACAAAAATAGGTTATTTACTCCAATACGATGAACAAATAATTTTCATTATCTAGAATTTAAAAAATCAATATATTTACAGAAAGCCACAAATAAATAAATCATCAAAAATTCAGCAAATTAACAAAAAATCAGTCAAGATTAAAAAATGATATTGAGTGAAGAAGAAATAATTCGTGTTGACATAGCTTATTAACTAAAAATAATTATTAAAAAGAAAAACAAATTAAAAGTGAAGCGTGAGCTTTATTTATTGATAAGCAGCTAGGGTAATTGACCAGGATTGCATTGTGGAGGTGAATCCTACAAACAATATTGATCGGAATCCAATTAGATGCGAATCGTATTACTCTGAATGGTGATTGGAATCCTATTAGACATTAGTGAGACATTACATGAAGCTTTAGACATGTCTGCACCGGCCAGAACGCTCCGTACCCCCTCTGATTGCCTTCCTAATACTTCCCAAACGACGTTTGCCGAGGTGCAAGTCGTGGTACTATCTAGTACTACCACATATGTTCTCCCGAACACTGCTCTCTGATACGAGATTGCTAAGATACGACAAATTGTTTGTAGGGAAGTGCCTTGAAGCTGATGAAATATTTAATACTTTATGACCTGAAGAGGCAATTGACCAAAGTAAATATATCGATATAAATAGAAAATGAGGCAAAAGCCAGAAATATCGAGTATTGAAACTTAAGGTATGTATTAAGATATTAAATATGTAATATAGGTTTGAAGTACTAATAACTATCAATAGTTGATGTACTCAAAAATAAATATAAAAAAAGACATTAAATGTACACATTTGAGAATAATTTAAAAATAATTTACTAGCATCGCGAAGTTTTTGGGTGCAATGTCGCAAAGTAGGTACAACGTTGAAATTTGTCACGCGCATTTGTAGCTCACTAGAAAGTATGGCGGATGCTATACAAGACACGATGGGAACCATCCAAGAAAAGCATGAAGAGATAAAAAATCCGCGTACGTTTGGCAAAACATTTCAAACAATAGGAAGAAAAAAAGAGACAGTCCAGATGCACCCAGGAATGTGAGGCAAAAAACAATAAGGGATTACTGGTTAAACCCAATACCATTAGCGAATAGGTTCGACGAACTCTCCGATGATAATGCATCAGAAGAAGTTAAAGTCGCAGAACATAAACCACCACCACTGTTTATATATGGAGTCAACGACATCAAACCTCTCACTAGCCTGCTAGACACGCACGCCAAAAACGCTTATCAAAGTAAGTTGATCGGAGGATCGCAAGTAAAGCTGCAGCTCCAGGATATTGAAACATACCAAAGAATAGTGACACTCCTAAAGGATAGGAACACCGAGTTCCACACATACCAACAAAAAATGGACAAAAGCTATAAAGTGGTGGTAAGACACCTACATCACTCCACGGATGAATCGGACATAAAGAAGGAATTAGAAAACTATGGGCACAAGGTCATTCGAATAAGCAACATCAAACAAAGAACCACTAAAATTCCTTTACCATTGTTCTTTGTAGAATTAGAACAAAAGCCTAACAACAAAGACATCTTTGACCTGGAATTCCTACTAAATAGTAAAATTAAAATTGAACCACCAAAATTCAAAAGGGAGGTACCGCAATGCACAAAATGCCAAAGGTATGGTCACACCAAAACCTACTGTTACCGAAACGCAAGATGTGTTAAATGCGCAGGCGATCACCATACCAACCAGTGTGACTGGAAGAACAAAGTAAACGAAAAAGTTAAATGTGTTCTCTGCAATAACAACCACACAGCCAACTACAAAGGATGCGATGTTTATAGGCAAATCGTAGAGCGCAAATTTCCTCCACTTAGACCCAGATACTCAGAAACTGTTGCTCCATTACCAACACGCCAAGTCCAGTCAGGTACCTCCTTTGCACAGGTGGAGCTGAACAAGTGCAACAAAATCATAGTGAATCGAACGTGCAGTCAAATGACATCGCTGAACTAAAAGTTATGATGAAAAGTCTGGTGGAACAAATGAGTACAATGCTCAATCTCATCACTACCTTAGTCTCACGCTTGCCAATCTCTTCACGTCCCTAAGAATCGCACTCTGGAACGCCAATGGTCTTGCTAAACACAGCCAAGAAGTAAATTCCTTTCTTCTAAACCAAAACATTGACATTTTGCTAGTTTCTGAAACGCACTTTACCACTAAAAGCTATATGAAGGTTCCAAACTATAAAATATATGACACTAAACATCCGGACAATAAAGCGCATGGAGGAACAGCTATCATCATTAAGTCTTCTATACAACACCATGAAATTAATGAATATCGCCAAGACTACCTGCAAGCAACAAGTATTGTAATAAGCGAGCTGAACAGACATTTAACTATCTCCGCAGTATACTGTCCACCGAAACACAACATAAAGTCTGAACAGTTCTACTCTTATTACAATACACTAGGTCCACGTTTCATATCAGGAGGGGATTTTAACGCAAAGCACCCCGAATGGGGATCAAGACTTACAAATCCTAAGGGAAATGAACTGTATAAATGCGTTAAAACACATGGTTTTACAACCCTTTCAAGTGGTGAACCGACGTACTGGCCAACGGATATGGCAAAAACTCCTGATCTAATCGATTTTTGCGTAGTAAAAGGAATTTCCTCTAATTACCTCAAAGCTGAGTCAAGCCTGGATCTCTCATCTGACCACTCACCAGTCATCGTCACATATATCACCCAAATGATGTATAAAGTACCCCTCTTCACAGCACCCAACAAGTACACAGACTGGAGTTTATTCCGAAACTTAATAAATGCTAAACTTAATTGTCACATCTCACTCAAATCAGAAGAGGACCTTAATCAAGGAGTTAATCTCTTCGATAATGTGATAAGAGAAGCCACCGAAGAAGCCACACCTCCAAAAAGTGTCTTCAATTGAGTAAATGTATGCCCCCCACAGTTGAAGAAGAAAATTGCTGAAAAGAGAAAGTTGAGAAGATCATGGCAAAACACCAGGCTCCCATGCGAAAAAACAAAATTCAACCGTGAATGTAGGGAACTTAAATGTATGCTAGAAGACATGAAAGAGAAATCACTGCAAAATTATTTAAGTAATTTAACAGCTACAGAAACTACTAACTATTCACTGTGGAAAGCAACCAAGCGGCTTAAGCAGCCTACAACTTATATACCGCCTATCAAAACGCCAGATGGTAAATGGGCTAGAACCAACAGTGAGAAGGTCACAATTTTCGCTGATTACTTCGAACAAGTTTTTAAACCATTTCCTCCAATCCGCAGTGAAGATGAAGAACAAAACATACATGAATTTCTAAGAGTCCCATCGCAGTCAAGTGAACCTATAAAACGTATAAGAGTCAAGGAAATACAAAACCTAGTAAAGTATAATATAAAAACCAAAAAAGCACCAGGTATAGACAAGACGGAAAAATTCTGAAGGAGTTACCGGCGAAAGGAATGAGATACCTCACTATTTTATTCAACGCAATTCTAAGATTGAAGACATTTCCGCTTAAGTGGAAAACTGCAGAAATAATACTTATTTCAAAACCAGGTAAAGACGCAAAAGAGGTATCGTCATACAGACCCATAAGTCTTCTTCCGGTAGTGTCAAAACTTTTTGAAAAACTTATTCTTAAAAGACTGAAGATTATTTTCGAAAATAGCAAACTAATTCCAACACATCAGTTTGGCTTTAGACAACAGCATGCTACAACTGAACAAGTACATCGAGTAGCCTGCACTATAAATTCAGCACTACAGGAGAAGAAGTATTGCTCAGCGGTTTTTCTTGATATCAGCCAAGCGTTTGACAAGGTATGGCATCCTGGACTACTGTTTAAACTAAAAACTGCACTGCCAAATGACTTTTTCCAGATACTAAAGTCTTATATCACAAACAGAAAGTTTATGATAAAATATCAGAATGAAAAATCAACGATACGTGACATTGAATCGGGCGTTCCTCAAGGTAGTGTTCTCGGACCAGTACTATATTTATTATTTACTTCTGACCTTCCTACCATGCGTGAAACAACAGTAGCAACCTACGCTGATGATACCGCAATTCTGGCACTTCATGAAGACTCCGTCATTGCTTCCGCAAAACTTCAGACACATCTACTACAGATTCAGAATTGGTTAAAAGATTGGAGGATAAAAGTAAACGAAACTAAATCAGTTCACGTAACTTTCACACTAAGGAAGAATTCCTGCCCCCCAGTCACACTAAATAATTTACAACTTCCACAGGCAGAGACAGTAAAATACTTAGGTATCCACCTGGACAGACGCCTAACATGGAGAACGCATATCTGGAAGAAACGGTTGCAGTTAGAAGGTAAAAGGAGAGATATGTACTGGCTCCTGGGCTGGAAGTCTCAGTTATCAACCAGCAATAAACTACTATTATACAAGGTTATACTGAAGCCAATATGGACATATGGGATAGAGTTATGGGGCAGTGCCAGCAATTCAAATATAGAAATCCTACAAAGGTTTCAAAATAAACTGTTAAAGCAAATCCTTAACGTGCCGCGATTCGTTCCAAACTGGTTAACACATCAAGATCTTGGGGTTCCATATATAAGAAGTGAAATTAAGGATAGCAGCAAGAAATACGTAAAAAGACTAGAAGTTCATCCAAATGAATCAGTTGTACAACTTTTCCAGCATAAACCGATTAGACGACTGAAACGTAAAAATCCAATTGACCTACCAAATATAGTGTAGAATAGGTTCCATATGTACTAAATATTAATGTAATAGGTTAAGTCAGCGGTTCTCAAAGTGTGGGGCGCGACCCCCAAGGGGGGCGCAATGATGGCTCAGGGGGGGCCCAAAGCTTGGTTGAAAAATTAATTAAATTTACTTACAAAATAATAATGCAAACTTTTTATTTTTAAAATTACAACAAGTGTATAATTTTTAGTCAAAGTCGTAAGAGTGCCGAACATTTTATACTTTTTATTTTATCAGAAAATACAGAAAAAAGATGCAAACCTGCTGCAATGGACTGAAAAGGTGAAAAGCTTTGTAATGAAGCTAAGTTTGTACAAGGGCGGTCTGTAAAGTGACAATTTGGAGCTATTTTCTAATCTTAAAATTATGATTGAAGAAATGGATCTCAAAACTATTTCAACCAATGCAAAGAAATGCTTTCTTAAACACGTAGAAATCCTCAAATCTCGTTTTGAAAAATATTTTAATGAGAACTTGGATGGTTTGGCATGGATTCAAAACCCGTTCAAACCATCAGTCGATGAGTGCTCCCTCAACACGAAGGAAAAAGAAAATCCCATTGACCTCCAAGGTGACACTGGTCTTGAAATGAAGTTTAAAGAATCTTCTCTCACATGCTTCTGGATTGGTGTACAAAAGGAACACCCAATTTTGAGTGAAAGGGCATTGAAAATACTCACTCCATTCGCCACCACTTATTCTTGTGAAACTGAGTTTTCTGCTCTAGCTGCCATGGAGAGTAAATATCGCTCAAGACTGGATGCGACCAAGGAATTCAGAATAGCGTTATCAGAACTGACACCGCATTTCAAGAAACTATGCGCAGAAAAAAAACAAGCACATCCTTCACACTGAAGCTCTTTTTATTATTATTGCTTTGACTTACAAATAACAATTATGTACTATAGTAGCTAAAATAATTAAATAAATTGTAATTCTTTGTATAGAATTTGTTGCTTGATTACGATTAAACCTATTGCCCCATTAGAGTATGCATAGAATGTGCAAAACTTAACTAAAAACAAATTGATTGTATAATGTCAAATGCGACTTCCTTATAATATATAGTATGTTAACATGTAGGGGGGCCCGGCTTACAGCTGGATTATGCAGGGGGGCTCTAAGTAAAAAGTTTGAGAACCGCTGGGTTAAGTCAAAGGGTGAGTCATCGATGGATGGCAAGCTCGCATGTCATTTTTATATATATTCCCAAAATTTAATTAATGTTCTTCGAGGACAGATTGTAAATTATGTATGTTGTAAAATAAAAAAAAAAAAAAAAAAATAGTTGATGTACTCAAAAATAAATATAAAAATAGACATTAAATGTACACATTTGAGAATAATTTAAAAATAATTTACTAGCATCGCGAAGTTTTTGGGTGCAATGTCGCAAAGTAGGTACAACGTTGAAATTTGTCACGCGCATTTGAAGAGTAGAGTGGTGCTGGCAGTTCGAGCTAGAGCGGCGATGCAGGGTGATAGAAATGAAAGTGCAGGAACGGAAACGATTGGGGGCTAGATTGTGGCGGTGTGGTTGACTACGATTATTGCCTAATAAGAGGAAATTGTTGGTTCAGACTAACATTTTAACGAACAATTACTTCAAAATATTTTGTAGTAAGACTAAATTAACAGCTAATTTAGAATTTAGTCATAAATATTATATAATTACATAACATGGAGGAAGGAAATCCTTTCAAAAGAAGAAATAAAATCGCAAAATCACCAACCAGATCTATGCACACAAATGACAGATAAAATAACATCACTAAAGACGGAAAATGAAAACTGAACAAAGCAAACAACAAACAACAGGAATATTGAGAATGATACGAAAGTTTGCAATAATTTCGACCGATCCGAATACAGGAATATGACATGGATACATGTCAACGTAACAAAAACTGCCGGAATTATATACAACAAAATGTCATAAAACAAAACACGAAAGTACATCAATCCTTACCAATAAATATAACCGGTGTAAAGGATTACACAACAATACAACCGCTACTAAAATTCGTTTCGGGGAAAGAATATACACCCAAAGGACCTCATTAAAGAACGATACGTGGAAAATAAACGTACAACACTCTGACATTTAAAGAATAAAACGTCTCTCCCTTAAAAGTAAACCAAGAAAAATGTCAGTGGTATACGTACGAAAATAAAAATAAAAGACTACTCAGAGTTATAGCGAAAGGACTGCATGCAACGTGCGCAAAAGAAGACATATTGGAAAACTTAGAAAGACGGGGATTCAGAATACTGAATGCTGTCAACATGCTATGGAAGAATAAACACGGAAATGAACAAGATGAAAAAAATACTATCACGCGTGGACTACATTTATTCATGTCCACCTATCATAATAAAGAAAACGTGAAATAAATATTCCAAATCAAGACAATTATCAATATGGTTGTTAAAATTGACCCAATGAGAATAAATACCAGCTTGATGCTGCAATGTAAAAGATGACTACAATCACACGCAAGACTACTACAAAAAAGAGCCAATTTGTGTGAAATGTGCGGAAAAACATTTAACCAAAGATTGCAAATTAAGCAGGCGAAGTATCTCAAAATGTGTTAACTGTAAAGGACACAACCTGCAAATTATAGAGGCTGTGATGTAGCCAGAGAGCTACAGAAAATACACAACATGATCATAAGACCACAAAATAAAAAACTGAACAAGTTACAAGGGTCGTAACAGGCAGGGAGAGAATAGCCTAATAGAATAAATTGTTGTCTAATAGAGTAAATAAACTAGAGGATAACATGAAAATCGTATACGAGGCAAGACATAATGTTCTACATTCTTAGAATTGCAGGATGGAATGCAAACAGACTGCAGCAAAAAATTGAAGAACTAGAACTATTCCTGAGGAATGAGAAAATAGACATCTGTCTCATAGCAGAAATACTCCTAACAAATCAGTCATTCTTAAAAATAAGAGGATACTCAATATGCACCAATATATGAATAATTTAACAGAATTATTAATTTGAAAGAATTTGTGTATATTTTAACAGTGTTAAAAATAAGAAAAGATGAAGAAAAGTAGGAAGAATTCAGAGGAAAATAAGAAGGAGTGAGTGATGGAATGAAAGAGATGAAAGAAAAAGTGAGAAAGATGAAAGAACAGGTGAGGAAAAGAAGGAGCGAAGAGAGTGGATGACGAGGTTGGAAAAAGAAGAAAAGAAGGAAGAGGAAAAAAAGAAAATAGATGCAGAAAAGGATAGGATGGAAGAGACGAAGCAAGTCGAAAAAAAGAAATAGCGAAAGAGAGTTGAAGGAAATGATGGGAGAGATAGAAAATGAGCAAGAAATAGCCAGGAGAAGTGAAAAAAGAGTGAATATAGTGATTAGAGACATAAAAGGAAGTAAAATGGGGGGAAAACTCAGAAAAGAAGTAGAGGAATGGTTATTTAGAGAGCTGAAAGAATAAGTAAAGATAACACAGGCGTACGCAGTAGGAAAGGAAAAAGAGATTTTAATAGCAAAATGCGAATCAGAGGAACAGAAAAGGAAAATAATGGTTGCGAAGAAGTTACTTAAAGGGACGGAGTGATATATAGAAGATGACCTAACGTTTAAAGAAAGGGGAGTGCAGTGAGAGCTAAGATAATGGACAAGAAAGCAGAGGGAAGAGGGGAAAAAGGAAGTGAATGTATCGAATAGCATAACGATAAGAAGAAGGAATTGGTGAAGAGAGGAAAAATAATAGTTTTGGAAATTTAAGTTCTACATCGTTGCCTGCCTCAAGATGATCGAAAAGGCGATAGGGTTACCAAGAGAACCTTACTTCTGCTTCTGCGGAAGATGCTTTGACCGGAAAGCGTTCTCGATTGTGACTTTGAGAGGTTTGAGACAGTACCTGTGGAACCTGTAGTCTGTAACCAGATTGTGTTTTTGGCTAAGATCATGGAACTGGAGATGGATAACAAAGATATTGATGAGCTGGTGAAGTAGCATAGCCAAGAGCTGATCTCATTCTAGGTTCATTCATTCCGCGATAGAAAAAGAGTTTCACATTACGAGTAAGATTTAGGATGAATTTGATGATAGTATTTCTGTTTTTAATAAGCATATATTTATATTCAATTGAGAGAGGGGTAAAAGGGGGAGAGATGAAAGAAGAGAAATAAAAGAGAGGGTAAAGATAGGTTCCCGGAACGTGGCGGGTATAAAAAAAAAGATAAAGATTTCTGGAGATACATCACAAGCTGGGATGTGATTGGGATGGTGGAAACGTGGCTGGAAAGCAAAGAATGGGAAGGCATACTACCGAAAAACAACAGATGAGTGTGGCAAGGTGCGGTTAGAGAGCATAAGAATGGGAGAGCAAGAGGTGGAATTATAACGGGTGTACGTAGGAAGTTAAAAAAGGAAGAGATAGCAGAGAGAAGAGAAACAGCAGTAAGGAGAACGGTAACACTGGAAGAAGAGACATGGGAAATAGTAACAATATACAGTAAAGGAAATATAAAAGAGAGCATAAAAGAAATAAAAGAAGTAATTAAAGATAAGAAACAGGAAAACCTATTAATTGGAGGGGACTTCAACGCTAGAATTGGGGAGAAGAAAGGAGAAATAGGAGGAAAACAACGGACAAAACAATAAACGCCGAGGGAAAAGAACTAATGGAAATGCTAGAAGAACAAGGATGGATAGTCTTAAATATGAACAAGGAAGGAGATGAAGGAGGAGAATATAAATATGTGAGAGGCAGAGGGAATACAGTAATCGATTACGTGGTGACAACGCTGGGAGGAAAAGAAGGTAGCCAGAATGAAAGTGGAAGAGAGGGTGCACTCGGATCACCTGCCTCTGGTGGTGGGTTTGGATGCGAGGAGAGGAGAAAGAAATGAAAATGAATGGAGAGAACGCAGCGATTGGACGGAAGGAAGAAGAAGGAAGTTTATGGAGGAATTGGAAAGGAGATACGAGGAAAAAGAAGCAACGGAGAAGATAGAGGAAATTGAAGAGAGGATGAAGGTAGCAAGCCAAGGTAAAAGGTAGCGAATGACTGGAAGAACTGGAGAAAACAAGTGGTGGGATAGAGAGTGTAAAGAAAGGAAAAAAGAGTTAAAAAGAGAACTAAAGAGATGGAAGAGAGGAGTGTCAAGTAAAGAAAACTTCAAGAGGAAGCAAAGGGAATATAACGATAAGATAAAAAGATAGAAAATGAGATAAAAACGGAAAGGCAAGCATTGGATTACATGAATAGGGAGAATAGCCAAAGGAAAGAACCAAGTAAGGAAATAAAAATGGAAGAGTGGACTAAACACTTTATGGGAGTGCTAGGAAGAAGGAAAAGAAATGAGAGTACAAAGAAGGGGAACAAAGAGAACGAGAAAAAAATGAAATAGAACTAAATGAACTAAGAACACAAATTCAAAAACTCAAGGAAAAGAAAGCACCAGTTAGAGATGGATTAAAGAACGAAGCGTGGAAAGTTGAGGGAGGAAATGATAGAGAAAGGATTACTGACAGCGTTGAATAAGATATGGAAAGGAGAATACTTGCCAGAAAGCTGGAGAGAAGGGATACTAAGTCCAATATGCAGAAAAGGGAAACAGACACGAAGCCAATAATTATAGGGGAATTACACTATTGAACACGGGATACAGGATCTATGCAGGGATAGTGCGAGAAAGGCTAGAAGAAGATATAAAACAAAAAGGAATAATTCCAGAAACGCAAGCAGGATTCAGAAAGGAGAGAGGTACGATGGACAACATATACGCGCTGAACTATATAGAGGAAAGAGAACTAAAGGAAAAAGGAAAAAAGATTTATGCTACGTTTATTAATCGGAAAGCAGCATTCGATATGGTAAACAGGGTGAAGTTGTGGGAATATATGAGAAGGAAAAAAATAGATGAGAACGTAGTTGAAAGAATTGAAGAAATCTACAACCCAGTAAACATTTTGGAGCATTTTGGAGTCACTTTGACATCATATTGAAGATGCGTATGATTTTTTGTCATGAAAGAGTTCATTTATAGTTCAGTTTCTCGCAATCGTTCATATGAAATGTCTGTTTTATCGGCTACAGATGACGGAACCACTCCACCTGTCGGAATACAAATGAAGATAAAGTTGATGCGAACTATAATTGAAGTGAAATAGTGATAGAAACGTCACTAAATAGGGCACTTCACTAAATGTTTACTGGGAAAGAGACAAATATGAGAGTAAGAGTTGGGGGTGAAGAGTCAGAAGAATTCTGGACAGATAAGGGTGTGAGGCAAGGTTGTCCCCTGAGCTCTATTTTATTTTCAATATACATAGCAGATATGGAGGAAGTAATGGAAAGAGGACAAGATGGGGGGATGGTAATAGGAAAAAAACAGCAAGATATAGATCTTAACCTACGCAGACGAAATAGTCCTTTTGGCGAAAGGGAGGGAGAACTGCAAGAGATGGTAAATCGACTAGGGCCTAGACAAGAAAAGGCCAGAACTAAATGCAGCGATAGATGCAGCGGGGGTAGGAGGCCCGAAAAAGAGAAAGGAGTATTATGAAAGGAATGGAATGGCGACAGAGGAGGCAGAGAGAAGAAGAGAAGGAGGCACAAGTGTGGAAGAGGATCGAGAAAAGCAATTAGAACACAAGATATAAAAGGATTTGGGAGAGAGAGATACCACATTACTTAAGAGAAAAAGACACAAAAAACATGAGAAGGATTGCCAGATTTAGATTGGGAAACAAGGAGAAAGGAAACAGATACTGGGCAAATAGCAAGGAAAGGATGTGTACAGTGTGCGGAACGGAGATTGAAAAATTGGAGCACATTAAGTTTTCATGTCAGAAAAAAGTAATGAGCGAAAAGAATATTGTGCAGTTATTAAAGGAAGGCAGTGAAGGGATGGCAGAAATAGAGAAAAGGAACGAGGAAAAGAAAAGTAACGCCAGAGCAGAAGTGATTTTAATCTGAAGTGACAAAGAGACGAAGAGACAAAGAAGACAAGAGGTGAGGAAATGATGAGAATAAAGGAGGACTAGGGAAAATGAAGGGAGAGAGTCAAGGGATGAAGAAGCAGAAAAGTACTTTTGGAAATAGAAATATACAGTAGAGTAACCGCTTCTGGAGCAACTGCCCTTGATGAAACTCCTTCCTGAGTGAGCCCTAAAGTGTAAAAAGTGAACAGAAGTTTTTGTGGAGATAGAGAGAAGGAAGGGCAGGGTACAAACAGGAGTAGCAGGAAGAGATAAGCAGTAGGGGTATCAATTCATATGTTTTGTTTGTATATTTCTTTTTTCTTTTGAAAGAAATGAGAATGGTATGTAATTAAGCACAATGATATGTAATTTATGGCAAAAACATTACAATAAATAATAATAATAATAATATATTCAATTGAATTTCAACTCAATTTTTGACTCATTCTTTAATATATAATTTTCCATTTTGCATTATACGCATACTCTAAAATACTCGTATTTTAGTATTTAGTATTGTATTTAGGTCGGATGAGTTGAATTACTAAAATCATCCGAATCTTCTTTTAGCGAGTATGAAGCCCTGCTAAGAATATCTTAAATGTTTTATCTAAGAAGTTAATAAATAAAATGTAGAAATCAATAAAAATATTAATAACTCTAATAGTCTCAAATATTTCATATAATTGTTTGTAAACATATGTCTTGTTATAAACAAAGAACTCCGTAGAAGTGATAATATCCGTAATATCTAACCGTAATCACTGATGGTCTAGGCTACAGCAAAGAAAGAAAACTTTTAAAATGACAAAACTATCAAAAAGTACTTGAATTCAATTGTTTTCAGTATGACTAAAAAGTATATTGCAAAATATGTAAACATTGTAATGAAAAACTAATTTTACAAAAAGGTAATTATTTTACTAAAGTGCCAAATGGATTTCAAATTTGTTTTAAAATTATATTTAAGGTGAGTACACAGGTAATTTAGATCACTGTATCATAAATAAATATGTCTTACATTTGTAAACAAACGTCATATGATTTGATTTTAAAATTTTACAAACAAAAACCAAAGTTCACACAAGTCAACTTGACACAATTAGGTAGATCCTTAATTATTAATTTGATGGCAAGAAAAATTACATTTAAAAGTTAGAAGAAACATGCAAAAATTAAAAAGACATGTCTAACCTGATGTCCCTCTGATTTTTTTCTTTGATTTTCACAAGGATTTTAGAAAATAATATGACATAGAACATTTCGTTTTGGAAAATGAATTGTCAAATATTTTTATAACCCTTTTTATTTGACACTAGTAAACTGCAATATTTTATAATTTTAGTTTCGTTTTCTTAAGATATCTGACCAATTTTAAAAACACATGTTTATTTCAATAAAACATGTTTGGAAGCAAACTAACACCAAAGTTTTAGTTAGATATTCATTTAAATTCACTACTACTTCTACAGTTTTCAAAATTATTTATTTTTATAATTTTACTCGATTTAACTGAAGCAACAAGCTAACCGTTTTGACATTTCAATTTTACAACACGCTGAAAGACGCAATGGTTTATGGGAGAAATCAGATATGCCATCTTTAAAATATCATAGGGTAGGTATCATAGGTTTAATAATAACGTATATGTACTTATATTAAGTAAACTCGGAAATTTATCGTTAGTTCAGGTATTAACACACAGCAATCTGATATGAAGCATCAATGCTCTCGGCCAACTGTGTCGTTAGCAACATATTATAATTATATAAATATAAAAAAAGAATACGAAGATCATCAAAATAAGCTATCGCTAAAATTGTAGAATTGACGGTTGCCAAAACAGTAACAGGATGACATTTTAAGATAAAATAAGATGAAAGTTAAAAATAAAAAAGTAGCACCGAACAGTGACAAATATAATTGTGACTGGATAAAGATCTAAAAGTACACCGGAGACAACTATATATCCTGCTTCACCCTAAAAACAGACCACTTCTTGCACAGATCATACTAGATCATTTTAAAAGTATTTTTATATAAATAGTAAAATTATATTATTAGAAGATATTACATTTTTAGTACTTTCCATTGTAATTTTGTAATTAATGCGATAGAAAAAAATTGTTTATCTACTGTGCTTTTTTTAAACCTCACATTTTTGTATCTCAATTCTCAATTTTGTTCTAGTGGAACATAACTGTAGTTTAACCAGCAAAATAAATACCTAGGTTACCTTTTCCGTTAGCTAAATTTGGTCGGTATTTGAGTAAACTAGAATTGAAAATGATTGAAACATTAATTATTTAGGTTAAAATTCAGATATAACTGAATTTTAACTGACTATTGAAAAATCGGGTCCGTAGCTGCTCGCCAAGGTGTTTTTATCAAATTACATATAAATGTTGGCAATACATCATCAATAACTTACTAAAAATGAGCCTAGTTAGTGAAATATATAAAACACTAAACTTTTATATAACAATGTTAGCTCCTATATTGTAAAATATTCTGTAATCAAAAATAAGTTATATAATTAATAATTATATAGTTAATAATTCATAAAAATAACATAATTTAAAGAGGCTGCACACTAGAGGCCGTCAAAATACAGACTCACCACTTGATTCAGGTTATGAAAACACATGGCAACAAAATTTGTCTGTTTGTTCAATGTGTCACAATGGCGCTTTTATTAAATCATTCAAAACAGTTTAAAATTTTGTATAACTAATTCCTACAATTTTCTTATTTCAAATAAAATAACCAATAACAAAAATCCCCGGTAATTAATAGTTAAAATAATTGAAAATGCGAAGTCGACCGTATAAGTAGTACTCTTTGCTACGTGATGTATAGTAGACAACCCTGTATTTAGATATACTTTTTAAAAAAGTTGAACAAATCATAGAAAACGATACAAATTTTGTTCAAACATAGTCTTGTATTCATTGCGCATGCATCATGTGCCAAGCCAAATAAATGGCGTCATTCTGATCCCCACTCTTCCAACAGTAAAAAATTACATCTTTTGATTACAGAACAAAATTTAAACAATGTACATAACGGTTAATAAGGTTTCAAAATAATCAATAAAAAAGGAGATATCTATCCAACTACTCAAAGAACAATTGTAATAGTCAGTAAGAGTAAAAGAGTAATTTTTACTAGTGTTTATTTAAAATTTTAACTTTTTGTCCACTGCATTAAATACTTCCATCACTTTAACAAATTAAAATTTATTTTTTAAGTAGCAGAAATTGATAACAATACAAACAAGAAGAACAACAGGACCATTGTATATGTTCTCGTTAAAAAAAATATAGCGGAAATATTTTTCTTTTAAAAACTTCTATGGCTGCATAGAAAACGCAGTTAAGTTAAAATAAGGATTTCAAAATTTTGAAATATACTTTTAAAATTTTATAAAGTATACTACAGAATTTATTTCATTAAAATATTCTATTTCTGTACTCACTGAAAGTCATATTTCTTACCAAATTAATAACGAGTGAAAATATGAATCGTAAAAACTATCAAAAAAATTTACTGTCGAAATTCAAATAACGTGCAAAAAAAATAACTAATTTGACGGTATGCATAATACAAAGGCCTGCTTCGATATTTCAAATTTATTTATTACTTTTATATAAATAAAAGATTTTCTTCAAATAAACTAACAAGGAATATATAAGTATATTATTCTCCTATCATTACCTGGCCATCCATTGATGTGTAGTATATGAAGACTCTCTTTGACATTTCGGGTCCAATTTTTCTAATATTGGACAAGGGTCCTGCAGCTCTTCGCACGGAGATTTCGCTTAGAAGTAAACTGCCTTCTTCAGGTGAGCAGTTTTCATACGCCTGCAAATTGAAAGCTTTATTGGTTTGTTTCTGTGATTGGGTAGTGTGTCTTATACGATACATAAAAAATATTATTTCTTACCTGAAGAAGCGTCTTTAAAGTAGGATATTTGCTGATGATCGCTTCTGCCGTTTCAAGTGTTGCTCTGTTAAACTGAACCAATTGTTGCTTAAAGAGTCTTGTGAGGCCAATACCATTGACGACACCGACACAATCTTTGGGACCACTTGTGGTACAACCATCAGTTTGAAGGTCCCGCTCGTAACGGTCATTTCTGTAATTTAAATATTTTTCATTTGTAATTTGTAATTTAAGAAATTAAAATAGCAATAAAGTTGATAGAGCTATCCACCAGAACTACGGATGCGGATTCATTTTATAATTAACTACAACTCACTAAATACAAAACTTGGATATTGCAGAACTTCTTCCTTGTACGTAACCGAATAATATATAGTCTAAAAAGGTCTAAATTTGGCCTAATAATCTTTTATTTTATGATTCTTAATATTTATAATCTTTTAAATATTCAAAAGGTCTTGCTTAAGCGATTAGCAGATTTAAAGACACGTTTCATGAGTGTAGTGTAAAAAGAAGTTTTGCGTTTATTTTAATCCTAAAAAAAGATTACTTTATGGTAAACGTTTTAATAGCAATAAAATAGGTCGATAAAGCTATATATAACATAATATTACTCATGTAAAAGGTAACTGTTTTTATGTTACATAAATCCTGAATACACCTAATTCTGTTTAGCGAGAAAAATAGAAGATATTAACAGTTTTAAGAAAAGACATATTTACATAGGCCGCCGATTCGAATTTCTGCATCATCAAGAGATAACCTGGTTGACTGATCTTATGACTGATTAAACAATAACGAATAACATAAAAACATAATTTCATATGTTAAAAAATATTCAATAAAAAATTATTTACACCCTAATAGAAGAAAAACACATGAAATATAACAATTTTATTTATTCTACTTTACTAATATAACTCAACGTTGAATAAAACAAATTTAAATAACATGTTTAGTTTTCATCGATATTCGTGCTTATAACTGCATAAAATAACATTAAATGATAAACATATATCTTACTTGAATGGGGTCTCTGCAACACTCTTCGTAAACTGTTGAATGAACAGTCCTAAATCTTCGGCATTTTTTAAAATTCGGTGGTCTACGTTTTCTTTTATTTGTAGCTCAGTTACTGAAAATTCAAAATCCCTTCTGGTAACTAGGGGAACTGTGTTCTTTTTGGACTTGCTTTTGTGAGCCATTTCTTGCCTAAAAATTAAAAAATAAAGATGTATGGAAAAAGCAATCTTTGGGCAACGAATATTATTATATTCCGACATATCCCAACTTTAAACAAAAAAGGAACCTAACCTAATCATTAAAGAAGATTTTAAGCTTATTCTGGAGTCAGTACCTACAATAGATTTTATGCTTTTCAAAGGTATCGCGTATGGATCTGTGTCAAAAATTAAATTGGATAGGACAAAATCATAAGAAAAGATTTTAAGCTTAGCCTTTATGTTGTAAATACATGTACCAATTACATTTGAGAGATTTGAGAGAGAATGCATAGAAAGTAATTTTTTAATGTAATAAAGAAACAAAGGTATCTTTAAATAGAACAACAAACAAAAAACTTTGCCATCACATGTAGTTACTTACTTAAAATAATCTTGAACTCCGCACAATGCAAGCGTTATTTTAGCCGAGCTTATCATACTCTTAATGTTTTCTATCTTTGTTATCAACATTTTTTCTTTGACTAGAGGCAGAAATTCTTCCATTGTCCAAACCAGTACAATATTTGGTTCTTCAATAGCTGTTTGCGACATTGACATCTATAATTTGTTCATATTTATTTTCACATATATTTTAGCTGTTTCTAAGGCGATAAACTAGTAGAAAAAGGTTTGCACTTTCTCTTGACTAATTACTCTGTACTTCTTATTGTTTCTGCATTATTTTATCTAGCCTAGCGATATGCGGTTCAATTTTAAGAGTCATACGTAATATCTAAAGTAGTGTAGTTCCTTATTTCACCGCTATTTTTGAAGCAAATACATTCAAACATTTTAATTTTAAGTAGGCGTATATAATAAGCTTTTCAAATTATTTTTTATTTAAATATTATTTTGATGTTATGAGGAAATTACATAACTGTACAATTTATACATAACATTTATGCTTAACAAATACGCAGTCAGCGCCTTGAGGATAGTCCACCACTATAACTGTTTTCGTTTTAATCCGCACCGGCAATGACTTGGCAATTACATTGTGCCGATTATTACAAGACATATTATATATAACTTTTTATGTTACTACTGACAGAATCATTGTTTTGTAATTTTACAAAATAGTTAATAATGCTTGCGTTATTTTTAATCTGAGTTTAATTTAACTTACTTGTCCCTGGCTTTCAACCAAGTGAGGTCTCATTTGGCGTAACCATCCTATACTGCAAGGAAGAACCCGGTCGCCAACTTGTGTTGCGATACCAGCATCGTCAAGCGTGGACAGAATTAGATGACCGTATTGATTATTTAACACTCCAGGATCTATCAAGACTCTCATGTACTATATTATAATAAAAATGTTAACTATTTCTGGAATAATTTCTCTTTTATCTAGTTTTACTGAGTTAAGATCAACTTATAATTAAAACCTACTTTTATACACTCGCCAGGTTTCAACACTTTATGCTGCTCATACAGATCTTTCTTAGCAAGTTTTTCTCGAAGATGTTGTTCTTTCATAATTTCTCGTTCTTTTCTTTTCTTTTCGAATTCTTCTTGCTTCCTCATAGTTTCTTTAACATTTTCACATTTCTCAGTTTTTCTATTTTTGGAATTGTCTTTCACAAAATGTTCAGAAAGTCGTTTATGTTTTGGTTTGGATAATAATGTAGGTTTATTTTGGATAATATTTGCATTACGATATTCATTAGCTTTCGTTGCTAAATCAAATTTTGGAAAATCTAACTCGAATTGACTATCTTCCATATCAGAGTCTTGAAGATTTTTTAGTTTATTTTCAACAGTACTTTTATCATTTTTTGGTATACTTGTAGAAGGCAAACTTTCACAAGAATCACTAGATGATAGATCAATTACATGTGCCATGTTGTCTTCAATTAAATTATTTTATAATCTTACTTATGTACTTATAATTTCTAAATTACGAGACACAAACAATTTGGTAAGATTATTTAAACACACTTGTCAACTCTGACAACTGTTAGACAAGCTACAGTGATGTTTATATGCCAGCATGCTGCCATCTATTAAGCTTACAGTAAGATCTTTTTTCAAACAAATATAAATAATTTAAACGACTAGTCTTTGGCTTAAATTTAAATTAGTTTTGTTTATTTGTTCAATGGGCTTGAATGGGCTTGTGAACTAATTTTTTAAGGGTAGATTTTTTAATTGTTGATTTAAACAGATGTTAATAAATGTATATTGGCGTTTTTATTTTATTAAATATCTAAATGTTGATGAAGATATAGCAATTAAATATTCCAATTCTAGTTTTAGCGCTACAGATGTATGCCATATTTATGATGTAACATGTCGAAGAATTAAGGGATAGGTCTGTTATTTGTTATATGTAAGATTTGTCTTAAGTATACCATCTCTTTTACAATCTGTTGTATAAAACAGATGGCAACTTGGCAGATGTGTTGGCTTGTTACATGTATTGGAATTTTCTACAACGTTGGATCCCTTTAATGATTAAAGGGAAAGAATGACGGTTAATATCTCCTAAAAAATAATTGGATCTAGCAGCCAAGTTTATCAATATATTGGCCAGTTTTAAAGAACTTACGACATGGTTCACAAGCCTATTCGTTAATCTGCTGCTACGTCTCATGTATTGTTATTCATTAGGAAACTTGGCACTTACTTTCAATTTAATCCTGTTTTATTCCATATAATAGTTTTATATTGAACTTAAAACCAATGAATCTTAGATTTATTTATATATGTATAAGTAAAATAATACACTAAAATAAAACAATCTAAAATTGAAAAATAAGTACTTATATTAATAAAAACACGTCACTACTATGCATACGATTAAGTTTAAAATTTTAAATATGAAATAGTTATAATTGAAACTGCGAGGTTGGTCTCGGAAGTGATGAGACCGATACACTTTGCCTACAAGGCGTACTGGTGGCAAGGCTGCTTTTAGATATACTTCCAGTCAAAGGCTTTCTGTTATTATGGAAAGATTGAAGAAGGAAACATTATTTGAAAACGTTGATCATAGACAACGATTCTACAAAGTTTTTCTAAACATAGTCTAGAATTGCGCGGTCATTATTTCATAATACACCAAACAAAACTCTTCTATCATAAAATATAAAAAATAATAATTCATTCTAATTCTTTTGTTTTCTTATTCCAAAAATCCTTAAGCTTGACCTACATTTAATGTAGTTTCCAATTGTAATTAACTTTTGATTACGGAACAAAATTTAAAAAGCAGAAATCATGACTTAATAAATTTTGAAAATAATCAATAAAAATGTATCCATCAAATTGCTGCAAATCAAACTGTCCAAAGATGATATTTTTATTGGTGTTTATTTAATGCCTCTTTAAATTTCCTGTCCAGTGCATTATATGCTTCTGTCATGTTTAACGTACTAGATTTTGTAAGCAGTAGTATATTTTGTAGTATATGTTGTCTTCTTATCGAGGAGAAGACAAAACTATTTCAGTTATAGTGTAGGTAACACACAAGAGTGTTTATGTCACAATATTGGTAATGTACAGTAAAATAAAAAACGATATGTTTCTATAATATATTTCTTATTGTCAAATTTTGATTACAATTCAAAATATATGTTCCATGAATTGACAGTTGCTTAAACAAATGTGTTAAAATTATTTATATGAAAAGAAATTTATTTGGCTAAATGTAAAGATTATTTTATTTTAGATATAAGTAAAATAATATACTAAAATAAAACAATCTAAAAATGAAAGATAGGTGCTTATATAAATAAAAACACGCCCCAACTATACATACTATTAAGTAAATTTTACAATTACTAATAAAAACAATTTTATGCTATTATTAAAACATTGCTACTAAATATCAAACTATTTAAATCAAATATTTATTTATATATAAAATGGGATAAAATAAATAAGTATCAAATATTTTTACAATGATTAAAAGGATAAGTAATATCCACAACAAATAAAATGTACAATTGTAATATCTATGAATTAAAGTATTGTTTAAGCCTTAAGCCTTTTGTGATATCGCTGGTCACATGGTAACGACTATTACAAAATTAATTCAAAAATGGCATGAAAATGATTATATTTCTCTAATTTGAGAAAGTGTTCTATAATGTTTGGTATTTTCTATCTTAAATGAATCTACTCTTTCATTTGTAATCAGACGCCATAACAGTTGTAGCTAACGGTACCATGATGGCATTGTAAAAATGAACAGATACTGTTGATAATTATTATTTTTAGAAGTATTCGATGCTATAATGTCTCCTATTTTTACAATTGAGGTGATGAGGTGAGATGGTAACCAGAGGTTTTAAGTTTAAACATTAATCATCGTTTTTAATAATTAATGTTTAAACTTGTTCAGCATTTTTAGCAGCCTAATAATGTTATTTCTTATTTGTGTAATAATAAAATAAATAATTTTAATCTAGTTTTTACAGTACTTTTAATACACGTTTACCGCATTACAGGTAAAAGGTTTAAAGGATCTGTTTAAATAAGCGATAATAACATTTTTGTTTAGGCTTTGAGGGACTTGATTAGTCCATCTGTGGAGAGAGATTTGGGCCTTTCAATTGGGAGGCCAAGGGCTCTGTCCCAGACGAGGGAAGCTAGGACTCCAAGAGCTCTGGATACACCGAACAACACGGTGTAATAGTTCATCTCCTTAAGTCCATAATACTGAAATATAAAAACACTAATGAGTAACATGAAAAGTAACATAATTCAAGTAACCAAACTACTGAGTAACTTTTAAACAATTTATTCTATTTTGTTCGTTACTTCTTCTTTAATAGAGCTTCCATTACATATTTATCTATAAATTTACCTGCAAAAGAACGCCGGAATGGGCATCTACATTTGGCCATGGGTTCTTGACCTTGCCAGTTTCGGTTAGAATTGGAGGTACGACTTTGTAAACGGTAGATACTAAGTTGAAGAGAGAGTCGTTTGGTAAATGTTTGAGTGCGAATTCTCTTTGGCATGTATAACGAGGATCAGTTTTTCTCAAAACAGCATGTCCATATCCAGGAACAACCTAAAATTCACAGATATTTTTATAATATTTGCTAAGATACAAATTTAATATATAGTGAAGTAATAAGAATTTAAATAAAACAAACCTGTCCACTCTTCAAAGTCTTCCAGATGAAATCTTTCATTTGATCTTCGGTTGGATTTTCGCCAAGTTCCTTTTGAAGCTTTTTCAGCCATACAAGCACCTCCTGGTTGGCAAGACCATGGAGTGGGCCAGCCAGACCATTCATACCAGCAGCGAACGAAAGATAAGGATCGCTAAGAGCGGATCCTACCAGATGGACTGTGTGAGCAGATACGTTGCCACCTTCATGATCACTAAATCATTCAATATTACATTTTAGTTTTCTAATACATTTTTTAGGTGATTAAAATAAAACGTTTAAGCATTAAATCTTTTAACCTGTGAATGGTGAGGTACAATCTCATCAGTTCAGTGAATTTCTCGTCGTCATAACCTAACATGTTGGTGAAGTTGGCAGACCAATCCTTGGAGGTGTCAATAGCACTGATTCCCTTACTGTCACGGTATGTGTTACGGTAAATTGTGGCAGCTACGACTGGTAGTTTAGCGATAAGGTTCATGCTATCCTCATATACGTACTGTTTTAAAAGATAATATTTGAAAATTGTGTTAATATATTTGTAAATATTTAATAGTTTTGTAGAATAATGTATATGTACATACCTCCCAGTATTTCAATTTACTAACTCCTTCAGAGTACGCTTTGGCGAATTTACTTTCGCTATTGAGAGCGGTAATGGCACAAGATAGTTGGGACATTGGATGTAAAGATGATGGCATATTATTGAGCATCGTCACAACATGAGCTGGAAGAGTAGCGCTGGAAAGTTATTTTATTATTAGTCTAGATTTTAACTTATTTTTTTACACTTTTTAGTTAATGACAAAAGTTTATTAATCAAAATATAGTGCTCAGAAATACAAACCGGTTGGCCCATTCTTTTGATAGTGCTTTAACTTGTGCGTCTGTGGGAACCTGCCCTGTAATTAAAAGCCAAAACAGACCTTCAGGGAGTGGTTCGGCACCTCCTGGTGCTTTTGGAAGGACCTTTTGACATTCTGGAATGGATAATCCACGGAATCTAATACCCTCATCAGGATCTAGCACAGATGTTTCACAAACTAGACCTTTTATTCCACGCATACCACCGTACATCTGAAAATATAACAAATAATATTAATTTACTGATAACTAATAGCACAAAGTCTAGCCTTTTTCTATCTGTACGCAATCCACAATTACGCTAAATTCCATTCTTTCCAATCACAATTGATCTATAATAATAGCCTATTAGAACCAGACACCGAGAAAATATGACTCGATAACTTAAAAATAAAAATTTAAATTACATGTTATCAATAACCCAATGGTACATTTTATAATGTTAACTTAACAGTTTTTTAGAGTTATGTTCAGTGAAAGGAACCCTGTTGTGTAATTGAATAACGATATGAAAATTTAATTTAGATATCGTTTTTATGGTTATTTAAGGTTGTTTTAGAACTACGTTATATATTGTTATATGAAAAGCTATAGGCGTTATATTTTGTAACGTTGAACTCAATGTTTATACTATTTATATAATTTAACTTCAAATATTTACGTTACGTTATTTTTAATAAAAATAATGATATTATGTGACATGCATGGATTATCAAAAGTATTACTAAAAATTGACATTGTAAATTAAATATATTATGTAATTATAAACCAGTTGCTCAAGATCATTTTGAATGCAGCTAGGTAAAAAAGTAGAATATAATTTATCCTATAAGGCAGACAAAAATAAACAATATATTGCAATGTCATTAATAGCGACTAAATGAAGCAGAAAATGCAAAATATTTTAAAATGATTCAATAAATAAAGAAATAATTTATTTAAATGGCTCCAAATAGTTGTTTTACGACAGACTTATTAAAATAAATTACCATAAGACTCCTGCAGCACCTTTAAAAATATATTTTCATAAAATTAACTAATTTTATGGTGACTTTCTTAACAGACAGATTGGGTGGTTAAAAATAAATTACAACCCCCCCAATATTAATATAATAAATTTAAAATAAATATTTAAGAAATTGAAAACATTTACCAGTGAGGAGATAGAATATATGCATTTTGTATTTTAACTGCAAAAAAGCACTTAGCCGTAGTATTTCGATTTCAAAATAATTTACGCCCTGTAAAAATATGTCCTGGTTTAAATTGATAAGGTAGTTGAAACAGTTACGTCATTCAAGTCGATTGTGAGTCAGTTATGATTAGTCCGATTAATAATCGAAATACTTTAAAAAGAATAATTATATGTTTACATAATTACTAACGAATTTATAAACAAAACATTTGAAAATAATAATAAACCGGTTGTATAGAGTACGACGAAAACAATTTTTTAGTTATTTTTTTATTGGATATTTTAAAACTTGCAGACAAGTTTTGCACTTTGTCCTTAAAAAAAATGTTTAAACAAAAAGCTATTCTTAAAAAATGTTACGTTAGTCCTTTTGTATGAACGAAAAGGTTATAAGGTAATGTCTTCATAGTTTTTATTTAGTATACTCGTAAGCTTATCTGAAAGTTATAGGATTGATAACAAAATGTCCTTGTCTCATGTCAAATTGATATTGAACGACCACCATCGTTATTATCTGCGTGGTGGTCGATGCTTAAGTGCATGCTCAATTGCACTAGCCACTAATCAGCCACGCTTTAAGGGTCAAGGTCACCTAATGTCATTGGAGAAACCACAACGGTAAGTCATGATACTACTGCGGATAAATGAATTTGCATTTTTACCAGAACATTATAAAATTTATACTACATTAGCAATATTTAATACAGATAAGCATTACATATATTTCCTTTTTAAGAAAGTCTTGATGACAATTTTAAACTCGCAATATATGAATTCTTTTCTATGACGCCAAGAGCTGTATTAAAATTTCGAATTTCAATTGAAAAAATATTATTGATGTAGCAAAAAACCAGTGGGAACACACTTAAACATCCAACCCTTTCCAAAAGAACTATACAACTCAGTAAACTGTTTAAAATTATTATTATAAATTATTAATAGCGTTGTTGTCTAGTAAACAAAATTATTAGCGTTGCCTGTTTATTAGTGTTATTACTTGTAATAACATTGTTACACTCTTTCAAACAAACATGTAAAAAAAAATTATTTAAATTTTTTTTTTTTAATATACTAATGCAATAAGTAAAGCGGATATAATATGTAAATGTTTTGTAGAATAAAATTTCCATATTTTTAATTTTTCTTACGCATGTAGTGACAATTGATAAGCAAACAAAAATGTTTTAAGTAATTAGAACAAATCAATGCTTATTAAAGTATTATTCCTACCAGAAATTTAATTTTACCTTTGTGATACATCTTTAAATATAAGTTTTAGTAGTATACTTTATTTAATGATAACTACTACCTTTATTTATTATATTTAATATAATTATTTTGCTTTCATTATATTTCACAAGCTAAAACTGACATTTAAGGTTAAAATATAAAAGTGTAACTAAAAATCAGTAGCTGAGAATGGGATTTAAAGCAGTAAATAATTACGAAAAATACAAAGAAATTTATACAAGTAATACTGAGAGCACAATATAGATTAGGATAAATTATTTTGCATATATTTTACAGTATTGTTATTAAGATATTGTGAAGGTCTGTACGGTTTGACAATTGGAGTTCGAATTGCAATTATGTATGTATATTTCAAGAAAAACAAATATTCTAATTCCGCCTTCCGTGAGGTAATATGGTTTCAAGAAAATTTAATTAGAAAAGTACGAAAAAATTAGTGAGTTTCTTAAATTAATATATTACTTTCCAAATAACGTTTATTCTTTTAAATAACTAAGTAAACATAACATTAAATACCAGAATAATAGCGTCATATACTACTATTTACTTTCTTTAGATTATAACGGATGATAATTAATATTAATTAAATAGCTACTACAATGGCGAGAACAATACGGTATCAAACATTCATATATACGATAACATTATTTGTTTTTTTATGTAGTGAAACTACAATAAAAAAATTATATTATTTTTACTTGTATCTGTCTCAACATCAGTGGTACCAGCAGTTTATAGTGGTACCAACGGAATTTATAGCAATTTTGTTGTATTATAAAACTTACTGCAAAATATCAAAATGTTTGCATTTTTATGCGATATGTGACGTCCTGTTTACCTAAATAGCCAACTAATTCGATAAATATTGACAGGTACATTTATAAATTGTAGATTATTTCATTACCTGACTAAAAATAAATGGATTGTGACAGTAGCATAGGTAAAAATTTCAGAAATAACATATTTGCGGTGTAAACTTCAGAAAAATAGTTTTCCAAGCAACCATACATTACTAGAATTTAAATTATTCTAAGACCATGTTGTTAATATTATGTACTTAAGTTTACTTATCCAAGTGCAGTGGCGCCCTTGTGCATTACACACCTGGTATTGTGGCTACCCACTAATAGCTTAATTATGTAATTAAATTGGATTTAGTTTATTGGCACAATAAGTTAAAACAAAAATAAAAAGTATTGGCTTAAATCCATTTCATATTATCTAGTAAATATTTACGCCATTATTTTCGTACATATAAAAATATGAATCAAAATTTCTTACGTAAATATTCTTGAGTAATTTAAATATAGATTTGCTATTTCAAAATACTTTTAGTTTTGTTTGCATGAATTGTTGGCAAGATTTCTACCTAGCATCACGATGGTGGCGCCGCTCGTCGGACAGGCTATAAATACTCACGCATATGTTGATTTTTTGCTACTTATGCAAGAGTTCGAATCAAGATTTAATTACTAATATAACTGGGCTAAATGAAATACAAAAGTGATATAACCACCCTTAGCTACAAGCACCACTCTATAGCGCAGATACGTAGTTAAAGCGATCAATCACGCGTGCATATTGCGTAGGCAATAATTTCTGTTTTGTTATTGTCTAGGTTCTTGTAGCTTTTACAATAAAAAGTTATAAGCAAAAATAATATAGTCTGTTCATTACACCAATTATACATTTATTTATTTTATACCTATTTTATTATAAAAGTTACAATAATAAAAATTATTAAAAAACATATAGCAAATTTTATTGGAATTATAGTTTTTAATATAAACTAAAACAACTGATTACAACCTTATTTTCGTGCTTGCTACGAGGAAAATTAAAATTTAAACGCAGGTTTGACTCCTTTACACGATGAAAACAAAGAAAATTGCTGCCTCCTCAAAATATACAGTTTGATGACGGTTTCCCCGACTCCTGGCTAAAAAGTCATTCTAAAACTGTGTGAGCCTTTAAAGCTATAAATCACTTAGGAAAATTAAAAAAAATGAAGTGGGCTTATGTTCTCATTTTTTAGTGGTCGATTTTTCAATTGTTGATTGAAATTGATGTTAATAAATGTGTATTGGCGTGTCTATTTTATTAAATATCTAAATGTTGACGGAGATATAGCAATTAAAAATTTGAATTGTAGTTTTAGCGCTAGAGATGGTCGGCCATTTGTATGACGTGAAATGCATTTATCGAGTTCTGTCAAGAATATATCTCTTTCTTCGTTCTGTTGTAACGATAGAGATAGCAACTAGCGGTTGTCAGGTTAGATGCATTTGGAATGTTGTAGAACGTTGAATCCCTTTAATAATTAAAGAGACAAAATTACTTTTAATTGTTAATATCTCCTAACATATAAGGAGTTATTAAAAAATAATTGAACATTTGAGGCTCTAGTAACCCACTTTATCAATATATAGTACACTTTTATAGAAATTAAGACATAGGCCACAAGCCCATTGCGTTTAATGAACGCATTCATTAGGTAGGTATAAGTTTAATACAAAGATGTCAGTAGTGTGACAACTGACGAATCAACAATTTCGCGTGACAGCTGTTTGTATCAAGTCACTCGCGATTACTTGGAGTTAAAATAGATAAGCCTTAACAAGCCGTTGTGATAAGAGAAATACTTAAATCCATTTGATAAAATTTAATTAAATGATAGCATAAAATGCCACGGCTTTCCATTATGTACTTATTATATTTACGAGATTGTACTCTAGGTGTACAACTACAAGCAGGTGGCAAACATTTGTTGTTATTGCGAAACTTGTTGACCGCAGAATTGTGCTTAACAGAATCTGTAATAGACTTACTAATATTTTCTATAACAGTCGAATTTTTTAAATTTTTATTAAAATATATGCTAATATATGTTTATCGACTACCGAAAGTTGACAGAGATATAGCTATTTAAAATTAGAATTTTTGTTTTCTCACTTATATTTTTTAGACATATCATCGATTAGAAGATAAATTGTTGAAGAAATACTCGTTCTAGCAATCGTTAGGTTTCAAAAATGTAATTAAAAACTGAACGTCTTACTGTGCGACAGTATTGCTCTGTATGTATGGTACGAGTACCAGTTGTTCGAGGTCTTGTAATAATTCTAGCGATAACAATACAGACTAGCTGATAACAAATGAGTACATAAAAATAAGTCAGTAATGTAATTGCAGATATTATATTTATTGTAGACAATAACAGAGCCGTATTAAATAGAGTGCAGGCGGGCATTTGTGGCAGGATACAAATGATATCAGTGAAATATCGTTAGAGCATATATATATGGAGTGTGAATAGCCTATATTTCCTATAGATTAAAAGTCTGTCCAAAATGTGTGCGAGAGAGAAAAGTATATGTTCCTATTTGTTCTCTATGCGAATGCGTCGAAAGTGACAGCTGTCTAGATATAATAAATATTAAATATGTAAAGAAATTATATTTCTTTAGTTGGTACAAAGCACGTCTATCGGTAAAACAGTGAAAACATATACTCATGAACGCCATAGATGGCGCTGTAGGGATAACGGCCAACACAGTTGATATTTGTGAGTGTACAGAGCTCACGTTTTTAGTTATATTTATATTTACATATATATTTATATATAATTTATTTTTATTTATACATATCTACATTATTCTACATCAATATAATGTCATATTTAACAACTGTCGTATTATATCTATTATTATGGCACGTATTATATCTAGACAGCTCTGAATTGACAACTGTCCCTTTAGCGCATAGAGAACAAATAGGAACATATACCTTTCTCTTTCGCACACATTTTTGACACACTTTCAGGTGCAGCATGCATTCTCTCTTCATATATATATGCAATAAGTGAAATATAATTGTGACTAAATCCAATTGATTTGTTGGAGCAGGCTTAAAAAAGGTCATTTACGATAGATATGAACAAAATTATGATTAGATACATTTTATTTTGCTGAACGGAAACTGTAACTAGATAGCATTGACTGGATATAAATGACTTCGCTGAAAAGCAATTGAACTACATTAAAATTTCTCGCAGAGTTATTTTTTTTGCATATTTTCTTTCTTTTATGGTAGGTTCCGTTAGAACTTTAAAAGGTTAATCCAGCCCTGGTTAATATAAACACAAATATTTAGTTTACTGCTAAACGCATTATTAAAAATGTCTTCCGGTACAGGAAGTTAATACATAAAGGCACACAGACACTATAACATTACTGTTTAAATACTTGAAAAATGTACAAAATTTAATGACTGTACAAGTACAGTCTATTAAAAATATTGTTACAATTCACGTATTGTGCATTAATATTAAGTATAGTTCAAATTACGAGAGTTCGGCGGCGACTCATACTTAAAACAAGTTGTGGGGTATAAACTACTGATATAACTAAGAAGCACTGACTCACTTATTTTTCTATAATAAATATAGAATCGAATCAGATAAATTTCTTTATCGTATTATAAATTTATACCGTTCTTATAACCTCTTTTAAGTATAAGTCGCCGCCGAACTATCGTGATTTGGACTATAGATATAAATAATAATAAATAATCTACTCTTATTGTGGAATTAATTTTTAATGCTTTTCCTATTCTTGCAGTAAATCAGGAACTGGAAAACGTTTTCTTTGCTCTATCCCATGTTTCATTCTAGTCTATGTTTCATTTAATACATAAATATAAACTTAAACTAAACCTAAAATATAAACCTTGATATACACGGCACGTTCGAACGAAGTTCGTGTAAAAAAAATACTTGTTGCATATAGTAAAATTGAGGATATATTCCAAAATTATTAAAAAAAAAAACGTGTAAGATAGAACAATAAAAAAAAGTACTATTTATTGACTAAAAACCGTGCAAAAAAAAATTATGCAAACCCATAATATATAAATTCTATAAAAAAGTGTTTACCAATTTCAATCATATTTTTATTAAATTCACAGTTTAGTCCACAAGTACGTACATAAAAAACATAAATATCATAATTCCAATTAGAAATAAAAAATTTATTTTAACGATTTTAAAGGCGGGCACGTTTATTACCGATTGGACCTACATTACTTTCATTATAAACATCGTCCGGTGTTGCCTTTCCTTTTATTAGAGATCGATTCCACAATAACATCCGCTTTATACGATATTTTGAAAAATTGCTTATATATAAAATGAATAACAATTGAAACAATAATCTTAAACAAATATACCCAAACAAACATAATTTGATTCTCAAGACCAGGCGAGCTCAATTATAACTGACCCCCATAAATTCGGGTACCTTTACTACTTTATTACATTTACAAAACTTAAAATAAAGGAACATTTTTGTAAGACAAAGTAAGAAAAAATTTGAAATATTTTTTAAAATCTTATATAGTAACACAATAATACAATATTTGACTTACTTAAGTAGCATAAAGTGTTACTCTATCCATGTGCACACAACTTTTTAAATAATGCGATTTTATACTACGTGACATATTAACTGGGTTAAAGGGTGTCTACTGTATCAGGGTGAGCACAAAGAAATGATCTCAAATTGATCCCTCAATTGGATCCCTGATTTCCAGTAAAGTTTTTCGTACTTTTCCCTGGTCTCATCTTATCTCATTGCCTTAGTTGGCGTTTAATAACTAATTAAATACGATGTAATACTCGTAATACAAAGTAACTTAAATTGAGTAAAACAAAATAAGTTGATGACTAGTATAAACTAGAACAAATTAACTGATAATATTTAATAGATAAAATTATTGAAGATTTTTAAATTGATCATCAATAACTTGAATTTCAGCTAAAAGTTTAGCTGTCTTTGATTTTTTTTCATTAACTTACACGTTTTCTTTTTAAATTTTCTGATTCATTTCATTTTGAATTTTAAATGAAATATGATATACTATATATAAAATAGTTGCCGCAATCAAATTCCCTGATTTTTTTTTTAATTTTCTGAAATTTCCTCAAATTCCCTGATATTTTCATGATATTGCCAGGGTGCATTAAATTCCCTGATAATTCCCGAATTTCCAGGTTTTCCAGGTCTGTCTATACACTTAATGTCAGAACAAAATAAATAGCAGCATTGTGATCTTCTAGATCCGAATTGTTTATTGACTAGTGTATAAATATCTAGTGTAAGTCTATTACATTAGACGAGTCTGTTTTTGACAGTCACAAATAGAGTGCATAAAACGAAAATTATGTTTTTATGGAAAGAAAATCTAACACTAGCGACACTTAAAGAACAATCTCGGTAAACACAGTTTTAACTAACATAAAAAAAAGTTCTCTGTTACGTAAACAATTGTACCTAAAATACATCATATTTTCCTGGTTCTAAAAAAAAATTATCTTGAAACCCTAACATTATCCTAATCACGACTTTAACGATTATACAGTCTTAAAAACTCCTTTTTAAGGATTAAAGAGTTATGAAGTATCCTCGTAATCCGGTTTTAAACAAAATTAATCTATTTATGATTGGGTTTAGCGAAGTCACATACAACTGTGCAACGATTCACTGCAGAAGCATTTGATATTCTGGAGGAAGGAATATAAAATGATCATCGATTAGCGTAAGCAGTAACTAAAAATAAGATAGTATTTAGACTGTTGTGTCTAACGATAACAATTTTTACTAAAGACGCTCTTATCTTTAATGTGCTCTGTTAAAATTATACCAAGATTAATTTCAAAATCTATGGCACAGAGGATTATACAAGAACATTTTCGCATGAACAATGTTGCAACATAATTAAATGGCCTTAAATTAAAATGTAAACAGACCATTTTGTCCCTCAAATTAACCTTAAAACGAATGTTATTTTATTGCCGATATTTTCTATTTGTCACTTCTTAAAATGGATTTTCAAATTAAAATAGACAGCCTTATAAACGATTCTCTTTCTTGTGGAAAATCGAAGATATTCATGTATTCTATGATCAACAAATTGTGGAGTCCATATAGATCCCGATCAAATTTTGTAGGTAAGTTTAACTCTTGCAAAATGCTATTTCTATTGTGTTTTAACAAGTTTTGGAATTGTACATACCATATCTACGGTGACCTCGCCAACTTTGGTGGCTCCATGTTGTTTGCGGAAGCTTTTGACGCGTTCTTGTTCTTGGGGAATGATTCTTTCCAAAATGGCTTTGAGATCTGTGTTGTCTGCTGAGATGTGACGGAAAACCGCCGTTAAAGCGGGTACAACCCTCTGAAATAACAAATAACAATATTATTAATAACATATAATTAAAAATTTGTCACATCGAATAAATTGTTGATCAATTTTGATACCTTTGGAATTTCTGACATTTCATTATAAACGCTATAAAACAAAAGATTTGACAGAAGTGAAGTTGAACATCTTTAAAACAACAAATTTTTAAATTTTATTCATATTTAAATATACTCGTAAAATGTCTATGGATTCAATTTAAAAATATTTTACTATTCAAGAGATTATGTCAAGATAAAAATGCAATTTTCTTATCGAGTTGTCCATTAAATATTTTGGTTTATGAGTTATTTCATTATATAGAGAAATGTTATCAAACTATGGCTAATGAACAACTATTTTTCATACACCCACACATTCCACTTAGGGATTCACACGAACACGAGACTTTTCTCGTCACGTATCGTAAAAGCGGGACGAGAAATTTCTGAAAACTATTTAGACGGTACCTTTCTGGTCTCGTTGACGTTATTTCAAAAAAAAAAATTACTAGAAAAATAAACCAACAGCAACATATAAAGGTTCAATCTTTTTTTATTACAAAAATGCAACTTTACGAAATATGAAATCTGGTAAACAAACATCTGTTAAATATTTTATTTTATAATTTTGTCTTTTACAAGATTTTGTAGCCGAACGGAAACGAATATTTTAAGGGAAAATAAATGTGAATATAAATTATTTACAATGCGATTGTTTGAAGACATTTTGCCGCAAAAATGTCGTTGAGCGTTCGTGATAGTAGTGTCAACCTGACAAGCAGGCCGAGATTAGATGAAAGTGATGATGCATTAAGTGAAATTGAACCAGTTGATCATTGATTATATATAAAAAAAATTCTTCAAAGTTTAAATTTTTCTTTTAAATTGGATACGATTAATGATGAGAAAAAAGCGATATGCTTAGTGTGTGAAAAATTTATAATAAAAATAATAATAAGCCGAAATAATATAATGAATTACTTTGTTTAAGACTTCCTTATGAGTAAGTTCTCACAAAAAAGACGAGACAAACGGTTACGAGACGAAAACGATACCTATTTTTTCTAAACTAATGAGAACGAGGCGAGATTTTTGAAACTCTCGCATTATCTCTTCTCGTGTGAAGCCCTAATTCCACTTGCCGCGCCCCTCATAGAGCAATATTGATATAACCCCAAATACGATATGATGATATTGAAACAATACCGTTATTTAAAATTGTAATTATTTCAGAGACGACGCAGTAGGCGAGAGTAATGATGCTTGATGCTGAGTCTTCAGATTCGACCAGTACATACATAGTTGTAAACTTATTAGGCAGCGGTGCTATCATATATATAAGGGGACATTTTAAACACTGATCATAGATCAACGTTAAATAAATAAAATTTAAAATAAATTATTTCATAAGAATTATTGTTTATAACCGATATATTTAAACTGATGTTGTCTCATAGTTCAATATTTGGTTTAATCTGTTTCTAATTTCATGGTTTTTAAAAGTAATGTGACCGTCTGGATGACTGTGCAGTAATTAATAGTACCTATTGTTTGCATATCTAATTTGTCTTGTGCGTAATAGCGTATCCGCAATAACAGTAATATGTTAACTGACGACAGCTGATAAGGAAGGCTGGCTTTCTGACGATGTGGTCTCATAAATATTCAAATTTTTGTGTAAATATTCCAAACGAGGTTACTTCAACAATGGTAATTTTATTTGTTTTGGACGTTATCAATGTCAATATTATTCTAGGTTGGAGACACGATTGCCTTAAGGGAGTAAGGTTAAGAAACTTATGGACAACTACCAACTAAAGAAATCATTTTGGTTTTTCGATTCCTGAAAATCCAGTGATGAGTTATGAGTGGCATCGCAATGTTACTTTTTTTTGTGACGTCTGCAGAGATTCGCTGTCAATACCTCATTTTTTGACATTTATTTATGAAAATTTCACAAAGTATTCTTCAAATGTCATTTTATCATGTAGTAATTATAGAAATAATTATACAGAGTGTCCCAGAAGTCGACGTCAAGTCGGAAGTGGGTCATAGGCCAAGTGAAGATTCTAAAAATTATTGGCATTTAAAAAAAAAATCGAAAAAATCTGCACCCTGTGACAATCTTTTCACTGTTGTTGCTACAAATCTTTAAAAACATTTAAAAAGAATTTTTTTTGTTTTTCTAGCTTAGAAGTAGCTTCTAGCTTAGCTTAGTACTGCTCCAGCTTAGAAGAAATTCAAGTCATTTTTTGTCCAACCAAATATTCAAAATTAATTCTACGTACAACTTTGAGTGACTGTACTGAAAAAAAAAGTACTATGACAGTTTGGCATGTAACATTATAAGTTGGCGCATTTAATAAGGATTTCAAAATGCTATGACACTTGCTAGAATATTTCTTAAATTTTGGACAATTTTTTTTTTTTGCAAAGTAACCCAAATTTGAACCAATTTTTCTTAATAACTTAAATATGATTATTGTGTACCCAAAGCTTTCTTAAAGGCCGTCACTTTATGATTCTAGTTTGAGTGAGACGGAGAGAGTCGTTTTACGAAGTGTGAGCGAGACAGATAGTTTTATGGTCGGATAAGTCGAAATTCGAAGAGTCGAAAAAGAGGGTTACATTAATATGCATAACTTAACATATTAAAATAACGAGGTTTGTCGTTTAGTGACCATAATAAAGAATGCTCAAAGGTTTGAGTCCATCAAAATTAGATTGTATAAAATAACCATCAACGCAACGGTTCGAAGGCCAATCAAGATATTATAGCTGGGCATTGTTTTATTTCAAATTCCACGCGTTACACGATTTATTATCCAGACGTATTGTATTACGATATCCGACGTAAATTGATCAGGATTCAATGTCAGGCAGGCATAACTGAATGGAGTGATTTCCATAATAAGCCATAAATCGTTGTGGCAGGGGTACGGGGGGAGAGGAGTACTCTAACCGTATAGACGACGTGTAAATAATTTGCTGATAAGGTATGACCAAAGTGATTGCTGGCTGGCATTAATTGATATTAATAATTGAAATATAATCTTGTTATACATTTTTGATCGAAACGGAGATTAAATCAGTCTGAAGTGGTTATCAGGAACGAATGTCACCATGCACGTTGTCGATAACGTTTTGGCAGCAATTTTGTGATTAAGATAATATTGTATTTTACTTAAATGATTAAGAAAAGTACGGCTAAATATTGTTATGCAATTTAGGAATTTGATAGCAACGTTTTTTTATCTGAGGTATGTTAAGAGCCTTTCTAACACATTTAAAGTTGTTTTGAGTTTGCGTACTACGAGTAGAACGAGTAAGAAAATTTGGTTGAAAAAAGACGACTAGACGGCTCTTTCTTACTTAAGCATTTGTTAAAACCAGCATTTTTAATCAGGTTGACTTAAAACTGACTTAAATATGGAATTTAAGCCAATCTGATTAAAAATGATGGAGTATAATACACACCGTTTAAAAAATGCTGTATTAAGAAGAAAGGTTATTACAACCATACTGTAAAAAAAAATTGAACATAAAAATACTTTAGACTAGAATCACACTAGAAAAATTTGTACCAAACAGCAGTTCTTTCTACGCGGCTTATACGCGCTATATGACTCAATGTATTACAGAATTACGGATTTATTTCCGCGCTATTCTTTTTCGCAGTGGAAGCCGCCTTAGTCTAAGAAAGGGGCGCCTCAAAGCATACTTTTGACCAATTTTTTTTACAGTGTATCTATGTTCAACATGCCGTTCAATGTTCAAAGTGTCACCTTCTTTATTTTAGAAAATATATTCAATTACGTTGTCCTTTTTCCATATAAGCAAACATATCATTATATTATCTGCTATTTTTTCTAGAAATTTACAGATTTGTTTTTTTGTTATTAAAGATTAAAAAATGGTGTAACTTCATTCAATGTATTTGCCATCTCATTCACTCTCATTGCTCTCTATGCAAATGATTCGAACTTTGATTAAAATTATCTCTAGCCGAAACGGCAGACCGACTTTCAATTTTTAGGGTGAATTTATAACACTCTACTCAATACAGCAAACTACCTTAAAGCATCCTGTGCTTCTATTTTCACTGTGAGATTGTGAATCTTATTAAAACTAATTCATTCTTAAGCCTCATTCTGTTTTTATTTAATATTGTAATCTAGATTTCAGGTTTTCATTTAAGCATTTCTTTTAGTTGGTGCGTATGCATCGTTAGTAATATAAATTTTGACAGTTCGACAAAATTGTATGTGAAATAATCAAAATTGCTATTTTTAATAACAATTAGTAATAGAAATTGTTTACACTTCCATACTTTTCAAAAACTGATATTAAAATTCTTTTAAAAGTAAGTCCTACTGCATTTTGACAGATTGTCACATTTTGGAGGTTATAATATAATATAGTTTTTCTTAATTTAATATTTTTAATTTAAAACATTGGACCTTGTAAGGTTGTAAAAACCTAATAAAACTTAAAAAAAATAAATTAAATTAAAAACGGCATATTGCTATATGCTAAACAATTTAAACTAAATACAAAATAAAATTAAAGCAGTGAGTGGGAATGATACTTTAAATTAAATCAAAAGATTATTTTAATTTAATAAGAGTCTTGGGTATTCGAGTTATGCCATGAAAACATTGTTAGGGCTCTCGAACGCTGCAACTGCTTTCTTATGAATTGGTACTTTTTCAGTAGGTGTAGTCGCACTAGCACACTTGATCATGAAAGGAACTTTCTATTTTAAGATGAAACAATACTTCCTAGTACAAAAGTTGAATGTAGGTAGCTGCTTTGTGTTCAAATTTAAATGTATTTACAAAATCGTTCTGGCAAACCGTGTTTTCTTACACAAAAACCTCAATAGCATTGCACACAAGTTAACTATTTAAAAAACAAAAGCGCAAACCGTAAAACAAATGTTTAACCTTTATTTTAACATAGATTATAACATTTTACATATATTACCTAACAATATCCGCGAATATAAATGCAACTTTGATTCATACGTCTGGATATCAAACTGCTCCACAACGCATGATGTCGCATAGATCTTAATCATAGTGAGATACATACATATTCGTAAATAACGTGGGCAGTGCCAAGAGCTGTTCTTTCTGTTTATTATTATTTCATAGTGAGCGAAACGCTGAGAGGGAAATACGATATACAGTACTGAGAGTACAATACAGAAGAGCCGACCCATACAGTAGAAGGTTCATCTCACGATAAAGTGTACTAATGTGAAACAACTCGAAATAACTCTATTCAAAAAGTAGTTGCAAGTAGTCTGATGCAGTGTAAGACTGATATGTTTGTTCAATTTTGGTGGTGTCTCTATTTTTCTAAGGCAACGATAAAATTATCTTCAGTATACGATCGCTATCAATTTCTTTTTGCTATACATATTTATAACACTTTTTAACGAATTCAAATATTGAACGTTGAACCAGTGGGGACGCTGCTTAACATCAAATCAATCATCAGTATATTTATCGCAAACTTATTGAATTTTCCGTTACACTCATATCTCCCTCCCTCTTTATCTTCATGTTTTTCGTCGTTGTGATCCTTGAGTCTAATTTCATTCATCACGCAGGTTGACTGGCAATCGGGTAGCCACACTACACTTGAACGCGGCTATAAATATTGAGTAGTCAAACAGCAGTCTACCCATCTGTCATAGTCCAACCGTTACGTAACGATTTGTAGATGCATTGACGTCACAATCACGGGGATATTTAAAAAACAGATATTTTTAGTAAACATTGAGAAAACATTTGTATTTATAATTATGTTATGGAATTCAAATATTTGTTATACGTACGTTTCCTATTTCAGTGCTAGACTTTAATGTTGAGATAAGGTAAAACTTTTTTTTACATAAAATTTGAGAAAATATCAATACAAATATCTTTAATTTAATTACAAAATGTCAAATGCTTTAATATGTTTAATTAATGTTGTAACAAGCGTAGTCTACAAACTAAAAAAGCATCGTTTTAAAGAATATATCTTGAAAACGGTACTACAGATTAAAAAAATGTTAATAGAAAAATTTTGACAGTTAGTCTAAAACAGATCTAAAGATTTAAATTTGATTAGCAATTCTACTGACACGCCTGGGGGCAATAGTTATCGCACTGTGCAACGTAGTATGTTGTCATGCTTTTCATTTACTCAAGCTTCATTTATTGAGAATTCTATTTATTGAAATGGGCTCGTGTCCTTATTTTTTAGTGGTCGATTTTTCAATTGTTGATTGAAATTGATGTTAATAAATGTGTATTGGCGTGTCTATTTTATTAAATATCTAAATGTTGACGGAGATGTAGCAATTAAAAATTTGAATTGTAGTTTTAACGCTAGAAATGGTCGGCTATTATTATTATTTGTTGAGTAGGTCAGTGCTGTGGTAATGTTTTGTAGCTGTTGGTAGTCAAATAATCAAGTCAAATCAAAGAATAATAAGTTTTTATTTTATTTAACCCTGCTAAGGCATACATAATATTGGAATTTGAGTGTTCCTTGAAATAGCTGTAAATAATATTTGATATTTTGATATATAAATACATATAGCAGAGATTTATGAACTGCAAAGTTGGTAACCTTACACAAGGATTGTGATGCCACATGCACTTGGAATGTGTACAACGTTGAATCCCTTTAATAATTTAAGAGACAAAATGACTTTTTTAATTGTTAATATCTCTTAACATATAAGGAGTTATTAAAAAATAATTGAACATTTGAGGTTCTCGTAACCCTCTTTATCAATATATAGTACACTTTTGTAGAAATTAAGACATAGGACACAAGCCCATTGTATTCTATAAGCTGTTTACGTAATGAGCAGTCCACATAAGTATGACACGAACATTTGTTGGAAGAGGTTGCACAACACGTCCACCGGCAGTTTTATATGTTCATGAAAACTAGAGTAATACACCAAATAAAAAAAGTCTGATCAGTTTTTAACATTTGGGTCTGTTTAAAAAATGAGAGAATTTATTGAATTTCTGTGTGTGAATAAGTGATTTTCTTTTAATCTACTTTGTTCTTTTTTATTTGATTTCTATAGATTATTACAATCTGTCCTGTTTAGAGGACATTCAGTGATATTTATGTAAAAATAATACATAATAATAAAAATAGTAAACATTTCAACATAATAAAAACATCCTTATGCGTCGTAGAGTTTTAAAGATATCATATTTAAATGTCCCAATGGTTTGGTTCATAAAACTTCAGCAAATCTAGTACACACATGTATAAGAAAAATATCAACTTAGGATATATGAATGTTAGATGTTGCATGTTCGTGTGATCGAAGCTTATCGTTTGTACTTAATACCCGACTATACTTTTACCATTGGCTTATTTGTGTTTAGATACACTTAGTATTTTTTTATTTTATTATCTAAATATGTAATTGTGTATCTGGGTTTTGCCTTCAGTCATGAGGAAACATTTAATTTATGTGATTAAACTTATAATTTATAGCGCGTTATCAAATGGTGGGTGGGCGAAATGCCAGTCTTCTGAATAGCGGACTAGCAACCGGCAGCCTGATAACAACTCATTGATATTCGCAGAGTTACGTCCACACGATGTCCAGGTCCACACTACTGACGTAAACATCGTAAGAAATTTATCGCTGTTTTATAATTGTCATGAAATATTTTATTGCAATTGTCATTATACTACGGTATATTCAATGCGAGACAGAGATACATAATTAAAACCTAATCTGTGTGAATGAGATAGAATTACATAGTCTATTAAAAATATTTTAATTATATTCATAAGCTCATAAAAACCAAAGACTTTGTACGATTGCACAACGGAGGCACGACTTTCTTACAGACAATTTTCTCTTTGTTGTATAATTCCTAAAACAAATTTGTGTGGCACATAGTGCACACTACCGTCAAATTTGTCTGGGTTAGCATCTATCAATGAGTGAGTGAGAAGCACTTATGTTTGCGAAATATGAGAAAAAACGAGACATGTATCTGAGATAGGAAGGGATTACTACTTAAAAGAGTAGGTTGTCTCCTATTGTTCTGTGTATTTTTTTTAGTTCAATATACTTAACAAATGTCTACTAGATTTGCAGTCTTTATGATGGCGTGGTCCCATATATTCGTATATGGACTACATCATAAAATTAATTAAACTTTAATGACAATCAAACTTTCATCTCGGTCGAAATTGAAATTTTGTAAGTGTCTTTTTTGATCCAGTGTACAATTTCATTGACTAACTTATTATTGGTTTAAATAAATCGAATATTTTAATTTTGGAGTAACTTTAACAGCAACCCGACACAAAGTTCTTGGAATTTTAATATTGTTGTAAGACAGAAAATGACAACTTTACTAAATCAATAGTACACTTTTGCTTGAAATTAACATGTATACTTAAAATTAGGTTAGAAATCGCCAATCTGTTCATTTACGTCATGTGCAAAACGTTAGTTAGAGTATATGTGTCACATTCAAGCAACGAGTTGCCAGATCAGTCTGTAATCAGACAGAATTATCATAGGTGTGCGCGTAATCATATTTTCACATGACCCTTACAGAGCAGTCAAAAGTTCTTAAAACAATAACATCTAAACAACCTTTGACTTAGGCCGTCCGCACATGGAGATTGCAAACGCGAGCCCCGAATCTGCCCGAACCGAATGAGAATGCAACTGTGTTGTTAGTGAGAGAACGCACTAACGAAACTAAACTGATTTGAAATTGGTTTTGAGCACGTTTTCAGCGACTATGTTTCTTGGTCGCAGGGCAATTACGTTGCATGCTTTTGATGGTGACATCATGAGCAGAGATGTGCACAATTACTATTCAAAAGTATATACATACATACATACAAATACCTCATAATACGACACCATAAAATCCCCTATTATACTATTGTTAAAAATTCTATAGTCACGAAACACGGCTCGACATGGTTCGTTTTTCGTTTTCGTTGGAAACTTCGTTCGCACGGCTAGTTTGCAATCAGTCGACCCGTGTGTAGACGGCCTTAAAATGAAGTTTGATTAAATTAAGAAGGAGTGCATACAAAAAAAATACTCTGCAGAGAAATGGTTAAAAGTTAATGGTGCCAAAGAGTGAGAGTCCAATTTGTCCCAATTTCTCCATAAATAAATTTAACAAAAACAACATTTTGTACTCTTGCAGCAATACACGTAAATAACATTGTTTGTTATTCCAAGCACGTTGGTCGTTGTTATCTGGTCATCAGTTGACCAATCGTCAAACCAGGTGGTTTTTAACAAGCCGTTTAATTGAACTGAATGCGCACATGAACCAGCTTGTACTGGTCAAGATTTCACAGTCTTTTGCCCTGACACGGAAACACAATTACTGCAATAGTCCCGTCACAACTAAGGCGTCAAGATTAAGTTTTGAGTGAGTAAGAGGGTAAAATAGATGACGATTTTTATAATTTACATTACATTATTTCTTTGTAAGCATATTTTTAGTAACCCTTTTACATTTTCTAGTATATCTTCTTAAAAGAATTGTTCCCGTTTAAAAATATTAACAATGGGCTTGTGAATTCATTTATTAAAATCAGATTTCATTACAACTTGAAATTCAGTTTTATCGCTTAATTTTTAGCCATATTTTTAACGTCGCAAAATTTATATTACAATCTGTAGAATAAGGCCCTCCGCACATGGGGCGACTGGTTGCAAACCTTAGCCCCGAATCTGCCCGAACCGGATGAGAATGGAACTGTGTTGTTACTGAGAGAATGAATGTGTATACGAGTGAGAGAAAACATACGGCACGAACGAAACTAAACTGATTTCAAACTGGTTTTGAGTACGTTCTCAGCGAGTTTGATTCTCGGCCGCAGGGCATGGTTGGTTGCATGCCTTTGATGGTGACATCATAAAGAGAGATGTGTACGACACAATAAAATCCCCTTTTATGCTATTGTTAAAAATTCTATAGAGTCACGAAACTCGGCTCGACTAGTTTGTCGTGCTGTGTGTTTTATCTCATTCGTATACACGTTCGTTCTCTCACTAACAACACATTTGCATTCTCATTCGGTGCGGGCTAATTCGGGGCTAAGGTTTGCAACCAATCGCCCCATGTGCGGACGCTCTAAGAAGTAATCGATTTTAATTATTATGTTTACCACCTTTATAATACTAGAACTTGTGTTGAAGAAAATGTGATGATCGAGACAGCTTTAAATAGTTTAAACTCGCTCTATTAATATCGGGATATACTTTTTCGTAAGACTACAACTCCATTGTGAAACGTTAAAATATAAACACACCTACATATACACAGCTTGGAGCTCGTTGCGATTGTAGTGAGGTTAGACCCTCAAAAGTCCCTCAAAGGCGTCAGCTGATTTACTATGACCTCATAGATGGCATGCTCGTCGGAACGTGCCATTATCGGATAAATGGTTACTTATGTATGAGTATGTTAGTAATCAAAAGCTAAATCGCCGGAAGGAAGAATACACATAATCATATTTGTGAAGTACATATTACATCATTGCTATTTAAAAAAAACAATGATTCCTGAACAGCAGTGAGTAAAAAAAACAAAATAAATGAAAGGGACAATGACTATGTCATTTTTCAAGTTCATTGACGTCACGATTTGAGTTTCTGTTCTTATCACAATATCGGGACTATTATTGCTAAAAGAGAATTATATTTTTCTTTCATTTTATTAATTTTTCATTGTTTTTTAAAACATATAATATATTTCATTATAATTTCATTTTTGATAATAAATATCACCGATTTTATATATGCCGAATATAATATCGATAATGAAAAATCAATTCCCGGATTAAAACCCTATCGAGGGTAGGCTACCACATCTGATCTACCGTCTATCGTGAAAATAAGAGATGGCGTCAAATTTAAAAGTGTCAATATATTTAATGGTACAGATTGGTGCAACATAAACATGCGACATCCAACATTTATATATTTTCATTCTTAACTTGACATTATTTAGACATGAATGTACCAAATGTGTTGTATTTTTAACGTACAGACTTGTGCGACATAAGCATGCAACACTAATAAAACACTTGTAATTTTTAAAAATTCTAGGTAGTATTTTTATAAAACAAAAATTTTTCAAAGATATGTCGGTACATATCAAAGAAATTAGGGTTTTGAAGCGAGTACCTACGCAGTCTCAAGTATAATCTCATTGTGTTCACGTTTCTTTTAAATTGTGGTTGGTAAATAAATAAAAATAATTGAAATTGGTGTTTAAATGGTAATCACGAGTTAGCTGAGACCTTGTTAAATAACTAAGTTTTATTACATTTCTTGTAAAATTTTTTTTTTGTAAAGCAAGTTGAAAGAATTCATTCGAAATATGAAAGACGTATTAAGTTGCATTTCACACTAGTGTGGACGTGTTGTACAACTTCTTACAACAAATGTTGGATGTCGCATGTTTAAGTCGCACGTATGTGTACGCAGTTTAATGTATAAATGCCATACGTTCTTAACTGTTATTTGAATATAAGAAATATCGTATCTTTCAGCATCGATGTATTAGTAAATACATGTGCTAATCAATGAATTCGGAAATGACCCATATAGTGACTTATATAAGATAAATTTGCCGGTAACATAGAATCAGTAGACAATTGTACACTGTAAATTTCTTCTAAAAAAAACATCCTGGTTTTTCGCCTATCATGACCTATCATGTCACTGATAACGTCATCCAAAGTCTCACGCTCCCACATTCATGTTCATATTATAGTCTATCTATGGACCTTGACACAGACTCCAGCTCCAGTGTCAGCGCCACGCAACGTGGACGCAGCAGTGGCGTCGAACGTTGGGGCACATAAACTAAATTAAAAATTAGTGACCAGAAAAACAAAAGCGGAAAATACTTGGAGAGTTTTGTATTAAATAGAAAGAGAAACTCTATTAAGAATAGATTTTCACAATAGAGCGGGCACTTAAGAAAATATTGAAATTTTCTCAGTTTTAATTACATTTAAGAACGAACCTAACTTGTATTGCCCCATTCAAATTGCAAAAAATCAGCTTTTATTTGTAATACCTTTTTGCGAATTCTAAGTCGTTTAGTTATTAAATTGTTTGCCTAATACTCGTATATATTTTTAAATTTACACGCAAATATAATAACGAAGTGCTAAACATTTATTACTAAAATATATGAAATGAATAACACGCAATCTGAATATTTTACATAACAATGCTCGAGCCATGTGATGTGACGCGATTGTACTAAGTGTTTGACCAATTATCACTGAAAAGACGTGCAAAAAATAATAATAGATCTATTCAATTTTAAGGCCGAAATATTTGACCTTGAGAACTTTTATTTCTTTTATGGCTCATTTATGGTACAACCATCGTTGTTTAAGGAGGTACTTGACGTACCGCCAATGTAAAAAGTTTATATCACGGTAATACGAAGTACAAAATATATGGGACCGAGCAAATATGGAGAAAATATTTATTTTTTTCTGCCTGTTAAAATTATTTTTGATGCATATTAATAGTTTAAAAATTAAAAAAAATGACCTATAATTGATGTCAAATTTATAATAATTAAATTTAAATTAAATATTTTGAAAAAGTAATAACAAATTTGACAACATTTACTTGTTTCTTACTGGTTTTATTTAATTATTTTCGAAAATAGGCATCCTTGCGATAATTTTCTTCTTTTCAAAAAAGATTTTTTTACATACGCGTAGTTTTTGAATCCATTTTTTCATAGTTAAAAGTTATGTTATGTGGTGAAATTGAGCTGAAACTTATGATATATATGTATAGAAATTGGCTATTTTTAATTTTTTCTTAAAAAAAAAAAAAACTAAATGGCACTAAAATTTTGAGATCCTCTAAATTTGAAGACATTTTCATAATTTACATAAAGATCTTATATCTCGTTAAAGCGTGAATTAATATTTGTGTTACACTTAGGTTGGTCTCACTTTCAGTAAGTTCTATTCTTCTAGTTATTTCATTACCATACTTTATCATGAGAGGAAGTTTCTACTTTAATGTTTATCAATACGACACTGTACTAAATGTAATAAAATTGTGTCGTTTTTCGCTCTCAACGACCCGCTGTCTCTGAAATAGTAAACATAAAGACAACGCACACGTTATGCACGAAGTTGTATCGAATCGGAAGATCGGATACATGAAACACGTAAGGCGATACTTTGATCTACATACGTATGAATCATATTATGAATACAAATGTATGAACTACAAACTTCTCCGATACAGTGGTGTATTAATAAACATTAAGCGTAAAATGTGCTAATAGTCGTAGACTTTAACTCTTAGGTGTGCTTTGGTTTGGATTTGATTCGAATAAATTTATTTCCAAGAGTAACAAAGAAATAATTCGCCAAACGATAAACAATTCAAAACAAACAAATATGCAAAACGCGTTGTACTACAATTAATATAAGATATAATATAGCTGTTAAAATCGCAGTAATATAAAAAAATAAAAATTAAAAAAATAATAAAAGGCTCTCTTGAAACTTAATGCGGTTCTGGTTATATATATATACATATATCTGTTATTTCACACACTACTAACATGTTTACGTATTTGATCATCATGTACGAGTATTTTTCCACGATAATGAGAATCTGCTTGTTGAATATGGACGTAGTATACTAATCCCTAAGCTTGTGACTGAATCACCTGATTCAAAAAAATCAAACGCTACACTGCTGATTTTATTACGTTTCCACATACTATTCCACAAAACCCGTTCAAACCATCAGTCGATGAGTGCTCCCTCAACATGAAGGAAAAAGAAAATCTCATTGACCTCCAATCTTCTCTCATATCCTTCTGGATTGGTGTACAAAAGGAACACCTAATTTTGAGTGAAAGGGCATTGAAAATACTCACTTCATTCGCCACCACTTATTCTTGTGAAACTGGGTTTTCTGCTCTAGCTGCCATGAAGAGTAAATATCGCTCAAGACTGGATGCGACCAAGGAACTCAGAGTAGCGTTATCAGAACTGACACCGCGTTTCAAGAAACTATGCGCAGAAAAAAACAAGCACATCCTTCACACTGAAGCTCTTTTTATTATTATTGCTTTGAGTTACAAATAACAATTATGTACTATAGTAGCTAAAATACTTAAATAAATTGTAATTGTTTGTATAAAATTTGTTGTTTGATTACGATTAAACCTATTGCCCCATTAGAGTATGCATAGAATGTGCAAAACTTAACTAAAAAAAAATTGATTGTAAAATGTCAAATGCGACTCCCTTATAATATATAGTACGCTTATATGTAGGGGGGCTCGGTTTACAGCTGATTATGCAGAGGGCTCTAAGTAAAAAGTTTGAGAACCGCTGCATTATGAGACCACAACGCATCTCGCTTCCACTCATATGTCAAACGCATTTAAAGTTGGCAATGTTAACCCGGGGTTCGTAAAACGACACACCTCTCTGAGGCAGTTTCGTGATATCATTGTCAGTGCAACGACTCGACACACCGCCAGGCCTCATGAAAATATCCGCGTAAAGCACAGTCCCCACTAAAGCATCGTCAACAAACAAACAAAAATTGGCGCTTTCCTAGAAGAGCGTATTTTATTTCACTATTTAACTGTATGATGCAAGTTGATATTGCTCTAGAGTAAACAATAGCAACGTACCACAATTTACCAACCAGTACATAAATGTTCAATGGTGCTTTAGTGAAGACGCTGCTCAAGACATCTTTAAACTGCGACGTCGCCGTGATCAGCAGGCAAAGCAACGAGGCTATAAGGGGAAGGGGCAATACTTCAGCACACTCGTGTTTTTATTTATTTTCATTTTTTTGAGTGTAGCGGATAAATGAGAACAAGTGAAGTATTTTTAGAGCCATGACGTCATAGCCAGTTTTAGTATTCGAATATCTGACGTAAATGTGCAAAGACGCACAGTGGTCAGAAATTCAAATCTGGCGGGACAAAAATCCAATATTTTGAAGTCGAGATTTAAAAATATTTTTTCTTTTCAGAAAATTTGACGGTATTATACCTGTCTAGTACATAAAATTAACCTGTTTGGTTTAAAATATTGTCATACCCTGACAGGGGCAGGTAGAAGTTTCATTTAAAACATTCAACATTACTCACAAACTGAATTATTCCTCGTTCATACTATTTTAACTATCTACTAGGTATATCTCACATTATAAGCCCATAATATAACAATTGCGTGTATTTTGTAGATTTGTTTATTTTTTAGTGATATATTTGCTTATTTATATTTTTGTTTATAATTTGGTAATATAATGCGATAATTCAGCATTGTCTAAAGACTGATTTTGACATTTCATGTGTGTTTTAAAACAGGTTCAAGTAATATTCAACTTTTGTTCAATACACAATTACTGATCCACTCAAGTCGAATCGTGAGACCCAGTAAACAATTTGGTGAAGTGTTCTATTGTGTGACGTTTTTATCGCTATTGCACTTCAATTATAGTTCGTATCAACTTTATCTGCATTTGTATTCCGACAAGTGGAGTGGATTCGCCATTTGTGGCCGATAAAATTGACATTTCATATGAACGACTGTGAGAAATTGAACTCTAAATGACGTTTCATGACAAAAAAATCATACGCATCTTCAAAATAATGGCAAAGTGACTCCAAAACTTTAGAATACTTCGTTCATACTTGTCTAGGCAAGTGATATTATTTTATTAAATACAGATACAAGTTTTTAAGATATTTTCAAATTTTTTTATATATTTGTTATATTTCCAAAATTGTTTTAAATTTACATTAACTTAAAAATTACTGAGCAAATGTGAACTAAAACAAGTGTATAGTGAGCACATTATACAAAACATTACTAACATTTTCCTATCAATTGATAAAGCAAAAATAGATTATATGCCATTATAATACAAGCTATTTCATTGCTGTAAACTCTAAATAACTATATCGTAAAATCAATTTTACTTTTGTTGTGTCTGATTTGTGATTCCAGCCACTGTACGACATTCGTAGGGGAAAATGGAAACATATGAGGCGGGCATGGACCAAGATGCGTCATGCCGGCTTCGCACCAGAGAGACAAAACTACAAAACACGAACAAAAACACCAATGTTTACACAAGAGACAGTTCTTAAAACATGTTTGTCGTTAAAAACTGTTTTAGTAAACAAAACACATTCCCATCTGGAGTCGGTAAGATCAAAGGGAAAACGTTTGTTGTTGTTTTTTAGTCTGCTTGGTTTGAACACGCACTTTTGTTTTTTGTGAACATTTGCGGTGGCCAGTTGTTGTTTATCATTTGGTTAGCAACTAGTTCCAACAGCAGTTATAAATAAATATGGAATGCAGTAGACAAAAGATAAGACCAGCAATTAAATAGAAATGTATCGCCAACACAATAATTTGTGGGATACTAAATTACTATGGGACACACAGAAAAACACTAGAAACAAAACCAGTCTGTTCGATGTGAACAGTCTGTTTTCGAAAAACAGAACTGTTTTAAAATAAAATAAATCATTAAACAAATAAAACAAAACAAAACTATGTATTTTCAAAAAAAAACTCTTTGGTGTAAAACCGACATTACAGATCAAATTGACATTTTAAAATGATTTTGTTTAAAGACAAATCTGTGTCTAGGCTTAGAAAATTTAATATGTGTAATACATGTTATTTAAAAATGAAATAAGTGTTGTAGTTTTTCATATTTCAGACAATTTACAGCAGACTGCTGTGTAATAATCGTTAATTTATTACGCAGCGGTGTAGCCCACAGCACCATAAATATAGCCAACATAGTAGGAGGTCGGCGATGATAAGACTTAGAATCGGAAATAGGCCGAAGTTAAATAACTAAATTAAATTAAAAAAATCATATTTTAAAACAGTTTATGTTTTCCTGTAAAATAAATTTGAAGATGACCGAAAAAAGCGTAAATTTGTGGCCTTTGTAAATGAAAATACTTGTCAAGGTTAAATACTAATATATCAGTAGAAACTAAAACTTTTAATCTCATATTAAAATAAAACGCATGTATAATCTTAGCTTAAAAATCTTAGTATTATCATTACTATGAAGGACATACCTAACATGATATAACTAGCTTCATAGAAGGTTACGCGTAATACATGTCAGCATATTTAGTTTCTATACAAAAAATGTGTACAATCCCACACAGTTGTACACGTGACCGTTATCGATTTAGTCATGCATTAAAACCGAAAACAGATGATGCATCAGCAGGGTGAGCCAGATGTTATGCTACCCCAGGTTTCACTCATTTAGGGACCCCTACAACTCAGTATTTAGATACAATTGGACTGGATAAAATTCAGTCCAGGTGCATAAGTGGAGAAAAAATCTGGCTAAAAAAAGTGAGTCGATTGTTTTTTTTTAAATGTTGATAACTTAAAATATAAAATCTTTGCAAGCCAAAAATTGACGCTCTAGTCAGGAAATTAGAAAAACTATAAATTAAAATGATATTCTGTCTACTATTCTCATATTACGTTTACATAAGTGCTTCTCGCTCACTCATTCATAGGTATTATAACTATGTTGCCACCGTCGTTAAGAGAAGAGATATAAGCAAACTTTACGAATAACATTTTAATAAAACTTATTCTGTATATTACCAAATAAGGGACGAGCAAAACTTCCTGAAAGTATTGTGGTGATACAACGTCCTCAAACTTGATTTCACAAACTGTAATACTCGTATTATATATTTGTATATTCATATGTATATATACATACTTAATTTGAATGCCGTTTACTAAAGAGACTATTGAATATTTATGTGAGGTTCAGAGACCCCTGAACAGTATCGGGTGTATCCACGTTTTATTGAACTATGGACCCATTAGAGCAAATGAACAAGGTCTTTTTGTTAATTAATACCCTTTTAAAGTATAGTTTATTACTAAAATAATATAATTACTTTAAAGGCAAAGAAAAGTTTTAATTAGTTTTGTGTTTTTAGTTGGTAATATATTATCTTAATTACTATGTTTAATGCTAATATAACGATAATGATTATTAGCAAGGATCGATCATTCCAGAAAAAGTAAAACGTCATACACGGCTAGAACGCTGAGTGTTAGCCTAGGTGCACACTGTATGTAAGTCTGTCAACACCTGATATATGGCTATTTCTAATAATATACCTATACGCTGAATGTCGCACTTCAATTTATATGCAATTATATCTATATGGTAGTAAGCGATACTTTATGCTTGGTACCGCTTACTTGCACCCAGTCCCACTGTTAAGGTTTCCTTGCTTAAAATCAATATACATATAAACCAGCGATGAGCAATCTTTTTCTAGAACCACCAAACTACAAATCAAAAAATTTGTGCAAAAATATGAACACTGTGTCATAAACACAAATTATTTCTTTATTAATAAATTGAATATAATAAGAAATCTTCAAAAAGTAACTCAAATAAACCAATAATAGAAATACTACACGAAAAAGAGCAAAAGATACTATGAAAAAAAACTTGAATGAGAACTTGAACTTAAAAAACAAATTCGAAATGAGAAATTTAGACATTACTTCTTTGCCAATATTGCAGACATAGACGACTTTTTCTAAGTGAACACAGAAACAAATGTATAAAAAAGGCAAAAAAATAAAGCGTTGTTTAACCCTGATATTAACTGTATCTGTACTCATTCCATTTCTATTTACGTTGTACAATTATAGAACATATGTTATTTCACAATTGCAATACAAATATAAAAAGAAATAAATAAACTTGCTTAAGGTGAAGGTGTACAACATGTTGAACTATTTTTAACAACAATATGAAGTAATAATTTTTGTAAGAGCAAGTATTATTAGAATTTTTTAATAGAGATATGCTCTTATATGGATTTAATTTTCTTCTGAACTATATACTTATTAATCAAAGCGATGAAATCTATAACTCTGAGAGTGAGTACCTTCACCTTAATATAAATATTTAATGAAAAATTCTTATATAAATTGAAATTGTGTCAAATGATAAACAGATAAACACCATAATGTTCAAGGTTTTTCTAAGACCTGCATGAAGACCTTGAATATAATGAAGCAATGCCAAAGATAAGTATGATGATTAAAACACTGACGAATAGAAAATAAAAAACTCGGTCTAAAATTTAAAATATTGGTAAAGCATGTCAATAAGATAAAATAATAAAAGTTATGGGTAAACCTAAATGATTTGACGTGTAATTTTACCTGCAAATATATTATTATGCGTCGCAGGTAAATGGGAAGACCCAGGTTACGTGTACAAGGAAACCCCTGCAGTAACTACAGCTAAACCTTAAATACCTGAAATTCCGTTTATTTCTTGGACAAATCACTATTCGAAGAATGTTTTATATTTACGTAATATAACCACACAGTGGTCAAAACATTTACGATTCCGATATATATATATACTAGCTGTCCCGGCCACGCGTTGCTGTGCCTAACGTTTTTGTCATATTACATTACATAGCGCCATCTATTGAATATTTACTCAATCTAGTCAACAGATTTCGATTTACTCAACAGAATATTTACTCAATCTAGCCAACAGATGTCGCCATCATCGTCGCCCGATGTCATATGTCATATACAGATAATTAATAGACAAATAATTAGCAATAAGATAAATAAATTGAGATGTAAGCTATCCTATCTTTCAAGTTGGGTCAAACTGCACACGGTGTACAAATTTCATTAAAATCGGTTAAGTAGTTTAGGAGTCCATAGCGGACAACACAGTGACACGTAATTTATATATATATTAGATGTATATACAGCCCTACATTTCTAGGTTTAGTTGTATCAGAATTGTTTCGATTATATATTCATATTTATAAAACTTACGAGGCAGCGGTGTAATTCATATATACACGGCCACGGCACATAAATGTAGTAAACATTGTGGCAGGTCGTTAGTATTAGGACTCAGAATGAGAAATAGGCATGCGGTAAATAAAATTAAATTTAAAAAAATCTACGTTAAAAGGAATTGTTAAAGAGCTAAATAATAGTTGAACAGCTTCAAATCTTTTAAAATAATGTAACTAATTATAAAAGCAAAATTAAACAATGGATCTGAGAATAACTAAATTTGATTTTTGGTAATTTTCGATATAGCTACACCTTTTGTTTTGAATCTCATTAAAAAATTTCTACATTTTTGTATGTTTTATAGCGTTTGTTGTATACTAAAAACATGCACAAATCACTTACGTAATATACATTATAGTTAAAGTTAAATTTTCAAATTTGAGGTTAGAAATAAAATGGCAATGTTCCATATATAAGTAAAAATGGCGTCATATTTCACATTTATTAGTCAACTTTAAGCATAACTTATGTCTAACTTATGTTTAATAAAAAAATTGTATAGGGTGTATTAAGTGTGATTTGTACATCTTTTCACTATAATAAAAGCATCATAAAATATACGAAAGTGCAATAGTTTTTTTATAAGATTCAAAACGAAAAGTGTAGCTATATCGAATAATAACTTTGATTTTTAATAAGACTTTTTAAAAGGTTCAATTATGTATTGTTACACTGTATAATAAAATCAAATCTGTGACAAGTTTACATTATACATAAAATAATATATAAAATTCTGCGGACGCCGAAGCACAACGCACAATTTTCTTTTCATCTAGAGGTATTAAAAATAAAATACCCAAGCTTATACAGAATTTACTACCTGCATACAATACAATAATTTTTGAATGACTTGTACTTCGGTACTTGCCAGATTTGTTATATGTATAGCTTTTACTTGTTAGAACTAAAATAACACAAATTATACGAATTTCAAAAAATGAATGAACCTTGTTTATAAAATTAGTAAGACCATTAAAATAGTTCAAAGAATGATCAATATTATGTAAGAAAAACTACACAATGCACCATGCAAATGAGATTATTATCTAGTTTATGCCATATGCGCTTTTATCATTAGTATCTTAACTAATAACGTAGACAAGTTAAAAATAAATAAAAAGATATTATAAAAAACTTGAATTTAGAAATACATATTATATAAAATGGGACACTTGTACTAACTAATCTTGAAACGTAAAAATGTTATGTAAAAACTATTTATAATACTTTCAAGGTCAAAACATCCCAATGCATACTACTTTTTATACATATATTGCAAAATATATAATTGTAGGGCCACTATACATTCTAAACTATGTTAAAAAGGAATAAACCTATTTTTGTTTTTTACAATTCTAGCATTACAATAAGACTTCGTGTCTACAACGAGGTCGATATTTTAAGGGTAACAAACCCTACGCTATCTATATCAACCCCAAAGAGAATAAAACAACGTATTACTTTTACCATATTTATTTTAAAACAAAACTGCACCATATAACTTTTAAAGTTCTTGAAGTATATCTATAGATTTTGAAAAGTGTTATGTAAAAAAGTTACACAATCAAGATCGCAATTTAAAACTATGGATTTCTTTCAGGAAATGTATAAAAAGGATTTATGAAATAAGTGCAATTATATATATTAAAAGATAAAGTAATAATGAGTGCTATTATTCTCGCAATAATAGAATTAATTTAAAATGAGTATACAAAATAATGTACACATTTAATTATGAGGAAAATATCCCGCCTTTCGGGAAACGATTTACACGATGTACAATTTAATGCAAAAAACTTATGTTCAATTTTTAGGTTATGGTAAAAAGGCCGCAAATTTGAAATAACTTTATATAAATGGAAAGAATAATGAAAATACAAATAATAACTTACATGATGTGATTCGGCGAGTTTATTTGCGGAAATACGATAAAGGGATGCCATTTTTCACTATTATTTCCTTTTATTATTACTATTTTTTTTGCACACAGCCAAGCACTAGGCCGTGATCCTTCCACAGCGAAGTACGAAAGACAAAACCTACAAAACTGAACTGCTGCTAGCGTTGCTGTACTCAAGAGTGAGTCAAATACATAGAAAGTATATATTTTTTGTTTAAAGAGAACTAACTTTATTAATAGAATACTTTAATGCATTTTCTATCGCAGGATTTTATAAAAGTGCAAATATCTGACAAACTATAATGTAAAAGAGTTATGAAATAAATATATATTTCGGTTCACAAGAGTATTTTCCGCCTAATTAATTAAAATATTAATATATATTTGATCATATCTGTATTCTAAAATAATTAAGCAATTATTCCAACCGCTACTGAAGAGAGTTTAAATACTTGTGTATGTTCCGTAAGATGTCGTTAACTAAATAATTATTTAATCTATTAATTAAATATAACTATTAACTTTCTTTAACAAAGAAATACTGTAATTATATTATAGAAGTATTAATAGAATCATAAAAAATATTGTTTTTTATTAAAAAGTAATTTGCTTAAATTGAACATAATGCGCCATCTATTAAACATAATAAACATGTCATGTAATAATAAAAGTAAATAAATTAGGAGCAAAAAGTATCAAGTGTAACATGAGAAAGTCTATATTAGTTTTGCTCTTATTTACTATTAGTGATTTTTTTTTGCGATTAGATCTATTAAAAATACACATATTGTTATATGCGATGTTCGAGTAATACGGGAACTCCCTTGTTCGTGACGTTATGTAATGGTGAACGAATGATATGTGGTCGAAACCCAGCTGCTACCACATAATACCGCGAATCAAATATTAGCGATATTATGAATCGAAACTGATTTATATATAGCATAGATAATTAAAATGTTAACTCATAGGAGTTATTTCCATATCCACAATATTCTCCATACCCAACGTACATTTTTCTTCACATGAATTTGTCTAGTAGTTATTCTTCTTAGAGATATATTGTCTAGTATTTTATTATATTATTTGTGTGCATTTCGGCTTTAGAATCTACATTATTATATTTCTTAATGCATTTCATATAAATTCAAAGTTAAAACTAAACTTAAACTATTCTAGACTATTACTGCTTCAAATAGTACTTTCTGTTTCTTCTTTTCCTGATCCTCTCTCTTCATGTCCCCTATTCCTCCTTTATTCACACCGTTTCCTGCTTCTCCTTCCTTATTGTCTGTATCTTCATCTATCACCTCTTGCCTTCCTTGTCTTCTCTCGGCAAACCCTCTATTATCTTTTCACTATCCTTCCTGCCTTCTCTCTTCGTTTTCACTTCTCTCCTTATGTCTATTACAGGCATAGACCCTCTATCTTTACTATTTCTTCTTGACTCTCTTACTTTACTATTTCTTCTTGACTCTCTTCCTTTACTATTTTATTATTCTCTCTATCTCCGTCATCCACCTCTTGTCCTTATCTCCTTTCCGCAAATCCTCTATTTTTCTGGACTGAAGTTTAACTGTTTCCTCGCTACTTCTTTCTTTCTCCTTCTTCTCTTCACTGCCTTTTTTAGTACTTCCTCTATCTTCATGTTCCCCATGCAACTCAGCTACGAGCTTATTTATTGTCCTGTTTTTCTTTCCTTTTTTCTATTTCCGCCATCCACCTCTTTCCTTCACTGCCTCCCTTTAATAGCTGGCCAATATTCATTTCGCTTACTACGTTTTCCTTACAATCAAACTTAATGTGCTCCAGTGTTTCGTCCTCCGTTCCGCACACTCTACACATTCTTTCTCACTACTTTCCCAGTATCTGTTTCCTTTTTCCTCATTTCCCAATCTAAACCTTGCTGTCCTTCTTATGTTTTTTATATCTTTTTCTATTAAGTACTGAGGTGTATTACTTTCCCAAATCCTTTTATATCTTGTATTGTAATTGCTTTTTTCGATTTTTCCTATTCTTTCCTGTTGTTGTATCTCCTTATCCCTTCTCCTTAGCTCCTCTTCCACACTTGCGCCTCCTTCTCTTCTCCTCTCTGCTTCCTCGATCGCCATTCCATTCCTTTCAAAATACTCCTTTCTCTTTTTCGGTCAAGTAGATAATGATGCATTAATCTTTCATCTTTACCTACAAACACAACCATAAACACTTTATCCTTACTCATAAACAAAGACAAAACATTCCATTTCTTGTAAAAGTGTCTACATATGAGTATATCCTAATTATCGTAAATCAGCAAAGAACATAATAATAGTTTGAAGAATTACCAGTCAAAATACGATGAATTTTATTTGTTTACGTGACAAATTTTATTTACCTGAATAAAACTCGCATAAAGGGTTTTCCAATAGGGGCTGTGGCTGCCATGTTGTTTTGACGGTATCGGTCAAATCTGTCGATTATTAATCAGTCAGTATATGAGACGTCGTTCAGCAAGTGGCATAAAAAGTTACTGCTTTGTGCGGATTTTGGACTGGTGGCGTCATTGGTCCCGCACTTCTTCGAGAACGACGTTGGTGAGGCCTTCACTGTCAACGGCAAGCGCTACAGATCCTTGATAACTGATGATAACAAATTTTTTTTGGCCTAAATTAAATGATATCGACATGGACGGCGCTACGTGCTACACAGCGATGGACATTCTGCATGAACGATTTGAAGGTATGGTAATCTCTCGCGGAGATGACGTGAATTGGCCACCAATAATTTGCCTTCACTAGAGTTTCTCTTGTGGGGATTTCTGATGTCACAGGTCTATGTCAATAAGCCGCAATCGACCGATGCACTCAAAGTCAACATAATCAAGGCCATTGCTCAAATTCAGCCAGACCTATGCAGCAGAGTTATTGAAAAATGGACTCACAGGATTCGTGCGACCGTGCAAAACCGCGGCGGTTTTGGTTAACGATATCATATTTCATACATAATGGCATACACGGAACTTGCAAATAAAAAAAGAATTTCGTTAATAACTCACAAACAGCTTGTTTTATTTCATTTCAACATCGATCTGCCCCTATTGGAAACCCCTATATAACTGGAAGTAAATTGCCATCAAATAAAAAGGTATTAAGTATATTATTTTGCAATTTGCAATTTCGTGTGGTAAAGTTAACTATACGAGAAAGTGCCTGACTACTTGTGCAAGAAGTGAGACTTTTTTGGAAAATGTAAAAATTCGAACTCAGAAGATGTGAAACTGTATCCCAAAATGAAAAATATCTACCAAAAATGAAGACAATGATGATCGTTTTGACATAGCACATGCTAATGCTTTGAATATGATTTCTATTCTAGAAGATAAGCATATTTTTATTAAGCAAAGAAAAAAGGACCGCCAGAATCCATGTAATCCATATCCAATTCGAAGAATTTCAAAGAGAAACCAGAATTATTAAACGAAAATAGGAAGAGGTGATCAGAAAAGAGCTACTTTAAAACCCATATCCCTTTAGTAATCAAAAAAGGAGCAAGGACTTTGTGATGTGCTTACTTGACTATTGACAGAAGAGGAAAGAATTAGAGGAAAAAACGAACTGTCAAAAGTTAACCACGGAAACAAACCCATTTCGCCACTGAATAATATGATACAGAATATGCTACCAGTGCAAATGAATAGAATACTAAAATTTATTAAATATGCAGCATTCGCTTCTTGCGGCACGGAGATATGCACACACACATCTATCTATGCGCTATTGTTATTGAATGTGTTCGAATGACTTCCACAGTGGTCTGTAAACGCTTACCTTTAGACGTCCATAGTGGCAGAAAACAAGAAAACAATACCGTCTGTAATGGTGTAGATACTGGCTATTTATACGACTATATTTTAGATTATTTTTAAGAGTTATATTTAAGTAATTAAGAACCACATTCTAGTGATAAGTTCACACTTGTATTTTGTGTTGTTTACTTTAAATTTATTTAAAAAAAGAAGTAAATGTAATATTCATTATGAATGATTATCAATGATTATGCCAATTCTCATTAGTAATGATTAATCTTGGTGATCGTCGTGATGATCGTCATATTCTACTTCTTCCTCCTCCTCTATACCTTCTCCTAATCCCATGTCACCAAGCGGCATGTACTCTTGGATTTGTAGCGGCAAAAGAACTTCTTCAAATTCTTCTCTTTGTAAGTCTAGGAAGTTATTTACTTCAAGTATTTTTGCACGATCTCGAGTTATTTCATTTCTAGAAAATTGATAAATCGATTAAAATAATATATAAGAAGTCTGCTAAGTAGGGCTACTTGTTTTTAAGGAGTTACTAGACCTTTACGTGAATGATGAAAATGTCGTCAAATTTGGAGGGTCGATAAAAATAATTAAATAAATGCTGTCTCGAACTTTTATTACATATATACATATATATTACATATATATTACATATTACGAACTATTACATATATAATATATAAATAAATAAAAAAAAGAAAACTCCAAAAAGAAAGATGGAAGTTTTCTAAGTGTATTAAGAAAAAATAATTTTTCGATTATTGATGATTTATTTAAATTCCCATTCACCCCCAAACTTTGCACAACTCTAGCAACTAAACTATAATGATAATGTAAATAGGGGTTAATAGGGCAATGTTCTTTAGAACACAGTGTTTAGACATTTTTATTTGTAGAATTTACGCTTTTTACTATTTACATATTTGAAACTTTTTTACAAATATTTTTATTTATTTACTAAACACAACAAAAAAAACGTAAACCACAATGAGATTATACTGGAGACTGAGTAGGTACTCGATCCTTTTGTTCGAGACCACATTCAAAACTTAATTTATTTAGATATTCCGACTTGGGATTGAAACATTTTTGTTTCACAGAAATACTACCTAGAATTTAAAAAAATAGCATAAGTAAAGGTTTTTTTAGTGTCGCATGTTTATGTCGCACTAGTCTGTACGTTGAAAGTACAATACATTTAGTACACTCATGTCTAAATAATGTCAACTTATGAATGAAAATATATAAATGTTAGATGTCGCATGTTTATGTCACACCAGTCTGTACCATACATTAGACGCTTGCAGGGCTGAGGCCTGTCACACTATGCAACCATATTTGATGGAACGTATACGCGCTACTACGCTTTATCTATCCAAACACTGTGAATGTAATGAAACTCACACTGGCGTTACGTAGGTTTCATACTGGAAGCGTATATAATAATCACGTATGGTGTTCATCGGGTTGATTTGTTGTAAAGAGAAAAGTTACATGCCAATTGATCATGTGTTTTCACTTACTCTTTAAGAGCGTCAACCATTTCTCGATGCCAAGCTCTTATTCTGGAGATTAGAACGTCTTCTCTGGCATCTATGGTCTGCATGTGCGTGTCATGGGATCCAGCGATGGCATTTATTATAGCGTCTTTATCACTCATTATCTGAAAACATTAAAACGTTCATGGAAAGATATTGATGTGATAATAGCCCGCCAAACACAAAATGTGAACTCATGTATTACTTATTGTACAAGTATAATATCTTAACCTAACGTTACGTTTTATTATTTATCGAAGTTTAACATAATTCTGTTATATTTACATTAAATAAATACATTTTAAAAGTCTTTTATTAATATATTAATTCAATTTGTAATATTCTATGATTTTGATTTTTTTCGCCAAGGAAATTTCTATTTTAATGATTATGTATATACACCACTACATGTTGGGCTTGTGTCCTCATTTTTTAGTGGTCGATTTTTCAATTGTTGATTGATGTTAATAAATGTGTATTGGCGTGTCTATTTTATTAACCATCTAAATATTGACAGAGATATAGCAATTAAAAGTTTGAATTATAGTTTTAGCGCTAAAAATGGTCGGCCATATTTGTATGACGTGAAATGCATTTTAACGTCAGTTATTTGTTGAGTAGGTCAGTGCTGTGGTAATGTTCTGTAACTGTTGGTAGTCAAATAATTAAGTCAAGTCAAAGAATAATAAGTTTTTATTTTATTTAACCCTGCTAAGGCAGACATAATATTGAAATTTCATTGTTCCTTGAAATAGCTGTAAATAATATTTTATATTTTTATATCTAAATACATATAGCAGAGATTTATGAGCTGTAAGGTTGGTAACCTTACACAAGGATTGTGATGTCACATGCACTTGGAATGTGTACAACGTTGAATCTCTTTAATAATTAAAGAAACAACCCAGTAAACATTTTGGAGTAAATTCTACTTAATTTCTATTACATATCATGAATTTTTTGTCTGGAACGTGTTCGTTTTCTATTCAGTCGTTCATAGGAAAGGTCCTTTTTATGAGCTACAGACATTGCAACGACGGTTCACTGCTGAATTAAAAGCGGAGTAGGTTTATGATTTATGACCGGATAATAAAAATATACCCATGTGGGAAAGAAACAGAAATACTTAATGAATGATGTTGGAAAAAGAAAGAATATTATTATGAAAAACTAACACAAAATCTGTGACAGGTAGAGAACTTGTAAAGCGTTAGAATAGAATTGTACGAGTGACTCGAACTTCACCAAATAGGACACTTCACCAAATTGTTTACTGGGAAAATGACTTTTTTAATTGTTAATATCTCTTAACATATAAGGAGTTATTAAAAAATAATTGGACATTTGAGGTTCTAGTAACCCACTTTATCAATATATAGTACTCTTTTGTAGAAATTAAGACATAGGACACAAGCCCATATGGTTCAAAACCATACCATTTCTAGCGCTAAAATAACCGCAAATGTCCCACAGATCCGAACAATCTTCCCAGTAAACATTTTGGAGTCACTTTGCCATCATATTGAAGATGGGAAACATTTCTTTTGTCATAAAAGAGTTCATTTACAGTTCAGTTTTCACAGTCGTTCATATACAATGTCCATTTACCGACTACAAATGGCGAAACCACTCTACCTGTCGGAATACAAATGAAAATAAAGTTGATGCGAACTATAATTGAAGTGCAATAGTGATAGAAACGTCACAAAATAGGACACTTCATCAAATTGTTTACTGTGTTAGATCATGTGGATGCGTAGATGATGTAAAAACGCCAGGCTTAACCATGGGTTTATTATTTTATTAAGGTTGAAACGGTGAGAGAGGTACTAGTGTTGGTGGTATAGGGTGTTTTCCAACTACAGCACTAGAGCGCATAATGCGGCATTATGCTCAGCATTGAATATTCCAACTACAGCAGTGCCTTGCACAGTTGACCACTTTAAAAAGTTCTGTGTTCGCATTGTGTCGCAAAAGTCGTAGGCTGCTCTGTCATTGGAAAAGACTGATAAAGTACAGTGGTTTAATCATAAATATTTATAAAGATGAGATGAACCGTCCGGTGAAAGACAACTTTTTTAATATGTATAAACTTACATAGTATTAACATAAAAAAATGTAAACTTTTTTATATTAAATAAGCCTATACGTGACTGTCTTTAGCGGGAGTAACACAGGTATAAATAAACCAAACCAAAACTGCAACAAGTTTAAGAAAAATTATTTACCGCTCTCAAGTCATCTGGAATGGAAGGGTCGTCACCTCCCTTTGCCTCCAGCGCTTGGAAATAATTAATTGCCAGTTCGTTAACTTGAGTCGAGTAGTTGACCTCCGCGTCTCTTGTCTGGACGAACAGTCCCTGCGCAGCTTCTATAAAGACATTGACGTGTTCTTCCATATTTCGTTCATACAGGGCATTTGACTCCTAAAGGCAAATTGGATACAATTTGATTAGAAGGAGGAAAGCGGAGTTGAAGTCGGAAAAACTGTGCCGACGGTTGAACTACGTACAAATTAAATTTCTATTATTTATTTAAATACTTAAATCATACAACAAATCTATAATTTAATGTATGGTACAGATTAGAGCGACGTAAACATGCGACATCCAACATTTATATATTTTCATTCATAAGTTGACATTATTTAGACATGAGTGTACTAAATGTGATGTACTTTTAACGTATAGACTAGTGCGACATAAACATGCGATATTAATAAAACTCTTACTTATGTTATTTTTAAAAATGTTAGGTAGTATTTTTATGAAACAAAAATGTTTCAATCATAAGTCAAACATCAAAAGAAATTACGGTTTTGAATACGATCTCGAACAAAAGGGTCGAGTACCTACTCAGTCTCCTGTATAATCTAATTGTGCGTTGACGTTTTTTTAGTTGTGTTTATTAAATAAATACAAATAATTGAAAATGGTGTTTAAAATATAGTTAGCAGAGACCTTGTTAAATAACTAAGTTTTATTACTTTTTTTTCGTAATTTTTTTTTTCTCAAGCAGGTTGAAGGCATTCATTCGAAATATGAAAGCTTCCGACATGTGGACGTGTTGTACAACTTGTTGCAACAAATGTTGGATGTCGCATGTTTAAGTCGCACGTATCCCAGTAAACAATTTGGTAAAGTGCCCTATTTAGTGACGTTTCTATCACTATTTCACTTCAATTATAGTTCGCATCAACTTTATTTTCATTTGTACTCCGACAGGTGGAGTAATTTTGGATAAAGTAGACATTTTATATGAAAAAATGTGAGAAACTGAACTATAAATGAACTCTTTCATGACAAAAAAATCATGACGCATCTTCAATATGATGTCAAAGTGACTCCAAAATGTTTACTGGGATTTGTACTGGTCTTAAGATATTGTGTACTACCTAAATTAAAGTATGATATGCTATACGGGGCCTACGTCAACAAGGGGGGCCCCAAACCAAACTTTAACACATCTTTGGCAAATTTACACTGTTAAAGTAGAATCTAAGATAAAAGAAATGTATAAAACTGTGATGAGTCTGAATAATATGGAAGACGACAATGCAGTACGCTTTTTAGTATTTCTGTTTTTAATGGAACACATTTTGAATCAGATATTTTATAAATGTTTTTCTTCTGTCTATTATACAAACAAAGAAAATCGCTTAGTATTTAATTTGGTCAGAGGTTTCGCGGCCTATTCTCTAGATATGGAGCAGACAACTCAGAACGAAACTATATTGAATGTCATAGTAATTCCTTCTTGTACCGTTTCGTACATTTTAAATAAGTTACCTCAGTTCCTTCGTAAAGAACCTGTTCAACTTCCATTAGCGCTGTCCAGGTTTTATCCGACAGTTCTGTAAATTCGTCATTCAATTGTTGGACAGTTTCTGAATATTCACTCAAAATATGTTCACCTTCCTCATCAACGATCTTGACGATGTCCATCAGTTGCTGGAAGATTCTGTCCCTTTCATGTATGAAACTTTGCATGGCTCTGTTGAAATATTTAAATTTTAGAAATAACAAATAAATACCCTCGTAACACAGTTGGAAACATTTACCGCCTTACAAATAAACCTGTTAAAAAACTTATACCAGGTATAAACTGATAATAAGCCTGTCCGGACGGGCTTTATACCTGATATAAATTTTATAACAGGAAAATACAATACAAGATACAGAAGGTTATGGACTAAGGGATTTCCACGGTACTTGGAAAACAAAGTGGGAAAGGATGTGAAAATGGTTGCTAGATTCAGGCTGGGGAATGAAGAGGGAGAAAGTAGGTTTTGGGGAACAGTAGAAGAGAAATTATGCAGCATATGTGGGAAGAAAGAGGAAAAATTAGAACACATCAAGTATAGGTGTCAGGATAAAGTGGAAAGTGAATTAAGGAAGAGTATGGATAACGGGGGTAAGGAGAAAGAGAAGAGAGGAGAAGGAGAAACTTTGTAAGCAGAGATAGTCGTGAGAAATGATTGCAAGAGAAGAGAAGAACGTAGATAGCTGGTGGAAGTAAGGAGGAAGCAGTGGAAGACGATCATTGAAAAGGAAGAAGAGAAATTAAAAAATGTTAAAAATTTGTAAAGAAAATGTAAAATGTAAATTATGTAAGGCCGTAAAACCAGGTACAACGTCGGTAAATAACAAAACATAATTTTTAGGTAAAAAATATTACGTTTAGTGTTTAGACGAAACATTTGATCTTAAATTTAGGTTGAACGAAATGTCCCGTTAACCATAGTTATGTAATGTGCATTTATCACACATAACAAAAGTTATCTGTTCTGCAAGTCATTTTACCTAATATACAACGAATTTTACAATCTATCCCTTATGATATTTAGTAAATGACATAGCATAATAAAATCATAAAAGTAATATATCCAATGATACATCCTTATAAGTTATTATTCCTTCCAAGTGCACATGAAAACGTACATGTAAATATTTTGGTATGCTGGGTGTTTAGTATATTTTAGACGTCGACTAACTCGCTTGGTAGTTTTCCTTCTTCTTACTAGGATATCATTTAAAGGTTTATATAAAATCTTAAGAATACCCTTTTAGAGATTAAAGGCTTTTACAATGTCTATAAAATTATAAAATATGAAAGGGACAAGATAAGAATAGAAGCAGGAAAGAGAGCAGTCAAGTTCAAGGAGAAAATGAGAGGAGGCCCGAAAAAGAGAAAGGAATGGAATGACAACAGAGGAGGCAGAGAGAAGAAAAGAAGAAGGCACAAGAGTGGAAGAGGAGCTAAGGAGAAAAGATAGGGAGATACAACAAGAGGAAATAATGGAAAAAATTGAGAAGAGCAGTTATAATAAAAGATATAAAAGAATTTGGGAGAGAGAGATACCACAATACTTAAGAGAAAAAGACACAAAAAACAAGAGAAGGATTGCCAGATTCAGATTGGGAAACGAGGAGAAAGGAAACAGATACTGGACAATTAGCGATGAAAGGATGTGCAGGGTGTGCGGAACGGAGATAGAAACATTTGAGCGCATTAAGTTTTCATGTGAGAAAAAGGGAATAAGCGAAAAGAATATTGGGCAGTTATTAAAGGGAGGCAGTGAAGGGAAGAAGTGGATGGCGGAGATAGGGAAAAGGAGTGAGGAAAGAGAAGGAATGGCAGAGTAGAAACAGGAGGGAGAGTAGCAGGAGGAGCGAAGCAGCAGCAGTAGCAGTGTTGTTTTTATTTTTATAAGGATATTTTTTTTTCTTTTTTCTGTTGGAAGGAGTGAGAATGTTTAGATATAATAAGGATCAAAATTGAATTAAGCACAATATAACATGAATGTAAATATAAAATCAATAATATATGTAAATAAATGAGTTAAGGCACAATAATGTAGTGCCAAATGGCAAAAAAATTAAAATAAAATAATAAAATATGACCGTTTCAGTTTAAATATCACTAGGTTTTGATTAAGTAAAATATTACATGAATGTAAAATAAGTTTTTGTCTTTAGTGTGAACGTGAAGCCCCCTTAATAAGTAGAAAATATAGACTTTCTTACTCATTGCATTCCTCCTGATTTTGGGTCCTGGCAGCTTTCAGGCACAATTCAAACTGTTTAGTTTCTTCTTGACGAACGTCGAATTGTTTTTGCCCCAGGTGAAAAATGTGTTGCGTTATTCCATACAATGTCGTTCTGTACCTGCAAAAATAGTGTTACAACTTTCAAATCCATCTTTAGCATTGTCCTTTCATTAAGTGTAATTAATCTGAACACACGTGTCATAGACATCCATGACCTCGTCTCCCATCTTTAAGAAAGTACATCCCTCATGATCTCGTTCGAACAGAGACTCGAAGAACTGATGTGAGTTTAAGTTCTCCACGTAACTGAGAGAATAAAATTCGATATCTGCCAGTTCCTTTGCTATCTTGTCATCGATTTCTTTTTGCTCAATTTCATTTTCTTCCAATTTACTCAATTTATGTCTTTAAAAAAACAAAATACTTTATATTTACTAACTCATTAAAGTTGAAGGTCTTTCAAATGAACACGGAGCAATTTTACTTACTGAAAGATTCGAGTACCTTCTAAGCGTTCCTCTGGTCTAAACATTTTGTATTCATAATATTTCACCTGAAACATACAATATCTTTATAAAGGTATTGAATGGGCTCGTGTCCTCATTTTTTAGTGGTCGATTTTTCAATTGTTGATTGAAATTGATGTTAATAAATGTGTATTGGCGTGTATCTAAATGTTGACGGAGATATAACAATTAAAAATTTGAATTGTAGTTTTAGCGCTAGAGATGGTCGGCCATTTGTATGACGTTCAATGCATTATATACGTCAGTTATTTGTTGATTAGGTCAGTGCTATGGTAATGTTTTGTAGCTGTTGGTAGTCGAAATAGTCAAGTCAAAGAATAATAAGTTTTTATTTTATTTAACACTGTTACGGCAGACATAATATTGAAATTTTATTGTTTCTTGAAATTGCTGTAAATAATATTTAACATTTTGATATATAAATATATATAGCAGAGATTTATGAGCTGTAACCTGTAAACTTGTCAGAGTTCTGTCAAGAATATATCTCTTTTACGCTCTGTTGTATAAAAGAGAAACAACATAGCGGTTGTGAGGTGACATGCACTTGGAATGTGTACAACGTTGAATCCCTTTAATAATTAAAGAGACAAAATGACTTTTTTAATTGTTAATATCTCCTTACATATAAGGAGTTGTTAAAAAAAAATTGAACATTTGAGGTTCTAGTAACTCACTTTATGAATATATAGTACACTTTTATAGAAATTAAGACACAAGCCCATTTTAGAAAAATTCTATAATATTAAAAAATTAAAAGTTCGTTTTGTTTATAAAAGTTTAACAAATATACCTGAGGAAGAAAACAAGCCAAGTAATATCTCCAATCATCCTTGAAGGAACAAGGATTACCAGCCATGTTTAGGGACTGCAAATTTTCAAACTTTCTTAAGTACAGAATCTGAAACATTATTTCATTTTCAAATTGGAATTAGTTTATATCCTGACTTACATTCTCTAAAATTATATTTATTTATTTTATTAATTGATTTGCCACTAGGCATTACAATCTCCCTCTAAAATTCATGATACAACTACTTCATTTATAAAGAGTACTCTAAAATTATATTTAAGCGGTTATATACAGTTAATATTTCATATTTCTTTTTATTTTTATTTCTTTTTTGTAATGTACATATATTTAAATGCACACACACACAAAATTTCAAGTAAATCCGGCGATTATTTTCGAAGTTATGTAAGTTGAAAAAAATTTTGTAAAAAAAGAATAGTGCTTTTGAAACTCAATTTTTTCTAAAAACGCGTTTATAAATTCGGTGACCAAGATTACTCGGAAACGCCTGAACCGATCAGTATCAAATTTTAACACAAGCTTCTTAAGTAATTCTTTTAGAAATTAATCGAAGGTTTTATGTCACAGATAATTATTTATTCTTTTATAAACAATTTAAGGTCAAAAATCGTTTTTTTTTGAGAAGCCGCCATTTTGCCAAAAAAAAAATATTTTGCCTAATCCTTCGATTAATTTCTAGATTATACATTACTTTAACGAAATCCGTTTAGCTCTTTCATGTTAGATGGTTCAGTTCAGAGATATCGTGGTCACCGCAAGATTCCTTTTTTGAGAGGAGCTCCTGGAGATCAGCTATAGCAGTTTCCAAATTATTATTTTTGCAAATAATAAAATATTTAAATACAGTTAAAAGTTTCCAGAACATGTGTACAAATTTTTACAATAATACATTTAATAGTCTTCTCAGGAATTTCTTTTGAAAAATCGCTTTTTTGGGACTAATAACTGTAAATAACCACTTAAAAGAAATAGCATTACTTATAGGGGCCATGCTACATATAGCTATTCTTTAATTAAAAATTAATTTAATTTAAAGAACAATCATTACGATATTTTTGAAGTCTTTCTAGTTAATAATATAACTGACTTACATTTTCGTCCCAACCTTCTATAGCATTATTTCCGAGGTTTAATATTGTTAGTTTATTCAACGTTGTTATATTTTCTACTTTCGTTAACAAATTGTTGTACAATAACAAAATTTCAATATTCACTAAAGTCTCAATGTTTTCAATTTTGTTTATGTAGTTAAAAGAAAAATCTAGTTCCACTAAATTAACCAGCATCTCAATGTTTTCTATTTTCTCAATTACATTGTTACATAACTTTAAAACAGTTAGAGACGTCATCATCCACAGGTGATCAATTTTCAGGATATCTGAAATTATTCCGCGATTTAGATACTTGAATAGAAATTGTGAATGGTGGAATAATAGTCTGAGGATTAAATAACTCAAAATAATCTACAACTCAAATCCACATATCTTCAGAATCTTACTGTGTTTTCTTTTCAAAGAGAGTGTTACACTTTCGGTACAGTGTAAAGCACCGCACTGTGGAAAGGAAATTGCGTTGAATAAATTCAAAATATTGTAACACAGAGAATCATATGAACGTACAAGCACTGATAATTTAAATTCGCGCGGATAAACAGCAGTTTGATACAAATTCGACTTGATAGAAATACAAAAAGGAAGGGAGAATGGATTGAAATTGATGAAGGTGGAGAAAAGCAGAAGAAGAAAAAATAAAGACAGGGGAGATGAAAAGTGTTAATAGGTATTCGCTCGTTATTAAAAGTGGTAAGTCGATTAGGCCTGGAGGTGAAATAGCAATGAAAGAGGGAAGGAAGGGTATAGATGGCAGAAGTATGGAGAAAGAGAAAAGAGGAGGATAAACTGTAGAAACATAGATTTGTGATAAAGAAATGAATTAAACTAGATCTCTAACATTTGTCAACTTAGAAAATTGAACAGAAAATTGAATAGAAAAGAACAGATTGTTGTGTATATACCAAAAACGAATATGCAATACAAATTTGCCGCAATTTTAATTTCGCATGCTTTTTATTCGCAATACTGTCTTTGCCTAATTAGGTAACTGTTCCATTCAAAAAAAAACTTTCACGCACTTTTATCGTGTTCCAGAGTAAAAAATATCGCGCTGTGTATACCAACTAAAATAATTCAGAAAGATTTTTTATTTATTATTATATTACTATGATTTTGTCATTTACGTTATATCTCGCACTATTTCCAATATAAAAATTCTACACATTTGTATATTTGTTTTATATACATTAAAACACTTGTGTTATACCAGAAAAAAAACAAACAAATGTGTTGTAAAACTGTAAAATACAACGCAACACTGTATCTACAGTGTGGAAATAAATCATGAAAAGAAAAAACCATCAAATTATGACTCTTTGAACTATTGTCGAATGTAACCCACAGATTTTTAATTTTTTTTTTATATTTAGATAACCATTAATTAAAACATACTGTGAAACTCAAGTCTAATTTTCTTAACTTCTTCGAAGACGATACCATCCTGCCTTAATAGCCTGCCAGGCTCGTCCTGTGGTCCTTGTTCCAGAATATTTTTTATGAGGATATCATTATTGATAACTCCTAATTCTATCTGCTTGTGTATTATCGATTGCATCGCCATGATTATACTTTTATTTTTAAAAAATTATGTAGAAATTAAAATACTATTTTATAAAATTTATATAAAAAATATGTTTCTAAATATAATTAAATATTGTTTATTTGTCGACGTTTTATTGATTATCAAAGTTACCTTGGTTACGTACATTTCAAATCAAACAACTAAATAAAAATATTAAAAAGATAACAATTAGTGATGGAGCAAATAAAAAAATGAAATAATTTTTAACCATTTTAAATAATTTAATCTTTAATTTTTTTTTGTGAATTTTTTATATTATTACAATTTGAATATAATTACTTTTTATAATCTAAATTAAAATACATATACAGAACTAATCAAATTAAAAATCAAGTGTATTTTTATTATTCGTTGTTCCAACAATAATTTAGAAAAAAATCTACTTCACAATATTTACAGCCCTAATCGTGCAGGTGTTCGTCTGGGTGTGTTCGCACCAGGTGTAAAGATTTCCCGTTTCAATGAATTAGCCTGTTCACGTTGACTAGCCTTTTCTCTCTGTTGTTTCAACTGTTCTTGGGCTCGTTGCAATTTTCCTTCCATTTCATGCAAATGTTCCTTAGCTTGTTTTTTATTTTCACGACCCGATCTAAAACAAATATTAATTTATTAATAATACATAAACAAGTAACCAAAGATGTGCACAAATGCTTTTCAAAAGCATTTAAATACAAAATGCAAATACCTCGTTATTTTCCTATTTCAAATACAAAATAAATTTCATGTTAGCATTTAAATACGAAATACAAAATACGTATTTTAAAAATACTTTTGAGAAAATAGAATACTCATTAAGTTACTAATATAAATTTTTTTTTTTTTAATAATTATGAGAATTTACATAAAATATAAGTTATTTATGTCATGGATTTTAATACCACTATTTGTTCAAATAATTTATCTTTCATTTTTCGTCGATGAGGTCTCATTATCATTCCACCAAAGGAAAAGAGACACTGGGACAGAACTTGGCAAACAGGTGTTGTATTTTAAAAATATTTTCTTTTTGTATTTCTAAAAATATGATAAACTAATTTAGATAAACGAAAAACAGATGTATTATGGTGGGGGTAACAGGAAGGATAATAAAATAATAAGCACACCTATCATTTTAAATTAGAATTCTAAGACAATTGTGCAGATACTTTTAAATCATAGATGGTGCTAATGTTGGTGGGATTTTAAGTTTATATTCAAAAAATAATGTTTACTGATTACACTATGAAGTAACAAAAATAAAAAAAGTATTTTGTATTTTCCAAATAGGAAATACGTTGGTAAAAGTTTTCAAATAAAATATAAAATTCTATACTCTTAAAAGATATTTAAATACAAAATAGAAAATAGGTATTTACTATTTTGTATTTGCATTTTGAGTATATGTATTTGAAAAACGCACATCTCTGCAAGTAACAATTTCATATAAGATTTAAAATATTACTAACCTGCCAGTCTCTTTGACGGAGAAGAACATAGGACCTAATTCTGCCAACCAGTGACCATCCACAGCAGTTACGCACTGCATGTATTCCCTAGCAGTCATCAGCAGTTCGTGATACACTACGTACTCTGGACTGTTACCAAGACCTGACAATGCAGATGTTGGATGGAGATGGCAGGGCATGCCTGTACGTAGATTTACATACTCGCCGAGACCTTTCAGTCTTGCAGCTTGGTAAAAATACGCTAAAAATATATAAAATTGTTAGTAGCTGTCAAAGAAATCACAGGTTTATCTTTATCACAAAAATTCCATACCAGAACAGATACATTTTCTAACGATGTCCCAGTCCGTGCCACAAGACTCCATGGGCAATTTTTGTTGAATCATAATATCTTTCAACTGTTGTCTGACTTCCCTTACTTTACGCATGGCTTTAATATGGATGAAGTGGTCATTACACCAATTGGCTGAATAGCTACAATTAATCAGTTAAAAATAAAATACAGTTTGTTGATGCATTTAAAATAATATCAAATAATAGCAATACAGGAACAATGTAATAAGATTAATTTTGTCAATAACTTACTTGTTTTGCTTCCATTGATTGTATACATTTAGGTAAGTAAGGTGGTCCGATTCTGGAACTTGAAATTTTTCCCTGACACCATCAGCTTCTTCTTCTCTTCCTTTCGGTCGATAGAAAATTGAAGGAACAGAAAGCATTGATACTATAACAAAATATTATAATTATAACGTAGAACATTGAATAAGCACTATACGTGTTTCTAAATACACACTACATTTAATCTATGCTTGTACAAGTGTTTGTTACATGTCATTATAGTGTCATGTCATCCATTTAATAAATATTACTGATAAATCTTAAACAAATAAATAAATGCAACGAATGCATGACTATGACTTACCAATGATTAATACATCTGCACTACAGTTCATTTGACAAGCCACAATTAACATCTGGCACTGAGGAGGATCTAGTGGAAATTCAGCCATCTGACGGCCCAAATCTGTTAATGTACCAATGGGATCCAAAGCGCCGAGGATCCATAGTTGATACAGTGAATTTAATATGTTGTCCTAAAATATATTTAAAAATTATTAAGACATACAAACGCATAACAAACTTAGAAAGAAAAGTACGACGGCTTAATACTGTCCAAATACCTGAGGTGGAGGGTCCATAAAATGAAAACTTAATAAATCTTGAACTCCTAGGGATTTTAATAAAAGGACTGTATTTGCTAAGTTTGTTCTCTGAATTTCTGGAACTGTAGATGCTAATAATTCATCTTTGTACTGCCGTTCCGTGTAGAGACGGAATGCTTGTCCAGGACCTGTACGTCCAGCCCTTCCTGACCGTTGATTGGCATTAGCTTGACTTATAGGATAAATCTGCAATAATTGAAGTACATTTAGTATCAACATGTATGTGCAAATATTCAGTTAAATGTATGTATATGTATTTATTTAATATTTCTTTCCGTCATTCTTATGATTACATTTTACTTCCATAAACGATTGTGTACGAGGAAAATAATAGAAAAACTGCAAAAACAGGTAAATAGGAAAGTCAGGTTGATCGCGAATCAAACTGTGGAATAAAGGAAGACAAAGCAAGTGTACAGGAGAAAAGAGTATGTACGTTATGCGAGAATGAAAATCTGGAGTACATTATAAGTAAATGTAAGGAGTAAATGAAAAGTAGAAGTAGAGTGTGGAAACTGTTGCTTTGAGAAAGGATGATGGCGAAAATAAAGAGGAAGCAAATGGCAAAGAACATAACAATGTAAGAGACGAAAGCGAATAGAGAGAAATATGTTCATTTTTTGTTTTTTTATATATTAGTAACTAAGCAAAAAATGAAATATAATCACAAGAATATAAGTCCTAAGGGACCATTAAACCTAAGAACCTAAGAATCATTAAATAAATACATACACATATGTACATATAAGCTACTTTTACTCCAACTGTATTCGATTTACCTGTAACGCGTCCATACCAATTCTTGGGTTGTATACTTTTAATTTGCAGTAACCTGAATCTATAACATAGATAATTCCATCAACAGTTAGTGAAGTTTCAGCAATGTTCGTTGCTACAACACATTTTCGTAAACCATCAGGAGATCGTTGAAATATTTTAGCTTGAAGATCGGACGGTAACTGCGAGTATATAGGTAGAACTGACAACTGTGGGGCATCATCAAGTTGTAATAAACGCTCACTTAGCACCTAGAAAAGAAGAAGATATTGAGCCATTAAGCAACTATCGTACCAAAAACATATTTGATTGAGACTTTGGGTCGTATTATGTAGTTACCTCGCAAGTGACTTCGATATCCTCCTGACCTGGCATGAAGATCAGCATGTCTCCATCCAATGGTTGCAGATGGATTTGTAGAGCTTGTTTAACGGCTGCGTCGACGTAGTCCTCACAGTGATTCTTGCTGAAGAAGGTCTCCACCGGGAACGTGCGTCCCGGAATTGTAAATGTTGGAACGTTTCCAAAGAATGTGGAGAACTTTGTGGAATCCATAGTAGCTGATGTCACGATTAGTTTAAGGTCATGTCTCCTAGCCACAACCTGTAAGTAAAACATTTGACTTAATTCAATTGCGAAGTAATTTACGAGTTCTATACTTTAAAAGTGAATTTCGTAATAATAATAATACTTCATAACTATCTATTTTAAATGAGCAACTTGGAATAAAAATGGTTGATGACGAAACGTTTTGGTGGAGAGTATGAAAGTGACAGAAAGATTGCAGATGTGGAAGGTGAAGATACATATGCAGGAAGGAGAGAAGAGAAGGTGATTGATTATGTACTTATGCAGAGAATGGGTGGAGAAGGAGGAACGTGGAAAGTTTGAGTGTGGTAGAACTCTCACAAGCAGAGAACGAAAGAGAGAAAGAGGATGGCTGAAATAAGTAGAAGTCGCTGAGGAAGTGAAGAAGAAAGAAATATGAACAGAACAAGGCAAAGGAAGCAAGCAAAAGAGAAATATTAGCTAGTTTAAGTAGGGTGCTTAAATTAGGTTTACATTTAGTTCAATTGACATTTTTTGAGACATGAAGGTTAAATTTATTGTAAACGATAATAAATGAATTGTAAAAGCGGGAGGCACAACAAACAATAATACTACTTCAAACAGTAATGATTAGGGTCCATTTAAGCATTATGAGGACTAGTTAAGACTAGACACAGGTTATATCAACAATGACATTTCAGAGTTGTATCAAATTGTATAGTGATCGCTACCAGACCATAACATAGTATTTGCTGGCGTAAACTCTTACTAGCTTCAACTAGTTTGTGTTACAATAATTGACTAAAGAGTAAGTATTAACCTATATAATATTAAGACGAATATGATGCAAGGTTGAACTACTTTATGTATATGGTTATGTCACAATAGTTCCTACCATAAATACATGCATACATATATTCGTATATACATAAAACTACAACTCAAGCAAGAATAGTTATAAGAAAATGAACGGATCTATTAAATAAAATATTATTTCTAATTGAGTACATGACAGAAATTAAGTGTATAGTAAGTGGGCTCGAGCATAGTTAAAAGCCAGATCAATGTGCTCTCCTGCACGATTTCCGAACATTTTAATTGGGGTAGGATCTTTGCTTTGATTAGTTAGCGGTATTATTCAGAGGATCATATACTTTATGAGTTTTCGAAATATAAATACTGCCAATATTACTAAGAGGTTGCGAATGGAACATTCGCATGGTGTGTTGTAGGGATAGAGGAGTAGTGTATATTGAGCGTGATAATAAGTAAATATATATGAAATCAAATATGTTATCAGCGTCAGTCTCGTTATTCAATAGCCGCACCTCGTATTTAATTTTTCAATTCTTGGATCAATGTTTTGATATTTAATAAAATAAAAATGCCAATATACGTTTATTTATCAATATTTCAATAAAGAATTAAAAAATCGACCCCTAAAAATGAATTAGTTTATAAGCCAATAGCATAAGATATTATTACTACATTAAATCCGACAATATAACAGTTGTTTTGCACGTTTTAAATGATAAAAATATCCTGTAATTATGGTAATAAATATATGTAATATGCTATACAAAATGTATAAAAACAAACCTCCCATTACTTTATTGGTTTTTAGGTAGGTAAATTGGAGCATATAAGGGATGATTGTGTGGACAGGGTGGGCAGCAGTAGGAAGGTGAAGCAGGTATTAAAAGGGGAAAGGAAGGGAACAGATGGATGGCAGAACTAATGAGAAGGATGTGGTGACCAGAGGGTTCATGCCTGAATAGAGTGATACAGGTAAAAGGCAGGAAAGCGAAAATGAAGTCTTGAAGGAAATAAGAATAGTGCAAATAGAAATGGATAGGTTTGTCGAGAGGGGTCAAAGAAGGAGAAGCAGGAAACGGTGAGACGGAAGGAGGTGTAGGGAACATGAAGGCAGAGGGTCAAGAGAAGAAGAAGCAGAAAGTACTTTTGGAAATAGAAAGATCTAGAATAGTTTAAGTTTAATTTTAAGTTGAAGGTCTATAAAATTGATTGAGAAATATATTAATATAGATTGTAAATTCGAAAGGCAAACAATTAATATAATAATAAATAAAGGTAGGTAAATTAAATAATTTGTGATTACATTGCATTTATTTCGTAACGCTGTATCTCACATATATGAAGTCCACATCATAAAAGCTATCAACATAGTAGGAGGTCATCGATATTAGAACTAGTTATCGGAAACCGGCCGACGTTAAAAAAAATTAATTAATACAAATAAAATTGCAAGCATGTCATAAAAATATTTTTATTTACAAATAGTACCATCTCATTTAAAAAAGCTTGCACTTTACAATACATGTATTACGAATTCTGTTGACATAATCCATTACATAATTCATTATATTTTCGAAACGAAGTTGTAAACTCAACACAAATTGAGAATTAAAATATCGTAATAGCAATTACTCGTATATTGATGTTTACTAACACTATTACACTACTTGTTGTTTATCGAGTCGTCTGAGAACCTCATTAGACCAGTAAAATAGACCGTGCAATTGACTTCACGAGCGGCATGTGTTGCAAATTCGGCAAACAAATTATTTGGAATCATTAAACCTTCAGTTCGGTAGAATCAAATTAAAAAACACCAATAAAAAATGTGACAATCTTTCAAAATGCAGTAGAATTTATATTTAAAAGAAGTTTAATGTCAGTTTGTCAAAAATAAAGAAATAAAAACAATTTCTATTACGAATTGTTATTAAAAACATCAATTTTAATTAATTCACGTTCAATTTTGTTCAACTGTCGAACTGTCAAAATTTATATTTCTATAAGACGCATGCGCACCAACTAAATTAACTATATTCAAATTAAAACACGAATGTGACTAGGAATGCCTATTCTGAAAACTTGAAATCTAGATTAAAATATTAGATAAAAACAGTAAATTAAATATCAAAACAGTGAGTGGAATGAGGCTTAAGTATGTGGCATGAAGCACCTCTGAATTTTAGTGTTAATTTAAGGTTTTAACCTTTCTACAGAACTCAGTGGAAGATTTTTTCTACCAACTTTTGCATATTACTGGACATGCATGACACTAAATAAAACATTTTGTAAAATTTGCACGTGTATTGCTCATAAATTTAATTTTGAACTCTACTTTACTGGTCTATCATGTTGAATCATGTTGAATCTTGTTGGCAAAGTTTATTATTATCCAATTGTTTGGCTGTGTATGTTTATTGCTATGTATTAATAGCGGATGGCATTTGACCTTGATTATTTATTTATTCGATATTATTGTAGTTGTAGCAGTGATATAAATAAATACATGTGATGAGCTATAAATGATAATCTAATTAGTTAAAATTTGTTGGATAGAGGGTTAGTAGATGTATCTAAAAAGTGGGCGTGTACTTCATTAAGATATTTGTCCATAGCACGTATATATATAGAACTGGCCTCACCGGTAGAATGTTATCATTTGTGTTCAATGGGCTTGTGTCCTATGTTTTAATTTCTATAAAAGTGTACTATATATTGATAAAGTGGGTTACTAGAACCTCAAAAGTTTAATTATTTTTTAATAACTCCTTATATGTTAAGAGCAATTCAACGTTGTACAACATTCCAAATGCATGTGACCTCACAACCGCTTTGTTGTTTCTCTTTTATACAACAGAGCGTAAAAGAGACATATTATTGACAGAACTCTGACAAGTTTACGGTTTACCAACCTTACAGCTCACAAATCTCTGCTATATGTATTTATATATCAAAATATCAAATATTATTTACAGCTATTTCGAGAAACAATAAAATTCCAATATTATGTCTGCCGTAACAGGGTTAAATAAAATAAAAACTTATTATTCTTTGACATAACTTGATTATTTCGACTACCAACAGCTACAAAACATTACCAGCACTGACCTAATCAACAACTAACTGATGTATAAAATGCATTTCACGTCATACAAATGGTCGACCATCTCTAGCACTAAAACTACAATTCAAATTTTTAATTGCTACATCTCCGTCAATATTTAGATATTTAATAAAATAGACACGCCAATACACATTTATTAATATCAATTTCAATCACCAATTGAAAAATCGACCGCTAAAAAATGAGGACACAAACCCTTTATAAAGAATACCTTCATCTCACCTAATTTTTATGCAAGATTATAAAATGTTAGATATTAAATTGATATATTAGTAAAAGATTTTTAATGTTTATTGCATTTATTTAATGACAATGTAACAGAATTATGTTAAAATTCGGTAAATAATAAAACGTAACGTTAGGTAAAAAATGTTACGTTAAATACTAGATGAGTTTACGTTTTATGTTTAGCGGGGATATATATATTCTAATAAAAGTAACTGGGATATAATCGAGGGATAAAAAAAAACAAAAAATTGATCTTATCGTTATTGAAATATGTTGAAAAATTTAAAGTTGAAAATTTTATTAAAATATGGCTCTTTAACCATCGATAGTTTTTGTATGACATAAATCGCTTCTCAACACAACTATTGAATCATATTGTAGCACGTCAACGTCCTTAAATACATTAGAATGTATTTCATCATTAATGGCCCTACTCACATTTTACAAACCATCATTCATTATATTCAATATCAATCAAATATTTTCAACTAATCTATGAATTAGTATCAAAATATTAATTATGATGCAATTAACCAATCAATTTCTATCAGCAGGCAACGTTTATATCTGACAGCTATAAAGAAAACAGTAGATATCATCATTGTCCTTAAAAGCATACGTCCTGCTTAGTAAATTCACTCACAAACAATGTCGAACAAATCATGCGCATATTAATAACCGAAGTGATAAGATAAGGGAACAATGTACTGTTTCTTAAAAGGGGGTTACGAATACGCGAATCCATTTTCCCGTTCCTCTATTTAGTACATAGATCATTACTCATTATTACATGAAAACCTGAACTTATTGTCTAGGTTATTCGAACAAAGGAGGTATTTATATAGCATATTAACCCAATCCATTGGTACCACAGCATTACGACAACTGATATCTCAAAAATATACAGTGGAAATATTATGCCGAAATTGTCAAAACTGACAGAGTCTGCACACGGGTCGACTGGTTGCAAACTAGCCCCGCAACGAAGTTTCCAATGAAAACGAAAAACGAATTTTTACCAATAGCATAATAGGGAATTTTATTGTGTCGTATTGTGAGGTATTTGTATGTATGTATGTATTTAAATACTTTCAAAAAGTATTTGTGCACATCTCTGCTCATGATGTTCATCATCAAAATCAGGCAACGTAATTGGCCTGCGACATAGAAACACAGTCGCTCGAAACCAATTTCAAATTAATTTATTTTCATTCGTGCCGTGTGCGTTCTCTCACTAACAACACAGTTCCATTCTTCAGTTCATTCGGTTGGGGTAGATTCGGGGCTCGCGTTTGCAATGAGTCGACCCATGTGCGGACGGCCTTACGAGAGTCTAAACTGACAGCCGTTCATGTATGTATGATATAAAGCTACTCAACTTAAAAGACGTTTATCTCGATCCTTTAAAGTTAGAATCGATACCGGACCAAACTTTTGAATTCCGCTGGCCGCATTAAGGTATGTAAAGTAGCACATGGGCCAGATTAAGTCAAAAACTTTGATAAAATTTGTTAGGAATGCCAGGTCACACAAACATTTTGATTCTGAAATTTCTAGTAATTCTTTTCAATTTTGTCTCGATTCTCTGGTATTTCAGCGAAAATTAATGTTTGTGTCGAATACCGAATGTTTGCCCTCTGAGCACGAATATTTTCCCTGTGTGCTTGTTCGTTTTAGTCTTGTTTATACTTATGATTAAGTTAAAAAAATATAAGTTTTATGCAAAAAAATATATTTTTTATCTGGTTGATTATTTTTTGTTTATTTTAAGTAATGCATTTATAGCACCAACCAATCTGTTATATACGAAATTGTAAGTAGTATATACAAATATATATATATATATATATATATATATATATATATATATATATATATATATATATATATATATATATATATATATATATATATATATATATATATACTAACGAGTATACATACATTGCTATAAACCGACGTAAACAAAATAGCAAACTTAAACAGCGACTACAGCTTTATCCTAGTAAGAATAAAAGTTTTTTTTTACAGAATAAATGTTTCAGCAATGTTTATACAAATTAATGATTATTAAGGAGGTACAGGACGTACCGTCAATGCAAAAACTTTATCTCTCGCTAATACGAAATGCAAAATACGAAGTACATGAAGGACGAGCAAATTGGGACTGTACCTTTGAAAATGAATTTTTCAATGGGCTTGTGTCCTCATTTTTTAGTGGTCGATTTTTCAATTGTTGATTGAAATTGATGTTAATAAATGTGTATTGGCGTGTCTATTTTATTAAATATCTAAATATTGACGGAGATATAGCAATTAAAAATTTGAATTGTAGTTTTAGCGCTAGAAATGGTCGCCCATATTTGTATGACATGAAATGCATTTTAACGTCAGTTATTTGTTGAGTAGGTCAGTGTTGTGGTAATGTTTTGTAGCTGTTGGTACTCAAACAATCCAGTCAAGTCAAAGAATAATAAGTTTTTACTTTATTTAACCCTGTTAAGGCAGACATAATATTGAAATTTTATTGTTCCTTGAAATAACTGTAAATAAAATTTGATATTTTGATATATAAATACATATAGCAGAGATTTATGATCTGTAAGGTTGGTAACCTTACACAAGGATTGTGATGTCACATGCATTTGGAGTTTGTACAACGTTGAATCCCTTTAATAATTAAAGAGACAAAATGACTTTTTTAATTGTTAATATCTCCTAACATATAAGGAGTTATTAAAAAATAATTGAACATTTGAGGTTCTAGTAACCCACTTTATCAATATATAGTACACTTTTATAGAAATTAAGACATAGGACACAAGCCCATTCCCTATTAAACTGCTTTTTGCTTGTTAAAATGATTTTTTATGCATATAATAGTTTAATAAATTAAAAATTACCTATAAGTAATATCAAATTTATATAAATTCAATTTAAATACAAATTAAATATTTTGAAAAAGGAATAATAAATTTTGCAACGCTGCAAATTTACGTGTGTTGACGCATGCGTGATTTGGTTCTTTGACCAATAAATTGTTATATTTTATATAACATTTATTCCGATTTTGAATTTCACGCTCAAATTGGGCTTTACAACGTTGCCGGCTTATAACCTACTTTACTGTTTCTTAAAGGTTTTATTTAAATATTTTCGTAAATAGGTATCCTTTACATAATTTTCTTTTTGCAATAGTTACAGAAAAGATTACTTTATATACACCTAGTTTTTGAAAGCCGTGTCACCATTTTTTTATAGTTAAAAGTTATATTATGGGGTGAAAGTGAGCTAAAAATTATGATTTGTATGGAAAATGACTATTTTTAATCATGTATAAAAAGAAAACTATGAACCCTAGGTCTCTAAAATTTTGAGACAGCATGTATTTTAACTATTTGTATCGACACTCCAAATTTCACAACGTTTTCATCATTTATGTTAACGTCCTGTACCTCCTTAATATTTTTCCAGAAATCAAATATTGAATTCTAATATACGTTAAACTCGTGGCAAATTAAAATGCAGACCTATTATAATTTAATTTATTATATCCCAGTAAACAATTTGGTGAAGTGCCCTATTTAGTGACGTTCGAGTCACTCGTACAATTCAATTCTAACGCTTTACAAGTTCTCTGCCTGTCACAGATTTTGTGTTAGTTGTTAGAATTTTTTCATAATAATATTCTTTCTTATTCCAACATCATTCATTAAGTAGCAGTTGTTTCTTTCACACTAGGATATATTTTTTTTAGTTCATTTTCATTCCAAAGTGAGAGAGAAACGAGATGCGGTTAGACAAGTAAAATATATTTTTCACCGTTACACTTGTATAGTATTTCGTTCAGTGCAGTATGTTTAAAGTATATGCTATCCTTTTTCAACAAATATTTCTTTAATGGTAATAGGCACACGCTGTCTCCCTCAATTCCCTCAATGTGTTTAAACGAATACTCTAAGCAGCAATGGTAAGACAGAGGTTTTAAACCTAACGCAGAGCTGCCGATCGTGGATTTTTGAATCACCAAAACAATGTAAAAAACTAATATAACGAGTATTGTTGAAGATGAATAATATTCATTAAAAAAATCACGATCCGTACTAAAGATTACATCTATTTATTTCTTCATTTAAATATTTATATTTTGCAGACTCTAAAAAGTAGAATTCCATTAAGTGTTATACCCCTGCCATCCCTGACGAAGACTAGAGGCCTTCAACTGTGTCAAGTTTATAACTCCGGTCATAAATCATAAACTGGAGTCGCTTTTAATTCAGCAGTGAACCGTCGTTGCAATGTCTGTAACTCATAAAAAGGGTCTTTCCTATGAACGACTGAATAGAAAACGAACACGTTCCAGACAAAAAAACTCATGATATGTAATAGAAATTAAGTAGAATGTACTCCAAAATGTTTACTGGGATGAGTCGAACAGAAGTTAATGCGTTTAGCTCAAAAAAAAAACCGACCAAATTAATTTTTAAATTAAAAAGAATATTATTTATCCACTAAAATTTACTAAAATTAGAAAATATCAAATAATGGATTTAACCGCATTGGCTTTTAAACGACATTAATACAAAATACGAAAATACATTATTGTCTGTAAGTTTGTGGTCCTTTTCGCATGAATATGGTTCTTAGATTTGTGGTCGCGTGGTTATATATTTAAAGACAATCTTGCAACACGTGTTTTTTTTTAATTTGTCTCCAGCCCAAAGTAAAATTCAATGTAACTTCCCGGGAATACCTTGCCGCCAACCTTTTAGTAGAAATAAGCGTAATATTTTTAGTAGTTAACAATATGAATGTATCCCAGCTAATGAAAACATATTATAGCATCTTTGGCAATCCTGCACAGTTGCACGTAATCAAACGCATGACTCACTTCAATCCCGCGCAATGGCTTGAAACTTTCTCTAATCTCTTCCCCCTCCGCAATATACACGCATGTTCCTTACTCTTTCTCTTCTATGCATAAAAGGTAATAACAAAATCAGAAACGGATGGTTAATATATACTAAAGAGTCTTTGCAAAAACTCCGATACCCGGCTAGTTTCCCGCGTGTAGTTCGTGTTAAATGAAATTCCTGAGGCAGATGTAAGTTTCATACATTTGTCATCCTCTACAATCATCAAACACTGCGGGGGGTCACACAATTTACAAACCAAACACAACAAATACATTTTTATCTTATTACTTTTTTATTCATGTTCTATCTCGTTCTCGCACTATCATTCGTTCGCGTTCGGGCCTACGATACTTTTATCACGCACACCGAGCACATGATTCCCGGGACTCGGGTCTCGAGTAACTCACGTGAGTGTGAATTTCTTTATATGTGTGTGTATGTGTTACACACTGCGTCTTACAAACAACATGACACACTGTACGGTACGATGCCACGCGTCCGTCTGTCACAAAACCAAGGTTAACAAATCAGAAAGAAACAAAAAATGATTTTAATACAATATAAAAAGAGATAACTATTATAAATTATTGTTTGGTGGGGATGTCTCGTAAAGCAGCTTGTGAAGTAAATACGTCTTTACTTGTTATGTCCTGCATCTTTAAATACTCGATCAAAAAGAAAATCTCAAGATTTGTCGCGTCTATTTAACGTAAACTCAAAAAAATTATATTTATGAGATCATTGGTGTCTAAAATGGTCGGTAGTGAGAGACTTTTGTAGGTATGTGAGGCAAAGCGTGCAGTGGAAACGCTAGTTTTGATACTGAAATATAAAATTAATTAAATCGAAGTTCTAGTCAGCCCCATTAGCAATAAGTAGAAGAAAATAACATTAGGACATTTATTTCAGTTTCAAAGCTGCCTCACACTGCAGTCGACTGCAACGTAGACTTTTTCAATACGGTGTATTGTAGTTGGTTCGAATTAATACACTTTATAATGAGATGAAGCTTCTATTTTAATGTTAATCAATACACCACTGTATTGTGAATAATAAAAGTTCTTATTATAATCTACATCGTTTTCCTCTCTCACAAATTCGCTCCAAATGGAATAATAACTCGCCCTATTAATAGGAGAAAATAGGAGGTTGCAAGTAACCAGTGTCAGAGTTTAATTGATAATGTGAGATCTCACAAATATCATAAGCTTATTAGACTGAAACTGCCAATTAGACTAAAAACAATAATAGAAGGTCATCTGTGATAGAACTCAGCATCGTAAATAAGCGAACGTTAAATAAATTTAACGTTGGCCTTACTTTGACAATGTTACACATAAATAAAAGTTTATAGAAAAATATATAAATTTTTTTAAAATAGTTTTATAAACGCTACTTTTTTAACTCCTCAATAAAATAAAGATGAATTTTATGTAAAAACCTTCCAAAAGATATAAAAAATTAAATAAGTAAATTCAAACACGAGCGAGTAAATAGTTAAATAAAAACGCAGATGAGAAATTTCGTAGATTAATAAAAAGTGATATTGATGATATTTTCAATTAAAAAATGTCATTCCCATCATACTGTAATTTATTTGCAAGCGATATTTTCTTACTCTGGCGACTACAGTTCGTCATTTCAATAGAAAAGGTTAATATTACTGTTTCATACTGAATGTTGCATTAGTGAAGACACGATTGCAAAATGCAACACGTATAAAAGTCCATGTACTAGTACAGTCATGGCAGAAACACGTAACTTTAATGAAGCTTTAACCGTTGATAAAAATCTATAAATCTCTATGTACACAAGTAGTTTTGAAACTACAAAGCAAAGTTTTAACCTTGACCTTCTGTCCTATTGATTGTCTCGATCTATTTATACAATACACTGATTCCGTGACAGGTAGGTCTGTTCAAATTTTAAGGTTATTTTTAAGAAAATATAGTTGAGATTACACTACTCATATCTAGAATTTTAGAATATGTATATAGGACTAAAAAGACTTTCCAATTGACTTAGAAGTTGTTTTGGGATTGGGATCATCGAAAGGTGTTATCTGCGACATAAACAGTTATAAACGCCTTTAAGACGATTACATTAGATCTTCAATTCTAAAGAGCCCGAAACTTCACATTCTTTCAGTTACGACGTTCAGATTTTAGTGTTAACAGATACGATAAACGAACAGTTCGTCTGAATCTAAATCTGATCTGAATAACATGCAATATTTCTTCTGTTTTATTCACACTCATTGTAACAAAATGAAGTTTTGATCTCATGGAGATAGTGTTTTAGATGCATAAAACCATAAGTTCATTTTATTAATTATTTAAAATAAATGTAGCTAGATAATTACTTGCATTTTATTTAATTATGACATGGAGGACAATTGTCGCTTAAAAGCCTGATTAAGAAATCTCAAATCAATATACTCGTAGTTGTAAATTTCAACATCAATTATTTATATTTATAGATAACAAATATATCAAATTAATTGCTGCTTTAGAAACAATAATGTAGCCATCTCCACTGTGCTATGTTTCATACAAGTTCTACTCGCACAACAAGAGCTTATATACGCCTCGCACAGAATTGAACATGCATTTATTACTGAGTCGCTTGCGAAAGAAGACCCACAGCCAGTGGTCTGAAGAAAATAAATTAAAACATAAACAATACTTGTTGAAACAAATATATTTTTATTCCATTTTAGTTTTACTAAAATATAAGCTAACTTTGTGGAATGTTATTTCAAAACCTATATAAAACAATATCTTGTATTTACATATAAAAACTAACCTGTTTATTAATCCTAAAAGTTTTAAAAATAAAACATAAACTATACGATGCAAAAAAGTCCAAGTGCAGGACATGTGTTGAAATTCCTAGAGCGATTTAACAGTTCCTCTACTAAGGAATTTGGTAGTTCAGTTGCTGTTCATAAATTGAGGCTGTCAAAATGGTTCGCTGAAGATGAGTCACGAGTATTGTGCGCCGTCCTTGAAACTGGATTCATTGTAGAAGTACAAAATACAACGGATCCAGAACAAGTCTGGTTTGGAATAGCGATATGGAAAGCCGGAAAAGGTATTTATATGAATACAACAACAAATGTTAGGTTAGTTTGTAAACAATACACAAAACATATAGACACATGTCGTACTTTTTAAAATAAATTTCTGTTTTGGGAGTGATCCAAAATAAAAAAAAACATTATTAATCAAACAAACAAAATGTGTTACTTTTATTTTTAGATTGTTTGGTGACAATCATGTGCAAAAATGAAGTGACTATTTGTGTAAAAATAACTGTAACAACAAATGAACCATTACGACTGGAAGAACAGACTTTAATATATGCAAATTATTTTAAATATATTCATCGTAAATATTATTTTAAAAATGCTAATGATTAGAATTTCAATATATCGTATTTGCGTTCGTACAACAAATAATATTTATGGTGTTTTTTACACGATTATACTCTGCTTTTAGACCGTGATAGTATAACACTCGAAATATAATAACTATGATTAGAATAGTAGAACAAGATTCTTTTAAAAAAGTTATTCATTGTTAATCAAAATTAAAATAAATATTAATTAAATTCACATCACATAAACAATACTTTTCCTTTTATATTAGTTTTTACTAATAAGTTTATTCTTTTATGTTAGTAAACTAAAGTTTAAATTAAAATTATAATATATGCCACATGTATATATGAAACTTCAATATCATTAGAAAACTGTCAACATTACCAAGAGGTCATGTGATTCGTCAAGCATCGCTAATAGTATTGCATTTTGTGGATAGTAAATTAATATATTGAGAATTTGATTTTTTTAAACCAGACCTTCGATAAACCACTTTTGAGATTTAAACTCATATAAATCAGATCGCAGCGTTGAAACATCAGTGTAATTGAAACGTTTATAAATAATACGGTAAAATTTTTAACGTAAAATCAAATCAATAATTAGTAACTTATTGCATGCATATACTATTGGCATATTTTTATATTAACTAGTTCTATTTTTATATTATAGTTGTTTACACACATTTCGTTGCATGAGAAGCGCAAAGCGCATTTCTTCAAAAGAACGACACGAAATAAGTATTTTCAATTAAAAGAAACCGAATATATTTATATAAACACGTAAGACGACTTATATGTCGTACATGCGTTTGCCAATTATTCGAAGTCGGATAGGTGTGCCGATCATTCGGCGAACTACCTGTACACACTTGTTTTTATCAAAAATCTGGCAAATATTCAACACCCGAAACTTCTTCTAAACTTTTGACACATTCGTTTAAATAAAATGATAGTTCATATATATTTCGATTATTTTGGTTATTGGAAATAGGGCATTAACGCCCGATTGACGTTTTTCCAGATTTTCTAAGTTATTACAGTTACTTGTTTATTATAACATAAAATGCGCGTCCTTATATAAGGATATGTCTAAATATTTAACGAATGAGCTTTTGTTCGCACTGCGTCTTCGTAGATAAAAGCCGAATATCCGGACCGGAACACACAAGAGTAACCCTGTTTTAAACAGGTTGCACAGACGGCTGATCACAAAAGTTGTGCAAGTCCATTTTGACGTGAATACGTCTTCTACAAATACTCTAGTAACGTTTATCAACCCAGTAGACCGGTAGTTATGGTTTTTGCATGTTGATAAGAGTGTTTATATCGCTCGTATACTAAATGCTATTTTAAGACATCGAGAAATAAATGAATGAATGAATGAATAGTCAAAAAAATAGGATCTAATTGTTAAAATAGAAATTCAAACTTTTCTAAAGCTCTCATATAACTTAAAGTATATTGATATACTAAGCAACTAAATAGGTCAGACATTGAAATGAAACTATTGTAGAGTTGCAATAATTTCAAGTTTTTCCAGTTTTTAATTAGAAATTGAAATATCTGAAAGTAATTCCATACTTGTAAGACATTTAAATTGCTTGGTTATGTAGCAGATTACTTGTATTTATTTTTTACAACCAGTACATATTTACATTTCAATATAAATCGGGAGTTTCCGTAGTTGTTCGACAATTCTCGGTATGACAATAAACTGATAAATATATTGTTAATAAAACTACAATTTATTTCTGTATTATATTACGATACAATTCTTGTTACGTCAATTTTAAGCATAACTCTAGAGCGTGGTAAAATGTCTTATTAATACCCCTTAGGTATTTATTTTGTTAGCAAATAAACAAAATAACATAGAATGCATTCTTGATGTTTTATCAACAACATAACAGTTATATTTAAATTAACTAAGAACTATTTAAAACATGTTTCTTGAATAATTAAAAATACATAGATATGATACACGACAAAACATAAAAATATAGCGCGGTGAATTCCTATGCTAAATAAATTTGGTCGTACTAATAGCTTTACAAATAGATAGAAATAAATAGAAACCTTATTAAGAAAAATATATTTAACATATTTTGGTAAAATGACATGTTTTCCCATTAATCCAGGTAGTCAATATTTTTATGAATCTAAATATGTTAAATGGCCATTTTATGACACTAATTGTCCAATAAAAAGTATTATGATTTTATTAATCGAAAACAGGACGTTTAAAGATTACATTACTCCAACTTATACAAAAAGTTAAAGTTATCTTTACTTGCGAATTTATTTGTTTTGGAAAAAAATTTATCATTCATGTTTACATTTTTTTTCATAGAGAAAACTCAATTGGTGCAACACTTGCAAATCTACACGTCAAAGGACAGTCATAGGTCAATAAAAAAAACCAATTTAACGGAAATTTGGACTGCAGGATGCGTAATCAGAATCAACAATATGGCCGATAAGGATAAGAAGCCACATTCCGAGAAAGACATTCGTAATCAGGTGAGAAATGTCACACAATTAATAATAAATGTCATCCATGCATTATGTACTATGTAGAAGTGAAAAACAGTAAAGGCGTGTATCTCCGTTAATTTGATATACGTTTTACTGTGATAAAATTTAAATATGATATTAATATAAATGACTCTAATTTAAATACAAATTACAATTTCAAATGTTTTAAGCAGCTGTGAATATTTAACATGCAAGAGACCTATAGAGTATAAAAAGGGCATAAGTTAACGTATATCTAGAAAACGGTTCTACAAAATAAAAAAAATAACTGATACTGTAGAGAAACAAATTAGAAAAGTTTTGACTGTTTTTAGATTGTTTGACTAATAAGAAAAAAAAATATAAAGGTTTAAAGTTGATATTTCTTTAAAATACGATACCGCAACTTACCAACATCAGTATACTGTCAAGTTTTACGCGCGTTAGCATGCGCAGTGGACAATGTTGCTATATTTTACAACAGTTGATTGCATTTAGTTTATATATGTATACTAATGTATACTAAACCTTACATGTATTGAATACAATTTCTACACAAGCCTGAACATGTTCTAAATGTGTATATTGAATAATAAAAACAGTAATAAATATTATTTAAGCTTCCCAGAGAAGTGTAACTACTTAAATAGTTTACCTTTGCTATGTATATTTATACAGCGATATAAAAGTGAACTAACGCAGCGTATTACAATTATGTATTGTTGTTCCAGGTCAAACACGCCAAAACAGGTAAATTACTCATCTGGCACAACAGTCAACATTTTGCATATTGGTGCCGTTACGGCGACCGACCCAAGGACATCCGAAGGAGACAAGTAAGGAAAAATATAAAATAATTACATTTACTTAAAGTATAATATTCTAATAATAACTTTAAAAATAAAGCACTTAAAAAAACAGATACGATTGTGCAAGAGTACAAGTAATTGTGCAAAATATACTACTTGAAATAGGACGTAATAAGAACACTAAAGTGGAGCAAATTTTGATAAGAATCAGTCGCTATCGAATACCTGTCAGACTTATCGATTGTATAAATAAAATAATGTGAAAAACGATGACAACCTTTTTGCGATAATGATTACCATTAAATACGACATCTGGAAATAGTTAAAATTCCGCAAGATACTGCGTATGAAATATAAAAAATCTTTATCACAACAGAAAATCTTGCATTGTCAGTTATCTTTAGTCTAAATTAAATAAACATTTTCATATATAAATCATAATAAATTGCAGTTACGCGAAAAAAGTACAAAAATCTTGCAACACATAACAGAAAATGAATTGCTTAGAAGTAATTCAAATTTGTACTTTCAAATAAAAATCATAGGTATTGCATTAAAAAGTTAAACGTAATACCTAATTAGTTATCGTAATATTATCTACACCTTAGATAATACTTTTGTTTCTGCAACCCGAAGTTCAAGTTACAAAGTTGACACTCAAACTAGGTCCAGTCCAATAATTAAGTGCGAACGGCGATTGATCACTATCTCGCTAATTCAAAGCTTGATTTGTTATATATGTATATCGAATGTTTAGAAACGAATTATTAGAAAACGTAATAATAACAAACCACCTTCAGAAGTTTTTTACAAAACAGATTTTTTAAATTGATTAAATGTAATAAATTTTAAATTTATCTTAACTAATCTTAATTAAAAATTGATATAATTAATCCGAAATGTAGGTTGAGTGCTCCAATAATTGATAACTGTTATACTTTTTTTATCTTTAATAATTTAATTGCAATTAAAGCAGTCGTTGTACAAACGGACTAAGTCCAAAACTAGTAGCATTGATAAATTGTTTATACATTACGTCAGAAATTTCATATTCTTAAGATATGCAAAGTCAGTTTATGTATTTTGAATTTTAATTAAATTCAACATCTAAATTAATAAATGTATAGAATATACAAAAACATAATAAAAATATATTTTGTATTTCAGATGAGCGAATGTGTTATGATTGGCAGCGTTGGCACCAACGTGGGACTGCTTCTGGTTAACCGCACAAGAACGCAGTCTGCGACTAAGTAGCAACTATATATTAATTACTATTATTATATTCTAACGGCAGAGTTCAAATTGTACAACATTGATAACTTGTTCAATGAAACCTGCATTTAATTTTAATCTATTAAATTTACATGATAATTAATTATATTTTATATTGTGATGTATTTATATATTATTCAAATGTTGTCTTTTGTATATAATAAAAATAATTGCTTAAATATATTCGCACGACTTTTTAGTAATAAATGCATAAATAATATCTTTCGACGCCTAATATATAAGCAACTATAGTGACGAGATGAAATCGATACAAAAGACTAACTGTGGTTACACTTTTGATTTCACTATTACGGTCATAGACTGAACATTTAAAATAACATTTTATAATGCACTGAATACTTGAAACAGTATGAAATAAAACGTGAAACTCACCTCTCTTAGAAGACCGAATAGGACATCCGTCGACAAAGAACGTTCGTGAGCTTCGTCCATAATTATAGCAGAATAGTTATCAAGATCACTCTCTCGAAGGCTCTCACGTAGTAAAATACCGTCCGTCATGTATTTAATAACAGTTTTCTCTGATGTACAATCTTCGAATCGAATAGCATAACCAACTTCCTCTCCTAAATCAGAAAATATACCAACATAACATAAATTAATGAATAAGTTGTTAACATAAATTAATGAATAAGTAACGTAAAGTATTAACCACTTCAGCTACAATTAAATTTTGACTAAATTGTTAAACCGGACAGAAAGTTGCTCGTTTTTGGGCCTGAAGGGGTTTAGAGTAAATAGGTACTAACCAAGCTTAGTATGCATTTCATCAGATACTCTTTTGGCAACTGACATAGCAGCTACACGACGTGGCTGTGTACATCCTATCATTCCTAATCGACTATAACCGTCCTCATGAAGATATTGTGTCAACTGAGTCGTTTTACCACTTCCAGTTTCACCTAAAATTATATTCTTGTTAGTTGGAGCAAAGGGCCTTTTAAATAAAACCTAAAAAAAATACTTTTTAAACATACCAACAATAACAACCACACTATTTTCTCGGATGACGTTTAATAGCTGTTGACGAACTGCAAAAACAGGAAGATACTGACGTTGTTCCGTAATAGTTTTATACCTCGCAAAGTGACTTTTTGCGGTACTTTTATTATCTTTATTCATGTGATCAGCGAACTTTTGATCACTTTTATAATCAGTTGTATCAGTCTCTGCATTTAATTTCACATCTTCATCATCTTCTTTCCTTTTTATACCCATGATATTACCTAAAAATATAAAAATATTTATTTAAAATAACATAAAATATTAAATAATGTGTTTCTATTTGTTATCAAGTATATTTTGGTACCTATAGTGGTTCCTCCTAGCTCCCAATGCTTCTTCTGGGCTCTTTTTCTTTCTTTCTGTTCTCGAAAAGCCTTTACTAGAGCACTACCTTTCCTGGCTGATAACGCCATATCTGATCCGGGATCTTTCACAGGAACAACTGGGTCTGGTTGTCTAGTGAAAACCATTCTACCATCAAGGAAAGGAGGAATTACGTGATGCACTAACAAATGTACACGTTCTACACTTTCTTCATCGAAATCTTCAGTAACATTCACTGAGGTTACTACACCAGAGGTTAGCATACGATTCTTTTCCCATTTTTCATTATCTTGATTTATTTGTCTTTGACGGGCAGACACTCGTTTACGTTTTTCCATTTGTTGCTCCTTACGATCGATATATTCTGAACTTCCGAAAGGATTCCGTTCTTCATCGAAGCCTAAAATATTCAAACATAAAGAGTTACAGTGACGTAGTTTAAAATATAGAAATGGATCGATATGACAATATTAGTAAAGAGACTGTTATACCTTCATCAATGTTATACCATTCCCTATCAAGCCTGCGCTGTTCTTCTTCCCACAGATCTCTATCTTCCTCAGATTTCCACGGCTTTTCGGTTTCACTTCCAACTAATGGGGTTGCTCCAGATCGTTTTCGTTCTGCAGCCCATGAATTATATCTAAGAAAATTCTTCATGTTAAATATATAAATAAAACATATGTGTCTCAAATTAGACTCTATCTCTCTCTCAAACCATTTAATCTCTTCAAAAATAAACTACACATACAAAAGATCGTTTTTACATATACCCTAATATTCCATAATAATACAGACGTATTATTTAATTAAATTTATTAAGTACTTTATACCATATATAATTAGATAATATATTCTTTCTTACCTATGTGCTGGAGTTGCTCTTGGTGTTTCGGAAGGATGCCGCTTCCTTTCACTTTGAGATCCTTCACGACTATCGCTATACACCTTAGGTGTTGGAAAATCCCAAGTTGATTTTTTTGCTGGAATTTTGTCATCATCATCTTCCCAAGAACTTTTGCCTGGTCTATCTCTTTCATTTTTTAAGTTTGGAGTGCGAGGTTCGTCCCGAAATCTAATGAAATTATTGATTAATTACAAAAAAATCTTCTATGGAGTCTTATTAACAAAAACCAAATGTAATGCTTACCTTGGTGTATGTAAACTCCTTGAAGAATTATATTCTCTTTTTTTCGAACCTTCACGATCACGTCTATCGCTTCTGTCTCTATTTCTGTCATAATCCCTATCTCTACTACGTTTATCCCAGTACCGTAGCCGATCACGTCCTTCGTTCCTGAAATGTTTTCTGCTGTCATATTTATCATTAGTGGAGGCATACACAGCCTTCTTTCGATCAGGATCGTCCAATCTATAAAGAAAACATTTAATCACAATCGGGTTTCGGTTACTATATACTTCACAAGACAAACATTACAAACTATTTAATACCTATGTCTGGCTGTTTCTGAGACTCCACCTGTATGGGTAGGAGTTTCTACATAATTTGACCGATATTGCCTCTTTTCTGTTGATTTAGTATCCTTATTACTATCGAACTCATCTATGTCGTTGTCATCTTTTTCCAAATTAAATGATAATCTGCTGTTCTCTTCCTTTTCTTTTCTTTTTGTTGCAGCTAGTTTATCCAAACCTAAAAGTGACCTTTGGGGCACTTTGAACGTGTGTTCAGCTTTTTTCTTGTGAATTACTAAACCTCCTTGAATATTCTCTGACCCTTCTAGCCTGTGAACATCATCTTCATCACCCATATTATATCCAAAATATATAAATGTGTATAATTGTTACCTTTTTATATAATTATTACAAAATTAAATAATAATTTCCACAATATAAACATACGTCAAGAAATATAAAAACATAACCTCAAAATCACTCAATATATTTTATCAGAAATGCCAGAACCAGAGCAGAGATAATAACCAGAGATACCAGAACTTCTAAAATAGTTGACATTACTCTTGATAGATGGCGTTAATTTATTTTAGGTCTTGCTTCTCGCACAATATTTGAAGATGCGCGGGCGTCATGCGAATTGGATGCTGGAGAACAAATCAATAATCAATTTCATAGTCATCAGAAATACCGTGTGTTGTTCTGTTTTATAATCGGAATCATTTTACATAGTACAATAAACATAAAGTTATTTTAAGATGTAGAATAATTGATTATAGCTAAAGCAAAAAGATTGTGCAAAATCTTTTACAAATCAAAGTATATATGAAATTCATTTTCATGTAATAAAAGATGTAAGATGTGATGTTAAGCGATGTAATAATAAAATAATCTACTATTTAAGGGTAGAAATTTACTAAATGTGTGATAATATTCTCTTTTGAGATGTTGCGTAATCATTAGGCATAATTATATTAAATGAATTCTTTAAATTTTTAATATTAAGTGAAGTATTGAAAATGTTAGGGCGTAAACAAAGTATTAAAGGCGAACCGGTCTTAGCAGATTACGGCCCCGAGGAGTCGTTAAATGAAAGTGCTGATATTGAGTGGGTCAATAAGGTACTGCATCTTTATTTGTATATCTTGTTGCATTATTAAAACCGTAGGGGTAATGTAACAGCATCAAATAAAATATATCCTTTTTTAATATAGTTATGGGTCCGTCGAATGATGCGTTTATGTGCTCTGGTATCTCTTGCATCTGTGTCTTTAAATACACCTAAAACTTTTGAACGTCATCCTCCGCTACAATATGTGACTTTTTGCTGTGACATGGTTGTCACATTTTTATTCACTGCAGAAATGATCGCAAAAATGCACATTCGTGGGATATTAAAGGTAGACACGCCTATCTCAGCTTATTATTTAAAACATTTCCTATGCTTAGGCGAACGAATGATTAAATTTAATATGAATATAACCAAAAACTGGATACATCATATTTTTTAAATTATCAACTGACAAAAGAGCGCCGCTCTGGTGGTGAACTATGAAACCATCTAATCGAATAAAGTTGACGCTAATTTAATAAATAGATAACTATTTCTGTAACAACAAACGTAGCAGTTACGTAATATTTATGCATAAGAATTCGCCTGAGCATTTAGAATAATATTTATTTTATAATTATTATATTTGCTTTCTTTTTAATAATGATATTATTTACAAAATACTATACGGTGATTGCGATTTAGTTGTGCCCCTTTCGACTCAGTCCTAGCCTTTTCTGCACCAGGGGGAGGCGCCCTATCTAAAGGACCATTGGTGTCAGTTTGATGCCAGTATGGTATTCTTCCTCTGGGTGTCTATTATCCTGCAGATGTTCGAGATGCCTGGCATCGTTCCACGATTTTCCTACTTATCAATCTTCAGGGCTCCGCGCCCCCTCATCATGATCCGGTTCTTGAGGGTTTTTCTCAAGTTCTCCATGCCGAAATCAAGAATCAACCAGATATTCAAGTAATTTATAATAATAATAAAATAAATAAAATTTATAATAAAGATTATTTCTAAACTTAAGGGGGTCGGTAGTCTAGAGCTCGAATGTTTTAAGGTATTTTGAGGATTGTCTTTTTATATTAAAAATAATGAAAAACGATATTATAACTGTTAGGCTTATTAATACACTTATTCTATATATAAGAAAATCTTTTTTGAAATTTAAAAATATTGTTAAATATGTTAAAAATGGCGCTGAAGTAGACCCCGTCAAAAAATTGGACCTGGTTGGTGTTGCCGATTTTGGCTCTTCTATTTATCTGAATAATAAAAAGCAAAAAAATTATTAATAAGTATGAATGCAATTATGGTCGGAACTGGAGAAAAAAAAAATTATTACTAAAAACTGGATTTTTTTTTACCAGTTAATTAATAAAGAAAAAACGAAGTTATTGAAATAAAAAAATGATTCTAGTTCCAACGATAGCTATTGATGTTGTGAATAACATATTAAAAGTTCAGACGATTCGTTTGAATAGTTTTTTTTCTACAACACTATGCCGAAAAAGTAGTTTAGAAATAAATGAGATTAAAGTTTTAAGTATGCTATGGCTATATGGCTATTGATATATGCAAAAACGACTGTAGAAACGAAACTATTGGCAATATCCTTACAAAAATTTAACAATATATTCTTAAAAGACTATACTTCTCATAAGACTCTCGAAATATAAAAAAAAAAACAAAAATTGATTTTTTGAAAATTCTAGACCACCGACCCCGCTTAAGCTCAGTGAAAACTGAATACAAGACTGTCTTTAGACAGTCTGGGCAGTGAACACAATATGAAAACGCACGCAATGGGCTTGTGAACAATGACATAATTTCTATAAAACAGAACTATGTATTTGATATTTTTTTAATAACGTTTCATATTTTAAGAGATATTACCAATTAAAATAATCGTTTTGTCTCTTAAATTATTAAAGATATTCAATATTATAGAAAATTCCAATGCATGATACGCCACATCCGCATATTTGTCATCTCTTTTAAACAACAGAGAACCAAACGAATGTGTGTGTGATACGACATTTAATGATAATAGCTGGGCTGTAAATCTCATGAAGTATTTTATTACGATGCTTGTGACGTGTTTTCTATGACGTCTTATACATATCTAAAACATGCAGCAAAACTGAAATTCAAATTTGATAAAGGTTTAACTCTAACTTTTGGATATTTAAAAAACGACCCCTAAAAAGTGAGTTTACAAGCCTATTGCGATAAGACGTCTCACTGAAACTATTGGTAGACATATTGTGTCTAACGCCTTCAAATAATGGTGCGTCTAGTTATCTACGAGAAAGGCAATATTCTCCAATTTAATAACATTGTTTCTGTTCCTTTTTAATCCAGACGGTCGAGTCAACAGATCTACAATGTGACGCTGTTCTTTTTGTTCTTCATGTCACTCTATGGACTCCTGGGGGTTCAATTTTTCGGTGAACTTAAAAACCACTGCGTTTTGAACACCACTGATCCAGAGTAAGTGAACGAATTTGTCAACAATAACTGACCCGTTAAACAAAGTTAAAGGTTCGTCTGACATAACAAAATTTACTTGTTATGTAAAGAATATTACCTAATACATAAAAGCATAACGTCTTGTCACCTATTTTTCGGCTTTTTGAAAGAATTATAAAAATTCTTAACCTTTTTAAGGGTTATAAAATTTTGCGAAAACTTTTTTAAAGGTAAATGATTTTAAAAAGCTAATTATTATAAAATAAGACTCCTTTAGACTAAATATTACTAGGTTTTGTTTAAGTGAAACATTACATGATTGTCAGATAACATTAAAGTTTTATGTTCAGTGGATAATTTCTATGCAACGGTACTGTATATTGATAAAATTTGCTAAAAGGACCTGAAATCTCCAATTAATTGTTTATAAAATGCAATATTATAGAAGTTTAAAGAGGTACAGGACGTACTGTCAATACAAAAAGATTATCTCTCGGTAATACGAAATGCAAAATACGAAGTACATGAGGGACGAGCAAATAATGGGACTGTACCGTTGAAAATGAATTTTTCAATTCCCTATTATACTGCTTTTTGCTTGTTAAAATGATTTTTTATGCATATAATAGTTTAATAAATTAAAAATTACCTATAATTAATATCAAATTTATATTAATTCAATTTAAATACAAATTAAATATTTTGAAAAAGGAATAATAAATTTTGCAACGCTGCAAATTTACGTATGTTGACGCATGCGTGATTTGGTTCTTTGACCAATAAATTGTTATATTTTATATAACATTTATTCCGATTTTGAATTTCCCGCTTAAATTGGCATTTGCAACGTTGCCGGCTTATAACCCACATTTACTGTTTCTTAAAGGTTTTATTTAAATATTTTCGTAAATAGGTATCCATTTGATAATTTTCTTTTTGCAATAGTTACAGAAAAGATTATTTTATATACACCTAGTTTTTGAAAGCCGTGTCACCATTTTTTTATAGTTAAAAGTTATATTATGTGGTGACATTGAGCTAAAAATTATGATTTGTATGAAAGTGACTATTTTTAATCATGTAAAAAAAGAAAACTATGAACCGTAGGTCTCTAAAATTTTGAGACAGCATGTATTTTAACTATTTGTAGAGATCGACCCTCCAAATTTCACAACGTTTTCATCATTTACGTTAACGTCCTATACCTCCTTAATATCTTAAACGTTTTTTTTTTCTATAATACTACAACGAAGTATAGATATACTTATCTAGTGGCTTACATTTCAATAATTACACGGTGTGGTAGATATTGCTCTAATGAACAATTCTACATGATTAGATTACTAGGTCCGAGGATTTAGTCCTGCGAAGTCTTCGAACATCGTTACTATCAAGCAACATTTGCGTCACGGCGATGTTTTCGTGGTTACAAAGTCTCAATTCGTACTTTGCTGCTATAATTTTGATTTATTCTCCTACTGTGTTAATATTCAGGTCTCTATGTATGTCGTTATTGCGGATATACCACGGTGACAGGGTCGGATTTATAAGTGTGGAGGCTCTGTGGCTACAAACGAGCGGAGGCCCCTAATTAAGTTCGGAATAAGAGGAACTATTTTTTCCGTCAAGTGTTTCAAAAATGTATTGCTTTTATCTCTATTGTGGGGGTCCCTCTGTTGTGGAGGCCCCGGAGCAGCAGCCCCGCCTGCACTCCCTCAAATCCGGGCCTGAACAATACATTAACTATTCTGCAGAACTTTATTTTGGAACGTTTGGATTGCTTTAACGTTGGATTTCTTGGAGCAACCCTAGAGTTGAACTCCGTACGTCCACACTGGCTTTAGCACTTGTTTATAATTTTGCTACTACCACCAAGATCTGCACCGATGGCGGCTCCAGGCAGTCTCACGACCAGACCCTTCTGCGCACACCACCGCGACCCTCCTACTCATTGAGGCTTTATAATAATTATAACACAAAGTTATAAATACTTCTCTTGCCCCAACGGCTGAGTATATATAGCAGTTCTCTTCAACTTCAAAACGGATACAAATTTACAATGAATTTTTCACCTATTGACATCACGTCCTTTTCCTACTCTCTTCACATCCATGAATTTCCATCTCTGTTATACAACATAGTATAAACGAGATAAAGAGCGTAATAAAACGTATTACTATTGACGATACTATTATAGGCCCGGGCGGTTGCCCCGCTTACCACCCCCTAAGGCCGCCTCTGATCCTTGTAATTTTATAATCTTTAAAAAGGTCTTTATAAGAAGTTTTATGATTATGTTAAGAAGCCGAAATATAAATCACAAAACGCAAATGTATATTAAAATGCATGATCGTAGTTATGACAGTCATGTCGAGGAAAAATTAAATAAATAAAAAAACATAGGTCGCAAAACATTGTATATTAGGTAAAATAGTTAATCTAATAGATACCGTTTGTTATGTTAGAAAAACCTTAAATACACACAAACTGTATTTACCGAGTCTGTTTATAAATATGTATGTTTTATTTTAATTGTTTAAATACGTGAATTTAAGAAAATGTTTGTTTCAGATACATCACAATTAACAGTCTCGCTATCCCGGATACTTTTTGCTCGTTGGACCCCCAGTCCGGTTACCAGTGTCCCGTGGGAATGAAGTGCATGAAGCTGAACCTCTCCAAATATATAATGGGATTTAATGGATTTGAGGAACTTGGTAAGGTCAATAACCCAATCATTTAAGGTGAAAAACGGGTTAATCTAGTAATGAAATATAATAAGCTAAAAGCTTATAAAAATCTTTGGTTTGACATTTTATAAGTTAACACAAAAATCTCATAGAATGATTTTTAAAGATCAAAGGTCACAAAATTGGTTTGTTGTGGATATCTTGTTTCTTATGCTCTCGGTTAATCATGCGAAATAATGCATAAGATTAAATTTATAGAGAATTTTATGATCTATAAGTTTAACCTTGAATATTTTATAACGCGATCACGAGATTATAGAAATACCTCCTAGCAACTCTTTAGAACGTCAAACCAAATGTTCATTCCGATGTTAAATCCTTATATCACTGCAGTGAGAGGCGTAAAAGAATAGACATTTTCAAGAATCTTTTTTGAACTGTTTTAGGAGTATAGTGTTTCTTATTTAATTCATACGACCAAGTCCAGGTTTTGCTGTATGTTCAAATACTATATCAAATATTTTGTATAACACTTAAATTGGCACTCAAATTGTACAATGAGCTTGTGTTTTCATTTTTTAGAGGTCGATTTTTCAATTGCTGATTGAAATGAATGTTATTAAATGTGTATTGGAGTTTTTATTTTATTAAATATCTAAATGTTGACGGATATATAGCAATTAAAAATTTGATTGTGTTTTAGCGCTACAGATATTTATGACGTAATATGTCTGTGGATAAGAGTTCTGTGTTGAATATGCTATCTCATTTACGCTCTGTTGTATAAAAGAGACTGCAAACTTAGCGTCATATCACATGTCTTGAAATATTCTATAACGTTGAATCCCTTTAATAATTAAATGGACAAAATGACTTTTTTAATTGTTAATATCTCCTAACATATAAGGAGTTATTGAAAAAGAATTGCACATTTGAGGTTCTAGTAACCAACTTTATTAATATATAGTACAGTTTTATAGAAATTAAGACATAGGACACAAGCCTATTGTATTATAGCCTATAATTTATTTATGTTCAATAATTTCGTTTATTTAAAAAATGACACGGTTAATTTCGTTTTTTTCTTTGTAAATACGCAAAAAAAATCACTCTGTTCTCAGCTTTTTATATCAGAGAATTAATTAATTTGTTTTTTACATTAAAAATTAAAAAAACTGGAGTAACTACTCGTCGAATGTAATTCACTCTCATGCAAATCATTGGAATTTTAATTAAATAAACCTCGAACCCGAAAAGGTCATAATATCATTTATAATTGTGCACGAATTAGTTCTTTTATAGCACGACATTATCTTATATCTATTAGACTCTATTTAATATAAAAATATTATATAATGTTACTTTAAGTACTCCTTCGAACCTCCCTTTGGTCCTTCTCGAAATTTATTTATATCTAGTCACAATTATTTTACTGTCTCCGTCGAATTTCTTATGGCCACAGTATAATCACGTATTTAGAAACGTATCTATAACGTAAACTGCGCCATCTGTAATGTCAGATACATATGGTTAGATAAATCATGTTTTGTTTCCATAGCAACCAGCATCTTCACGGTGTACCAAGCTGCGTCTCAAGAAGGATGGGTTTTTATCATGTACAGAGCAATTGACTCACTTCCGGCCTGGAGAGCTGCTCTGTATTTCAGGTACTTTAAGAATGAATTTTTGTTCAATCGTTATATATTTAAACCGGTCACATACTGACATAATGATGTCTTTAGACAGTCAGCGAGTTTTGTACTTGCGAAAAGATTGTCTAAAAGTAAAATTCTTAGGGCTGTGTCTAAAGGCGTTTTTGCAATAGAATACAAAAATTACTTCACTAATCTATAATAAATGCAAAACCAGTGCAACATTTTTTGTGGAGTAAAAACACCATATATCTTAAGCTGGTTTTGCTTTATATAAATACTTTTTGTAAAAAGCTTATAATTGGATAAATTTAAATTCTTTCAGTACGATGATTTTCTTCCTCGCGTGGTTGGTAAAAAATGTGTTCATAGCCGTTATCACAGAAACGTTCAATGAAATCCGTGTGCAATTCCAGCAGATGTGGGGCGTGCGTGGTCATATCCAGAACAGTACAGCTTCCCAGGTACAGTAATCATTAAAATTAGAGTAACATTAGAATTATTAGAGGAAAGAAATCAATTTAATTCCTTCTTCAACTGTGGTCAATTTTCCGTCTCTATGGATTGCGAATATACCAACTATTCCTCTCAGAATGTTATTTTAGAAAGTTTGGAAAACTTTAATATTGAATTTTTTGGCGCATACATTCATACTGGCTGTAACACTTCTTATATATGAGCAGTCAGTTCATCTTCCTCTTTTTAATGTACAATTTTTCTTTTTTCTTTTTGACGTGTATTTTTTTAACTTGGCATCATGCGGTATTGTATTTGCAAATAGGATTGTATTTTCATTTATTAGTACAGACAGTTCTTTTATTTTTTGGTTTCTAAAATTTACGTGGACTCTCTCATTGAGTTTAATTCGCCACTTTTTTATTCAAGAGCTGACCTTCCATTGCCTTTAGCTGTTTTATTATGAAATCAGCGGAAGTGTTCCGAATGACCATGATGATTGTATCATCAGCAAATGCGGCCAATATTGTGTTCTCATCTTGTGGTATATCTCTTGTATACAGCAACTATGTACCACCGTCAAAGACACTACCTTACGGTACTCTTGCACAGATGTTCTTAAAGCCTGTATATTCATTTCCAAACTTAACATGGAATATCATATCTAACGGATAAGATTTTAAAATTTGGCAGAATTCTTTCGGGAGATCTTGTTGCAATGATTTCTCTTTGCCGTCACTCAAGTTATTTTTCATTTTTTATTTGGGCTCTGGTAGCGTAACTCAATCGATACCTACATTATCGTTTTTCGTTTCTCGTTTCTAGATTTCATCAGCCGACTAGCTGTTTAGTAAATATTTATTCCAGATGCTGCGCAAATAAATCTCATTTTTTAATATCACTCCTCGCCCACTCTTAATTGCTTTCCCTAACAGGTGGTGTTTGCGCTGTAAGTCTATTAAGTCCTATTTTGAAACTTTCTACAGTGACTATTTGTAATATTTACTTGCTAAAAGTCCGTATATATACGCGCCGTTCGCTTTTTGCATCTTCGATCTTTTCTTTGTTTCTATCTTCGTTTACTACTCAATTGTTTGCCATGCTTTCCTTTTTACGTTGACTAGTTCTCACAGCTCGTAAGTGCTAGTAATAAAAAAGCCAATAGGCAAATATTAGCATATATATGAATATAACTTAAAAAAATTAGTTTACAACCCCATGAGTTAATGTTTGAAATATTTTTCCAGATTTTAACAGGAGATGATACTGGATGGAAACTCGTAACAATAGATGAAAATAAACATGGAGGTATGCAAATATGTTATATTTCTTATATCATTTATGTAGCAGAGCTGATATGTATTATTAGTATGGTGATGTTATTTTATGTTGTCCATAACATCATGATATAAATGATTTGCAAACTTCTTATTTAAAATTTTATTTTGATTATTATTTTACATGTTTTAAATGTTCCAGGCCTCGCACCGGAACTCTGTCATGCAATTCTAAGATCACCTTACTTCCGCTTGTTAGTGATGACAATTATCCTGGCAAATGGAATTGTCACAGCCACGATGCACTTTAAGCACGATGGCAGGCCCCGTCGGGTCTTTTATGAAAAGTATTATTACATCGAGGTGATTATTAATATAACTACTCCTTATTACAGGAGTTTTACGTTACATGTCATTTTTATATGACCATCATTTAGTTTTTGTTTATTAATCTGTAAACTGCAGTTCGTTTGCTTGTTATAATTTACAAAATTCGCTCGTCTTCAATTCGATGTTACTGGTACTCATCGAAACGCAATGCCATTGAAATGGAATTCCTTTTAAGTTAAGCGCTATATGCAGCAGATGCAACGTATCAGACGGATTTTTGTATTATCTGTACTGTTTTTTTTTATTTGCATCTCAGAAGTTTGGACGTTCATTCAGTCCAATGCCCCTTTTAAGATACTACGAATTTGTCGTAGTTACTTGTTCCTGGAAATTTCAGTGAGACTTAATTTTTGAAGAGAGGTAATTTCTTCGAAACACTAAACTAAAATTCTAGACTCATTCTCAATAAAACTTCGTGATACTTAAAGAAAAGAAATGGTCATTTCTCCCAAAAAACTAAAAAATTCTTACTATTGAAAAACAAATCAATTTTCAAACAATTTTTTTGGCACCGCGTGCCGCTAGACACGTTCTCCTATGCTTAAATTGCGGCCCTAATTTAGTCGATTAGTACTATATAATTTCGTCATTGATTATGGGTGCTTGTAGTCATAAATGGCTTCGTTAGTCATAAATGGTGAAGAATTTACAATAATACGTAGCACCTTAGATAGGAATTTGCAGGTATTGTCGATGGGTGCATGCCGAACACGTCATTCCAATGCAGGAGTACCAGGTGTTCAATTCGAATAGTGTCGATACGCAAGCATTTACAGGACCGCATTGTATCAAACGGATATATTGGAAGCATAGTGTAAGAAAAAATAAAGCGGTTGAAAGGCGTACGCAACAGTCGCTACCGGCGCAGGAGTGTGCCTTCTGAGATCGGCAATCAGAATGATATAATCGACACCAATCGATATGATACGCCGTGTACCGAACCAATTTTCTGACGGGATGTGTACCATATCGTCTGTTTAGTACTGACAAGAGAAAGCACTAACCACAGAATGACTAACCATAGAACTAATACTAAAATCCGTTTAATACGATGCATTCGTACCTTCACATCACCCACTACAGACTATGCAGACTTGTATTGTTTACTTTTAACGACATCACTGTATTTCATCTAATTTTAATTATTATTTAATTTAGATTTATAAATCTGCAGGTTGCTTTCACGGTTTTCTTGGATTTGGAAACATTGTTTAAGATCTGGTGTCTTGGATGGCGTGGTTATTTTAAGCATTCCATTCACAAGTTCGAACTCCTTTTGGCGGTTGGAACTTCTCTGCATGTTATCCCTGGACTTTATCTTTCTGCATTAACCTTCTTTCAAGTGAGAATAATTTAAAACACACTTCATGTTGCCATTCTCGTACTATCATGAATGCTATATAACTATTATCTTTGCAGGTGCTCCGTGTCGTTCGACTTATTAAAGCATCTCCAATGCTGGAAGGTTTTGTCTACAAAATCTTTGGCCCTGGAAAGAAGCTTGGAAGTTTAATTATTTTCACCATGTGCTTACTCATTATAAGCTCTAGCATCTCCATGCAGTTATTTTGTTTTCTGTGCGAATTCACGAAATTTGAAAGCTTTCCCGAGGTATTGTCTATTGCTACTTTGAAATTCCACACAATAGCTTCACACATGTTTTTTTATATTGTCCCCTTCTAGGCCTTTATGTCTATGTTCCAAATTTTAACACAAGAAGCTTGGGTGGAAGTAATGGATGAGACAATGATCCGCACCAGCAAGACTTTGACTCCTCTGGTGGCTGTATATTTCATCCTGTACCACCTGTTTGTCACGTTGGTAAGAGGAAATACTCTCGTTCTTCATTTACATTCTTTTAGTCATCCATCTATTACACGCTCTGCTCTTTTACAGATCGTGTTAAGTTTGTTCGTAGCAGTTATCCTCGATAATCTGGAGCTGGATGAAGACATTAAGAAACTAAAGCAATTAAAGTTCCGTGAACAAAGCGCAGAAATCAAAGAAACTTTACCGTTCAGACTCAGGATTTTCGAGAAATTTCCAGATAGTCCTCAGATGACCTGCTTGCACAAAGTACCAAGTGATTTTAATTTACCGAAGGTGAGTGAAAAGAATCTTTGTAGACCATAAGCTTTCTGTGTGTGAAGTAAAAAATTTACTTGTATCAGGTTCGAGAATCGTTTATGAGGCAATTTGTCTATGAAGTAGAAGACGATGAAGATTCTGGCGTGTGTAAACGTATTAGCGAAACCTGGGACTCAAAGATGGTTTACAGAAAACAGAAACCAGTGAAGATTCTCAACACTACACCAAAAGTTCGATCTGTGAGCGACAGTTTGAGAAACGCAGCAATTGCTTACATTATCAAGTAAGCTTCTTAACTATATTACTAATTGCGTGAATATTTTGTGGCCTCACATTTTCAAGTTTAAGCAAATAAACAATATGAACACATTAATGTTTGGTATCAGGTTGAAATCAATTTCTTGACGTCAACCGAATTTTATCGAGGTGGGGCAAAAACTTAAAACTGCATCCTTTTTGACAAATGCATTTCAGTTCATTCCACTGATTCGCTCTTTCATGTTGCCGCCCAGGGCAGTGGTCTCGGCTTCTCCCCCTTAAATCTGGGGTTGTTATACGTCAAAAAGATTAGTTTAAATTGTATTAATTGATTTGTCTTTCCGAGTTACGATTAAGTTTTACAGTTCATTTCTCTATACTTCATTTATAAAGCGTAATTACATCCATTTCATAAAATATACGAGTATATTCCTTTATAATAAAATGTAATAACTATAAAACAAAAACTAAACAGGTCCGATGATCTTAACTTCCACCTTCAGCTCTCTCCTGAACTTTCTCCTTTAATTTATTTTATCCTGTGACTAGCCTTCTGTTTCTATCTTTTTACTTGCTTCTACCTTTTTCTTCCTATTTACCATCCATTTTCTCTTCACTTTCCTTCTTCATATGTTCTAGCGTCTCTTCTGCCTGCATGTTATTCTTGCTTCCTCTTTCAGTATTTATTGTTGCTCCACAATCTTCTCTTCTATCGTTTTTGTGTTTTTGTTATTTCAATTTCTTTGAACTTCGATCTGCCTTTTGTCCATGGTATTTTATATGTTTTTTTATACGTGGCTTCCTCTTTTTGTTTCAGTCTCATTTGTTGCTGCACTTCCACATCTCCCACCCTTATTAGTTTCCGCACGCTTCCATCCTCCTTCTTTCGTACTATTCCTTTCTTCTCCTTTTACACCTTGTATTGCACTCTTTTCTGATCTCCTCTCTTTTGATTGAACTAGTAGTTAATAATTAGAGAGAATATTGTAGCTACAGATTTCGAATTACGTGAGAGTGGGTTAGATGTACAATATAATTATTAAATGTCAAGGTGGTGCAACCTTTTAAAACAAATTCCGAGATGTGAGTTTTAATTTGACTAAGTTCTTCCAGTGACTCAAATAACCAACGCCTCATGTTGGGAGACTCTGCCATGTTACCTGTTGCTGGAGCTAAAACTGGGCTGATGCCTCAGGGGACAATTACAACAGCAAAACAAATACGCGTTGATCAGAAAAAGTAAGTATTCTATATAAAAAGTAAAATAGATGAAAATAGACCCGCAAACATATCATTTACGTTACATTTAACATAAAATGAGTTGGCAGTATTTAGGAGAGCATGATACTAATTGAAATTATTTATAACTACCTTCAGATTCGGTTCTCGATCAATTCGACGGAGTGTCCGGAGCGGTTCTATTAAGTTGAAACAAACGTACGAACATCTCATGGAGAACGGTGACATAGGTGCTGCAAGTCGTGTCACTTCCTCTAGAGCACGGCCCCACGATCTGGACATTAAACTACTTCAAGCTAAAAGACAGCAAGCTGAGATGAGACGGTTAGTTTTCGTGGAGAGATATAATCCCATGATTCAAGATAATCATGTTCACTTAATTTACTAGAAATCAACGAGAAGATGACCTACGAGAAAATCATCCCTTTTTTGATACCCCTCTATTTGCTGTTCCACGGGAGAGTCGTTTCCGAAAATGTTGCCAGCTCCTGGTGTACGCTAGATACGATGCACGATTGAAAGATCCGTTAACAGGAAAGGAACGAAAAGTGCAATACAAAAGCCTACAGTAAGTTTAATAAAATATACGAAGAGTATTAAGAGAAGCAAACTGGTTGTTACTGATATATAGGCAACATTTTATACACGAAGGAGTTATGTTTTATTTGGATTAAGAAATTTAACTATAATTTGTTATTTTCCTAGTTTTTTATATATCGAAAAGTAAATTCGGATTTCCTAATAACCATGAATTACTATGAATTCTTAACTTAGTATCTCATAACACAAGTAACTAATTATTCTTTTCCAATAATTTGGCACAGTAACTTTCTGGGTCTGGTGACGTACTTGGACTGGGTCATGATATTTGTGAGCACCTTATCCTGTATTTCTATGATGTTCGAGACACCACAATTTCGAGTTATGGAGCACCCTGTTCTTCAGGTTGCTGAATATGGATTCGTAGTATTTATGAGCCTAGAGTTGGCTCTTAAAATCCTGGCTGATGGACTTTTCTTCACTCCAAAAGCTTATATTAAAGACGTGGCATCTGTTCTGGATGTTTTCATATATATTGTAAGTTAAAACATTTCAATAGAAATGTAACCTTTATGTTGCAGATACGTTTAAAGGTATATCGTACGTAAATCATTATTCTTCATGCATAGGTTTCATTGGTATTTCTTTGCTGGATGCCCCGCATCGTGCCCCCCAACTCTGGGGCTCAGTTACTGATGATTCTAAGGTGTGTTCGGCCTCTACGAATATTCACACTTGTTCCTCATATGCGTAAAGTAGTTTACGAGCTGTGCAGAGGATTCAAAGAAATTCTTTTGGTAATTATACCATGCAACCTAATATTCTACTTTATCAAAGCTGTTGGTAATCTTACAAAATACTTCCAGGTATCTACTTTACTAATCCTGCTAATGTTTGTGTTTGCAAGTTATGGAGTTCAGCTTTATGGCGGAAGGTAATTATATCAAAGTCTCTTAATTTGGTCTGCTGTGGCCGCGTGGAAATTTTGTTTAAAAATTCTAGTGACCAAGAAAATGGAAAGTTTGTTGCAATTATTCGTAAAACTGGGTTGTGACTTGATTTTTTATGAGTCGACTTTTTAATTCTCTTCAAAACTTCATGGGTTGCAATACCTGCTAGCGCTATGCCGTTTGATTCTGGGTCTCCTTTGCACTTCTCTTGTTTATCAGATTTGGCAATGGTAGTCAAATGGTAGTGCAACGTCACCGCGGCTATATTACTTTTATCAGTATGGAGCTATATGGTAATCATACAGCAATCGGATTTCTAATGTAGCGGGTTAAGGCAAACAGGCATCCACCTGAAATTTAAATCAGCCAGTCGGACAATATTAGGAAAACACACACAATAACGTAAATAAACAACAACAGCTCAGAGAATATTCACATTCATTATCAGTAATCACTCAAATAACTTATTACACCTATAAGACAATTACGCAAATTTATGAATTAATAATAATTACAGATAACGTGTTGACACTAACGATGTAAAAGTCGCAAATCGAAAGTAGTGATTTAACGGAAAATCGCGGTATTGGAATGTCTAGTAGCAATTAAAATGTCTTGTGAAGTCGCGCGATGCTCAGGATTTCAATACCTGAAAATCGACTAGCTTCAAGATTTATCTCGATTGATGCACAAAATAAGACTTCCGCTAAAATCAAAATTGGCAACATATATCGTTTGTAATTAGCCTGAGTAAGCAAGCAAGAGACGCTATTTAGCCATCTTATGTGTCCTATACTCAAGAACCTTATATGTTGATTCTCAATTTTGCGAGAGTGTAATTATGCATCTCACTCTATATTAATTAATTAGTAGTGCCACCTCGTCAACACATGTATGTTTTAAGATTAGGTCTTTATGCAAGTTGCTAAGGATGGTCATTTGCTAATTTAAATAATGGACCCCGCTTATTTTAATACGAGATCTAATACTTGGAAATTTGAGGAATCACTTTAAAACAAGTAATTGGAATAAATCCGCGCAGTTTACATCGAGTCTTCTTGGTGAGCGCACGTATTTACAATAAACAAAACAATAAAATAAATAGTGATCTTTTTTTTTGCAAATTATAAAATTTTTTTTTCGTGATTTATTTTTTTTTTTTTTAAATTATAATTTATATTATTATTAAGTGTTATTAATTAGAAGTGAAGTAACTTCTATTTAATTATCACTGGTTAATTAACAATATGGATATGGAGGTTGAACCTCCCGATAAAAATCCGATCAATAAAAACAACTCTGTGACTAACAAATCAATTCCTACAGATAAAACATCCAGTGATATAACAGAAAACTTAAATAACAATAGTGACAATGTTAAAAAAATATTTAATAATTTATACAACACAGAAACAAAATATGACTCGTATAAAGTAATGATAGTTAAAAATAATAGTGATGGAAATACATTTTTTAGTTCTCTTAAATTAGCAGAAATAATATGTAAAATTAGCAATAAATCTAATATAATAGAAATTAAAAAAGTGGGAAGAAATAGAGTAATCGTTCAATGTGCTAATGCAGTACTAGCTAATGAAATTACCAAATCAACATTGCTGAAAAACAATGGGTATGAAGCGTTTATCCCATTTTACTGGTGCACAAAAGTTGCTATTATAAAAGGTGTTGATATTGAATATTCGGAAGATACAATTTTAAATAATATAGAGTGTCCACCTTTTAAAGTAACGAGAGTGCAAAGGTTAAATCGAAAACTAAGAGTTGACGGAGCTATTAAATATGAACCCAGTACAACAGTGAAATTATTCTTTGAAGGACTTGCTATTCCTGCTTATGTTTACATGTGGAGAGTGAGACGAGCATGTGAACCATTTGTACAACAGACGATACAATGTTATAATTGTTTTAAATTTGGACATGCAGCCACAAAATGTAGAGCAAAAGTAGCAAAATGTAAATTCTGCGGAAGTGAAGATCATTTACGTACTGCATGCACATCTCCTAATCCGACATGCATAAATTGTAAACTTAACCACGAGGCTACAGACAATGAATGTCCTGAAAAAAAAAGACAAATCAAGATAAAAGATCTCATGGCCCAACACAATCTCAGTTTTTATGAAGCAAAATTAGAATTAACAGAAAAAAATACAGACTATTTATACTCAGTAAGAACTCAAAACTCTTTTGAAGCTCTAAACTACAATGAGACTTTTCCCAATATCACTAATAAATACAATAGTATCAACATAATTCCAACATACAAACCAAACCCTTTAACCAGAAGAACTAATACCAGAGTGAATAAATCAAATACAGGTAACTCGTTACAAAGATCTTACAGTCAACTACAACCTACGACATCCACTAAAGAACCAATTCCAAAAAGAAGAAGAGAAGAAAAGAAACCTAACAATGAAGAAAGCGACACATACCTTAAGATAACTAATCAAGGAAAAAACAGAAAGCAAATCAACCAAGAGACACCTGATATTACAATGGAAAACAATGATAATGATACCTGCTATACATCAATATATAATAAAAATAATGATGACAAAATTAAAAATACAAACAAAGACCCAAATATTACATCCCAATCCCTTAGAAGCTACAAGAAACAAATATCTAGTGTACAATGGCCAAACTCGTAAGAAAACATCGATATATAAATTAAGTTTATTTTTTAAAAATCTATTCACATCACTAAACCTAATCGTTTAATAAATTTACTAAAATATTAAATCAACAATAATTATATAAACGGAGAGAAAATAAAATAAAATAAAATATATAAATAAATCTAACAACAAGACCAAGGACAGATATAAAAATCAATAATTAATTAAAACAGTTAAAATGATAAATTTTATTCAATGGAATTGCAGAGGAGTCAGATATATTAAAGAGGAACTACAACATATGTTACAGAAGCATAACATACATATATGCATACTATCAGAAACGTTTTTAACAAAAAATATCAATTTCAACATCAAAGGTTATTTTATTGAAAGAGAAGATAGGATACAGAATACAAACTATAATCCCCACGGGGGTGCTGCTATCTTGATTCATAAATCTATAAAATATAAAAGAGTAATGCTAAATAACCCATTTAATTCGGTCGAAATAGTTGGAATAATTTTAACACATAACGAAACTGATGTAATATGTATTTTATCAATCTATGCTAAACCGAATCATAAACTATCTAATTCTAATTGGTCACAGATAAAACAACAAATAGATGTTCCTGTTATACTTGCTGGAGATTTTAACGCGACTAATCTTGCTTGGGATATAAATTGTCCAGGTAGTCAGTATGAAGGTAACGAATTGTTAGATTTCATAGAAAACGAAAATCTAAATATTATCAACGATGATAAACCAACTAGAGTAAGCAATCTCAGTACAAGGGACAGTATATTGGATCTCACATTGGTATCAATGACTTTAACACAACAAATTACTTCGTGGCAAGTTCTTGCAGATAGCTTAGGTAGTGATCACTACCCAATTTTTTTCTGTTTGAATGACTATAATAAAGACCGTTACCGTACATCTGAATATTTAACGAGGAGAAATTTCCGAAAAGCAGATTGGGAGAAATATAGCCTTGAAATAGAAAGCAGAATTTCAAACCTTAGCACAAATGGAATCACAAGTAATCCCCAAGATGTTGAAAACAAATACAACCAATTTAGAGATGTTATTAATAATTCGGCAGACATACATATCCCATCTACCAGATTGTATAATATAACTCCTAATAAAATAAAACCGTCTTGGTGGGACACTGAGTGCAATAAAATGATAGCTCAAAGAAAATTAGCACTAACTATTTTTAATAAAAACATGACAATGGCGAATTATTTAAATTATAAAAAACATCAAGCTAAAACCAGACGATATTTTAGAGCCAGAAAAAAAATAGAATGGCAAAATTTCTGCGAGAATTTAAACCCAAACACAACAACCAACATTGTCTGGAATAATATAAGAAAAATTAACAATAAAAGCTATAGTACTAAAAGGATAAGTGATAATGAAAATTTAATAGAAGAATTCATTAAAAAAAAATTTCCACAGAACAACAATTTAAATATTACTACCACCACCATCGTAAAAGATAATTTTCTAGATAATAACATAAATAAAAATGAAGTAAAATTCGCGTTAAATCATAATAAAAACAGTAGCACAGGATTTGATAGAATAAATTACAAAATGATACAAAACTTACCTGACAATGCAATAAATCATCTTACACAAATATACAATCTGTCATTAAACACTGCTGATATACCATTAGACTGGAAAAAACATATCGTTGTTCCTATATTAAAAACAGGAAAAGATCCAAACAAAGAAGAATCATTCAGACCAATTACTTTACTATCATGTATGGGAAAAACTATGGAATCCATCATCAAAAACAGACTGGAGTGGTATCTCGAACATCATAAAAGATTACCTGAGTTACAATTTGCGTTTAGAAAAACAAGAAGTACACAGCATAACTTAAACATATTGAATATCGATATTCAAAGAACATACAGTAAAAATCATTATATGATAGCTGCTTTCATTGACATTGAAGCTGCTTATGACAATGTTAATCTAAAAATATTAAAAGAAAAAGTAGAAAACATAGGTATATCTTCCAAAATATCCAACTGGATTATAAACTACTTCCAAAATAGAGAAATAACAGTTAGATACAATAATAAGTTAACTGGTCCTATACTATGTAATCACGGAATTCCACAAGGCTCAATATTATCTCCCTTATTATTCAACATATACACAGAAAAGTTAACAACATTATCAGATAACAACACAACAGTACTGATGTATGCAGATGACATGGTTATTTATAGTATGGGTCATACACAAGATATAGCTCAAAACAGATTACAATCGAAATTAAGAAAACTAGATATTTTATTAAAGGAAATCAAATTAAATATATCGTCAGAAAAAAGTAAAATAGTTATATTTACAAGGCATAGAATAAACTGCAGTCCAAAAATAACCATCAGAAATAAAAATATAACTGTTAGTTCAAATACCAAATTTCTGGGTATATTCTTTGATACGAAAAGCACTTGGGCGAAAGAAATTGCACATATTATTAACAAATGTCAAAAAGGCTTAAATTTGATGCGATGTATAGCAGGATACAAATGGGGCGCACACCCAACAACCTTAATAAAAATATATAAAGCTATTGTTAGACCGCATATTGACTATTCTAGTACTATGATCTGCACCGCAAATAACTCAAGATTAAAAAAAATTGAAATTATACAAAACAAATTTTTAAGAATAATATTAGGTGCAATGGTTTCAACACCAATCCAAATCCTCAACTATCAAACTAATATTCCTCCGGTAAATATCAGACAGTTTCTTTTGTAAAAACAGACATAACTCATGTGGCCCCTTAAATACAAGATTATCTAAACTATATGTTCTTTATAATAAACCATATTGGACAACTCATAAAAAACCGGCACTTTTAACTAGTTTTGATAGATATAATAACTTGAACTTAGAGGTACACAACATTATACCTTTTTTCAAATTTCCATTAGAAATAAGCATGACAACAATACATACAGAAATAAATTTGTTCAAGAAGAATGACAGTAAGGAAATAACTTATCAAAAATATATGGAATATATAACAAAAGATGATATAAACTGGAGTATATGGTTTACCGATGGTTCATTCGAAAAAAACTCTAAAACTGGAGGAATTGGCATTTTCAATTATAATACAGATCAACAGTACAAATACAAACTTAACAACATCACAAATTCTTATAATACAGAAATAACAGCAATTATGAAATTACTAGAAATAATACAAAAAACTGACAATAAAAATATATTAATCTTCACAGATTCTCGTAGTGTTTGTGTATCTTTAAATAACAATAAATTCAAAAACAATAATAATAACAAAATATGTTCAATTAAAGAATATCTTTTAAAAATGAAAAAAAATGATATCAATGTTAAACTTATTTGGATTCCTGGACATGTAGGCATAAAAGGAAACGAAATGGCTGACAAACTGGCCAAAGAAGCTTGTGTAGATGGGGAAATAATAGAAATAAATTGGTCAATAAATGATTCCAAAAAAATAATTAAAGAAAATTGTATGGCAGAATGGCAGAATATATATAATGAGAAAAGTCAAAGTACTGGAAAGTTGTTTTTTGCAGCGAATCAAAAAATTCCAACAACCACATGGTTTAATAAAAACCATTCACGAAGATATATTTCAACAAATTGTCGAATGAAATCTGGACATTCTAGATGTCCAGCTCATCTATACAAAATAAATATAAAAGACACACCAAATTGTATATGTGGAGAAGAAGGGTCTTTGGACCATATAATTCTAGGGTGTCATCTTTTATCATCAAAAATTGATAGACTTTTAAATGATTTACGTAATGTAACACAGTTCCCAGTCAATATGTCCTGTTTAATGACAAGTGAAGCAACGGCGGAAATATTAACAAACTTTGTGATAGAAAATAATATAGAAGTGTAATTTAAGTTAAAATATTTTATTTAGTATGTATTTAATTTTAAGTTTAATTTTTTAAAAGAATCAATTTGTTTTGTATTTATTAGAACAATTATAATTTATATGTAAATTTTTATATAATTTTACAAATAAAAGCAATGGCAAGAAGGCTGAATAAGCCAAAGCCTAAATAAATAAAAAAAAAAAAAAAAAATAAATCCGCGTGCTGAAGTCCGGCAGTAGGAATGAAGACGAGGAAGGAAATGGCGTCTATTAGTCGATCAATTTTTGTACATTTTTACCGGTTAAATTTTAAAAGTGACAACAATGTCTTCAATAGAAATAATTTAATATTAGACGTTATGAGAGGCAACTTTATTAATATAAGGTACATAGTTATGGCGCAACTGAATTAGCGAAAATTAACCGGAAAGATAATTAAAAATAGTTTGCAAATAATTGTTAGTTAACTGTTAACTGTTATCGTTGGCTTTCTATCGGCATATAAACGATTTTGTTTTACGATAACAGATTGGCGCGATGCAACGATCCTACAATTCTCCGGCGGGAGGACTGTGTGGGAGTCTTCATGCGTCGAGTTTTTGTAACTAAAATGAAGTTACAACCAGGCGTCAATGAATCGTATCCATCAATGCTTGTTCCGAGAGTTTGGTGAGTCAGCCAACTTTACCGAAACCTAGAAACGGTATAAAACTAAGTAAAAATATATTTTATTACGTAAATAGGGCAAATCCCCGTCGTTTCAATTTCGACAATATTGGAGACGCGATGCTAGCATTATTTGAGGTGCTGTCTTTTAAGGGATGGCTCGATGTCAGGGACGTCTTGATCAAAGCTTTGGGACCAGTAAGTGTTTGAGCCAAACATGAAGTTTTCCACTGAAATACGGATATCAGTCCGATGGAATTGTTGCTGCAATGAAATTTGTTATAGGTACATGCTATCTACATCCATATTTACATATTCTTGGGTTGTATGATTGGATTGACGCTGTTTGTGGGTGTGGTCATTGCAAACTATTCAGAAAATAAAGGAACTGCTCTACTAACAGTAGATCAACGACGATGGTGAGTATAAAATGATAATATTTCTAAAATTAAACATCTCGTTTGTTGATTTATTATTTTCTGTTGTAGGTGTGACCTAAAGAAACGTTTAAAAATCGCTCAGCCTTTGCACTTACCACCTCGTCCAGACGGCAAGAAGTGTCGCGCCTTCGTGTATGACATAACTCAGCACATTGCCTTCAAAAGATGTATAGCCGTTGTTGTCTTAGTAAATAGTATGCTGCTCTCCATCACTGTAAGTTCACCTCTCTCTTCCTCTCTATCTCTCTCTTTCTGCGTTGAATCTAGGTCTCTAGTAATGCCTTGTTGACATTGGTTTCTGATTTGCAGTGGATCAAAGATGAGAAGCACACAGAACGACTGGTAATAGTCAGCACTCTGCTGACTTTTGTCTTTGTCATAGAGGTATTAATGAAGAACATTGCTTTCACACCCCGCGGATATTGGCAATCTCGTAGAAACCGTTATGACCTCCTAGTTACAGTAGCTGGCGTTATCTGGATATTTATACAGACCACATTTAAAGTACGTTGTGGTAACAAGTTGAAACACCTCTTATATTAAACCATACTTTTAAATCCTACTTTATTTACAGAGCGAACTCTCCTACTTCATCGGTTTCATGGTCGTAATTCTCCGGTTCTTCACAATCACTGGGAAGCACACCACTTTGAAGATGCTAATGTTAACAGTCGGTGTATCAGTTTGTAAGAGTTTCTTTATCATCTTCGGTATGTTCCTTCTGGTATTCTTCTATGCCCTTGCTGGAACCATTCTTTTTGGAACCGTTAAATACGGCGAAGGTATCGGACGTCGAGCCAACTTTGAGAGCCCCGTTACTGGAGTGGCCATGCTTTTCCGAATTGTAACGGGGGAAGATTGGAATAAAATCATGCACGATTGCATGGTGGGTCCACCGTACTGTACCCCAGCGCAAAACTATTGGGAAACGGACTGTGGTAACTTTACAGCCAGCCTGATTTATTTCTGCACTTTTTATGTCATTATCACATATATCGTGCTGAACTTATTAGTAGGTAAATATAGGAAATCATTTAGTATAAAAACTATCAGTGAACTTCTGGTTAAATGCAGCTTTTATGTTATTATTTCATTTAGCTATTATCATGGAGAATTTCTCTTTGTTTTACTCAAATGAGGAAGACGCTTTGTTATCTTATGCAGACATCAGGAACTTCCAGAATACGTGGAACATCGTGGATATCTACCAGCGAGGAGTTATTCCAGTGAGAAGGGTATGAGATAATAATTAAACGTTTAAGGTCCGTCCCTCTCGCACTGCAGCATTCTACTTGTGTCAATGAGTTCTGAGTAGTGTGTCTGAGTTTTTCTGAGTAGTAGTTTTTTATTATCATCAGATAAACCGACGATTTATCTCACTTTCTTTAATATTAATGAATAGAGCACTGTGCACTGTACTACCACAACTATACCATCAGTATAGTAATGTCATCAAAACACTTTGATTGGTGCGCTTCACTTAAGGCGCTCCACACAGGAGTCGACTGATTGCAAACTAGCCGAGCAACGAAGTTTCTAACGAAAACGAAAAACGAGCCATCTCGAATCGTGTTTCGTGACTCTATAGAATTTTTAACAATAGCATAATAGGTGATTTTATTGTGTCGTATTTGTATGTATGTATGTATTTAAATACTTTTGAATAGTATTTGTGCACATCTCTGCTCATGATGTCACCATCAAAAGCATGCAACCAAGCGTGGCCTGCGACATAGAAACACAGTCATACGTGCTCAACCCTAGTTTGAAATCAGTTTTCTTTTTTCATTCGTGCCGTGTGTTTTCTCTCACTTATATACACGTGCGTTCTTTCACTAACAACACAGTTGCATTCTCATTCGGTTCGGGCAGACTCGGGGCTAAGGTTTGCAATCAGTCGACTAGTGTGCGGAAGGCCGAAGAATACAGACGAACGAAGTACATACAGTAAAATAGTAAATTCCTCTCATGATAATATGTTAATGCGACTCAGAGGCGGTCTTAGGGGGTGGCAAGCAGGGCAACCGCTCTTGTAGGGGCTTCGCATTCTCGCGCAACAACCCAAGTAGAAATATTTATTACTATACAGGGTGTCTTGTCTCCGGCTATCATTGCTTTATACAAGTCATTTTATCGACAAAAAGATAAATATAGGGGGGTCCATCTCCCCTCCTGTAGGAATGGCCGACATTTTAAATTTAATTTTTTATTTTAGGTCACTCTGCCAAAAATTATCGATTTCTCTGGATCTAAAGGTCGTTGTAAAAATAATGTACATCAATGTGCCGGTTTTTGAGATATGTAAAAGAAACTAAAAAAAATAGACAAATTTTGGACTAAAATTTTTATAAATCATTTTATTTATGACATTTCCAATTTGAAAGTTTATAAAATAATGTTATTATTTAATAGGTGGTATAATTACCTTTCAAATACATTTTATTTCATATCCGTAGGACTTTTAGATCCAGAGAAATCGATAATTTTTGGCAGAGTGCTCTAAAATAAAAAATTAAATTTAAAATGGCGGCTATTCTACAGGAGGAGAGATAGACCCCGTATATTTATCTTTTTGTTAATAAAATGACGTGTATAATACGTCCTTAAAGCAACGGTAGTGGGAGACAAGACACCCTGTATATGTATTAGAATCTCGCACCTCGCTTTTTAGATAACTGCGTATATCTTTTAAGGCTTTCATGTACCTTAGTTTATCATCATTAATATTTGTCATCTTTGTGCTTGTTAACTTTTATAAAACTTCCAATATAAAATTTTATTTCTCGTCAATTATCATCAAAAATACTTACTTACAATTTACATAAATTACACAAAAAACAAGTGCATCGCAAAGATAAGCCGCCCCGGGCCTTGCCAATATCCGCCCTGTCCGAGGCCTTGCAATGGCTAAGGCCGCCCCTGATGCGACTAGACCCTATTGAAAAATCTCAAGTCGCAAGGACACGGTTGTAATGTGAGAGGTCCTAATTCATATCTCTAACAAGATCATGCCTTTATTAATTTTTGTGTGTGTAGGTAAAATTTATATTACGGCTATTAAAAGGTCGTCTAGAATGTGACCCGCAAAAAGATCGTTTATTGTTTAAATACATGTGCTACGAATTGGAGAGGCTTCACAACGGGGAAGATGTTACATTCCACGATGTGATCAAGTAAGATTTCACCTTACACAAATTAACCTTTTTACGCACCTGTCTTACTTTTAGATGAAACTCTTTCAGTATGTTGTCTTACCGATCGGTGGATATAAGAAAGGCGTTGCAATTGGAAGAACTCTTAGCTCGAGAGGAGTTTGAATACATCATTGAAGAAGAAGTCGCTAAGCAAACTATAAGAACCTGGTTAGAGGGATGTTTGAAGAAGATTAGAGCAACTAACATATGTGTAAGACGTCTGCATGAATTGTTACGAGTCCTTGAAAACCTAAATTTAGCTTTGTATTTTTTTTAAGATAAAATTGTTTTTAGATAAAGATTAGTTTTATATTTGATATTGTAGAAACAGCAAAACAGTTTGATTGCCGGTCTTCGCGCTACCAACAATGATGCAGTGACGACAACTGATCATCAGGATGACAAAAAGGAAGCCTCCGCGGACAAGGACAGTGTAGGAGAAGAAAAGGTATAAAACAATACGAACAATTTTAGATATAGACAAAAGCACTCCATCAAACAATTCATGATTAGATTATCGTTTATAGAATACGAGATATAATCACTGTTCCAAATTCGCGAGATTGATAAACAAATATTAAATGAATTGTAAAAACTTCTAGGAAACTGTAATTGAAGGTACTCGTTTAAGGAATGTTAAAAAAGTAGTAAATGCCCAAGTTGGTGCTGCTCTTACGAGATCCGATAGCACAGGAAGTGGAACAGGATCTGGTCGGAAGTTCTTAGCACCAACTTTATCCGATCCTCCGCATCCAGCAGGCATCAATGTGCGTAACGTCACCGATAAAGAACCAAGGTTTAACAGTAAAAAGAAAAATGTCCGTCCTCCAGGTACCAAAGGTTAATATAGTTGCATCTATATGTTAGTTTGATGTTGTAATTCAATGTATTTTTTTATTTTTTGGATTGCAATTGGAAGTAACATATTTTTGAAGCGTTAAATATCTTTTTCTGATTATTACTGAATACATCTTCTCACTGCTTCATCAAAATATTTAAATGGCTTTGCAGCTGATATAATAAGAAAGTTAACCGATTGATTAATAGTGCAAGCGTTAAAGATAAGTGAGTATGCATAATATGAGGAACGAATTTTGACAACTGATATGAGTTCTAAGTGTCTTATATAACAATAATAATAATAACAATAATTATATAACCTTAAATTATCCTAAAATTGTCATGACAGTTAGTGGAGTAGGCCTACAGGGGAAACCACGATAAAAAAAATGCGCCGATTACACTACCTCACAGGTGGCGTGGAATGTATGCAAATGCATATCATGTATAATGTGACTCTTAGAATCGCGATATCTCAGGAATGGTAACTCTTAGGAAAAAAAATCATAAGGCCCATTTTTGTAGAGAATTTTAAGATCTACAACTTTGGTTTGAGGTTTTTTTTTTGATAAAACTTACCGTTTTCGAGAAAAATCAAGGAAACCTCAAATTTTGACCTTTGACCCCGAATAACTTTTGAAGCACACATAGAATCGATGAGGATTTTTAAAACTTTATTACCTTTATTTTAAACTTTAGCTCTCCACCAATATTTGGCTCTCCGGGAATTTTTGTTATTTGACCACTATTTTCATGTTTAAATTGACCGGATTATAATACTTATTTTTTACAATATTTTATCCCTTAAACCTAATCAGTACTCCTAAAAAATAAAATTTCAACGCTTTACAGGCACTCATATACGATTTCTCATAGCAATTTTTACATGGAGGATAACAAAAAGTGCGGCAAATTTTCAACTGGCAACATTCATATTATTGTTATATAAGACAGCTAGAACTCATACAAGTTGTCAGAATTCGTTCCTCATATTATGCATACTCACTTACCTCAAACGCCCGCTCTATAAATCGCACATTAACGAAATGTCATCGAATTCTGTTCGTTGTTAAGTGGAGTAACAAATTGTATGTCAACAGTTTCAGTACTGCACTTCGTCTAATTTAATATACGAGAGCGGTCCCAAAAGTACTTGACCTACCACACAGATGACGGCTATTGGATCAACGACATATTACTGATAAAAAGTACCAACCTGTGCTGTTACTATTAGTTTGGCGGTCATCAATAGTGCATCCTGTCAGTCCATTTATAAACATGGAACAATACATTTATTTGAAAGGTGTCAGCCTAATTCGATTTTACTCTGCCAAAGTTCTCACCTGCACTTACATCGATAAAATATTGTGATTCAAAGCTCAAATGAGATCGTACGAGCTTTCTCATCGCAGTGATTAGCCAAATTAAGATAACGCATCAGAAATGGTGAAAAGAAAAAAATTGGTAAAAATAAACAATGATGTCGGATGCCCGTCAACTGAGAAGGTGTGAAATGGCAGAGATAGTAGACAATTCAAAAAGTTATTATGCTATTAAGTACGAGATGGCTATGCCAACAACGACTATGCCATGCACGACTGTTTGACGATTTTTAAGGTAGTAAGGTAGTGTACTGAATGCATTTAACGCAGAATTTTAATAAAATTTCGTTTTTATAAAAACCGGAATGAATATTTTATAATTTTAACACGAGCTCATATGGAGAAAACTAACGTTTTATGAGATTTTTTTGGTTAAATTCCAAACGTAATGCAAAGATTTCATGAAAATTTGATATGTTATAAAAATAGTAATCATAAATCTCATAAAAAGAATGAAAATTATTGACCACCTCATTATCGAGATTTTATTATTGTTCAAAATGCAAATTTTTTAATTACTTCGAAATATAAATCGAACAGCAGTAGAGATGCGGCATCAGCGGTTTTACATGCACGTTTATGCCTGCAACGTATTACGACGAATAACAGTCAGCGTATTTGCCACGTTCAATTCTGCATTACCATGGATGTGTATGTACAAATATGTATTGATGCTATTTAGTTGTCTGTAAGACCAGTGAGACTGCACTTCCACAAAAGTTTTCAATCTGAACAAATCACTTCGGCTATCTAGTATTCGCAGTACAGTGAGCTTACTTTTGAATCAGGCTGTCAGTGAACTCCTGAGACGAAAGAACAGTTAAAATAGTGGGCTAGAAAGGGAATGGGCCCCACTATTATTGAAGACAAAACAAAGTTTATGGAAGTCCTGTCTTCGTCTGTGAACTCCCAGTAAACAATTTGGTGAAGTGTCCTATTTGGTGAAGTTCGAGTCACTCGTACAATTCTATTCTAACGCTTTACAAGTTCTCTACCTGTCACAGATTTTGTGTTAGTTTTTCATAATAATATTCTTTCTTTTTCCAACATCATTCATTAAGTATTTCTGTTTCTTTCCCACATGGGTATATTTTTATTATCCGGTCATAAATCATAAACCTACTCCGCTTTTAATTCAGCAGTGAACCGTCGTTGCAATGTCTGTAGCTCATAAAAAGGACCTTTCCTTTGAACGACTGAATAGAAAACGAACACGTTCCAGACAAAAAATTCATGATACGTAATAGAAATTAAGTAGAATTTACTCCAAAATGTTTACTGGGCTACACCCCCTTTTACACAAACGGTAACACCTTTGAAAAGGTTAACGAATTCAAATACCTCGGAAATTACCAGCAGAATCAAATCAGCTAATAAATGTTTCTTTGGACTAAAAAAACAATTAAGGCCCAAATTTATCAGCAGAAAATCTAAACTGAGGCTGTACAAGACACTTATACTACCTGTGCTGCTGTATACTAGCGAAACCTGAATATTAAACCTAGACACCCGCGAGGTCTGAAAACTTTTGAAAGAAAAGTATTAAGAACAATATTCGGGCCTGTTAAAGAACAAGAGTGCTGGCGAACCAGATATAATTTTGAATTATACGGACTTTATAAAGAACCTCAAGTTACACAGGTCATTCGAAGCAACACGCTGAGATGGCTCGGCCACGTCTGGAGATCCCCTGAAGACAATGTTACTAGATTTTACACCTTTAACAACCCTACGGGATCCCGTACCCGAGGACGACCACCAACAAGATGGCTGGACGACACAGTAGAGTACATCAAAACTTTGAAAGTAAAAAACTGGCAAAGAGTTGCTTTGGATCGACTGAGTTGGAAGAAGCGTGCTGTTGAGGCAGCTAACACCTGCAAGAGGTTGTTACGCTCTTAAAGAAGAAGAAGAAAGGGACAATCAATCGGATTCGAAGAAGGCGAAGACAGTTCCATGGAAGACAAGGTTTTATTTAAAGAATAGGAATGGCATAATCTTCTTCGATCATTTGAATAATAAAATCAAGAAAAAACGGCCGCATTTGGCGAAAAACGAAAGATTCATCAAGCAAATACACTAGCCCACATATCACTTATCATGGCTAAAATTAAAACATTGAAGTTAGAATTAATTTCCATTATATATTATATTACACCCATTCCATTATATCCATTATATTACACCCATTTGCCAGATTTAGCCCTGTCGGACTATTTTACCCAAACTTGAAGAAATGACTCGGTGAAGGATTTTTGCGGTTGGTGATTATATTAAGGAAGATATCGAGGCTATTGGACAGCACTGAGGAAAGTGTATCGACTTAAAGAAAGACTATATAAGATATACAAAAATAATTTTTTAGATCAGGTACTTTTGAGAACGCCCTTGTTATATAACTTCGAGAACAATATACAATGACAAATCAGAAAAATTGAACTACCACAATTCTTGATAAAAAAAAAGACGCTCCAAAAATATCTTTTTTTTATTATAGATATATGTCGTGTCTCTGTGTTGGTACATGTTGTTCTTAATGTTTTTTAACAGCTCCTATTAAAAACAACCTTCCCCACGTGACAGAAGGTAACGAGCCCCCCGCCCGAGAGTTCAAAGATCCCTACGCCATGGCAGGTCGACGCGCTGGTGCAGATCAAATGCAGAATTCTAATCGAGTCAACAGCGCACTCCACGAGGTTAGGGACTGGTGGCACGAACAACTCAACTGCTCACATTCAAGTGATGAAGAATTATAAAGAAACACACAACGCAACGCAACAATTTTTGTTTTACTTTAATATTCAACGTTTTTTAACTCTCACATATATATATTACAAATTTGTTTATGTTAAATATTGTAAAATTTATTTTGTGAGAGTTTAATTTAAACAATTTTAAACTAAAACTAGCTTCCGCCCCGCTGCATGCATGGCAACTAAATTAAGTAAATCGTAAAAATTTAATGGGTTTGTGTCCTCATTTTTTAGTAGTCGATTTTTCAATTGTTAAATAATCATAAAGTGGGTTATAAAGTAATAAATCATATAGTCTATATATTGATAAAGTGGGTTACTAGAACCTGAAATGTTCAATTATTTTTTAATAACTCTTTATATGTTAGGAGATATTAACAATTAAAAAAGTCATTTTGTCTCTTTAATTATTAAAGAGATTCAACGTTGTACACATTCCAAGTTCATGTGGCATCACAATCCTTGTGTAAGGTTACCAACCTTACTGCTCATAAATCTCTGCTATATGTATTTATATATCAATATATCAAATATTATTTACAGCTATTTCAAGGAATAATAAAATTTAAATATTATGTCTGCCTTAACAGGGTTAAATAAAAAAAAACTTATTATTCTTTGACTTAACTTGATTATTTGAATACCAACGGCTACAGAACATTACCACAGCACTGACCTACTCAACAAATAACTGACGTTAAAATGCATTTCACGTCATACAAATATGGTCGACCATTTCTAGCGCTAAAACTACAATTCAAACTTTTAATTGCTATATCTCCGTCAATATTTAGATATTTAATAAAAAAGACACACCAATACACATTTATTAACATCAATTTCAATCAACAATTGAAAAATCGACCACTAAAAAATGAGGACACAAGCCAGTAAAACAGTTTTTCAATTAACTTTACATTCCTTTACAAAGAGGCGAGAAGCTAGTATTTTTAAAATGCTTTAAAAACCACAAAAAATTTACTGAACAAAAAATCATTGTGTTGTATTTGTTAAACACAGATGGAGTCTCACACTACAACCGTTTTGATGCGACTCCGATTTTTCTCAGTATAAGATGAACTTTATATTTTAATGTTTATTAATACACCACGGTATGTATTTCATACATTCGTAATCATAATATGGTTCACACGTCACATTATCAAAGTTCTGCAAAGGCATGTCATGCATATCCGTAAATATATTTACGGATATGCATAACAGTTAGAACTACTCAGTGCCAATGGGAGTGAAACAGTGAGAGGGTAAAACGATACAGACATATAAGGCTATCAATCGAGTAAATAGGTACACTAGTGTTTTCATACATATTAAAATAAATAAGATGAACCTTCAGTTCACAAGTATTGGCTGTAGTGTGAGACCGAACTTAAACTACCGTAACGACTTCGAATATACAAAAGTGACTAAAAAAAACGAATATGTTTTATAACGTATAGATTAAAAGTTAGAATTGAAGTAAAAGTATATGTGAGAATGAACTGGGTAAATTGTAAGGTTATGTTTATAGGGTGTATTTAATGTTAGAATGATATATATTTTATACCACTGTTAACAGAATGAATGAGTAAATATTTTTAGGAATAATACAACCTCCCAAAAATCCAATTTGAAATACAGGTCTGGCAAAGGCGGAACGAAAAAAAGTGATACCCTTAACGATACATTACGCTTGCGGCGCTGTAAACAAACTCTGTCAAAAATGACAGAACCATAGAAAAGTGTGCATACAACTGAGTAGAATAACTAAAAAACTTAAAAAATTTATTACATCAACACTTTTGTTTGACACTGACACTTTTACTAAACTGTACTAAACCTTATGTTAGAAATCGCAAGCATATTCGTGTGCAATACGAGACTAGAACTGACGCAATCCTGGCGGACAAAAAACGAACCATGCGATCATAAAGTGCGTCACTTTGAACCTTTCCTTTTCCAGACCTGTGTCCATCAAATTAAACTACATTTATATGACCTCATAAAAATGTTTAACAACTATTAAATTTGTATATCTCAAAATATTTAATAAAATACATATTTATAAAAAAAATATTTGTTATTATTGCTTTTATAAACAAATAAGAACAGGTGGAGACCGAGTTAATTTGCCCGTGTGCTCAAATGGTACAAACAAACCGTACCATATCCTTTTTGGATCCATAACCCACTGGTTATGCCACCGGAAGTTTTGTAACATCGTAGAATGAAATATTCTAGGATAGGAAGTAGTTTCTGGTCATACCAGTTATTCATCACCCCCTCAAAGCGGCAGTCATTGGGGTGTTCAGTACAGAGTGTACGTCTATAGGGGTTTTCAGAGATGTGCACAAATGCTTTTCAAAAGTATTTAAATACAAAATAGTTTTCATATTTTGTATTTAAATACAAAATGTAAATTACGTATTTTAAAAATTCTTTTGAGAAAATAGAATACCTTTTATGTTAACTAATATAAATGTTAATATTTTTTATTAACTATGAGAATTTACAAGCTATCAACCTAATGATATAAACGGTATTTATGTCACGCATTTTAATACCTATTTAGATGAAGCTATTTGTTCAAACAATTCATCTTTCATTTTTCGTTGATGAGATTTAATTATCATTCCACCAAACGAACCCGTGCTTGCCACTCTTTGTGGACCGAAAATTCAACGATAAGCAGGCACCATAGGATGCACCTGCTGATGACTACTCTTGAAAAAAAAATACTGTACGAGAGGGCCTTGGATTAGGCGACTTGGTCCTATCTTATGGCCACCCCGTTCACCCAATCTAAACCTCCAGGACTTCTCCTATTGGGGTTGTCTCAAAGACAGGGTCTACTCAAAACTCATTGTAACATTGGACGAGCTTCATCAAAAAATCACTCAGACTGCGGATCATATCAAGGGTAGACGATATGCACGCCGAATAAAACGATTTTTTTAAGGCGATGTCGTGCCTGTATTAATGCCGGTGATAAACAATTTAAACATTTACTGCAATTTACTGTAATGTAAATAATGTAATAAATTTATAAAATAAATGAAGAATTGTTTGTAACATTTGTTTTAATTCATTCAACATATTTCAACAACAAAAAACCTATTTTGGGTATTGTAAAAGTAATTACTATCAACAACAACAATTTATGAAATTTGGTTCTTGTTTAGAAATAGTATGCATTATTTTTTTGTGTAGCTAGTTTTCCTAGAGTATTATACCATTTTGGAATCTTGGATAGTTGCGTCTATTTTTAAACAAAATTGCAATAGTAGTGTTCATACTTTTTTTTACACCACGATGAGTGAAAGTGAACCGAAAGTAAAAATCTTTAAATATTTCTCGAGTAACTAACAGCAGGTCCACCCTCTAGTGCCCGCTAATCGTTGAATTTTGGTGCACTTTGTATACGAGTATGTAACAACCATAACATAAATACGGACATACATCAAGTGATCCAGCACTGCATAAAAATCCACTTTTATAAATAAAACCAAAGCCTTACCTCCGACGTCTTTTTAATGTGTATGATTTGAATCCAACAAAATAATTCGTAATTTCAAATTGAAATATTTAACACGTTCAATAATAAAATAATTTTTCATGCAAATTGTCTAAGAAAATATATTTTCTGTAACAAAATATAAAATATTTTCAATTTATTCGTTATTTGATCAACTTTTTTCAAAATTTGGGATTATTTTTTTCGATTCGAAAATTAGATACCAAGGTTAGCACATATATAAAATTTCAACTTTCTAGCCCAATTTCTTCACTCGGCAAAAAGCCGCACCCGTGCTCCCAAATAAAATTTTTGGATTTTGAATATATTTTTTTAATATATTTTATTAATAAGTAATCCGAAATTTGAGTTTTCCCCCTAATTTTCTTAACCTCCCTTTTCCAATTTTTCAATTTCTAATTTTCAAAAAATGTTAGCATTGAACATCGTAATACACATGCCAAATTTCAACTTTCTATCTTTTACGAATTAAAAGTTATAGAGCAAAAAGTAAAAAAAATTTTTTTAGTTTCCAGGAAATTCAGGGAAAAATCCAGAGATTTTTTTTCTCTATGAAATATACAATTTTCAGAAAAATGTGCGGAGCCGTTTTCGAGCCACCATACGAATCGCATAAACATATAAAGAAATAAACATATAAACTTTCAGTTGGAACTTATTATATATATAAACATATATAGAATATTATATTTGTTAATATACAAATATATATTATTAATAAATCAAAAAGCACTATAAATTAAGTAACAGTTAAATAAAAATAGGTTATTTTTACATACGAACTTTTGATAGTCAAGCCGCCTGTGTAACTTAAAAATAGTTATAAGGGGTCGTCCATAAATTACGTGGCTTGGGTAGGGGGGTAATTCAATAGAGAGCTACGCAGAGCTAGGGAAGGAAGAGCCCAAAATGGAGTTACGTCGTTTATGGACAACCCCTGAATACTTATCTCTATATTATTGTATAAAGTTAACTTTGGTTTTTTGTTATTTGATAAAATAAACTTATAAAAATTAAGTAACAAACTTATTTGAAGATTCCAAAAAGTATGAACCTAAATATTCGAAAACTCTCATGTTTAGAATTTACTTAACAAACAATTATACGAAATTACAAACAAATAATTATTAAGGAGTAGATATACAGAGTTATTTACAAATACGCAGTTTTATTAATAAAATATAGCTTTTGAAAACATAATTATGTAGTATTTAGGTCTACTACTACCAAACAAAGACTACTTTCGTGTTTAAATGCTCATGATTTTGTTAATGGCAATTAATCATGTCATAAATATTGTTTTTATTTCTAATTGAACTGAGTTTCTCTAATGATAACATTATTTTGACTGGTCCATGATTCAAAATTTGTCTTGTTCAACTTAAAATTTAACTAAATTAAAGACACCTACACCTATCACATAGCAATAATAACTAAATAATAATTTTATAAATAACCAATGAAATCTCGCTAAACACAAAACGTACTAGCGACTTAAAAAAATATCATGGAGCGTTATATGTACACTTTGTGTTTTGAGAATAGTGTTTAGAGAATCCATAAATTACGCCACACTTTTCTGCCATTCTGACCCCTTCCTTGTGATGTCACACATTTCAACAACTAACATTTTTTATTATATTTTATAGTTTTTAGAATATTTTTTTTTACAATTTTATATATTTCATTCAATATATTTTATACTGCATGTGACGCCACAACGCTTCTAAGTCCTTTGCTTGTGACATAATTTATGGAAGACCCAACATGAGAGAACATAATGAAAAAAAATAAAAATATTTCCTTGAACATATATTCACTTCTTCTAAAGAGCCGGAATGGTTTAAATATAACGTAACAATTACTATTTACAGTGGTACTTTATAAAGTAAAAATACCATTAATTCTATATTCGTTTGATTACTGTTTGATAAGCAATTTCTGTATTTCCACCAGAAACAGTCACTAAAAGTTTGCGCCGTTCCGCGTCGTCCAGTAGGGCTGCCCACATTTTGTCCGTCTGTAACGAGAGAACTGATTTGTAGCCTCAAAATATAGGAAATACGGAATATGTTATAGAAGAAAAGGCACTTTATATTAAATCACACATATACCAAGTAAACGAAATATCATATCTGATTACTCTGGTAGCCCAACCTCGGATTTTTTTCTTAGATTTATTAATAATATATTTAGAATATTTTAAAAGTTTAGCCATGCCAACAGTTTTTATAAAAAAAATTTCTCTACGAAATAGGAAATTTTCAAAAACATAGACGTTTTCCATCTACAACACGAATTTCGGCAACATATAAGACTATAAACATACACCTGGAACATTATAATATATGATATTTAATAAAAATAAAATAATATATATATATATACTTGAAGGTTGCATAAAAGAAAATTATTCATAACTAATAACTGAAGTTGTTTACATGTACCTGTTTTTTTAAATAAAATTATATATAAATCAGTTGTAATTTAACGGTTAAAATTGTGCGACATCATTTTCTTTTGATTAATTGATCAATTATGAGATGAAACGGTTATTACCTTTACGTGATTATTATATCCTCTACGTCTTTCTGTTACACACCTTTCATTCAATAATCCATCGCGACACTGCATTAAAAATAATAATTAACGTCACAAAAGTATAATATTTTCGCGACATTAGGCACAGATGAAACTTTATAAAGTGCTTGTGAAGTACAATGGCGGCTCGTTCATAAGTACTGAATGAGTTGATATGTTTTTGTAGCTTCAATCTATATTTCTTTTTAAATTTTTGCTACACTTCTTACAAATTCTTACGAACCGGCACTGGTAGAGCTGCCTTTATAAAGTGGTCGGCACTCGAAGTGTTAGAAATTAAAAATGCTGTAATTTTGCCAATTTTGTTTATTTTTATTTCAAATCTTCCAGTATATCGTGAAAACATTTCAAATTTAAAAAAATTGTTATTGTTCGACATAGCCACCTTCAGCACGGATAATAGCATCGAGTCTGTCCGAGAAAGCTTCATACGCTACACGAATGTGATCTGATGGTATTTTGTCCCATTCTCGGCGAAGAGCAATCTTTAAGGTGTCGGCCGTCTCATATTTTTTAGTTGATACTTTGGCCTCCAGAATGGACCATATGAAGAAATACATTGGGTTTAAGTCCGGAGAATATGGTGACCATTGTTTTAAAGAAATGAAGCTAGAAACTTCTTGTAAAAAACGTTGTATTTCACGGGCTTTATGGGATGGTGCCGAGTCTTGTTTCTAACGAACTTTTTACATGCCCAAGGTAACGAAGCATTGTTTAAAATCTTTTCACGATAGATTTGCTGATTTACCTTTACGCCCTGTTCAATGAAAACGAGTGATGAACGTCCTGTGGCAATTACCACGGCCCAAACCCTGACTGATGCAGACGCTTGCTTTCGCAGAGCAATTCGCTAGTCTAAATTGTCTTTTGATTTGCACTCTAATCATACACGATTGTTTTGTTTGTTTACACATTGCTGAACTTGAAAATTTTCAAGCGCGCCACCATCATGCGGCTTGCTAGGCGAACTGCCTTTTGTGCAGGTGTAAAATCTTGCACTTTTTGTATTTTGTAGTGCTTCAATCGTAGTTCAGTTTTTAATATGCGCCCCATGCTACGAGCAGACACATTGAGATTTTTCGCGGATTACGTTGAATTCTGTTCTTCCTATCAAACAATTTATGGCTATATTGCTGTTTTTGGATGTTCACCACCCTGGCGTTTTTTAATGTTACCAGATCATTTTAACATGTAATGGTCCGGTACACACTCATTAACAATGGCTGGTTGCGATTTTCAAGCCAAATACAAAGTAATAATATTGTTGCGTTTGAATTGCATTTCGATAATTTCTCTTAACTGCGACGTAAAACGATATGCTTTTGTAGGCTTGTAAACAACATAAGACTGGCGCTTGTTAAAAATTGAGCGCGCTGTCATTTACCGTTTGGTTATTACAGCAGCGTAAAATTCGTAACACTTCGAGCGCTGACACCTGTACTCCAAATACTTACGTCTACTAAATAAGTACAGAGAAATATCAATCACTTGTTTCAATAATGTCATTTTAGTTCGATCGTTCGAATATATCTAGTAGAATAGTTCTTACAAAATATACAATCAAAAAACAGCGTAAAATTAACTTACTTGCAAAGAAGTAAAATTTCCACAAACAACAAGACAATGTTTAGCTCGTGTCAATGCCACATTCAATCGACTTGAATGGGATAAAAATCCAACTCCATCAGTTCGTACCAAAGACATTACCACTACGTCCCGCTCCTGTCCCTGGCAACTATCAATGGTATGTACATCAACTCTGTTCTCCAAATCTCTGCTACTGAAACAATTGATATAAGATAATACAAAAAAATGTTAAATGTTCTATGAGTCAGTACCACTTTAATGGATTATTTTTAAATACTAACTAATGCTTCAATTGTTCTGCTATGTACAACTTTTGATGTTGATACGGTGTTATAATTCCTATTCTATAATTCTGCTTAGCCGTTAATTTGGTAATTAATAAAGTTAGTCCAACAACAAATTCCGCTTCTTCATGATTCACTAAATTAATTCTGTTTTGCTGTTCGAAATCCAGCTTCATGACCATATAAGGTGCCAAAGGGCAAGAATAGTTTTTAGTCAGAGTATAATTTTTCAAAATATTCTTATAAAAATAAAAATTTGGCCATCTGCATATTTCTGGATGCATTCTATATTGCATATTTAACACTTTTACAGGATTATGCTTTGAATCAGAAAAACAATGCTGTAGTCGTGTAAATAGTGACTCATCCAATCCGTGTTTTTTAGCAATCTAGAAAAAACAAAAATATTTTTAATTCATAAAGACAATCGAAATTGTGAAATAGACGAATCAAAATTCTCTTATCACCGGTGATATCACAGTAGCTGGTAATTGTTGTGGATCTCCGACGAGCACTAGCTTTTTTACCCCCAACATGAGAGGCATGAGTGCTTCTGGTTCAGTACATTGAGTCGCCTCATCAACTATGCAGTAGTCAAAATTAATGTTATACCTAAATATTATATTATAAGTTAATAAACAGTACTTTTAAATAGACATTATTTATAAATACACTTTTATGTTCTATTAATTGTGTAATTTGCGAATTATTTGAGGTCAAGTGGACGTGCAGGATTATTTGCCGAACCCCCTGTCCACACTTGTTTCTAAAATATGAAATATATTCTACACCCGAACATTTACCTAATGTTATGAGACATTCATTTAAATAAAATAAGAGTTAGATTATTAGTTATTTGTTTACTCTAATATATATATATATATATATATATAGTAAAGAAAACCTGTACTAAAAATGTATTTAAACATAAATAAAAAATATATACTTAAAATAGCTTTAAAAGAAACTTACTCCAGTAGTTGTCCGTTCATACAGCTTGCCAATGTAGTACAAATAATATTAGCACCTGCCAATAAAGCTTTCTGAGATTCTCGCTCCATTTGCATAAAAGCTGTATTGGTAACAGTGTTACTCATACTTTTTTCCAACACCACCAATCTTTCCTTGTACATTGTCTGCTTTTCTTCCAGAAGAATTGTTTCTCTTTTATTATCTGTGGCACTTTGAATTGATGATTGTAATGCATTTATTTTTGCCTCATAGGTTCGTTTCTGTAACGAAATTTTAATGTTGAATATTACGTTTGAATAATCATAATTATTATCAATAACACAGAAATAAAATAAAACTAAACCTGCATTTCAACGCTTTCCATTTGATGTTGATTGCCTACAGGATTGGCAAGTTTTGTTTGAACGTCTCGTTTTGCCAATTCTTGCAGAGATACACCTTTAGCCGAAGAATTCATTGAATCTAACACCCCTAAACGTAACATCTTGAATTTAACACCTAAAAAAAGTAACAAGCGAAAGATTGATAAGACGATGAACGTTTTATTGAAATTACTTTCCAGAATTAAATTTTGTCGTATTTTGATAATGAATAATATGATTAAAAGTTATAAAATAAAATAATTATTTTATAAAAAAATAACCTTTAATATGTTGTCGTACAACCAATAATCTTGTAAGCACCTCATCTACTGCTGCGTTACTTGGGGCACAGATTAGTAATTTGCCTTTCTTGGTTGGGCCTGTTCCATACAAAAATTGCTGGACAATGCTAACAATCACATGTGATTTACCAGTTCCTGGAGGACCTTGTATCATTGTTATTACTGGAGCTGGATACAAAAGATCTGCCACTGTCTCTAGAACGACTTTTTTCTGAGTTGAATTTAATGGAGTATTATTCTGAAAAGCAATATTTTATATTTATTAATAAGTAATTCAAATATTTAAGAAAATCTACATTATCTAAATTTTGATACTTACAATAGAAAAATAAGTATCGTGTGTTACTTCATGTCTCGGAAAATCTGTAATTTGTGGATTAAGAATAAGTTTGCACAACGGTGACTTAGGAAGTTCACATACAGCTTGCCAAGCTCTCAAATCTTTTCTCATGTAACAAATCACAGAAACCATTCCAGCTTGAGCCTTGTTAATTCTATAATTCTTTGAATATGTCTTCATTTCTAAATTCAATTTTGTATACGCATGTGGTGCTTTATCATCTGAAATATAATTCATAAATTTGTTTGTTTTAAAAGGTCTATAATACAAAAATCTATAATCGAAGTTTCCAATACATAAGTATCAAATTTTCTGATATATAGTTGTATATATATTAGGATACATATCTTACACAATTCTTGGTGCACCCTCGCATTCTTTCGAAGGAACTCTCTTCGTTGAAAAGTGACATACGCTAACACTCTCCGAAAGGAATTCGGATCCGAACCAGACTTACTATGTTCTACTTTTATTCCCAGTACAACAAGATCACCATCTTTGGGATGGATTTTCTTCTCACTTTCAGTTTTGGATAACAGTACTGTAATTAAAAACTATTATAAAAATACATATTCTTTCAAAATAAAATAATTTTAGTTTATAATTTTAATTAGAATTGTACAATAATTACTGACTATGTCCTCTTATTGTCAATAATTTTATATTATCAGGTAGTACTTGTGAATCTTCAAATGTATCATCAATGCCGACATGAAATGCTCTTTTACGTTCATCTGTCAACTTATTTATATTCAATATCCATTCATTATGTACAACACTCCAAAATTCATATACCAATAGTGGCACAACAATCCTGAAACAATAAAAACGTTTAATAAAAAGAAAAATATGTTTACTAATCTTTAGAAATTTCAGTTTCAGAAAATTTTCTCAAGGAACATAAAGAGGAGGCTGAGGCTATTTGGCAGACTAATTTGGAGTATGATTATGTAAAAAGCAGAAATATGTGGCTGAAAGGAATAGAGGACAGGCTGGAAACAATGTAGAAAAAGTATACATAACAGGTATTTGGAGGTATATAACTACATACCGGGATGTTTCATAATGGAAGAAGTGAAGAGAAATAATGCGAGTCGAATAATGGAAGAGAGAGAGCTGTTGACACTGATCTTGGAATAAATTAGGAATGGATAGACTACGAAATGGAAGAACGATAGGAGAGGATACTATGACGGAAGAGGAATGGCGATGAAGGAGATTAAATAGCTATGGGAGGAGAGGAGAGAAGTGCTGGAGATAATAACAGAAAATAAGTGCAACAAGAAAGGCAGGAAAAGGTGGAAAAATCTGGGTACAGTGAAAGATTCAGATAGTTGCATACAAGGAGGATGCTGGTGTACCTAGAAAAATTAAAAATGATCGCCAAATTTAGATTAGGTAACGAGGAAAGAGGAAGAAGGCATGAAGGAGACGAAGAAGGAACATAGGACGTATGGGAAATAAGGGAGAAGATGTAGGACATATGGGAAGGAGGAGGAAACGTATGCATTGTAACATATTAAATATATTTAAACGAAATGTATTGGTTTTTTTTTTACTTTGTACTTTCTTAATATTAGTAAGTAAAGAATAAATTAATTATAATTAAATAATGTAAGACCTAACGAAAAGAAATATGAAAATACATACATACATAGAAGCTTCAATTCGAAATATATTTATACAAAAATTACCTTAGATAATCATCGAATTTAGTAAATGAATGGAGCATTGGTGTTAATTTCATATCCGTACTTGACAATAGAGGTGGTGGATCACTTAACACGGTCTGTTCTTGCAACCAGAGCGGATTCCAATGGGTTATAATAGCGATCATATACTCCCAAGGTATCGCAGGATCTATCTTCTCAGAAATTTTGGGCGGTTTTACAACCGTGGACATGTCTTGTACTGGTATTGGTGCATCCTTAGAATTACATTTCTTTAAATTCTTTGCATTTTCGACATTGAACAAATGTATTGTAGGAGCTATTTTAATTGTAACCCTTTTAGCATTAGTTTTTTTCTTTCCAGCCTCTATTGGTTTTAATATACTTTTTAAGCATGATCTCAATGGTAGTATATTTCCAGCAGTACTCATTGAATGTTGTGGTAGAGGTGGTGGTAGTTTTTCAACAGATGTGGTTCGTGAACTAGGTACAATTACACGTATATCTTTTGCATTATGCTCAGCAGATTTATGTTTTGGTGAATTAGGCAATACAGAAGTAGAAACGCTTCTACTTTCAACTTGTTTATTGGATAAACTAGTATTTAATTGTTTCTTTTTAGGAATCTTAAACTTTTTAACTTCATCAATATTTGAACCAAATAAATCTATTTCACTCAACTTTAATGACTTTGTACAATTAGTTTTTTCAGGTGCTTCCTTTGAAATATCGCTCGCGAGAAAAGCTCCTCTATTCTTTGTTGTTATTTTAACATGGGGTTTATTATTGTTAATTTTTTTGTTTGGTGTTTCTTCCTTCTTTCTTTTTGCTTCATCTTCTGCAATTTGCTTTAATCTGTTTTTTCTTTCCTTTGTAATTTCAGCATTTAATTTATATGAAGATGACTGGTTAAACAATGACTTAGTTCGTGATCGACGTCGCGCTCTAGGAGCTGTTTTAGGTTCTGTAACTAACGTAATACAGATGGTTATTACCTGGTATAAACCAATCAGACTAAATAATTGACATACATACATAGATACATATATATAATCGATCCTTACCTTTTGCCGTTGTAGATTTTCTTCTTGGAGGCAGTAAAGGTGGTGCTTCTATTAAAATGGCAGATGCACGGCGCTTATTAAGTGGACTTGGAGCAGGTACTTGTTTGTTATTGGACTGTAAAATATTTTTATTGATTGTAGTGGTTTTTTTGTTTTTTTCACTCGGAGTCTCTTCATCAATTATTTTCTTCGAGACCTCAGCCCTGTTCAATTCATGTTCTTCTATTATCTCAGGTTCTGGAGTTAGCTCACGATTTGGACTGTGCGATTGTTCTAAATCTACAAAATCTTCTGCATTGACGTCTTCACCTAAATCTTCACGAATACTATTTAATAAACTTTGTGAGAGAAGCCACAAATCATCCTCTTTCTGTTCAGGCACCTCCTTCTTTACTTCATGTTTTATACTCATTGAAAGTTTTGTCCGCCAACAATCATCTTCGTCATCACTGTCTACCGAAATAAAGTCTTCGATAACATCATTTTCAATTTTTGGAACTATTTGATTCTCTCCTACAACACGGTCACCGACTGGTTGCATTTGTGACCCAGGCATCAACTCTGCATCATTAATAATAACATCGTCATCATCTTGTGTATATGACATCTCCATAAACGCAGGCTCCTGCTTAACATCATCGTCACTTGAAGACGATAAGTTTATAATCTCAGATGATTTTCTATTCATTTCGACACCCTTGCGTCGTAACTCACAATTCGGTTTATCTATTGGATCTTCGTTTTCTTTTTTAATAGAAGATTTCCTGCCTTTATTACTAATAGGTACTTCCTGGTGTTTAGTATTGTCATTGGAAACCAATGTTTTTAGTCTATATTTTCTTTTCATTGGTGTCGTTTCTAATTTGTCAACCGGTTCCTCGTGTCTAGTAGTAGATCTGGTTCTACTGAGAGTTTTCCTTTTATCTTTCTTGTTAGAAAATGTGTCTTTTGAATCATTTTGCTTTTCTTTAAATTTGTTATTACCTCGATCAGTCTTGCTAAGACGAGTATTATTTTCGGGACTTTTTACCCTAGATTTCGTTCTTATTGGCAAATCATTTCGTTTCAATTCGCTCTCTTCGTCACTAATTATTATTACATCACAATCAGTTTGTTTGGATGTAGACGGTTGAGGTTCAAGTTTTATTTGTGGATTTTTTGACGGTTTGTGTTTTTTTGATAAGGATAGGTCTAAATTTTCTGATTTATCATTGCTCTGATTTCTTTTTCTTTTAGATGCAGGCTTATCGAAATTCTTCATTTCATCAACAATGAAGTCTTGGCAAGGCACCTCATTCTTTATCAACTTTAGCACGTATATATAATGTTTATCTTTTTCTATTTCTACATTGCTATCTACTCCAATTCCAATTATATCATCCTCCTTTAAGTCGCAAGAAACATGGGGCTTAAGTTTTTCATCGTTTACATAAGTTCCATTGGCACTCTGAAAATAAGGTACTTGTATTGCTCGACATTCTTATTATTAAATGAGAGTTGAGAAAAAGACTTGTTTATATATATTATACAAACTGTATTTGTTATAAATATAAAAGAGTTCAGTAAGTAATCATATAGATTTACACTTAACGTACCTTACAATCCATCAACCGAACTTGTTCAGCAACTTCAATTATACAATGTCTTCTGGAAACATAAACACTCAGACATTGCAAGTCAGCAGTAGGATGCCTTCCGACTATGTTATTTCCACATTTTAATGAGTAACTGCCAGGAAATTCTTGGCGCATAAGCGTCCATGTGTTGTTTGATATATGCATATCAGACATTTATTCTAACAGAAAATCTGAAGAAATAAATAATTTTTTAACGTACTTCACAATCCATATAAAAAAAATTATATCGTTGTCAGTCAAATTATAATCTTAAGTTATAGTAGCCTTCTATAGTATAGTCATTTTTACATAATATAACAATTGAATCAACTGCAATAACATAGGTTATAAAATTTGTAAATGACGTTTTAACTAAAATGTCAGAACCAAACACTGCGAGTCAAAACACTGCAATTCGTCTGGTTCGCCGCCAAAAATTTGTTGTGGTGAAATTTTCAAAATAATAAATCAATATATGTAATCAAGAATGCAATTATTTTTATAATAACATATATATTACCAATTACAGTATAGGTATATTTAATCCACAAGACGAATGTTCAAGTATTAAATTAAAAACTAAATGTTTTTTACTAACATCCATAATTTAATTTTATAATTGTTTATTCCTTAAATTTTTTATAAGTTCTTTCTTCGCAAAAATATATTTAGGTTTTTCTTATTGTTATTTTTTATAAGAAATTTATTTTCGTTTAAATAAACCGCTCTATGTAGTGCATAGCAATGTATCAAAGCATACCAACCTAAACACAATTTGTTATTTATCATTCCGCACTTGTCGAACCAATGTAAACTGTAATATCTGTGGTATTATTTCTGATCGTGAGTACAGCTTGTTTTTTTTAATATTTTGAGGTTATAAACAGTTATTAGAGTGTTTAGTTTATAAATTGGTGTCAATACTCATTTGTTGTTTCTAAGGTAACGAATTTTGTTTTTGTTTATTCCTTTTTTATTGATAAAACATTTAAGCTATAAAAATTCATTCACAAAGGTATATTCATTGCAGTTTCAATAAATATTTTCAATAAACATGATTATTGAGGAGGTTAAAAGTACTGTTCGGGTGCAACGTATTTCTGCACATAGTCATATTAAGGGACTTGGTTTAGATCATGAAGGAATTCCTCTACCCCAGGCAGCTGGACTTGTGGGGCAAGCTGCAGCACGTGAAGCAGCCGGTATTGTTGTTGACATGATACGGTCTAAGAAAATGGCAGGAAGAGCTTTATTGTTAGCAGGGCCCCCAGGCACTGGTAAAACTGCTCTAGCCTTAGCAATAGCCCATGAATTGGGAAACAAGGTACCTTTCTGTCCAATGGTTGGGTCTGAAGTTTATTCTACTGAGATAAAGAAAACTGAAGTTTTGATGGAAAATTTTCGGCGCGCTATTGGTTTACGAATTAAAGAAACCAAAGAAGTGTATGAAGGTGAGGTGACTGAATTAACTCCAGTTGAAACACAAGCTCCTGAAGGAGGCTTTGGTCAAGCTATATCTCATGTTCTCGTTACTCTACGGACGGCAAAAGGAACCAAGCAGTTAAAGCTAGATCCAAGTATATACGAAAACATGCAGAAAGAAAAAGTAGAGGTCGGAGATGTAATTTTCATCGAGTCAAACAGCGGTGGCGTTAAGCGACAAGGACGTGTAGACACTTATGCAACGGAGTACGACTTGGAAGCTGACGAATACGTACCTCTACCAAAGGGTGATGTCCATAAGAAGAAAGATGTGATCCAGGATGTCTCACTGCATGATTTGGATGTCGCAAACGCAAAACCTCAAGGTGGCCAAGATATATTATCTATGATGGGGCAACTAATGAAACCTAAGAAAACTGAAATAACGGACAAATTACGAAAAGAAATTAATAAAATAGTGGATCGCTACATTGACCAAGGTACCGCAGAGTTGGTACCAGGCGTTTTGTTCATCGATGAAGTTCATATGCTGGATATAGAAACCTTTACATATTTGCACAGAGCTCTGGAATCCGCTATTTCGCCCATAGTTATATTTGCATCGAACAGAGGTCGCTGTCGTATTCGAGGTACAGACGATATCGTGTCTCCCCATGGTATTCCTCTTGATTTGCTGGATCGTCTTCTAATTATTAGAACTTTGCAATATTCCCGAGAAGATATTGAACAAATTTTAAAATTGCGAACAAGCACAGAAGGCCTAGCTATTAATGACTCTGCCTTGACTGCACTTAGTGAACTGGGTACTAAGACTACTTTAAGATATGCTGTTCAACTACTAACCCCCGCTTCCTTAACAGCTAAGATTAATGGGCATTCTATTATCACCAAAGAAGATATTGATGAAGTTAACGAACTGTTCTATGACGCTAAATCTTCCGCTAAAATATTGTCACTGAATAGAGATAAATTTATGCAGTAATGTGATGGACGAGATATTCACATATAATTTTAGAACACAAACTCTTATTAAAGTATTGTAATTACTTTATTTTTTTTTTAATAAAAAGATCTTGTATTATTTTAAAGAATTCATAAAATTGAATAAATGCACATGGCACATATATTTTTCTTTTATTTATTTTCATCCCATTATTGAATATATGTACTTCATAAATATATAATTTTAATATAAAACATTGCAATTAGAAAAAAAATTGTTGACATTCTATTCTATCTTCGGTGCTGGATTTTCGGACCGACGCCACATTTTCTAGGTTTATTATTAAGTTTAATTGATTTATTCTACTCCTGAATTACTCCCTGTAAGAAACCTAAACTTAGTAAATAAATGTATTATATAACAATTAATTTGAGATATAACCTAGATGTTGAAATCGCACTTATCTTTATATATAAAAATTCCTGTGTATGTTTGAGCTCGCAAATCTTAAAAAGTAGTCTTGTCGATTGACTTGCAATTTGACATAACGTTGTATTCGAATATGCGCGTTTTCGAATTCATTTCTTTCGTTTATTTTCAGTTAATAGTCGTCTTGTGTCTTCTATTTACTTTCGCATTCATTTCATATTAAACTGAGCCACAGCGAGTGTGGGCTGAGTTTAGCTAATATAATATTAAAAAAAATGTTCATAGATTATATACTCTTTAGGATTTTTTTTTCCGATTTTTTATTCATAAAAATTTCTCATAACGTTTAAATATACATAAGAATTTTAATGACAGTTTACAGACATTTACAAAAGAAATATAAAGTGAGATTATAATTTTATATTAAGTGAGAAAGAAGACGACTGTGTTCATTAGAGATTGCATGCAAGTCCACCAGTTCCGCATTGCCACCAAGGAATAAATGTGGCAAAACATTTGCAGCCAATTTATAAAGAGATTCTCAAATTGTTCTTTGATGCAAGCCTTACGAGGTTTACAAGGCGCAATTATTGCTCTCTTCATGCTAGCACCAATGCAGTATTGCTGTTGGCCATCTGAAAATAAATAAAAAATATATGTTTTAGTTACCGTCACGTAGCCAGTAGACCATAGAAAGAAGGCAAAAATATACTGTTTGATACTTTTTGTGGTGTCTGGCATTTGTTTACATATTTCGCTAACACCGTTAGCATATGATTATATTATATATGTAATGAATTTTATTTATCTTAAACATAAAAAATACTTACATTGCACAGATGTGGGTACTTTTAATTTGAAGACATTACAGCTTATTATCACGACCCTTTTCAGAACTGAAAATGAAGGAGACATTTTAAGAAAAATGTATGAAAATTTATCAATGTTGTTGGAAAGTAGTGCGCTAGTAAATTTTGGTTAAAAATTAAAGTAGTAGTAAATTTTCAATAATTCGAGACTGATATGGTATGATTTTAATATTGTTGGATAGAGGATTTCTGTTTTTAACATATAAATAAGGAACTCTCACTTGCGAGAGTCGTCTTTTTTAGTAGGCTGTAATTAAAGTTAGCACACTTTATGGGAAAAAGGTTCTATTTAAATGGTTATTAATACAACACTGTTCCGTAGAAGTATGTATTTCATACATACATATTCATAATATGGTTCATAAGTAACTATACCAAAGTGTTCACTCGGGTGAACCGTTTTTTTTCTTGTCATTGCACGTTCACACGCCACAGACGAAAATGAACATTCATTTGGCATTATACTCACAAACCACTGAATATCGTGTGGTTTGTGATTATTGGTGATTATATTCTACAATGTCGTCAAGCGATGTTGCGTGTATTGGAATTCGCTACACTGCAGAACACGAGATAAAAAGACTGAGTCCAAGTGAAGGTTCATAATGCATTCAGACGTTTCATTTTTCCTTTATTCGCCAATTGCAGAGCGCGAGTGAAAAAAAAGTGAACCGTCTAATATCAGCTTAGCAATATAATGTAAGCGTTCATTAGATTCATTCTTAGCGGATCGTTGAAAAGCAAAAACTAACAGATATACATAATATGTAATTTTATTACCTTCAGATACAATGGTGCATTGATAGACACTAAAGAGAAGCTTAATCGCATGATAAAGTGTGCTGGAAAAGCCGAAGTATCACGTAGTCGGTTGTAATCTGACAGCAGCATTGTTGTGTCAGCAGTGAGGGGAATTATATAGTAATAACAATTGAAAGACGAATTTGCGTCATACCCTAGGTCCAAATATGCGTGTTCGTGTACGAATGCTCAATATTAGTGATTTGAATACGCATTGTTGTACACATAGTTGTTGTGTTCGCACGAATACAAACGTTTTTGCTCTAGTAGCAATAAATAAAACACATCAAAGCGTAGGAATCTGACAATCGGCAAAGAGAACGAATATGGGTCACACGTGTGAACCAGCCTTAAACGAATAATGTTTATGACAAGATTGTTTATCCTACCTCTCCTCCAGAACCACGTTTTCCTCTGCGGGGGAGACGGCCTTCTTGTATTATGTGGAGATCGGTAGACATAGCCACCGATTCTTTTTTCCCAAGTCATTTGCACTATTCTAACATTTCTACGATTCATTCTATCGCCAGCGTCATTACCGTTGCCTGGATGTCCTTGTATATGTGTGTTTTGGATCTGTGTTTCTTGTGAATAATGAGTTAGTTCGTAGGGTTTCCAGCCGCCTGATTCTGATGGAGCGCTTCTGTTCATTCGGAGATTATCGATTATTGTTATACATTCTTCCCTATACGATTTCTTTTCATAATATTCTTGCGTTGTAAACACCTCTTCATAGGTCAGAGATATATCATTGCTCTGAAACAGATAAATTAAAGAGAAGAATATGTAAAAGCAAGATATGAATTTTCTTTAAAATATGTTAAATAAAAGTAACTTCAATAAGAACCCGCCGGAAGCCGATTGAATCGGTGCAGCAAAATCACATTTCCCCGTTATAAAATAATAAAATATGTTATGTAAATATTGAAATTATGTTTAAAATATTTACAAGGGACCTTTTAGAATCGTTGGACCCCGAGGCACAAGTTGTGGAGCGCCTTCTTTGTCCTCATTTTTTAGTGGTCGATTTTTCAATTGTTGATTGAAATTGATGTTAATAAATGTGTATTGGCGTGTCTATTTTATTAAATATCTAAATATTGACGGAGATATAGCAATTAAAAGTTTGAATTGTAGTTTTAGCGCTAGAAATGGTCGGGCTATTTGTATGACGTGAAATGCATTTTAACGTAACTGCTGTGGTAATGTTCTGTAGCTGTTGGTAGTCAAATAATCAAGTCAAATTAAAGAATAATAAGTTTTTATTTTATTTAACCCTGCTAAGGCAGACATAATATTGAAATTTGATTGTTCCTTGAAATAGCTCTAAATAATATTAGATATTTTGATATATAAATATGTATAGAAGAGATTTATGAGCTGTAAGGTTGGTAACCTTACACAAGGATTGTGATGTCACATGCACTTGGAATGTGTACAACGTTGAATCCCTTTATTAATTAAAGAGACAAAATGACTTTTTTACTTGTTAATATCTCCCAATATATAAGGAGTTATTAAAAAATAATGAAACATTTGAGGTTCTACTAACCTATTTTATCAATATATAGTAAACTTTTATAGAAATTAAGACATAGGACACAAGCCCATTATACGCAGAGATTAAAGTGGTTTTCTAAAACGCGAAGCGCGAGATTGAAATACGTATTTCACGTATTCATATATACGTATACGTATTTACATATATATATATATATATTTACAAATATTTTATTATTTATTTTTAATGTTTTTGCCATTAAGCACTACATTCTTCTGCCATAACTCATTAAATTACATATCATTGTGTTTAATTCATTCTACTTAACTCTGCCTTAACTCTTCACAGATTCCATTCTATCCAGTGCAAATTTATCTTAAGACTCAATTCAATTCAGTGTAAATGTGCTATAGTTATGTATAAATTTATTAATGGTTTGTTTAATGTTCCCTCGTTAAAGTGTTCTCCGTACAATTGCTATTTTTCTCATGTACTGATATTATTATATATCCTGAACGGAATGGTGATTCTTAGAAAAAAGTATAACAACAATTTTTGTAGATAATTTCATGAGCTACAACTTTCTTCTAATCTATTTTTATGATAAAACTTACCATTTACCGTAAAAATGGAAAAAAAACATTTTTATTGACTTTTGACCTTAAATAACTTTTTATGCAGATGTGCGATCGGTGAGGACTTTTAGTATTTTATTTATAATAATGTCCCCAAGGTAATATAGCTAATATAGCTATAGCGAATATAGCGAAATATAGCTAATTTACCAATATTTTATTGTCTATTTTGACCCGATTATAAATAAATAACAAAACAGGATAATTAATGCTTAAAGCCTACTTAATTTAATATTTTAATCTAGATCTCAGCTTTTCAGAATAAGCATTCCTTGTCACATTCCTGTTTTAATTTTAGTTTACTAAATTTAGTTGGCACACATGCGCTGTTAGTAATATAAATTTTGACAGTTCGACAGTTGGACAAAATTGAATATGAAATAATTAATATTGCTGTTTTTAATAACAATTAGTAATAGAAATTGTTTTTATTTCTATATTTTTGATAAACTGACATTAAACTTCTTTTAAAAATAGATCGTGCTGTATTTTAACAGATTGTCACATTTTAAAAGTTATAATATGAGGTTCTTTTTAATTTGGTATTTTTAATTTAGAAATATTGTACCTTGTAAGTTTCTAAAAAAAAAAACAAAAAAAACGTAAATTAAATTCTAAATTAAAAATGGTACAGTCAATGACTACGCATATTCACATTTGAATGCATACACTATAATTAAAAATAAATACAAAATTAAAATAGTGAGTGGAAATGATACTTAAATTAATTATTATATTATTTAAATACTTTAGTAAAGGTAATAGCAATTTCATTTCTCAGCTGTACAGAGTATTTTTTTATTATTTTAAATTTCAATGTTTGCTATGAAAATGCCGCGCGCTTCTTGAATAAACTTGTTAAAAGTTTTTCCACTTATCATTACGAGTTGGTAAAATAATGTTTATTTTAAATAATAAACATAACACTGTATTTTTTTCTCTTACCGCAGCTGTGTGAGGCAGCCCCATCTCCTTCCGGGAGGCTGAATTGGGAGGCGACTGACTAAAATTGCGTTCAAATTCCATGTTTCTTTCCTCATCAACTTCCACGTTTAATTTGTTCATGTTACGTATTTTTTTCTTTATTTAATTAATATCAAAAAAACAATTTATTACTAAATTTAAAATATTCTAAATATAATAAGAATATTATTATAATTATTATTTATTCAATTGTTTTAATTTTTGAAAATAATTATTTTAAAAAGTAGTACAAAAATTTTTATCGCAATACTTTATGATATTTTCAATTTTGAATGATAATTTACATTTTGATTTTATATTTTGGCATGAGTATTATTATCATTTGTGTTCATAACTATTAGAATAAAAATTAGTACCATCATACCTTATATCTCTCATTATTATGTGTAATCGTAACCGCCATCTTGATAATGTAACCAGCTTGAAAACAAAATGGATACGCTTTACTTTTTAGGAAGTTCGTCATCTCGATTTACAAAATGCCTGCGAGGATGGAATTCTTCGAAAACATTAAATACTCATCTCAACTCATCTCTTCCTCAGCACACAAGCCCGCCTTAATCTGGTGAAAGAAATGATGCGAGGTTAAATTTAAAACGATTATTATGTAACAATCGGTTAGGGTTGCTTTTGAATGGTCCATTAAGTCTATTTCTATAAACCATGGTTGATATATTTATATCGCAGCACTCATTATTGTTTCAGTAAACAATTTGGTGAAGTGTCACTTTTTGTTACGTTTCTATCACTATTGCACTTCAATTATAGATCGCATCAACTTTATCTCCATCTATTTGGAGCCGATATAAGAGAGACATTTCATTTTGACATTTTGTTAGTTAACTGTGGTCGGTTTTTGACAAAACTAGAATTAAAAGGTCAATAATTAGAATTACATTTTTTAGGTTAAATTGTACCTATGCCATAATTAAATTGAATAACTTGTTAAGTTTAATTTGTTGTTATTACTTAATTAAGGTAGTTGTCATGCTACAAATAGAAAATTCAAAGTTGATTGACCGTTTCGGACCCGAGATAAATTATAATAAAAGTCAAATCATTTGTATGTGGATCAATGAGAGTGAATGAGAGGTAAATATATTTTAGGTGTTGCTGCATAAGATTTTACTTGTAATAATGTAATAAAAAACCGGATTGGTATATTTTCTACTAGAAATAGTCAAAAGTGTCGTTTTAAATCAGATATATTGTAATATTGTATAAACAGTATATTGTACAGTTTTCTATGTATAACGACTAGGCTTGTATGCAGTAAAAGTTTTTAGCTATAAATCGCCCCACTTGTGTTACGCAGAGGCAACACAATTTTTAAATTTTATTGTAGTACGGCAACGTCTTTAAAATAACAGTTTTTCTTTTCTTTCCGTTTCAGTTTAAGGGAAAGAGCCGCAGTTGCCAAAATTGCGCAGGGTTTCAAAAATTCATAATTTGTATGCATGGATTGTTTTAATATATATAGGACAAGGCTCGAAACAGCCAAAGCTTACAATGTTTCATCGTTCCCAACTTGCGACTTTTCCGCACAAATCGGGGAAAAATATATAGAATGGATTTTTTTTAGGGACGGTATTAATTCTTAAAAATTTTCGCGTGACAACTAAAAAACTTATTTATTTCAGCGGAAGTCAATTTTGTAAGTAGATACAATTGATTTATTTCGCGTGGACGTTTTTTTTCGCTCTCACGCGATGAAAACTGTGTTTTTAGGGAAATTTAGACTTGATTTTAAAGGGAAACTTTTTAGAAGTTGGTAACCCTGTAATGCCTTAATCCAGTGTGAACAAGCATTTTTTATATTACACAATTTTAACTTAAAATATATCACCCAATATATCACCTCAGACCTCGTTTCGGCAGATAAAAAAAACATTTTATTTGCCTTATCTACTCCACCTTACCGCCGCATCAAATTTAAACTTTTTATCATTTCTCTTTTCCCGTTTCCTTTCATAGATTAGCAGATGATGACAAAAAACGTCAACTATTTTTTACAGTATGGCCCCCCTTTTAGGAGTCTCCATAATAGGCATGTGAACCATGTTTTAATTTTTATAAAGCTGTGGAATATATTGAAAATAGTAATTCTTTCCCTTTCATTATTAAAGAAATTCAACGTTATAGAAAATTCGACATGTAACGTACGTCCGCTATGTTGCCATCTCTTTTACACAATACAGCGTTAAAAAGATAGCATACTTAACACAGAACTCTTATCAATATAACAAATAACTGACCTGTCCTTTAATAGTTCGACATGTTACGTCATAAATATGGCCGACATCTGTAGCGCTAAAACTACAATTCGAATTTTTAATTGCTAAATCTCCGTCAACATTTATTCACAAACCCATTAATGAAAAAACAAACATGTGAACCTTTCAGCTGAACGTCAAGACGATTTGAAACGATTTTTTACACGAAGATTCATGTACTTTCCGGTATTTCATAAAAGGCGGCGGAAGCGAAATATCGTAGCGACCTAGTGGGGCTAATAACACACCATATTATATAAAACAGGTTAATTTTTCAAATTTTGTTAAACAATTTCATCATATATTCATATACATTTCATATCATTTTTCTCAAACCTTCGAAACATCATGAAAATTTCCGAAAAAATACTATGTTCCGGAAATATTTTGCCTCTACCGAATTTCCATTTATTATTTGCTGGAAAATACATGAAGCTTTGTGTAAACAATCGTTTCAAATCAATAATTTTCCCGATAAGTTTGATTAAGGCCGTCCGCACATGGGTCGACTGATTGCAAACGCGAGCCCCTAATCTGCCCGAACCGAATGAGAATGAAACTGTGTTGTTAGTTAGAGAACGCACGTGTATACGAGTGAGAGAACGCAAACGGCTCGAATGAAACTAAACTGATTTGAAATTAGTTTTGAGCGACTGTGTTTCTAGGTCGCAGAGCAATTACGTTGCATGTTTTTGATGGTGACATCATGAGCAGAGATGTACACAAATACTTTTCAAAAGTATTTAAATACATACATACATACAAATACCTCACAATACGACACCATAAAATCCCCTATTATGCTATTGTTCAAAATTCTATAGAGTCACGAAACACGGCTCATCGACATGGCTCGTTTTTCGTTTTCGTTGGAAACTTCGAGTTTGCAATCAGTCAGCGGTAAGGTTGATATGTTCATTTTGTCATTAAATATGAAAGATACCATACTAGTAGTAAGAAATGGTCGTCGTCCTACTGTCATTATCTGCCTAGGTTTTTCATTTTGTATTGACAATTTCAAAATAATAAAAATATTTTTTGTGTGTATTAATTTTATTCAAATAAATATTATTAAATAGACAGTAAGCTAATATCGTTCTAAATAAAATAAATGTGCTAAATAATATCAAATACTCGAACTCCAAAAACTGAAAAACGTATTAATAAAATTAATGGGAAGAGTTGCGATTGTATATATAAGTAAAAAAGAAAAGGATAGCAGCACAAATAAAGAACGCACATTTATAAATGGCGGACACAATGTCACAAGCAACCCGCTTGCACGAAACTCTTTTAGAGGCACAAGAACAATCATTAAAATCATCTGGGTATCTCCTACCATCAGAAGTGAAGAAATAATCATCCTCCGATTCTGGATAATCTTCATTATTTTCGTTGTAGAAGATCGCGGAATCCGTGTCCTTAATTCGTATTAAGGGATGTGGCCAGTACATCTTCTGAAATACGAATTTCAATGAGATTGGTCTGAAACTACACCGTCTTTAACTTCGAATAACAAGATTTGCCGCAATGGGCTTGTGTCCTATGTCTTAATTTCTATAAAACTGTACTATATATTGATAAAGTTGGTTACTAGAACCTCAAATGTTCAATTATTTTTTAATAACTCCTTATATGTTAGGAGATATTACCAATTTAAAAAGTCATTTTGTCTCTTTAATTATTAAAGGGATTTAACGTTGTACAACATTCCAAGACATGTGACCTCGCGTCCCCTATGTTGCTATCTCTTTTATACAACAAAGCATAAAAGAGATATATTCTTGACAGAACTCTGACAAGTTTACTGGTCACCTCATAAATCTTTGCTATATGTATTTATATATCAAATATTATTTACAGCTATTTCAAGGAACAATAAAATTTCAATATTATGTCTGCCTTAGCAGGGTTAAATAAAATAAAAAAAAAACTGATTACACTTTGCTAACTAACGCATACGTACTAGATACACAGGACTACCAACAGCTACAAAACATTGCCACAACACTTACCTAATCAACAAATAATCTTAGAGCATATAGATAACTGATCCAATACATTTTCACGTCATAAATATGGTCGACATCTCACAGCGCTAAAACTACAATTCAAACCTTTAATTGCTATATCTTCGTCAACATTTAGATCTTTAATAAAATAGACACGCCAATACCCATTTATTAACTTCAATTTCAATCGACAATTGAAAAATCGACCACTAAAAAATGAGGACACAAGCCCATTGTATCTCGTTAACTACAAATGATAATCGAATGATTTATATTTTGTTAGAGTGTGTATTTCTGTATAAAAAATGGTGATTAGTGTGGGTGACAAAAACTTTTACCTTCCATTGGCCAACGTCAATATTTGTATAGATGACTCGGACTTGGAGAATGTATCGGCGATTCTGTTGCTTGGCTATGGTCTCGTAGATGTGGTGGAGGGAGCCGTTAGTGACGCGTCCGCAGCGACTGATGTCCAGAAACTGTTAAGGAATAAAACAGTTAAAATAAAAATTATTTAAAGGACTTGTATAAGGTCTTTTGATGTCACGTGATAACTGCAGGCTAATAAGTAATCGATTTAATTTATCTTCATTTACAACGTTCATAATATCAAAACATTATGTTTTTTACGAGACAGTTGTAACCCAGCAAACATTTTGGAGTCATTTTGCCATCATATTGAAGAAACGTATGATTCTTTTGTCATGAAAGAGTTCAGTTTCTCACAGTCGTTCATATGAAATGTCTATTTTATCGGCTACAAATGGCGGAACCACTCCATCTGTTGGAATACAAATGAAGATAAAGTTGATGCCCTACAAATAATTTTGATCGGAATCCAATTAGATGCGAATCGTATCAATCTGAATGATGATTGGAATCCTATTAGACATTAGTGAGACATTACATGAAGCTTTGGACAGCATGTCTGCACCGGCCGGAACGTTCCGTACCCCCTCTGATTGCCTTCCTAATACTTTCCAAACGAGGTTTGCCGAGGTGCAAGTCGTGGTACTACCACATCTGTTCTCCCGAAAACTGTTTGACTACTGTCTAAACGCTGATACGAGATTGCTAAGATACGACAAATTGTTTGTAGGGTGCGAACTATAATTGAAGTGAAATTGTGATAGAAACGTCATAAACCAGGATACTTCACCAAATTGTTTACTGGGAATAGTAACTGAAGTATCACTGACATTTTTAAGTGCCCTTTTATACTCTGTTGTGTAAAAAAATTGCACTTCATAGAAAGAAGAGTGTAGGATCGCCTGTGACGTCAACTTCTTTTCATCGCTTTAATTTTTAAACGGTCAAAAATGACTATTTTATTTGGTAATATTTCCTATAATATTGCACTTAGTCTAAGTGTTACCCTTAAGTCAGTACAGGCTTGAAGAACTTGCAGTACACTGTCGTCACCAAAATTCTTGCAGCCGCAAACACTCAAGCGTTGAAGAATGCCACGGGCTGCTAAGCAGGCGATCGAGTTATCATCGATAATATCCATATCGTTTGTGGATAAATTCACAAGATTAGGTAGTTTCGATAAAAAACTAAGTCCGGAAATTGTCAAGCGATTGTTAAGTGATCCGTTAGCGTCACATCCGGAAATATCTAGCGTCTTTAGCAACGAACATTCCGTACAAATTTTATTCAAAATGTCATCCGTTACGTTCATATTTAGCGCGAGATTCAAATATGACAGATCCTTCAAATTAACAATTCCGTGTAAAGAACTAGTGTTTATCACTCGATAATCTGTGAGCGAGAGATAAGACAAAGTTGGGATGTTTCTACTGATTCCAACAATGAGGTCCGATAAGTCTAAAGCGCAGGAATTTAAACTTAGCTTCTTCAACTGTGTCATTTGTTCAAAACCATTCATCAGGTGTTTATTTTTTAACCGGATACAGTAATCTAAGCACAGGCTCTTCATAGCGGGGCCTAGAGCTTTCAAACATTTTCCTGATATTGCTGTGTTTCCAAATAAAGAAATATCTTCTAAGGAAACATTTTGTTTGAAGAATTGCATCAGAATGCTGTCGTGGACGTCGTATGCATTATCAAAATTAACGCGTTTTAGCCGTTTACAATGATCCGCTAAAAGAGTAACAGCTGCTGCATCCGGCGGAAGTGCAGAGAGGATTATAACTTCAAGATTAGGGCACAGTTGACAGATCTGCTGGTGCATTTCGCTGTTTAAGTGGTGGCCATACATAGATATTTTAAGCTCCCGCAAACTAGAGCCACACTTCTTCAATAACAACTGCACGTTTCTGGTATTAACAAATTTATTATTTGGGTGGGAAAGGATTAATTCGTCTATACTCAGGGCTTTCAATGTGCTCCACATATATCTAATGACAGCTTGCCATCGTTTGCATACAATCTCCACGTCTGTTCTCTGGAAAGGTGATAGTAAAGAAAATATGACGATGAGACAGTCATCATCCAAAATATCAATATTTGCTTGTCCGTCATTTATTAATTGGCAGGATATATCCGACTTTTCTCGCTCTATATTGAAAGTAGAACGTTTTTCCTTACTAGTTCCATTCGTATCGCTTGATTCATGTATACTTATTTCCGATAAGCGGTCGTTTTTGCTGGAACCAGCTGCTTTCATTTTGATTTTATTTTCCTTTTAAGTCTTGTTATTTATTTATGTCCGTAATTATTCATAGTTGGTGTAGCATTTTTGTTTCTTTGCTGTTTACTGTATTACGTAAGTAATTCATGTCATTGAGAATTATTAATATATTTATTTAAAAATTATTATATATATTTAAACGTATGAGAAATTAAATTTATAAAACGCGCCTCTCAGCGGACATTGCTGATGGCGCAATCTACCATGGGAAATTAAATCAGCTTGCACAAAAATGCGATGTTTGAGAATTTTTTAACTTAAAATTAGTAGAAATGTGACGTGTGTAATACAAACATAAATAATTCTTTCCATTTCTACAAAATTTGAAAAATTGTATATTACTTCAAATACTGTCAAATACTATTAATTAGAAGTACGTCTTGAAGGTAATACAATGACTTCTATTCTCTATAATATTTTGAGGTTATATCTTCCTAATTTTTTTTATAGATGTCTGCTGTTTGCGTTGAAATTATAGATGACATAGAGGATTTAATATCATCACAGGATATAACTCCAAAAGAAAGGTACAGTAATAAAAAACATGTTACTGCTAGAGCAAGAAAAACCAAGCTTGATTCAGAACCGAAAGAGAAAATTATTCTACAAAGCGTCGTGCCCGGTATGTAGTATTTCTCTTCGATAATAAAAATAATTACGAAGTATTAAAGACATTTATTTAACATTTACTTCTAATTTACGTCCAGATTTATATATTACGTAAATGCTACGTTTGTGTATGCGGAGGAGATAATCTAAAGTGATGGTAATTATGAATGTCTTTAGGAACTCAGACAATCTTCGTTAAAACATGGGGCTGCGCGCACAATAACTCAGACTCGGAGTATATGGCTGGTCAACTTGCATCTTATGGTTATCCGTTAACAGAGGACAAGACAAAGGCTGATCTTTGGCTTCTTAACAGCTGCACTGTAAAGAGTCCAGCAGAAGATACATTTCGGTATTATTTATTGGCTAATAGCTATAAAAAATAAAACTTTCGTTGAGCTAAAGTCTTTGTATTACAGTAATGAGATTGAAGCTGGACAGAGGGAAGGTAAGCACATCGTTTTAGCTGGATGTGTTCCTCAGGGTGCTCCAAAATCGGCCTGGATGGAAGGTCTCTCAGTAATTGGAGTTCAGCAAATAGACAGAGTAGTAGAAGTTGTAGAAGAAACTTTGAAAGGTGCACATAACTTTATATGTACAATCTATGCATACATAGTAAACACAGAATGTTCTGCACCATATAATATTTTCAAAATTAATAATGAAGTTTTAAATACTTTTCCAATTCATAGGACATACTGTACGGCTTTTTGGACAAAAGAAAATTAATGGAAAGAAAGCAGGTGGTGCTGCACTCTCATTACCCAAAGTAAGAAAGAACCCCCTCATCGAAATAATTGCAATAAACACAGGCTGTTTGAATCAGTGTACCTACTGCAAAACGAAACATGCTCGTGGTGATTTAGCTAGTTATCCACCTGAAGAGATTATTGCCAGAGCTCAACAAGCTTTTAATGAAGGGGTCTGCGAAATTTGGTTAACCTCAGAAGATACAGGTCCACATTTAATTAAAAATATATTTTATGATCGTTTCTCGCTAAACATAAAACGTAAACTGTAGTATTTAACATAATATTTTTATTTATTTTTTTTTACCTAATGTTACGTTCAGTTATTTATCGAAGTTTAACATAATTGAATTACATTGTCATTTATTAAATGCAAGAGACATTGAAAATCTTTTTCTGATAAGTTATTTTAATTTGTAGGTTTATAATCTTGCATATAAAGCTTTAGTCGGAAGATAACTTTTATTACGTAGTTTTATATTATATTAACCAAAAAATAGTTATGTTAAATCTTACTGCGTTTAGTTGGTTTTTTGTTTGCGCATAGTAATTTCAATTTTTATTCATTTATAGGTACATATGGTATCGACATTGGAACCAATTTACCAAATTTATTATGGAAATTAGTAGAAGTAATTCCTGAAGGATGTCGTCTAAGATTAGGAATGACAAATCCTCCCTACATTTTGCAACATTTAGAGGTAACAGATGATAGCGCTATTTATATGTATTCATTTATTTTATTTGGCAATTATTACATTTCAGGAAATGTCCAAAGTATTGTCCCATCCACGTGTGTACAGCTTCTTACATTTACCTGTCCAATCAGGTTCAGATTCGGTTTTGGGTGAGATGAAGAGAGAGTATTCTAGATCTGATTTTGAGCAAGTCGTCTGCTACTTGCAAGAACGGTTTGTAACGTTTATATAAACTCAAACAAACCAATATAGATTTATATGTATAAGTATTGTAATATATATCTTTACAGAGTGCCTGGATTAACAATTGCAACGGATATCATTTGCGGATTTCCAACTGAAACTGAACAAGATTTTGAAGACACAATTTCACTCTGCGAAGAATACAAGTTCCCAAGTTTATTTATTAATCAATTCTTCCCACGACCTGGAACTAAAGCAGCCCGTATGCCTCGAATACCCCCACAAGATGTGAAAAAAAGGACTAAATTACTGACTGAGTTATTCAACTCGTATGAACCATATACACATAAATTAGGTGAAATTCAGGAAGTATTGGTTACGGAAGTGGCTCATGATAAGAAACATTATGTAGCGCATAATAAATATTATGAGCAAGTGTTGGTCCCCATGAAGCCTGAATATATGGGGAAGATTGTAACTGTTAAAATTGTTTCTACTAGTAAATTCTCAATGATGGGAGAAATTGCTGATGAAGGCACAATACGTGCTGTTGGATTAACGCAAGCACTACCAAAAGGTCAAGTTTCTGGAATTGACTGTGAAACACACGTATCTAATGAAGAAAAATCCTATTTACCATATGCTGTAATAGCGTTAGTTTTAGCAGTTGTTTATAGACTTGTTTGGACCGTTTTATAAACAGGATTTTGTTTTTATAAATAAAACTATGTACTAAAAAGGAAAATAAGACGTTATTTTTAGTATAAAAAATTATTTTTTATTTGAAATAAATATTTTGTATGTCAAAAACATTTCACAAACTGAAATTCTTCTCAAATATTACCTTAACAGAGCACCAGTAAATAGTGTTATTAAAGTTAAAATATAAGAAATGTTTTCTGGTTTTGATTTTTGCACAAATAACAACGTTTTTAATTGACTGTCGGTACCCCAGATTATGAAAAAATCATTTACATGGCTTTTGGCTGACCATAGAAAACATTTAAAAAGTCATAAGCAACAAATATTTTCTCCTGCTTGTTAGCTAGATTTATATATTTAAACCTTTCATTGGTCGTATATATATTGTAAATCAGACGTCAAGAAATAACTCTAGTTACGATACTACCTAAACTAGAAGAAACGTTCTTCATAATATTTCATTTAACCAATTTTTTTAAACTCTATATAAATATATAGAAAAACGTGTTAAAAATAAAATATATATAACAGAAAGGGCGTTTATTTGTTATAAAATAGTTATTAACATTTTTATGAGAAGTACAAGAATTGTAAAGCAAATATTGTCATAACTACAAATTCAGTTCGTGCAAAATACAAATCTTAAGTGAGTTACACTTTAATGTTATACAGCATTTTATATTAAAAAATACATTTATATTAGTGATAATCCTAAAGTAATTATGATTTTTAGAAGTATTATGTTATTAAAATGCAAATTAATTTTTCGATGTTTTAAAAGTGGTATCGTATTATTTTATTATCATGGTAAATTCGATATTATTTGTTATAATTAGCTTAAAGTTTCAAATCAACGACGCCCCCACTTCATGGTTCTAAAAGTTCTTCGAAGCCTAATAATCCAACTTTCTTTTACGCAGCATCTAAAATTGAAAATAAATCATATATTAAAAATGTACTAAGTTCAAGTTGATGATTCAGTTGAAGTTCATGTTGATTATTTACCTAGCTGTGCAACCAAATCCTCGGTTTGGATTATTAAGTATTCTAGATACAGCACGATGCCTGTAACAATTTATATATTTCACTACAAAACTTTATGAGATACATTTTTATAGCCAGGTTACAGCTGTCCTCTTATTGACCACATGGTAATCTAACATCTTAACGTTTTGATTTAAATTGTACATTAGTGTAATTTAGGAAGTGTTATTTCAAAGATTTTCATTAAATAATTAGCAAAGACAATTTTTAGAAATAAGGATACTTACGCAGACATGTTGTTGGTTCAGAGAACAAAGACCAATGTATAAATATTAACAAAACAAGAAAATAATAAGTTACACAAAACTTCAATAATTTTATTAATAACCGATACAACTTTTAAATCAATCTGCAATCCGAGAATTAATATCAAATCGATTACATTTGTAAGCTTTTAAAAGGGAATATATTTTATATAATAATGAAGCGTCAACAGGAGCTTGAACGAGAAGGTTTGTGAACGAGAATCACTGAAAATCACTGTCAAAAAAGAAAAAAACAAACAGTGTGAACAGTGAAAGAAATTGAATTACCAACCAAAACAAATTAAAAATAGATGAGGCTGAAGTTTACGCTATAGGGTGGAATCAGTGGTTATCCCGGTATGGTTGGATAGAAAATATAAGAATAACAAAGTTACTATCTATAAAATGTAAATATATTTCAAATTTCATCACTCAGATTAACCTAAAAGAATAGATATGTTAAGTTAAAATATTTTTAAGAATAGTTATTTGTTTCTTTATTATATTTCCTAATAACTAAAGTAAATACAGTTTTTGAATTATTTATTAAAATTTAAAAGCATAGTAGAGATATTATGAAGTATGCCTGAGCACACACAGTCTGATTCCTCAAGTAGTACAAAACCCTGCAGAACTTGTACGGATTTTAAGTCTTGGGCAAAAATGCAAAGGAAAAATTTAAATGCAACATCTACCTCAGAATCAACAACGAGCACCGAAAGTCCTAATGTGGTAATAACATAAAAACGTAGTAAATAAAATAAACATATTTTTTATTATATGAATGAATGATTTATATTTATTATATACATTAATAATATGGAACGATATTGTTGCAGAAAGCAAAACCTTCATCTGCTGTAGAATATCTGTCGAAACGTAGCTGCCCGTTGGATCGGGAGGCACTAGGTAATTAAAATATTCTGAAAGTAATCAACAGTTGTTTTAGAATTATTAGTGCTGTATTAAATAGAGGTAATTGTTGCAGGGCATCATACGTGGAGTTTTTTGCACACAGTTGCTGCAACATACCCGATCAAACCAACAATAGAACAACAAAAAGATATGAAACTTTTTTTTACTGTGTTTGGAAAAATATACCCGTGTTCTGATTGTGCGGAAGGATATAGATTAGAGTAAGTATTTTGGAATTAATGCATTGAAACAGATTGCAATAATTGTTTCGTTGAATTAATGTAGTTATTAAATTTCAGTATCCAAGAAAATCCTCCAAAAGTTGAAAATCAGGAGTCATTGTCGCAATGGCTTTGCAATATACATAACAAAGTTAACGAAAAAATGAATAAACCGTTATTTGATTGTTCCAAAGTGAATCAACGGTGGAGAGATGGATGGTTGGACGGTTCCTGCGATAGTTAAATAGGTATAATACTGTAGTTTGTGATCATAGAGTACTATACATCATATAAATCAAATAATTCTGTACATTTTGTATTTGTGTATGTGTCTAAGTTGTATAATATATAAATAAAAAGAGTATTTTTTATTAGTAGTAATATTTAATAACATTATTTCATTTATATTTTATCATTGTACATTGATGTATTATTTAGAAAAATATGCTATTCACAAGTATGACTAGAGAATAATGACTAGAACTGATCAATATAACACGTAAAATTAATTTTTCAATTTATTTAATTCTCGTTCTTGTAGGTGAAATTCTGCGGTGCACTCTGCTAACATGTCTAGTAAAATTTCCACTTTAATTTTAAGAAGATTATTTTGTTCTTCTAGCTTTTGCACAGAGTTCCTCAGTTGCATATTTTCGTTTTGTAGGTCCTCTCCATTTATATTTTCTAGAAAATAGTTAAGTAGATGTAATATGTTGCAAAATGATAAGGGTATCGTAAGTCAATTTTAATTAAGTCAACCTGTGTTCCAAGTTCCATTTTCAAATCCAATTTCTTGATTGCCTAAGTTAAATTTTACAGCTCCTATGTGTAGCCCCAATTCTTCCGCAGCTTTCTCAGCCCCCAATTGTCTGCTTATAAGAGAGACGTCTACTTTTCGAGGTGGTGTTTTCTTCGGAGTAAATTTATTTGCAAATATAGGCATTTTAAATTATGATTATTAACACGGTTAACTATGCTTGAAATCAAAGATAATTCTGTAATTGTTTCTTGTTTATTATTTTTGGTTAAAAACAAATTGTTTACATATCGAATTTAATTTTGACATTTATAATTTTCTGTAAAGAATAATACGGAATCATAGATAGCGCGCAATGCGAGATTGCAGTTTGTTTGAACAACTTCACTAACCTCATTTTGAATAAATATCGTTAGCAATCGTTACTTAACAGTGGTTAACAGTTTTAAACAGTTTTTTATAAGTGATCTTATCAAACAAATGATATTTGTATTAATTTAAATCAATAAAATCGAATTATTATTTATTTTATCATATTCTTTTATTTTGTGAGACTTTAAATTCATTCAACTTACTTCTTAATTGTTATACAATAGTTAAAAATAGACTTGGCTAGTGTACTTTTTGTTGTGATTATCGAAGCAGTAGTTATTGCAAATAGATTACACAATAAAGTGACGGCGCGAAGTTTTATAACCTATATTTTAAAGATTCAGTCTTAGTAATTATCTCACTTGTTGCTATTTTGCCTGATATAAAAAACATATTATACAAAATGAAGATCTTTTTTATATGTTTGTTTCTCGTAAAGTTTGTTGTAAATGAATCCAATGCTTCTATTCTAGAATACATATGGCCTAAATCTGCAGGTGTGTGAACAAATAAGGATTTCTCCGTGATATTTAAACTATTTTAATACATAAGTTTACACTTTGTAAATGATTTTACTTTATATTTTATATTGTTTTATATAATAAAGAGAAATGTATGCCTTTGTAGCGACAGTATCGTCAGAAACAACTGATTTGGACTTGGCTACAGTACCTTTTGAATTAGGTGAACGCGATGAAAAATTTTTAGAGCAAGCATCACAGTTAATAGGACTTAAATTGTCTAACCTCGATATGTGCCACCACAGGGTAAAGTTTATATTTATTGTATACAAAAGCCAAGTATTCTTGCATGGAATGAATGATAATATTTCTTCAAATTATAGGTGATCTTAAAACTTAATGAAGGATGTCATAAACTAAACAGTGAAGACCTCGGAAAACTGGCGGTGATGCTATTAAATTGCCAGTCAGCCGCCGAAGGAAGACCGATATATCCATGTACAGAACATATGGTCAGTTGCTAATAAATACAAATAGATATTAGTAACAAGAATTTAAATTTAATTGAATGACTTCTATAGTCTCTAAAAGAATGTACATTGCCTATGGACCCAGATACGTGGAATACATATCATCTGGTTACAAATAGAGCCAAAGCGGTTTGCTATAGGGTACGACAAGAACAGTTCCAAGGTCTTACCGAACTAACTGTAAATAAACTAATGAACACAGGTAAGAAACATAAAATTTAATGTAATTTTTAATACCCGTTGTATTTTTAAAATCATATTGGTCTTTTATTTTTTTAGCACATTCTCAACTGAATATGATGGCACAAATTTCGGATAATCAACAGAAATTAGATGATCGTACTTTGGAAACTTTATTATCTGTGCAGGAGAAAAATGATGAACTATTAAAACAGCAGGAGGCTCTTAAGAGAACTCATGAAGCTACTAGATATTCTGTGGATAGTAATCTTAGAGAATTGATGAAAGAAAAAGCTTTAATTAAATCTGGACAAATGCATGTTATGGAACTAACACAAAGCGTTCAGAAAAAATTAGGCAAGTTTATTTAACGAACTAATAATAAATAAAATAAAATAATAGTACAAAAGGATATGTGATTTAACTTATTTTTATTACATTAGACGAAGCAACAAAAGAACTTGAATCGCAATTTGAAATCAGAAATTTAAATCATCAGGAAATCTTGAATGATCTGCGAACTATTCATCAGTATGCCCAGGATGTTTGGCTGAAAATAGGTTTATAATTTTATACATATTTGGTTACTATCTAGTTCCGTCCTCGAGATCCCTCCTCTAAGAAATAATATTTGTTGCAGAACAAACAACAAATGCACTCTCCGAACAAAATAATCTTTTAACACAACAATACGAAAATACGTTTAAACAACTTGAAGAAATTAACAATACAGTCAGTTTCTTAGGTAATGTGTTGGATAAAACCAAATTAGAAATTGATGAAAAATTAGGCTGGTTAAAAAACGTTGTTGGAAACACAGGTATGCAGACGGGAAATAAACTTCCTTTATTTTAAAAATTAATTTATATTGTAGTTTTTTTTAAATATAAACTTTTATTTCAGGTTACACTTTAGAGTTGGTTTATCTAATTATTTCAAACGTCGTGCTTTTGTTTATGCTGATGATTTTAAGCTCTTTTCTAAATTTACCAACATCGTCAAGGATAGTGATACTGTTTTTGATTGGTATTAATTTAATATTAGCTCTCAATGAGGAATACGTAAATACAGAAGTAGTAAAGGCATTGGATTTAAAGAACTTATCAATGGCTATTTTTGCAGTGTTAGCAGGTAAACATTCGAAAAATATAAGCTTAAGTTAAGTACGCAGTTATATGAAAAATTGTATCCACTATCTTATTTAGTACTCAAAGAACTCATATACATTTGTCGAATATCGCTAGAATGTTTGATATTTGAATATTGCTTTCCTAGTTATCACAATGAGTCATGATTCGGATGTGTCCCTAATAAACTGTATGATTCACTTATTCTTAAGGAGGGACGCTTCTCTATGTTAGTGTAATTTGAAGTAATTTTTATAATTAACTTATTTGATAATGTAGTTGATATTATTTGAGGATAAGTTAAAAATATTTTTAAAAGTTCAGGCTAAACACGATTTTAAGTTGTGAGGGATAATCCTTTAAACATTTTAGGATACGTTTTTATTGTTTACTCATATAGTTTTACTCATTTTAGTAAAGGCATGTATCTCTGCTATTAAAGAAAAATTACAACTTGCGCCGAAACTACAATTGGGTGAAGTCAAATCATCCACTAATGATAATACAACTCGTCCTCACATAAATGGTTCTATTTTAAATAACTCTTGCCAGAATATTAAACAAGTTGTAAAGGATGATGATTCTTCATCTTCACGATCAACAGTGATCACTGAGCATAGCTTTGGAAGATCTACTAGGTTAGATAATTACGCAGAGAGTCTGTCTCGAAACTCCATGGTGGATCAAGCCCCTGATGTTGATGTAGCACCTTACTTCAATGTGTCGGAGTTTATGCACAGTTCACCTATAACTCCCCCGGTATCTAGGAATGAATTCGTAGCACCCTTGAGAAAGAGAAGGTATTGGAACATAACATAGGATATGTTATACTCGTACATAATATACAGAAACAATTACAACACGTTATTTATTTTTTTAGTAACACTCCAAACATTTCTAAAAGAATTTGCTTAGGAATAACAAGAAAAGGAGAAACTTGTAAAAATTCAGCTATAACAGGAAGAGATTACTGCCATAGACATCTGATGGGTACTTCTTTTATTGGTTAATTACTGAACTTACAAATATGTTTAATAAGAAATAAAATAGGCTCACTATTTTTATTCAATACGATTTTAGATAAAGTAACTACTGAATTTTTATATATATATATATATATATATATATATATATATATTATGATTTTACAATTTATTTTATAGAATTATTTATATGTATTGTGATTACTATATTATTTTAAAATAGTTTTGTGCATGTATTTTAGGTAAAATTGTAGTTATAATTTTTTAGAAAATAACTAATTGTAATTCAGTCAACGTCATCGATGAAATAATTGTTCTATTTTTAAATGAATTTACCGTTGAATGAAATATTTTCATTACATATTTGTATGTATGTATACCTAATTAATATTTTTAATTAATTATTGCTTTTTTTTACACAAACGTGCTAAAATGCACAAATTGAAACAATATTGAGATTCACATAGTGAATTCAATCTTAAAGCAATAATTTTAAAAGTATTTCCAATCGATTAGGATATTTAAAAATTGATTTATTTTTAATCCTGCTTATTTTAAAAATTAATTAATTGTTAAACCACGGTTTTTTCGAACAAATGGTATTTATTCAATAACAATGCATATAATATACATGATGACTATATTTATTGACTACTATAATTGTAATATATTTTTATTTATTCCGTTTTAAAAATATACTTAAAATTGTATAACTATTTTATTATTTGCGTTAAGAATTTGTGGTGTCTAAATATTAAAATTACAAGTCCATTTGTATGAGGATGGTAAATGTATTTTTTATTTAGTGTAACAAAGCGCATTAATTGAAGTGTAAAATAAAATGAAAGAGCTCTTAATAGGTTTTAGAAAAAAAAATTCCTAATTCTAACATCAAAATCTAATACGATAACATTTACATAGTTCTACGAAAATAGCTCAATTCGATGATAAAGAAGTTATATACTATTCATAAGTACTAAAAAAACAATTAAGAGAAGTGTATATAGTAACAGAAGTTTGTGAAGAGTAAAAAATGAAATTATTCAAGTTATATAATTAAAAAAAATGAATTGAGCATTTTTTTGTAGTATATATAATTAAAAACAATAAATTCAACAACATAAAAAAAATGATATGATTTCTAAGATTATTCCTCTAATAAGTTTTCTAAATGTGTACTTTCTCAGTGTTTCTTTATTTTTTTTTGATAGGCAATGCTAACACATAATCGTTCAATTTTATATTATTGATAAATTCAAGCAATTCACAACACTATTCAAACAGTTTTAAAAGAAGTAAATACTTATGTTGAGCTCTACACATATTCCAGATCACTTAAGTATTGCTTATTTAAGTTTTCTTATTCGACATCTTCTTCCTGCATTACAACTTGTGGACCAGCTTTTGCAATTCTATTACCAGCTTGTGGAAGACGTTGAAGAAGCATATGGAACACATGGGGTGGCAGTGTCTGCTGAAGAACCTGTAATCACAAGATATATTAATATTAAAACAAAAACGTTTGCTAAAGAGCAAATTTAAAATCATAAGAAAATAATAGAATGTCGGTGCGGATGGTTTAAGAAAGAGAAATTTCTAACAAGGGAAATTTAGTTGTGAATGGGAATGGATTTTGTCTAAAGAGTATACCCTGGAATCTGAGAATAAATGTAATCTATAATATTAAATCTTTCCTACACAAAAGTGATTCTTATGTATAGGTAAATAATGAAAATGAATATGTCTTATATTAACCTGCAGCAATTGATTCGGTTGGCCGCAAACGGCTACGGCATTTCCAAGATGTTCTACTCCACTCTCAAGATCACCACTAGCTAAGAGCTCTTCCCCAAGTTGAACTTCTTGTAAAAAGAATCTAAAAGATGTTGAAAGTACATTGTATAGTAAAGTATATTGCTTAATTTGTTAAAAATAAGTGTAATCTTATCTATCATACCTTTGTACGGCTTCGTGATCACTTAAATCAGGCATGCCATTGCTCTTCTGTGCGCGAGCGTTTTGTTGCTTTGCGCGACGACCTGATTAATAAAAATAATAATTAGTGAACAAACATATCAAGCATTCCAGCTTTTAAAAATGTATGTATGTACCCCTGCTGTGAATGAGGACAACGAGGCTTCATTTTATACTGTATATTCATAACATAATCAGGAATACTATATTTTAATATATTAGCAACAAAAGTACATATGAATGAAAATATATATTTTGTAGTAAAATGAATTACTTATATTATTTACTTAACCTATCTTTAATAAATTTTACTAAATAGTTAGGTTAAGTATTTGTACATGTACCACATTGTACTTTTTGCAATACATAAATTTGTCTTCAGACGACTGTCTATTTTAGAATAAAAAGTAAACTTACGCTCCCTTAGTTTTTTCTTGAAATCAGGATCTTTCCTCCGTTGTTGATCGAAATATAAACAATAGCCTAAAAATAATGTACCACATACTCCAGCAGCTATACCTATAGTTGTTTTGTTGACAATCTCCATTTTCAAAAGCAATTAATGCAAATTTTATTTATTAGTCAGGACCTGATACTTAATTTATTGCAAGTAAGAGAACGATTATTGTTAGCAACAGTCGGCCATGTTTTTATAAAAGGAATCATCAGTACTATTCACTGAACTCGTTTTAATACCTGAATTATTTATCATTTATTGTAAATCAGATAGATTATTATTTGTAATATAAATCTGTGTTACGTAGTGTAATTTTTTAAATTTTAGTTAGTATAATTGTTGCTTAACTTTTTATTCTATAAAAAGTAAATATTTTCGAACCTTAAACACAGAACTCTATTTAGAATGTTTTATATTTTTAAATCATGATAATTTGGAAAAGAAATTTTAAACTACGAAAACATACATTTTAACTTTTATTAATTTGTATTTTGTATTCTTTTTTAGTATAAAGAAAAATATTTATTGTATTAAGTTAAAGATTTAAATTTTAGTGCGCTTCCTTAGAAAATTGTTTGACTAACAATTGAAGACTTTGTTTTCTTAAAACAATTATAGCAACAAACAATTATAATGTGAAAACATGGAAGCTGTATGTAATTAGAATGATTTTGTATTTTTAATTTGTGTACGTGAAATTTGAATAAATGTGAAACTATCTGATTTGCTTATTCTTTATGATGTCGTTATCTGGCTTGTGTCATTTATTCAACCCCAAATTGTAGAAAATTCCATTACATACTATAGTCTACCGTTATGAATAATAAGTCACAATAATTTAGACAACATATATAGTAATTAAGTGTACAGTACATAGGCCTACTTGTTGAAAGACAATGTTTCGAAGTTGAAGTAGAAGTAAACCAACACTTTATTCATGGACATGGACAGAATGAAATAGTGAACAGTACATTTTTAATAAAAGTGTTGCAATTAATGCATTACTGCAACTATAATATAATCCATTTCATGGTTTACTGTTTCCACTAAATCCCGTAAAGTAATATTTTGTAAACAGGGCCGCCTGCAAGATCGGTGGACCTCTTGTTTGCATTTTCCTTCCCAAAAAAAGAGTCGTTTCCACAGAATGAAACATTTTTACTATAGCTAAATAATAAATTTAACAATTTTTCTCAATGTAGGGAACGTAGGGTCCCACCAGATTATAAAAGCGGCTCTGTTTGTAACCCTATAAGATATCTAAGCATTCATTTATTGCTCTGGTACCGCCGTTGAATGAGACTTGTGATATGTGATCCCATCTCTTTGTATCGTGTTTAATTCTATTCTATTATTACGTTACATTGCACTGTGCATAAAACTGGTTTCTTTTTATACCAAAAGGATATATTTAAGACCATTTGGCAAATATTTTCATTTCATGTTTCAAATTAATCGAGAACGTTTGCTAGAGTTTATTTGAGTTTTAAATATTTTGCATTAGTACAGTGCAGTACGTAAGATGGCAGCATATAGCCAAGCAGCTACCAAACGGCAGAAAACAGTCCGCGAGACGGTGAGGACATACGACCCCAACGAATTCTTTCCAGGTAACTACTGGTACCCTCAGAGTAAGCTTTTGCTTGTTTCTATGGTCGCCCACGATCACCGGTGATGTACTTTGCTAAATGGTTTGTTTACATGGAATCTACTAGCCGATGTTCTGAACTTAACTGTAATGTATTTCAGCCATTTCTAGAGCTGAACATAAACCGGAAGCTGCAGCTGGAGAGCTTAACTTCCGGCATTATAATCCGACAGAGAGGGTTCATGGACGCGCGATGGAAGATTGGATCCGTGTAGCTGTACCCTTGTCGTGCGCCTATTTTAACGGTAGATATATCTTTTTCAAATACTATCAATATTAATCAAATTCTATCTCTCAATGAAAGGGCTTGTGTACTCATTTTTTAGTGGTCGATTTTTCAATTGTTGATTGAAATTGATGTTCATAAATGTGTATTAGCGTGTCTATTTTATTAAATATCTAAATGTTGACGGAGATATAGCAATTAAAAATTTGAATTATAGTTTTAGCGCTAGAGATGTCGGCCATATTTATGACGTGAAATGTATTGGATTGTTCAGTTATTTGTTCATTAGTCCTGTGTATCTAGTACGTAAAGAATGAAAAGAAAAAGAATGAGAATAATAAGTTTTTATTTAATTTAACCCTGTTACGGCAGACATAATATTGAAATTTTATAGTTCCTCAAAATAGCTGTAAATAATATTTGATATTTTGATATATAAATACATATAGCAAAATACATAGATATATCTCTTTTACGCTGTTATATAAAGGTGATAGCAACATAGCGGATGTGAGGTCACATGTCTTGGGATGTTCTACAACGTTGAATCTCTTTAATAAATAAAGAGACAAAATGACTTTTTTAATTGTTAATATCTAATATCCTAACATCTAAGGAGTTGGATTTAAAAAATAATTGTAGATTTGAGCTCCTAGTAACTCACTTTATCAATATATAGTACATTAGAAATTAAGACATAGGACACATGCCCATTCAATATATACACTTATTAGGCAAAGATTTAGTCATTTAGTAGGAAAATAGAAAACACGCAAAATAGAAAACATGGAAGTTACGGCCATGTTAGTGTGACTCCAACATGCGAAATCCAATATTTGAATATTTTAATTGACGTTAAAGTTGACGTGTTCTAGAAATGTGTGTACTAGATTTATTGAACTTTTTTGGTTCAAACTATATTAATTCATATAGATATATGATATCTTCAAAACCGAACTGTTATTTTTATTATATTGAAAAGTTTCTCAAGGCCATCAATGCATAGTAACAGATTGAACTCGTTTTTTGCGATTGCATTATCATCGGAGATAGTTTGAAAAACTTAATGAAATAAAATAGCTTTTTTTGTTTATAGACTATTTCGAATGTTAAAGAATTGATATTACTTTTAATACTTAATTTATTACCTTTTTATATAAACATATAAAACTGTAAAAAATACTATACTAATAAATTAGCTGTCTGACTCTTATGCATATCTATTGTATCCTGTTGTTTAAGTTTAACAGTGGCATTAATTCATAGAAGGGAAGAGATGACGATCCGACATGACGTTGATTATTGATTGTTCTATAACTTCTAATCACTTGATTTAATTAATTGTTAATAGCTCCTACAAAATTGCGATTTATTAAAAAATAATTGTACTTTGAAAATATCGTTTCATACAAATGAAGAGTCTAATTGACCTATCTCTGAGTTAATCTTAATATCTCTCTTAATATCGTAAATCTCTTAGTCTTTAATTTAAATTTTTCTCTCCACCAGGAAGTAAAGCAAATGATGTAATATCAAACGCAGAAGGTTACAAGAAGAGAATGCGGTCCTGCTTTGAGTTCTATACTAAACTAGGTAAAGTATTTGTATTGTATTTATTATATTAATTGCGTGTCTTTCGGCTCTAGAATCTACAGTATTATTATATTTCCTAAATATAGGCTTTTACTACTTCCAAAAGTACTTTCTGCTCCTTCTTCTCTTGACCCTCTATCTTCATGTTTCCTACTCTTCCTTTATTCACACTGTTTCCTCTTTATCCTTATTTCCTGCCTGTATCTCCGTCTCTCACCTTTTGCCTTCCTTGTCACCTCTCGACAAACCCTCAATTGTCTTTTCACATCCTTCTTCCCTTCTATCTTTATTTTACTTTCTTCTGCCCTTTACCTCTTTCATCCATTTTATTTCACTCTCTTTTCCTTTTAGTATTTCTATCAGCTCGCTTTCGTTTTCCACTCTCTTCTTATACCTGTTCTTGATGAACTCCGTTTCTTCCACCCTGTCACATATTCTCTATCTTCATTCCGCAGTATAAATCTAGCGATCAATTTCACATCCCTTACCCCTTGGTTTTCCAGGTACTGTGGCAATGCCTTCATCCACAGCCTTTTGTATCTTATGTTATATCTTCCGTTGTCCATCTTCCTCATCCTCTTCTTTTATCATTCTTCTCACCTCCCTGCACTCTCTTCTAAATTTCTCCACTTCCGACGTAGCTATCCCTCTTCCATCATAATACCTTCTCCTTTTCTTCTCCCATCTTGTCCTCCCTCACTTACTTATTTGCTCAGCCACTAATCTCACAATATCGTTCTCTGCGTTCTTGCTTACCCATCTCATCGCCCTCGTCCCTGCCTATATTCTCAGGTTATTCTTCTTTATTTCTTCCATAACCAGATAACCCGGAGTACAAATGTTCTGTTCCAAGTACTCACTTAATATATTTTTCTTGTACTGCCTCCAACTTTCTTCATTCCTTCCAACCCCATATTTCCGCTCCACTCATGCTTTCTACCAATCTGTCCAAACCATATCGAATTCTTCAATATTTTTTAATTCTTTTTGCCGTTCAAGGCATCAAGCTGTACTGCGCTTGGGATTGCGACCTTCTGCCGGATTACGTTGATCAGATTGAAGATCAGAACGATGCAACCGCAAACACCAGTGCCGTACCTAGTGATTTGGTGGACCTGGTCAGCGAGCTTCAACTTAGAGCTGGGGCGCGCCCTCTATGGATTGGAGCAGATTTACAAAACAACTCCAGGTAAAAGAATAACTCACACTTTATGAAACCAAAAATCTGATTCGATTTTAATGTTTCAATTTATTTTTCTCGCTCAAAATCCGTATATAAACTACGTGGCTTGGTTGAGGGGTTTCGTACAAAGTTACGAAGAGCTATGTGAGGGAGAGGGGAGTGTGAATGAAACTACGTAATTTTCTCCAATTGTCCAATTTTTTTTCTTTTTACGGGAATTAACTTTTTTTCAATGCACAACAATTTTTTTTTCCTTTTAGGGAAAGACGTTTTTTTTGTGGAAAGACCAAAAGCTGTATTTTCGGGAATGAAAGAAACCACACCTCGGGGGAGGGGAAATTCATGGTAAAAGCTATGGTGGGCCACAAAGCTATCTGACCTTATTTTTTCACCATACGTAGTTCATTATGTTGTGATACGTCATTTACCAGTTATCGAGGATTTAATTGTTGCTCTGTACATAGTATAATGACGTGATGATGTTACTACACATAATAACCTTGTCTCTAACAAATTACGGATATTTAAAGAAACTAGAGTCTACTCCCGTCGCAAAGCGACGTCTTTTTTGTATGTATGATTTGAATTCAATAAAGTAAATCGTGATTTCATTTCAAATTTTAATTTCATTTATAAATTGAAATTTTTAAGTCGTTTAATATTAAAATATTTTTTCATATAAACTGAAAAAAAATATATTTTTCATCAAAATTTTTTTTTTTAATATTCAAAATTTATTCAATATTTGATCAACTTTTTTTCAATTTGCAATTTTTTTTTTTAGATTTGTAAAGTAGGTACTAAAGTTAGCCTATATATAAAATTTCAACTTTCTAACACAATTTTTGCCGACGAAAAAAACCGTCCCCGTGCCTCCAAATAAAATGTAAAATTTCAATTTTTTATCTTTTACGGATTAACAGTTATAGAGCAAAAAGTGCTTGTTGCCCAGGAAATTCAGGGAAAAATGTGAGGACACCAAAAGTCTTTTTTTTTCTCTACGAAATAAGAAATTTTCAAAAACATTGTAGGAGCCGTTTTCGAGCTGTCATACAAAATTCAGTACCAAACATATAAGCAAGTCAGATACACCTGGAACATTATAATTTAAACAAATGAAGAGGGCAAAAGGCACATACGAGTATTAGCATATATTTCAATAAAAATTTGGAAAATTTAACCTAAAAGAATGAGTTCACAAATTCATTAAAGATGCATTTTAAATGGGCTATTCAATTTAAGGCAGCTTTATGTCAGTTTAAATATTGATAATTTTCTGGTGTTTTTATAGATACTCTAATGGGGCAGGCAGTAATCCAGATGCTGCCATTTTAACTTTAGCAGCCGCTCAAACAAAGAGAGCTTTGGAACTTGCGCAAAAATTAAATTCCGAGTGTTACATGACCTCTACCAGTCAAGAAGGTTACCAGACCATTGTCAACACAGACATTTCTAAAGAACTGAGAAACCAGTCTAAACTGTTGAAGATGACTGCAGAATATAAAGACAGACTTGGCTATCGTGGTCAGCTACTGTTGCAGACTGCGAATGATCATGTCGAAAGGTATGCATATTAAAATACAAAATTATTCGAAGTATTGGTCAAAATTACTTTGATTAAATTACGTAAAACGTATAAAGAACAAAATTTTTTCAAAAAATTAATTGTGAATAAGTTAAAAGCGGTTTTATAAAAGAAAAAGAAATTAGTTCGCAATTTTTCGTACAAATCGTAAAAATAATTAAAATATGTTAAGCGGTTTCTTATATACCGCCTTATACGATTGTGGAGGCCGCCATTTTAAATTCTCAATAGAACAGGGAAAGGGGGAAAGTTTAAGTAGATCCACATCTAACAGTTATCTACTCATTAGACTCTTTCAGTTTACCAAATTTCTCATTTATATTAGAAAGTGCGGTGTGAACTAGCACTATCTCTCTTCTAATAAATTCCAATATCCTATATAATATACGTGCTTCCCATTAACTTGATATTATAACTTGTGCTTAACTAATTTATTTATATGTCCTTTTGATCCTTAATTAAATCTAAACATTCTCACTCCTTCCAAACGAAAAAAAAAATATAATTATCCTTATAAAAATAAAAACAAAACTGTTACTGCTTCGGTCCTCCTGTTACTCTCCCTCCTGTTTTTACTCTGCCATTTCTCCTCTTTCCTCCTTCCTTTTCTCTATCTCCGCCATCCACCTCTTCCCTTCACTGCCTCTCTTTAATAACTGCCCAATATCCTTTTCACTTATTTCTCACAGGAAAACTTAATGTGCTTCAATGTTTCACTCTCCGTTCCGCACACTCGCACATTCTTTCCTCGCTATTTGCCCAGTATCTGTTTCCTTTCTCCTCGTTTCCCAATCTAAATCTGGCAATTCTTCTCATGTTTTTTGTGTCTTATTCTCTTAAGTATTGTGGTACCTCACTCTTCCAAATCCTTTTATAACTTTTATTATAATTGCTCTTCTCAATTTTTTTCATTATTTCCTGTTGTTGTATCTCCCTGATTCTTCTCCTTAGCTCCTCTTCCATACTTGTGCCTTCTTCTCTTTGCCTCTTCTGTCGCCATTCCATTCCTTTCAAAATACTCCTTTCTCTTTTTTGAGACTCCTACCCCACTCTCCTCCCTAATTTTTCTTAGAATTTCGCCTTCAGCGATACTAATTTCCTCCTCCAACTTGAGTGCTCTGCTTCCTGCTTCTATTCTTATCTTGTCCCTTTTTAATTCCTCCATTATCATGTATCCCGGGTGCACCTGTCCAGCCCTAGTATCCATTTAATGTATCTCTCCTGAATTCTTTCTAATGTCTCTTGTTCCTTCCTCTCTCATATCTCTTCTCGTTATTAGTCTATGAAGCATCCATAGTACCAAGCACATTTTCTCTTAATCTCCACACCCTTCTTATTGCTATATTTGCTTATTACTTATTATTTACTAACTAAATAATTTCAGATTCTCCAATACACGTGAGTTCGGGATTCAGATAAAAAATGGATACCGTAGATCTTCCTCTCTCCATAAATATAACTACGATGCTATGAGCGCCATCTGCTTCCTGAAACACTTTAACTTGGACAGAAACTATAAGTTGAGTGTTGCTCCAGGATATCAACTAAACATGTGTTCTGCGTAAGTACATTTGATGGTACATCTTTGTTTTAAGTGGCTGCGGATTTAACCGCAGGCGGACCAGGAGCCCAATGGGCTTGTGTCCTCATTTTTTAGTGGTCGATTTTTCAATTGTGGATTGAAATTGATGTTAATAATTATTGGCGTGTCTATTTTATTAAATATCTAAATATTGTCGGAGATATAGCAATTAAAAGTTTGAATTGTAGTTTTAGCGCTAGAAATGGTCGGCAATATTTGTATGATGTGAAATGCATTTTAACGTCAGTTATTTGATGAGTAGGTCAGTGCTGTGGTAATGTTCTGTAGCTGTTGGTAGTCAAATAATCAAGTCAAATCAAAGAATAATAAGTTTTTATTTTATTTAACCCTGCTAAGGCAGACATAATATTGAAATTTGATTGTTGTTGAAATAGCTGTAAATAATATTTGATATTTTTATATATAAAACATATAGCAGAGATTTATGAGCTGTAAGGTTGGTAACCTTACACAAGGATTGTGATGTCACATACACTTGGAATGTGTACAACGTTGAATCCCTTAATAATTAAAGAGACAAAATGATTTCTTTAATTGTTAATATCTCTTAACATATAAGGAGTTATTAAAAAATAATTGAACATTTGTGGTTCTAAAGTAACCCACTCTATCAATATATAGTACACTTTTATAGAAATTAAGACATAGGACGCAAACCCATTCCTGAGTCTTGCGAACAATGATCGTGATCGAACAGATATGATTTATATGAGAGAAACATTTTACGAATCACTTTTAAAAGAGTATTTCTGAACTATTATAACAATTAATAATAAAATTCAGGAATAGTACAAGAATACTCTTTTAAAACTGATCCGTAAAATGTTTCACTCATATAAATCGTAGTTCGATCACGATCGTTGCTCGCAAGACTTAGGTATACGGGTTCAGGTGCGCGCTTGGACCCTCGTTTTCATTGAGTCCACCTTAGAAGATAATTGAATTTGAATTGAATTGAAAATTGATGGCTAGACATAGTGGATGTCACCACAGGCAATTATGAATAATTACAATTAATTTGCCGAAGGGTAATTGCGATTAAATACAATAGATTTAAAGGGAGTTGACAGGGAGATTGATATGCAGTTTATTATTATTATTATTATTTTAATATTTTTGCCATTTGTAGTGGCTACATATTTCCGTTTCCGTTAAAACATTAAATTACATATCATTGTCCTTAAATACATACTATCTACCCATTCTCACTCCTTCCAAGAGAAACAATAAAAATAATAACTGCTGCTTCTCTCTTCCTGCTACTCTCCCTCTGGTTTCTGCTCTGCCCTTTCTTCTCTTTTCTTGCTCCTTCTCTATCTCCGCCATCTATTGCTTCCCTTCACTGCCTCCATTTAATAACTGCACAATCTTCTTTTAACTTTTAACTCTTTTCTCACATGAATACTTAATGTGCACATCCTTTTCTCTCTATTTTCCCAGTATCTGCTGCCTTTCTTTTCGTTATCCAATCTAAATTTTGCGATTCTTCGTATCTTTCTTGTTTCTTTTTCTTGTTTGTATCTCTCTCCCAAATCCTCTTGTATTCTTATATTATATTATATTATATTATATGCCTTGTTGAAAGTGGGGTGGGTTGAGCTTTGATTTGGAACAAGGTGAATAGGTAATTTGCCTTCATCAAATTAGGCCATCCAAGTTCCTACATTCCATTGCAACTGCTTTACTGCCTGGGCATCTAAGTCATGATATGTAGTTTTAACAATGTAAAGTAGTTTATGGAAGAAAATGAGATGTAACGAGTGAATTTAAGGCAGAAGAATGTAATGCCTAACGGCACATATGTTAAATCAATAAAAACAAATGCACATACAAGAGATTTCGAAATAGATACGCAATTCCGACAATTGTTGATAATTATTATAGTTTCTAAACTAATAAGTAGTCGATTTTATTTACCTGATTCACCACATTTATATTATTAATACTTTGTGTTGCTCGAGACAACTGCAAGTAGTTACTTATCTGGCGTTTGACTGAAACACTTTTGCATTCTTTTGTTTAAGAGTGATAGTAATTCATAGAAAGGAAGAGCAACTTTCGCAATTATATACGCAATATATTGTGACTAGATATAATTAATTTCATCAAAAGGCAGTGGTGACTAGATTCAATTGATTTGAATATGGCTACCATGGGACCCATACCGACCTAAACGCGTTACTATCATGCACAGTCGAATATATTGGGTTGGTAACAGCTCTGGTCAACATGCTTGATCGTTTATGGGGGCGATGAACATATTTGCTAGTACATGTGCTGAGCGCCTACTTATATGTTCGACAAAACATACGACAATACGCTAAAGCTAAACTAGAATCCCTATTTTCATTGACTTAATAATAAAAATAAGACGTTTTCCTTTTAATAAAAAAATTTCACTCATTTTGCTTTACTCAATTTTTATCGTTACTTCAAATTATCTATTTTTGTGTTCTATTGCAAAAAGATTGTTGTCTAGTGAATGTTATCCTGCTTTATTGATAAAAATAACGCCTTCTTGCTTCATATACAGGGTGTCCCAATTTTCAACGATAAGTGGGCACCAGAGCGTGGTCCTGCTCATGACTACATAAGAAAAAAAGAAATAAAATTTATCTCATTTTGTTTAGCAATTTCTTTTCGAAAATTTTCGCTATTTAGGTTGCCGATACAAAATCAGAAATATTTAAATATATTAGTTAAAAACATGTTAAGGTGTTTCAGTTTTCCTGAACAAAATGAGATAAATTTTCTTTTTCTTTTTTTCTTGTGTAGTCATGAGCAGGATCACCCTCTGGTGCCCGCTTATCGTTGAATATTGGGACACGTTGTATATGAGGCCACGACACCACAAAACTACCATAGAGCTAGGTATAAATGATAGGACACAGCATTGGAAGTAGGTCGACGTTAAGTAAATTAAATAAAAAAAAAAGAATTTGACGCAGCACCGTAGCATATCTTCGTAATTTTTTTTAAAAAGAAGAAACGATTTCTTTTGAATTCTTATAGTACCTCTCAAATATAATATTTTTTATGAATGTTATTAGGTACGGACTAACTGGATCTGTAGATTATGGAGTCATCACATCCGCGCCGGATATCCGGGATGCTACCCTACTGATGCGTCATGTCATAGAGCAGGTGAATCTCCAGAATTAAAAACTAACGATTTTTTTAAAAACAAAATTAACCAATTGAATTTTAAAGGGCGGCTTAGGTCCCGGGGGGATTTGCATTGCTCTCGGCGCATCGTCCGATGCAAGGGAACATTTCTCCGTCTACATGAATGTCATAGAAACCCTCGCCAAAGGATTGAAAATCGCTGCAAAATCCATCACCGAACAATTAATATCTAAAAATATTCATGTGAGTACATCTTAAAATCGGTGTCGGTACTAACGCATTAACTACGTCAAGCGACGTAATTTTCTTTAACTAATTTATTTGCCACAGTGAAAACAGTCTGAAGAAGTATAGACAGAATATGGATATTTTATTTCATGCTCTGATTACGTTTATTGGTAGTTTGATTACTTATTAAAGTTTTTGGAAGAAATTGATTATTTTAGCTCTCATTAATTTTTAAGAGCAGCACTATTTCTTTGCGAACAACTTTATTTTTCAGATTTAATTTTTACTTGCACCACATTTCGGTTCCTACTGTAATCCGCGGGACTTCATTACGCGGATTTATTCCAATTTCTGGTTCAATGCGGTTCATCAAATTTGTTAATAGTAGATATATTAAAATAAGCGAGATCCATTATTCAAGTTAGCAAGTGGACTCCCCTAACAACTTGCATAATGAACTCGTCCTAATCTTAAGAAACACATGCGTTAATGAGATGGCACTACTAATTACATAAGACAGAGTGAGAGGCATATTGCACCCTAATTGCACCCTATACATTCTGAAAATCAACATATGGAATTCTAGAGCACTTGAACACACATGAGATGGCTACATAGCGTCTCTTGCTGAGACTGAGACTCTTGCTCAGATTAAGAACGAAATATGTTGTTAATTTAGATTTTAGCGGGAGTCTGATTTTGTTCGTCAACCGATCTACATCTGGAAGCTTGTCGATTCTCAGGTACCGAATTCCTGAGCGTCGCGCGGCTTCACAACATGTTTTTATACAATATTGCGATAATTATACCAGTAATATTAATTCGCAACAGTCATACATACTATAAGTCTAGTTTTGTTCTTCAACCAATATAGAAGCTTGTTGATTATCAGGTACCGAATTCCTGAGCGTCACGCGGTTTCACATCACGTTTATCAAATACCGCGATTTTTCGTTAAACCATTACATTTCGATTCGCGACAGTTATATTATTAGTGCCAGCTCGAATCCTGTAATCATTAGTTCCTTATAAATTGTGCATGAACATCTATGTGTTTAGTTAAATTAAGTAAATAGAGTACTGATACTGCTATGTGTGGTGTAAATACTGCTTCAAGTTTTATTATCGATTTAAATATATATATGTTTGTTAAACAAGTATGTGTTTTCTTAATATCTTTCGACCGGCTGATTTAAATTTCGCGTGGAATGCTCTTGGACTTAAACCTCTACCCGTTGGAAATCTGATTGTTTTAAGTGCTATAATTACGATATAGATCTCTTTCCAACTAATTAATTGACAATAGCCGAGCGCCGGTTACATTTGGTGACAGCGCTGGGATTACACTACCACCAAGCTTCGTTAGACTACAATACGTGGGGAGGAGTGAGTTGGCTAGAGGGAAGAGGCTAAAATGGAAGCTCATGGTTTATGGATGACTCCTAATTGGGTTATGAACTTTGTCTTAATGAGTTTTTTAATTTTTATAGTCGGATTTTAAATTTTTTATTTAAATATGTACCGGCAATAGTGCCAGAAAATCATAAGCATTTACATGTAGAATGCTCCCCACAGGAGTCGCATTCATATGAACATGAATCTCACCGCTGTACGTCGAAAAGAATTACTGATTTGAAATGATTTCTTACAAAAAGATTCATATATTTTACGGTAGTTAAAAACTCGGCGGAAGCGAAATTCATACCGATCGAGTGGGTTAATAGTCCGTCATACCAATACTATTTTTACATGTTCTTTCTTTTCAACTAATCATGTTCAAGTAATCATTCACAAAATGTCCAAACCAAACAGTTTTGACGGTTCTAAATAGTCACTATACTGCCAAAAGGAAGTAGATTTTTTTGAGTACTGCAAAAGATTCCTTACAGCCTATAATTTCTTTACCAGATATTTTTATTATCATAAATAAAAATCCGATTATCAGGTTGAATTCGTGCAATAATTTTACAAAATTGTAAGATTTTATGCTAAATGATTTTCAATATGGCACATAATTTTTTGCTTAAAAATCGATACAAAATTTCAAACGCATATGTATGGGCAAACTCGTTTTGTAAGATATTCCAAATGTTATGTATTCCGTCAACTTTGCATGCCATCAAATGAATTGAGTAAAAATTTAAAATTTCAGCAAAGATACCTCAGCTACCAAAGTGGATTTGGCAGCCGTTTAGCGAGCGGAGAGGTTGGACTGGATGATTGCGAAGAGCAGTGGCGTACTGAAGGCAAACTTCATGATAAAGGAGGGGATTCTCGCGATCTGTTTCTGCAGCACCGGGAGTTGTATCCTAGAGACGGTGGCCAATGGGATTCGCTCATTGCCAGATACACGGATGTTGGCATTTTGAAATAAATTGCTGGACATTAGCTTTAAGAGAATTAGGATAGGATCTGCACTTATCTATTTTATTAGCAACACTGTTAGTAGTAAAACGCGTTAAAAACAAATTTCAGGTTTGCTTGAATCAACTCTACGCCGCATTTACATCAGGTTAAAACCGAAAATTTGTGGATTTTCGAACGAAAACAATACTTTCAGTTTGACCACTTTAAATTATTTTCATTATGACCCATAACTTGATTGAAACGAACAAACCTTCGCATGTATACAACGGGGTAGGGTACACAGTTGTGAGGCTTGACGCACACTGAGGATAGGTGTGCTGCAAAACTTAATATATCTGTTGATTCGTTAGAACCTTCAATATTAAGTAGAAGAGATATTCTCTTTCAATCGTACATTACTACTCTCTCTAAAGAAATAAGTTACTCCTCTACAAATGCATCCTGCAACTGATCTGGTCTAATGGAGTTCAATTATGGGGCACATCATCCAATACGAATATAAAAATCCTACTGAGAATCCAGTCAAAATATCTTCGCATAATTACTGATCTCACTGATTATCAATGACCGCCTTCATCATGATTTGTGAATCCCAACCATTAAGAAACAGATAAAATCGTGCATTGAAAACCATCCAAACCAGCTAACTTTAGGCTTGATGAATAATAAGAATATATTTTATAGACTAAAAAGAAAAAGTCCACAAGACTTAAATTAGTCTAATCTAATTATTGTATTCTTTGGTTATCGGATATGTTATTGGACATATACCGTACAAGCCTATTCTAAATTACATAAATATTGCTGAATATCTTCATAGACAGATTGTATTATCTCCTTATTAATGAAAGAAATGATCTCGTAGAAATGAAACAACAATGTTAATTAAAAGAGAAAGAAAAGAAAAGAAAAGAAAAATACTCGTAACAAAGAACTGTGGACTTCTTGCTGAGAATTGCGTCTTAATGAGCTTTATTAAGAAATCATCTGCTATTTACAAAGAGGAATTATCAGCATTGCAAATAAGTCTCTATATTGTTGAAAAATATCCTGCCAGAAAACACTCTCAAATATGGAAAAATATGCATCATAAATTTTTGAATTCTAAATAGAGATCTTGTTTATATCGCTTCACCAATGAAGTTTATGCCACAGAAGATAAAAGATCAAGAAATAATGTGGTTAATAATTTATGTGAGAAATGCTCAAATGTGGATATGCTCGATCATCGTATTTATTCGTGTAGGAAGTCAAGACTAATTTGGGAAAAGACAATTAATAATTTGCGCCTGAGGTTACAACTACCGAAGACTATCACCACCGCTATAAATATTCTTGAAATGGTACCGACAAGCAAATGTGACCCCGTGCACTTTGCTAAAATATGGCTGACATCTGCAGCCATATATGAAGCACTTCACGGGAAAGACAAATTTGATTCATTTTTTAAGGTCAGAAAGACATAAAATGTTTACCACCTCAAACATAACACATGAATTTAAAAAATTAATTAGATTTCAAAAGATATTATCTATTATTCACTTAGAAAAACAGGAAAACAAAAAGTTTATTTTTAATTGTCATAAAACTGAAAAAAAGAGGCAAAAGAAGAAGTAGATTCTGCTCCCAAACCAATAAATCGGAGACATTCAGCACAACTCAGAATGCCACGAGATCTCGCTGAGTTAACTCTACCAGAAAAATGTGTTGTTTATTTGGGGGCACGGGCAACACCTCCTAAATATACAAAGCCTAACAGCGTTTCAGTCAATGTTATGTTGTTATGTGACGTCATCACTTGTAGTCATATGCTGCTGAGTTCTACTATCGGTATAAGATAGTTTATTTGAAAATGTTAGTATCGTATTGGATATTGAAAAAGGATTCTGATTAAAAAATTATTAAGGTTATTATTTTTAAATTATTAATTATTTTGTAATTACTGAATTGTTTGTTTATGAATTGGTTTTTGTAAGAGTTTTATAATGAGTAATTAAAGAAATATATATATAAAAAAAAAATGCCATCTAATAACACTTAAATTTTGCATTTCTTTTACTAGCGACATCAACCAAGGATAGTTTAACGGCGATTAACAGAATGCATAGTTCCAGCTGTGCATTCTGCAGTAGATGAGATATGATTAGTTATTAATTAGATGAAGACCATTAGAATTATTGTGACTGTCTAATGTACAGAGAGTTTCCACTAGAATGAGATATTAATCTTCGTTACGATCTATCTGTAATGAATCATTGTAACCGATAACAAGAGGTGATTACAAACACAGATGTATTAAATCTGATGTAAAACTTGCTTTAAAAATAATGAATAGAAAAATGAACAATACGTTAGATATAAAAAGCATACAACTACACACTAATTCACTATGCTTGATTAATTCTTCACCAACTGCCTTTAGACCATGTTATCTTTGTTGTAGACAGACAACGCCAATAATGTTATCTTAAGAGAGTTTTTTCTTCAGTGTGAGCTAAGTCTAATATATGTAAGGTATTATTTATTTTAAATATTATCAATCTAAAGTATGAAGAAATGTTTATTTTGAAAATAAAGATAATAATGCTTTTTCTTTTTTTTAATTCTCATGTTTATTCCCATATTTTCAATTAGCTTGTAAACCCTTTTTTAGGGATCGTTTTTGAATTTTTATTGAAATAAATTGTAATATATGTACGAGTATATTGGCGTTTCGAGTATATTAATTTCTTTAAATATCTAAATGTTTATTTTACAGAGTTATAGCTATATCAAATTTGAATTTCAGTTTTGGCATATGTTTTAGATATGCGTAATACGTCATAGAAGAAATAAGTAATCGACATTAGTTTTCCTTTTTCACAACCTTCGTAATATATTACTTCATTGGATACTGAAGGGGAGTAGTTAATAGTAAATGACGTATTATTCACACACTTGTATGCATCTCTGTATCTGTTGTATAAAAAAGATGGCAAATCGTCAGTGTGTGGTATTTGATACTACCACCAAGATTTGCACCGTTGGCGGCTCTAAGCAGTCTTACGACTAGACCCTTCTGAGCACTCCACCGCTGAAAATAATCTCAAAACTACAGTACGTACTTAATATAAATAATTTTTTTTATACTTACAATCAAACAAAATATTTTAACAGCTACAAGTACAATAAATTTTATTCAAAATTTAATGTCTAACAAAATAATGTTAAAGTTGTAGAAGCACCATCTATTGAGTGGTAGATCTATTAAAATATATATATACAAAAATGATTTATCAGTGAATTTGATATGAGCTTTTAGGAAAGGAAAGGTGGATGTGGAAATAGCAAGCACATCTATGATTCTAAATTAGGATTATCTAGACAATTGCGGAGATACTTTTGAATCATAGATGGTGCTAATGTTGGTATTCGTCCAATATTATTAAAGAAAGTAACATAAATGAATTATTAAGTATAAAAAAATAGAACGTTGGTTAGTTCAATTTCTTTGTTGTGGATGAATTAGGGACACTTATATTAACGTCATATTTAAAATTTATCAAATTCTGTAGAACAGTAGTGTTACCTTAGTGTTCTCATCTTGTTTTTCTTTCTCTGACTTCACACGGCATGAATATGACTAGTGATGACTAGTGTGATATTCATTTGTTTGTTAATATTTGCAGATAAAATTGTATGGAAAATGCAATTTAACCTTAAACTTGTATTTGGCAATATTAACAAACAAATAAATGTCACACTAGTTAAAAATAAGGCCTCTAATATATTTTGTGTTTTAGAAACTCTCCGGATCCACCCACCTGTGATGTCGATAACCAGGAAGTGCACTAAGCCGTACGTATTTGAGGTGCCAAGGAACGACAGCACGAAGGTGTGCATAGAGGAAGGCACGTCAGTAACGATCTCCGTTTACGGACTGCACCACGACCCGAAATATTATCGAAAGCAGTGAACGGCAACAAGATGGCTGACCTTCCGTATGAGGATGACCCTCGATTTGTTTGGGTATACACTGTTGTTCACACTATTAAATAATATAGTTTAAGTGTATTCTTTTTTTGATAAAGGATGTCCCAATAACAGTGGCAGATGTAGTATCGTATCATATAAACCAAACCCTCTGTATATCCATATACGTTATATCAAGGTGTTTAATATGAGATGATACTAAATCCGGCGCTCTAATGGGCTTGTGTCCTCATTTTTTAGTGGTCGATTTTTGAATTGTTGATTGAAATTGATGTTAATAAATGAGTATGGACGAGTCTATTTTATTAAATATCTAAATATTGACGGAGATATAGCAATTAAAAGTTTGAATGGTAGTTTTAACGCTAGAAATGGTCGGTCATATTTGTATGACATGAAATGCAATTTAACGTCAGTTATTTTTTGAGTAGGTCAGTGCTGTGGTAATGTTCTGTAGCTGTTGGTAGTCAAATAATCAAGTCAAATCAAAGAATAATAAGTTTTTATTTTATTTAACCGTGCTAAGGCAGACATAATATTGAAATTTGATTGTTCCTTGAAATAGCTGTAAATAATATTTGATATTTTGATATATAAATACATATAGCAGAGATTTATGATCTGTAAGGTTGGTAACCTTAGACAAGGATTGTGATGTCACATGTATTTGGAATGTGTACAACGTTGAATTCCTTTAATAATTAAAGAGACAAAATGACTTTTAATTGTTAATATCTCTTAACACATAAGGAGTTATTGAAAAATAATTGAACATTTGAGGTTCTAGTAACCCACTTTATCAATATATAGTACACTTTTGTAGAAATTAAGACATAGGACACAAGCCCATTGGGACACCCCTTATTAGTTTCCGAGACCCTAAGAAGTAATTTTTAAAGTAAATCTTTTCTATGCAGGAATGATATTTGCGCTTGTTCAAGTAAAAGCAGGTCTGGCGAGTTTGGTGGCTAAATTTAATATATAACTGAGCCCTAAAACGCGGGAGCCTTTGAGGCAATCTTCACACGAGTTTCTAATGCCGCGCCTTGGAGGAATATGGCTCAATTTCAAAGAATTAGGACAAAGCAGGATTAGTTTAAGTAGGAACCAAGGAGGACATGCAGGTCATATTCACAACGAACATTGAAATAGTACCCACTACATATACTAACGTGTATTTAAGGTTTATCTAACATAACAAAAGTTATCTATTACGTTAACAATGGTATCTAAAACACAATAATTTGTAAATAATTTTTCGGTTATTTAAAAAAAAACAATATGTCATTAACATAATAATAAAACTTCGTAAGAGGACCCTTTTAAGAATTAAAAATACATTTCGGGATTAAATATTTTTAAAATAACTATAAAATAAGACCCCTTTTAATTATTATTTTATTATTATTTTATTTATACTGTTTTTGCCATTTGGCACTACATTCTTGTGCCTTAACTCATTTATTTACATATAATTGTGCTTAATTGAATTTTGATCATTATTATATCTCAACATTCTCACTCCTTCCAAAAGAAAAAAAAATCCTTATAAAAATAAAAAGAAAACTGCTACTGCTTCGCTCTTTCTCTTTCGCTCTCCTGTTTCTACTCTGCCATTTCTTCTCTTTCCTCGTTCCTTTTCTTCCTTCACTGCCTCCTTTTAACAACTGCCCAGTATTCTTTTCGTTTATTATCTTTTTCTTACATGAAAACTTAATGTCCTCCAATGTTTCTATTTCTATTCCGCACACCCTGGACATCCTTTCCTTGCTATTTCTCCTCGTTTCCCATTCTGAATGTGGCAATCATTCTCATATTTTTTGTGTCTTTTTATGATTATGATTGTGATATCTCTCTTTCCTAAATCCTTTTATACCTTTTGTTATAATTGCTCTTCTCAATTTTTTCTATTCTTATTTGTTGTCATTCCCTTCTTATATTAAGTCTACGAGAATTTTAGTTTATAGAAGATCTAGAGGATCAGTAGAGGTCGCTAAGAGCGGTTTTTTCCGTGTCGAGGAATTTTATTCTAAGTGAGGGGCCCCTGGACGAGTTCGAGTGTTTACTTCAGCTCTTGTCTCGTGTTAGCCATTCTCGCGTGGACTAGGGTGCCTCGCCTCGGCTCGTATGTTTTGACAAATGTCTCACCGAGAGTGAACTGCCGGTATTAATATTTTTCATGGTCTAGTTCGCTGGATTGAAGAATCTTGTCCAATACTAGTCTTTGTCCTGTCTAGCCTGATTAATCAAGGACTTGCAGGACCCCCATGTTTTCATAAACCGTTAATAACTTCTATAGTATTGAATGAAAAAAATCGATATTTGATGTTTGCCATTAGCAAAATTTATCAATACTAGAGTTTACTTCCGTCGTAAAATTCGTAATTACATTTCATATTTAATTCTATTTTTAAATTGAAATAATAAACTCGCACAATAATAAAATAATTTTTCAATTTATCAAAATAAAAAAATATTTTTAATTTATGCGTTATTTGACCAACTTTTTTTCAAAATTTGGGATTTTTTTTTTCGATTCGTATATAAGTTACCAAGGTTAGCCTATATACAAAATTTTGATTTTCTAGCACAATTTTTACTCTCGGAAAATACTGCCCCCGTGCCCTCAAATAAAATTTTGAAATATTAATTTTTTTTTTATTAATAATATACTTAATTATTCTAGAATCCAGAATATGAACTTTATCCAAAGTTCCCTACCGGGCCCCAGAATTTCTTCAACCCCCCCCCTCCTTTTCCAATTTTTGAATTTCTAATTTTTGAGAAATGTCAGCATTGAATACCTTAATACACATGCAAAATTTCAACTTTCTATCTTTTACGAATTAAAAGTAATACAGCAAAAAAGGGCTCACTTTTTTTCCAGTTTTTTTAAAACTACGGGTTTCCAGGAAATTCAGGGAAAAATCCGGGGACGCCAAAAGTCTTAGAATTTCTTTCTCTACGAAATAGCAAACTTTCAAAAACATTGACGGAGCCGTTTTCATTCTACCATACGAATTTCAGCAACAAACAAACAAACAAACATAGAAATATACACTTGGAACATTAACAAAGTTTATCAATATACAATGCAGTTTTATATAAATTCAGTTATGATTGACAACCGAAATATTTATATGTCTACAATGCTAAAAGAACCACGATTACAAAAGTTGTATTGTATTGTTATTGATGATATGTACAAAGATATGAGAGTGTAATAAATTAGTAATACAAGCTATCTTTATTAGAATCAGAAAAATCATTGGATGACTTCATTCATGAAGTTTGAACACCGGTATATTTGTAGAGTTTTGAAGCAATGATAATTGTTCATATTAGTTATTAAACGTAATATGTAACAATACTAATAAGCGATAAGAAATGAAAAGCGGAATTTATGAAATCAGCCAATCTTTAATCGATAATACAGTCTTCCTATCTTTACAGTATCCAAATAACTAGTTTTATGAACCATTGTAAGGAAATACATCAATGCCCAATAACACCGCCGGCCCATGTTGTATTTGCACCAACGGCAAATAGTCGTTGTATGAATGGGATTGTGTCCTATGTCTTAATTTCTATAAAAGTGTACTATATATTGATAAAGTTGGTTACTAGAACCTCAAGTGTCCAATTATTTTTTAATAACTCCTTATATGTTAAAAGATATTAACAATTAATTGTCTCTTTTATTATTCAAGGGATTCAACGTTATACACATTCCAAATGCATGTGACATCACAACCGCTGCCAACCTTACAGCTCATAAATCTCTGCTATTTGTATTAATTGTGTTACAGCTGTTTCGAGGAACAATATTTCAATATTATGCTGCCGTAACAGAGTTAAATAAAATAAAAACTTATTATTCTTGACTTGACTTTATTATTTCGACTACCAAGAGATATAAAAAATTATCACATCACTGACCTACTCAACAAATAACTGACGTTAAAATGCATTGCACGTCATACAAATATGGCCGACCATTTCTAGCGCTAAAACTACAATTTAAATTTCTAATTGCTATATCTCCGTCAACATTTACATATTTAATAAAATAGACACGCCAATACACATTTATTAACATCAATTTCAATCAACAATTGAAAAATCGACCACTAAAAAATGAGGACACAAGCCCATTGACGATTTTTTGTGCCCCAGTAGAAACTATTCCATGTTTTAGCAAAATCAACCAGTAGAAATGTGCTGCACCACTTATGATGGTTTTGTATGAAAAGTTGATGGTATGATGAACTTCAGTGCGTTGTTTCAGCTGATAAATACATTTTTCGGTGTAATTTGAGTGTATTGATTCGAAATATTTTGTTTACCACCCTCAATTTTAATGATTAGACCTCCATCTTGAAAATATGATGTGTGAAAATTATTCCATTACAACATCTCCTTACTATTGGTTTCCATGATAAAAATAGTTATTTTCAATTTGATAAAGGACTTAATTTCTGTATATACAAGTAACATTTTTTTTGAATATTTGACAAATGTTCAGCTGCATCACTACAAAGTAGAGCATTTCACTTAAAATTAGTAATGATTCGAAACAGTATAATTTTGTCTAATATTTTAGAAACCTATTAGTAAGTTTTTAAGTATCATTCCCACTCACAGTTTTAATTTTGTACTTAATTTAAATTGTATACCATATAGAAATACGCGTAGTCATTACCTGTACCATGTTTAATTTAGAATTTAATTTATGTTTTCTTTGTTTTTAGAACATTACAAAAATACTAAATAAAAAAACAATTTTATGTTATAAATACCAAATTGTGATAATCTGTCAAAATGCGTCAGTTTGTCAAAAATAAAGAAGTAAAAATAATTTCTATTACTAGTTGTTATTTAAAACAGCTATTTTAATTATTTCACATTCAATTTTGTCCAACAGTCAAATTATATCACTAACGACGCATGCACATCAAGTAAATTACTAAAACTTAAATTATAACACGAATGTGACAAGGAATGCTTATTTTGGAAACACGAAATCTAGATTAAAATATTTAATATAAACGTAAACTAAAGCTAGAAATATTAAAACATTGAGTGAGAATGTTTTAATATTTCTTATATATATATAATATATATATATATATATATATATATATATATATATATATTTATATATATATATATATATATATATATATATAAATATATATATATAATGACGACACAGTGGGCGAGAGCATTGATGCTTGACGCCGACTGCTGTGTCTTCGGGTTCGATCCCCGGACCAGATATATATTTTCTGGGTTTGGTTATTATGAACTTATATTGATTATGGTCATACATAATCGTACAGTTATTAGGCAGTGGTGTAGCCCACATATATGAGGCCACGACACCAAAAATACTGCCAACATTGAAGGAGGTCGTCGGTGATAGGACTCAAAAAAAAAAAAAAATAAATATATATATAACAAAGGCCTACCTCAAGGATCTATTCTTAGTCCACTTTTATACACAATATATTCTAAAGACATTTCTAAATTAAAAGACGATCACACATTTATTTTACAATTTGCAGATGATCTTGTTTTATATAGTATTGGCCCATCCATAGAATGTTTAAGGAAGAGAATTAACAAGAAATTATGCAAATTAAGAGATATATTAGACAAAATTGAATTAGAAATCTCAGTAGAAAAATCTCAAGCTGTCATTTTTACTAGACACAAAATTATATCAAGTCCGAGGATAATATATAATAACAAAAATATTATTATATCAAATAGAGCAAAATTTTTAGGTTTGGTTTGATTGTAAATCTACTTGGAGCTTCGAAATTGATAAAATTATACTTAAATGCAACAGAGGAATAAATGTTTTAAGAAGTCTAGCAGGAAGTAAATGGGGAGCTCATCCTATCTCTTTACTACAAATTTATCAAGCAATTATAAGTTCACATTTAGACTATTCAAGTATATTAATTAGTACAGCTTCCAAATCAAGATTATTAAAATTGGATAGAATACAATACAGAAGCTTAAGAATCGCTTTAGGTTGCATGACTTCAACTCCAACTCATATACTTCAAGCTGAATCTAATATAGCTCCATTACAATTTAGAAACCAACTGCTTAGTGATAAATTTTATGTTAAATGTGAAACATTATCGAAATTCCAAATTATTGATAAAATTAAATTATTAACTACATATATTCAAAACTCTTCTTACTGGATCAAAAAGAATAAACCTATTTTAATAAATAGTTACATGAAATTAAAGGATCTAAATATACAAAGAAATTCGAAATCGCCTATATACTCTATTCCTTTTGAATCATTAATTAAACCTATGGATATATATATTAACACAAAATTATTGTCAAAATCTTTTAATAATGCGATAAATAATGAAAATTTTTTAAATATAATGCATCAATTTAATATAAATTTTACAAAAATAATATATACAGATGCATTCATTGATTTAGAAAGAAATGGAGCAGGATTTGCTATATATGAACAGATAAATTTAAGATATTATAAATATAAATTAAATAACAAAGTTTGCTCTTACACTGGAGAAAAATTAGCATTATTAAAAGCATTGGAAATTAATGAAAATATCAACAATAATAAAATTATAATAATAACGGATTCTTTAAGTGTTTTAAAAAATTTAAATTCAAATGATAACAAATCAAATAATAATATTTTAACATGCAAAATTAAGGAGATATATTTCAATATAATAAATAGGAATAATACCATAAAATTTATGTGGATACCAGGACATTGTGGAATAAGAGGAAACGAAATTGCGGATAAATTGGCAAAGGAATCAATAAATTTGGAAATTGAGATGAGAGTGAAATTACCTTCATATGAAATTTTTAATATAATCAAAAAATTTAACTTCAATTTAAGAAACACGATTTCATTAACAAAAGTCAGTTAAAAGGAAGAGATTATTATATGTTGCATCCAAATTTAAGTAAGAAGAGATGGTTTAGAAATGAGTCCCGCAAAATTATATCAACTATAATCAGAATCAAAAGTAATCATTGCAAAACTCCAGCTCATCTGTACAAAATTAATATTAAATCTGACGATAGATGTCAATGTGGTGAAGAAGGAACTTTGGATCATATTATATTTGAATGCATAAATTATAGTTTAGAAAGATCAAAATTGAATAGTGGTATATTAGATGTGATTAAAACTTTTCCTGTTAATACTAAATTTTTGTTAAGTGATTCAAAATTAATTAGTGAATTATTGAAATATTTAGAAATGTGTAAAATTGAATTATAAATTATAAAAGATGTTAAAAAATTATTTGATGGTGGCTATGACGAAAGAAAGTCAAGGCAAATAAGTAAATAAATATAAAAAAAAAATTGAGTGAGAATGAGGCAGATCATTTAAAAATATTTTTAACATTATACACTTTTGTTAAAATAATTCTTTAATAAAATAAATAGTTTATATATAACTATAATTCTTTAACTGCATTATTTCTAGCTATGGTTTAGAGTTCAGCGGCTAGTCATACTTAAAACAAGTGTTTTGTAAATCTTAAACGCAAGGCAAAAGCATTGCCTCACCTATTTTTTAAAAACGTATATAGCAACGAATCAGATGAAATTCACTATCGTTTCGTAGATATATAAGATCTTATAATCTCTTTTGAGTGTGAGTCACCACTGAATTCTCGTAATTTGAACTATATAAGATAAACCAACAAACAATGATATCCCGAAAATCGTTAGACTCCCTTTAAACGTACAGGTATGTGAGATTAATGAAATGAGATTATCCTATCTATCAAACAGATTAAATATTTTTGGTATAATTAATAATGCAATAAATCTAAAGATAATTATATTGCAATATTTTAATTGTCCCCTATAAATAGCTATCAAATTTTAATTAAAGTTATCATAAATTGATATTTTTTTTTATATAAATAGATGTTACGTTTTTCATTCTTAGCAATAACAGAATCACTAACCAAAATGATTTTATTCAGTGTGTTACTAATTTTAGCGAGTGTGCTTCATTCAGGTAAGCGTTGATTTTATAATTCAAATTATGAGATTAAAATGGGCTTGTGTCCTCATTTTTTAGTGGTCGATTTTTCAATTGTTGATTGAAATTGATGTTAATAAATGTGTATTGGCGTGTCTATTTTATTAAATATCTAAATATTGACGGAGATATAGCAATTAAAAGTTTGAATTGCAGTTTTAGCGCTAGAAATGGTCGGCCATATTTGTATGTCGTGAAATGCATTTTAACGTCAGTTATTTGTTGAGTAGGTCAGTGCTGTGGTAATGTTTTGCAGCTGTTGGTAGTCAAATAATCAAGTCATATCAAAGAATAATAAGTTTTTATTTTATTTAACGAAAATTTGAGGTTCTAGTAACCCACTTTATCAATATATAGTACAGTTTTATAGAAATTAAGACATAGGACACAAGCCCATTGGGTTGGAAATTAAGTCAAGAAAGTACGTGTCTGTGCTTAGTTTAAGAGAGTTCACTAGCAGATCAGATTTTAGGAACAGTGGTCACCCCAGTCTATTTTTTAATTTTTCACGTGAAAAAAATAAAGGTAGTCAAAAAAAAAGTTCACTTCTTCAATAAATATCCAAGTATTACCGAAATCTTTGTAAGACCTAAAAGAAAAGTCATTTTCCCTAAAAAATAGGAATTTTTTACTATTGAAATATAAATTATTAAATTCTCAAACAGTTTTTTTTTGTGGCCCCAAAGCACGTCCTTTAATTTTGTGTGCTTAAAAACGGTCCTGCGAAACCTATTCGACAAAGACAATATGAGGCACATAGATGCAAAGGGGTGTAAGTGATAAAAGTAAAATTCTTCAGAAAACGAGATTAAGAGCGTTAAGATCGTATAGGCGTTTTTGTTCAGTAGGTTTTAGAATTCACGCTATATAGTAAAATCTGTTCAAGTTTTCACGTATATCTCTGTGCCACTAAATAGTTTAGTACATCTTCTATCGTTTGCACTGGTTATCTCAACTGGTGATCTGGTTTGCTTCTAGACGCCTCATAAATTGTATATAATTTGATACATTTATGTATATTGGAGCGTTTATCCTTATTATTCAACGTAAGTTAAATCTCTTTAATATTTGAAAATTCTCGTTTCATCGATAATTTACAACTGAGAAGTAAAAACAGACAATTTAATTATGAATCTACAAAGATCGAGTTATGGACCATCCAAATACATTGATGACCAACCTAACGGAAGACAAGACTACCTTCAGCAGGGTGAAGAGGAGGGCGCCTGAGGACTTAATTAAATGAAATAATAAGCAGATACGGTTGTCAGACTGGACACATACATACCTTGCATTGCATGTTGAGTTTTAATTGTTAAATGTGTATATGACAGATCCCAATATAAATATATTTAGTAAGAAAAAAGATTATGGATCTATAGACGAAAATAGTAGGGCTCCTGATTGTATTTTGAAAACAAACTTTCTTTTCACAACGTTAGACACCACAATACGCGTAAAGTCCCTGAATAAGCGATGCAAGACTTAAGTTTCAATATCTATTAATTATAAATCATTATTACAGGATCGACTCTACTTTCTTGTTATGAATGTGTCGATATAGCAAACCAGTGTAAGACCTATAAGCCAGTCTTTTGTCTCGCCATTCCACCTGGAATGCCACAACAATCTACAGCAACCAGAAATAATCAATTTACCAGATTTAAATCATTAGTAAATTTCAATGACAACGCCGAACTGGAGTACGATGCTTACTGCCTTACAGCCGAAGCCAAAATAAGTAAGTGCTAATATATATTGTTGCCGTTTTTTAAAATTACGTTATGTCTCTTCCAAATCTTTCTTGTAATACTTTGGCATGAACGTTTATCAACTTAAATAGCACCATCATTTTAATGCCGCGTAGCATCACTTAAAATAAACATAAACTAACCTTCACACATTTCTCTATAATAGTACCTGTCACCTTTTTTGTCTTTCTTCTCTGTTCTCTTCGTCTGTTACCTTGCTATTTTCTTCCTCCATTGCTCTAAACCTCGTTTCTATTATTTTTTCCCTTCTTTATCTTCTAGCAACAATTCCACGCTCCTTTAACTCTTCTTTTTCACTCCACAAATTACTATTAATGTGTTCCAGCTAATCCTCTTCGCCTCCTCCTTTCGGCATAGTCCTTAATCTTTTATATCTCTTATTGTACCTTGGTTTCTCTATCTTCTGCATTTTTCTGTTACTGCACTTCCGTATCTCGTTATTCCCTCATTATTTCCTGAACTTCACTCTCTTGGTCTCTTCTGTTTTCCTTCTGTTTTTCTGCATTCCTCTTCCTTCATAGTATCCTCTCTTTTCTCTCTCAAACCTCGTTACCTCTTTTCTGGGAGTATAATACCCCAAGTTAACTAATGTTATACCTCTCTAGTTCTCCACTTTGTCTCTTCTCATTTGTTGTGTATCGGGAATATCGTCAAATCTCTCTCAATGTCGAAGAGCACTACTCATCTTTATGTTCTATTTATTGCCGACCTGCTGTTTCACCACTTTCCCACGTTTATTACCCTTCCTCTTTCCGAAACATTCCCATTTCTAAATCCACCTTCTTTTCATTACAGGTTCACAAGACTCCTTCCGCCCACACATCATATATCCCACCTTCACGTGTGTTCTTCCTAATTTCCTAGCTCAGATCATCCTGTATATGACCTTTCTCCTTTACCTGTCCTTTTCAATTCCAAATATTCCATACGTTCCTTCACGTAATTTCACATATCACCTGCGTAATATGGAGGTCTCTTTCACAACAAAAATGGCCTACTGTCCACGTAGCTTCACTTCATACGCACGGTTTCGTCATTTACCGCTTGTTGTAATAGCTTGCCTTTAAACAAGGAAGACTGTCGTGGCAAGCGTCATGCAGCCTGGGCTGCAACAAGTCATAGCTCTAGTGTACTGCACGCGCATAGACGTAATAATCGTTTATAAATGACGGGCTAAGCAGTCCATTTTGTTCATATTATTGAACAATAGTTATTCGGTATACGGATTGAAATACTGAATCATCCTCTGATAACTCTCTTGTAGCAACAAACAATTTGCGGTTAAGGTTCTTTTCGATGTATGGATGAAGACTGATTCATCGTCTTCTAATAAAAACGTATGCTATAACTACGTCTTCTTCATCACTTGATAGTTTCCAAACGAAAAACCATGCTTTCTCCATGTTAAACTTCATAGAAATGAACCTATTTGCAACTTGCATGAAGTTGTATGACGTTACGTGTACAGAACTGAGATGCAGAATGCGTCTGGATTCATTTGCAGCTTGCATGCGACCTACAAATAAAGGTGTCCTGGGATACAGTTTATTAATTCATTTTTATGTTATTAATGTTTCTAAAATGTATTATTTAGCTTTGACTCAAATATTCAATAAAAAAGACAACATGAAAATGTAATTTTCCTCTTGTTGATAGCGATTTTACCCTCTGAATTTTTCAACTTGTTGATTCGATAGAGAGCATATTTTTTTGAAAAGAATTTGGATACCATTTTTCGTAGTCTATCATATGAACACAAATTTTGATGTTGAACTAGATGACAATGCATTTCTTTTTCATTTACAATTTTTTTTATCCCCTGTAAAGTTAGTCCGAGTATTCAACCTTCCTTACCAGTCATCTTGATGAATGAGATTTCTCTCTGTAATACGTATTTACCCTTTTAGAACACATTTCTGTAAAAAATTGATTTGGTCAATAGTGATTTATAGGGTTTCTCAAATATACGACACAATTGTAAACATATATATTTACTTATTTCTTGGAACATATTGAGAATGTTGATAAATTGGAGGCATTTACGCAGAAAAACAATTTATTAATTTTATTTTCAGGTAATATCATGAGTATTTCATTTAGAGCATGTGCATACATGTCAAAAGACCTGACAGTAGAAGAAGGTTGTGCCGAATTTGAAGAATCAGTAAAACAATCAGCTGGCGGCATGATTACTCTAGAATCTTGTGATTTCTGCTCCACGGGTTTGTGTAATAAGCCAAAGGATGCAGTGGGTAATTACATTATAGTAACATTCACAAAAATATTTCATTTATCGACTAAATACATTATAGTTATATGTTACAACAGATCCGCCCCTGCAATGCTTCCAATGTGATGCAGCTGATCCTACTTGTGAAAAATATGAACCAGTATTTTGTCCTTTGGAGCCCACCACAGCAGATGGACAAGTAAGAGCTGCTGTGGACTACGATCTATTTTGTTCTAAATTAACAGTTACTGGTATGTCATTATATTTATTACTAGCTTTTACCCCCGTCGCAAGCGACGTCTGTCTTTTATGTGTGGCTTGAACTTCATGTAAAAATTTAAATTCCAGCAACGTTTACCCCCGTCGCAAAGCGAAGACTTTTTGGCGTGTATCATTTAAATCCAATAAAATAATTCGTAATTAAATTTCATATTTAACTGTTCTATTTTTAAATTGAAATAATAAATAAACTCGCGCACATATACACACATATAAATTGACTAAAAAAATATTATTTTTTTATCAAAATAAAAAATATTTTCAATTTATGCCTTATTTGACCAACTTTTTTTCAAAATTTGGGATTTTTTTTTTCGATTCGTAAATAAGTTACCAAAGTTAGCCTATATACAAAATTTCAACTTTCTAGCACAATTTTTACTCTCGGAAAATACTGCCCCCGTGCCCCCAAATAAAATTTTGAAATTTTGAATTTTTTTTAATTAATAATATACTTAATTATTCTACAATCCAGAATATGAACTTTCTCTAAAGTTCCCTACCGGGCCCCCGAATTTCTTCAACCCCCCCTTTTTCTATTTTTGAAATTCTAATTTTTGAGAAATGTCAGCATTAAATAGCTTAATACACATGCAAAATTTCAACTTTCTATCTTTTACGACTTGAAAGTAATACAGCAAAAAAGGGATCACTTTTTTTCCAGTTTTTCCAAAATTACGGGTTTCCAGGAAATTCAGGGAAAAATTCGGGGACGCCAAAAGTCTTAGAATTTTTTTCTCTACGAAATAGGAAATTTTCAGAAACATTGACGGAGCCGTTTTAGGAGCTACCATACGAATCGCGTAAACATATAAGAATATAAGAATATAAGAATATAAGAATACTAGCTTTTACCCCCGTCGCAAGCGACGTCTGTCTTTTGTGTGTAACTTGAACTTCATGTAAAAATTTAAATTCCACCACAGTTTACCCTCGTCACAAAGGTTCTTTTTGGCGTGTATCATTTGAATCCAATAAAATAATTTGTAATTACATAATATATTTAACTCTACTTTTAAATTGAAATAATAAACTCGCACACATATACATTAACACATATAAATTGACTAAAAAAATATATTTTTTTCAACAAAATATAAAATATTTTCAATTTATTCGTTATTGGACCAACTTTTTTTCAAAATTTGGGATTTTTTTTTTCGATTCGTAAATAAGTTACCAAGGTTAGCTTATATACAAAATTTCAAATTTCTAGCACAATTTTTACTCTCGGAAAATACTGCCCCCGTGCCCCCAAATAAAATTTTGAAATTTTGAATTTTTTTTTATTAATACTATACTTAGTTATTCTAAAATCCAGAATATAAACTTTCTCCAAAGTTCCCTACCGGGCCCCCGAATTTCTAAAACCCCCCTTTGTCAATTTTTGAATTTTTAATTTTTGAGAAATTTCAGCTTTGAATACCTTAATACACATGCAAAATTTCAACTTTCTATCTTTTACGAATTAAAAGTAATACAGCAGAAAAGGGCTCACTTTTTTTCCAGTTTTTCCAAAATTACGGGTTTTCAGGAAATTCAGGGAAAAATCTGGGGAAGCTAAAAGTCTTAGAAATTTTTTCTCTACGAAATAGGAAATTTTCATAAACATTGATGGAGCCGTTTTCGCGCTGCCATACAAAATTCAGTACCAAACATATAAACATATAAGAATATAAGAATAGATTCAAACAGTTGGAACATTATAATATAGGATAAGAATATAAGAATATAAGAATAGATTCAAACAGTTGGAACATTATAATATAGGATATTTTTTAAACTATAGCCCTATCTCTATATATTTCATATTTCTGGTCTTTGGCCCCCAGCGCCCGCCGCCTCTGGAAAGTTGCAATTTTCTATAGTGTGTCTTTAATGACACTCTATATAGGGCCCACGTTCCAAATATCAACGTTCTAGCTCTGTTGCGACATTGCCCCCAAAAAATCACGCCGCTACTGAATTAAAATTTTGGTAATCCAATTATTGGCAAACATGCGCAATTAGTGTCTTAATACATACCCTAAGTTATAATACTACATTTTCAATATTTTTGGCTTTTACTGTCTCAACTCCCGCCGCCACTGGAAATATGGGGCTGTTTATATTTTTTCATTAATAACTGTCTACAGCGAGCCTACATATTAAATTTGAACGTCCTAACTCTATTCTAACATTGCCCCCAAAAATTCGCGCCGCTACTGAACTCAAATTTCAAATTTCCAACTATTGGAAAATGTGCACAATTATAATCTCAATACACACACCAAATTTCAGTTTTCTATCTTTTCTAGTTCGTCAGATATTTGCAAAAGTATTTTTTCGAATTTTCCAGTTTTTCCAAAATTACGGGTTTCCAGGAAATTCAGGGAAAAATCCGGGGACGCCAAAAGTCTTAGAATTTTTTTTTCTACGAAATAGGAAATTTTTAAAAAGATCGCCGGAGCCGTTTTCGCGCTGCCATACAAAATTCAGTACCAAACATATAAACATATAAACATATAAACATATAAGAATAGATTCAAACAGTTGGAACATTATAATATAGGATAAACATATAAACATATAAGAAAATAAACATACACCTCGGACATTATAATATAAGACAATCCATGTTTGTCACTACCAAACAACTATTTTTAGTAGCGGGTCCTGGCCAAAACATTTGAATTAATTCAACTAATTAATCTTTTGGTCGGTTATTATTAATACAAACCGGATTCATTATATCAACCTTAACTTATATGTTTACTAGTGAGACAACTCAGAATATTGAGTTTATAAATAATGACGAAAGTAATACTCAAGTTACACGAACTCCAGCGACAAGTTTCTCTGCATTTGAATTTTATTTGGTTGCATTATAAGTTCTATAAGTAGTTAATCAGATAGGGGGTACAATGGGCTTGTCTTAATTTATATCTAACAAAATAATATATTGATAAAATTGCCTACCACAACCTCATAAGTCCAATTATTTTTCATCACTCGCTATATTTTAGGAGATATTAACAATTGAAATAGTCATTTTTTCCATTTAATTTTTAAAGGGATAAATTTTTATAGAAAATACGTATGCATTGTACGTCACATCCTGCATATTTGCCATCTCTTTTATACATCAAAGACGCATACGAGTGAATTGATATAGTTCAAATTACGGGAAATACTGGGCATACTGGGAAAGTAGTGAGGAAAGAAAGTGTAGAGTGTGCGGAACGGAGGACGAAACACTGGAGCACATTAAGTTTGAGAGTAAGGAAAAAGTATCGAGCGAAAGGAATATTGGCCAGCTATTAAAGGGAGCCAGTGAAGGAAAGACGTGGATGGCGAAAATAGTAAAGCGGAAAGGAAAAACAGGACAATAAATAAGCTGGTGGCTGGGTTGCACAAGGAACAGGAAGAGAGAGGAAGTACTCAAAGAGGCAGTGAAGAGAAGCAGGAGAAAGAAAGAAGTAGCGAGGAAACAGTTAAACTTCAGTCCAGAAAAATAGACTAGGGAAAATGAAGGAAGAGGGTCAAGAGAAGAAGAAGCAGAAAGTACTTTTGGAAATAAAAAGGTCTAGAATAGTTTAAATTTAATTGTAAGTTGAAGTTCTATGAAATACTAATACATGCGGCAAAACTGAAATTCAAGTTTGTTATAGCTATAATAAGTCTATAAACATTTGAATAGTTAAATAAAATAAAAACGCCAATACACATATAATAATATTTATTTCAATCAAAAATTAAAAAACGAATCCTAGAAAGGAGTTCAAAAGCCCATTTTATATATATCTAGTTATTCAACTAAAATTGCAATTCGGAGATGTCTCTTTAACTGTACACTCTGGTTGTGGAGTTTGGACCTTATAGAGATTTATAGGCTGGCTAAGGCGTATCTGCGGTCTGTCGACGGTATCCAAGTTCTCGAACGGCAAATGTCGCTCAGTTCCTTTCAATAGCTTAGTGGGCGCACAATTTAATTATGAAGGACCTTTTAGCTAATAAGTAATTAATAGCAATTTTTTATTTATATTTAAAGACACAGCAAAACATCAGAGCTTTTTTAGATTACATTTATTTTAAAACTACACTATTGAATTACATAATAAGAATACTAGTTACGACACTAGGTAAATGTAGCTCGCGGTTTAAGTTATAAGCAAAAATATGTGTATTTATTATTTTATGTAAATGCACCAAAGATAAGAACGAATTGGGAACAAATGCGTAGTGTCGAACCCTAGTAGAAGTGAATCGTATAAACAAGGGATGTTTACATAAGACATATTGTCGTTTGCCAACAGAGAGCAGTGTATATAAAACAACTAGGCATAAAATATAAATGAATTGAGACAAAGAAATCTTAAATCTAACATTAATTAAAAATAAAAGCAAGATATTGATATACAAATATGAATATTGCATGCATTTATTATCACACTCCATTAGTATTGTACACACTGAAATTATACTTCCAATGTCTCTAGGTCCGTTCTGGAGCATTTATTATTTTTAAAGAGTGAAGAGATAATTTAGGCGTATTTGACATTGATATCAAAAAAAATAATTGTCTTCGTTTCCGTTTCTTTCAGTACTCATTTCAATTTTTGTCTGAGTTTTCACTTTCTGGTTATACCTACATCATTTCTTTATTACTAATTTTAGATGACGACGTTACCCGCACAATCCGAAGTTGTAGTCATTCAACGCCCAAGGGCTTAACCGAAGAAATAATTTGCCGAAACTTGAAGAATGGATTAACAACTGATGGAACAGTAGAATGTCAAATCTGCACAGACATCTTTGCAATGGGGAACAGACTGACAATACTCCTGCGCCTTCAACAGAAGATCCTAATGGTGGTACCACAAATGACCCAAATGGTGGTACCACAGATGACCAAAATGGTGGTACTACAGATGACCCAAACGGTGGTACCACAAATGACCCAAATGGTGGTACCACAAATGACCCAAATGGTGGTACCACAGATGATCCAAATGGTGGTACCACAGATGACCCAAATGGTGGTACAACAAATGACCCAAATGGTGGTACCACAAATGACCCAAATGGTGGTACCACAGATGATCCAAATGGTGGTACCACAGATGATCCAAATGGTGGTACCACAAATGACCCAAATGTTGGTACAGAAGAGCCTGAAACTGGTATGTAAATTATGTTAATGAGAAACTAAAAACAAAATTGTTTCCGAAAGTACAAGAAAATTCTAGAAAATTTATTCAAAGGTATTTCTCGCATATAACTAGTTTTTTTTACATCACTGGAACATTACTGACATTAAATGGAACATTTGGTCAAACTTGAAGTCATACTGCTCACAAAACTGATTTCAGAATTTATTTTATCGGTTTATATAGATATTTAAAATAATTCGTAATACCTAACATTATCTTTTATTGATTACCTTTTTATTTCAGAAAATTTACTCGAATGTTATAAATGTGCAGACAATAGTGGCCCCAAATGTGAAACATACAGTCCCACTAAGTGTACCGCTACAACACCGCAGTCAGATTCTTCTTGTGTTAAACTCATTGCAGCTGGTCAGTAACCTTTGACTACAGAACATTGTACGTAACAGTCTTAAAACTTGATAGATAACTTTATATTATTGTCTTTCAGATGGTGAATCAACAGCAACTTTTAGAGACTGCGTTGTGACAACACCAAAGGGAGCGTCTGATAGTGAAATATGCAAATTTGCGGGAAAAGATAAGGGAGATGTCAAAGAGTGCCATGTATGTCACGAAGATTTATGTAACGCAGCAGCTTCGATTACAGAAGGCGCTTTGCTGCTTCTTGTGGGGGTGCTTTCTGCTGTACTGAACTAATAAATTAAATTCGTTAATTTCCATTCCTCCTTCTCCTCCTGTTAGAGTTTTATCAGGTTAACTTCACTTTTCAACTTCTCCTTACACCTACTCTAATCCTCCAATTTTTCAACTTCCTTGCCACAACTCCTACTAGTTTCTCTTCCTCTGCGACGTTCTTCATTTCTTCAGTATTTAATTTATTTAACGTCGGTATTTTTCCGATGCTAAGTCTTATCACCGCCGACCTCCTACTATGTTGACAGTATATATGGTGTTAGGACCTCATATATCCAGTTTGATAATAACCCAACCCAGAAAATATAACTCTCGAAAACACAGCAGTCTAGGGTGAAGTATCAACGTTCTCGCCCACTGTGTCGTGTAAGAAATAATAAATATAAGGATAGTAGTAGATAACAAGACAGTTTTAAATAAAGAAATATAAATTAAATCATGGTTGATACTTCTGTATCTCACATCTTATGCATATTTTAATCGAACATAACTGTAGCTTAACTAAGTAAAATAAATGGGTAGGCAAATGAACCAATAAATTTAGAAATTGAGATGAAAGTGAAATTACCTTCATATGAAATTTTTAATATAATCAAAAAATTAAACTTTAATATGAGAAACACAGATTTCATTAACAAAAGTCAGTTAAAAGGAAGAGATTATTATATGTTACATCCAAATTTAAGTAAGAAGAGATGGTTTAGAAATGAGTCCCGCAAAATTATATCAACTATAATCAGAATCAAAAGTAATCATTGCAAAACTCCAGCTCACCTGTACAAAATTAATATTAAATCTGACGATAGATGTCAATGTGGTGAAGAAGGAACTTTGGATCATATTATATTTGAATGCTTAAATTATAGTTTAGAAAGATCAAAATTGAATAGTGATATATTAGATGTGATTAAATTTTTTATTGCTATACTATATATTGCTATATTATTGCTATATTATATATTGCTATACTATATATTGCTTTTTATTGCTATATTATATATTGCTTACTTTTGGCTCCATATTTAAAAAGCCGATATTCCCATTCGCATTCGCATTGGTTTGTGTCCTCATTTTTTAGTGGTCGATTTTTCAATTGTTGATTGAAATTGATGTTAATAAATGTGTATTGGCGTGTCTATTTTATTAAATATCTAAATATTGACGGAGATATAGCAATTAAAAATTTGAATTGTAGTTTTAGCGCTAAAAATGGTCGGCCATATTTGTATGACGTGAAATGCATTTTAACGTCAGTTATTTGTTGAGTAGGTCAGTACTGTGGTAATGTTCTGTAGCTGTTGGTAGTCAAATAATCAAGTCAAGTCAAAGAATAATAAGTTTTATTTTATTTAACCCTGTTATGGCACACATAATATTGAAATTTGGTTATTCCTTGAAATAGCTGTAAATAATATTTGATATTTTGATATATAAATACAAATAGCAGAGATTTATGAGCTGTAAGGTTGGTAACCTTACACAAGGATTGTGATGTCACATGCACTTGGAATGTGTACAACGTTGAATCCCTTTAATAATTAAAGAGACACAATGACTTTTTTAATTGTTAATATCTCCTTACATATAAGGAGTTATTAAAAAATGATTGAACATTTGAGGTTCTAGTAACCCACTTTATCAATATATAGTCTTCTACTCTTTTGTAGAAATTAAGACATAGGACACTGCCCATTGTTGAAGTTGAAAATCATATTCTCATTCGTATTCGTGAATATAGGAAATCATACATTCGTTACATCCCTAGTACTTATATATTTTTATACTATATATTAATGTGTCGCTATTTGTAATGGGAATAAGTCTGTGGGCACTCGTCTCTTGAGTCTGGTGTATTATTCTCGACAATATAAAATAATGTCCTTTTTCAAAATGATAACATATAATTTAGTTCTCTCTAGTATCTAGTTTTTCAAATTATGTAAAGATTAAGGTAGTAATATTTTTTCATTAAAAAGATACAAGCGCAATAGTATCACACAATTTTCAGCAAATGCATTTCCCATCTTACAATCTTTTATTTTATAGCACTTTCTTAATAATAATAATTAAAATTAAAATAAATAAATAAAATAAAATATAATAAATACAATAATTTAAATAATTTTTTTGACCATCAAACATTTTTTATACATCTTTTATAATTTATAATTCAATTTTACAAATTTCTAAATATTTCAATAATTCACTAATTAATTATGAATCACTTAACAAAAATTTAGTAATAACAGGAAAAAATTTAATCACATCTAATATATCACTATCTCACATTTTGATCTGGCGTTGATCGTTTAATTACTATACTTAGTAATATAATATAAATCTTATTATTTGTCTTCTCAGTAAAGATATGATATTTATAGTTATAGACCCTTAAAAGACCCAGTGTACACACGCAGGGTTAATATAATTAGGTTGATAGTGTGTAAATTTTCATAGTTAATTAAAAAAAACTTAGAGTGTATATCAGAGTTATACGATTTTACATTTAAGAAATAATGTTTTATCAAATGTCTATCTGCTAAGTTAAGAAGGCACATGACGTACCGCCAATGCAAAAAATTATCTCTAGGTAATATGAAATATAAGATGGATGAACATTTATCCAGACTGTACATTTGAAAATGAATTTTTCAATGGGCTTTGTATTTTTTTTTAGTGGCCGTTTTTTTAATCTGCAATTGAAATAAATTTTAATATATGTATATTGACTTTTTTCATTTTTGTAAATATCTAAAAGTTGACGAAGTTATTGCTATAACAAATTTGAATTTCAGTTTTGTCGCATGTTTTAGATATGCATAATATGTCACATAAGATTATAATATTTTTCTTTTATCGCAACCTTCGCTTTATACTACTTCAAGAGATACACAGCCTAGCTGTATACGGTTTAAAGTTATAGTTACTTAAGCACCGGAACAATGAAGATATAATAAATATGGCAAATTTACAGAACGTGACGTATCATGCTTTGGGATTTTTATATAACGTTATAGAAACAAAATGATTTTCTTTAATATTTAATATCTAGTGAAATATAAGGAGTTATTATGTAATAATTGGACATTTCAGGTTCTGGTAGCCAACTTTATTGATATATAGATCAGTTATATAATCTAGAAATTAAGTCATGGTTGACAAGTCCATTTTTAAGTATCTTGTTAATTTGAAAGATACACTGGAAAAGAAAGAGACATCGCAAAGCTTAATTAAATAGTGACAAAAAATTATAACAAATTTGTTGTCTAAGATCATGTATTTCTGTTTTAATTTGAGCGTTTAGTTTGTTCAGCTCTGTTTTTTGTATTGAGTGATCTTTTGATTCTCCTGATTTTTGCCATAATCATCATGTAGTATTTCAGACATGTATCAGTTTTTTGATGAGTGTTGTTTGTATGATTCTAAACAGTGCAATGAGTTTTTTTGTTATTGGAGATTTGGTCACTATTTCAATGGGCTTGTGCACTCCTTTTTTAACGGACGATATTTTAATTGTTGATTGAAACAGATGTTAATAAATGTATAGTGGCGTGTCCATTTTATTAAAAATTCGAATTGTAGTTTAACGCTACAGATGTCGGCCATATTTATTACGTAACATGTTTCACTATTAAGTTCTGTGTTTAGGAATGCTATCACTTTTACGCTCTGTAGTATGAATAGTTAAAGTGAAAAATTTACTATTTCAATTGTTAGTAATATCTCCTAAAATATAGTTATTAAAACATAATTGGACAGTTGAGGTTCTGGTAATCATTTTAGAAATATATTGCTCAGTTTTATAGAAATTAAGACATGGTTCACAAGCCTATTGTCCTGCTTATTTGAAAGATACTTTAAAAGCATCTGCTAAAGTATTTGCTTTTGAGATATCACTAAGCTTAATTAAATAGTGAAAATAAATTATAACAATTTTCCATTTTTCCATTTTTGATATCTAAATTCTTGTGTATCTGTTTTAATTTGAGCGTTTAGTCTGTTCAGCTTTGTTTTTTGTATTGGCATCTCCCGATATTAGCCTGATGCATCAGTTATTTGATGTGTGGTGTTAGTATGGTTCCAAATGGTGTAATGCGTTTCTTTATTATTGAAGATTTGATCACTATTTTAATTATGTCCGTGATGAATTTGACAGCCTCTTAGCCTTAACTCTATGTTGGTGTGACTTGATGTAATCTTACTGTTAAATTAAAGGGCATTTTTGTAGTCATATTTGGTGTTTGATGTTCCAGTATGTATGTCCACATTGTCGTTGTCAGTTGATGTCAAGATTATTGTTATGACAGATTGTCTTGTTAGTATTCCATGTGCTTTCCAAAATTTTATAATATATTATAATATATATCGATGAAGGTTTTTATAACATGACACAACTACTCAGTAAATATTTTGGAGTCACTTTGACATCATATTGAAGATGCGTATGACATTTTTGTCATGAAAGACTTCACTTACACTTCAGTCGTTCATATGAAATGTCTTTATTATCTTATTGGCTACAGCTGGTGAAACCACTCTACCTGTCGGAATACAAATGAAGATAAAGTTGATGCGAACTATAATTGAAGTGCAATAGTGATAGAAACTTCACAAAATGAGAAGCGAATTGTTTATTGGATATGATCAGAACCTTTATTTTTTTAAAGGTGTATATATATATTATTCAAATATTACATGCAAATTTTAATTTTAATGTTTCATATATCTTATTTAGCTTTTTTATTATTAATAAAGGGACAGCGCGAACGCAGTCCCAACTACCAAAAATTACACGCCCCGAGTCTCCGCGAAGGATAGTCGGCAAGGGTCAACCCAGTCCAAGTGCAATGAAAGGGCCTCGCCTCGAGGGTGCCGCCTTAATGATCACGGTTTCCCCTGCGCCAGGTAAGTATGCAAAAACTAATAAAAAGTGTGGACTAGTACAATTTAGGGGCTATTTCATACGTGACGCTTAATAATAAATCCTAGCGATGCCATCTGATTTTGTGAATAAAACTTATTCTATCAGCAATCTTTGATTTGAAACTAAATATATAATTCATTTCTAAATTTCAATGTTTGTTCCCTTTCCTGACTAATCATGTATCTTGAACCATGAAATCTTTGTTCTGCATTTTCTTGCTCCCACCGCTATTTCTTGTGTCTATCTCTATCCTTTCTTAAATTCTTATGTGTTATTAGCTGATTGTTTTATTCACTCTTGCCCTATCTATCTCCATCTGTTATTAGAAACTTTAAGGTGGTCTCGTTCTATCATTATATAACTAGTAATATAAGTAGCTACATCCTTCGTTCTATATCCGGTTAGCCAGTTAGCTAATCCGCAACTTAGTGAATCCATAAAAGTACACGGATTTATTGTTGATTTAAAATAAGGGCAATTATAACTGAAGTTTAGGTATAGGGTGTTTCAAAAAGTTTCGATTTGAATGCATATAACGAATCAGAAAGCACATTTCTATAGACTCCAGTCAACATTTTGGAGTTACTTTGAAACATGAAACAATTCAATTTGATTTAACTCGTTCAAGGAACCCAGTAAACAATTTGGTAAAGTGTCCTGTTTTGTGACGTTTCTATCAACATTGCACTTAAATTATAGTTCGTATCAACTTTATCTTCATTTGTATTCCGACTGGAGGAGTGGTTTCTCCATTTGCAGTCGATCAAATAGACATTTCATATGAACGACTGTGAGACATTGAACTGTAAATTAACCCCATGACAAATTTCTTTTACGCATCTTCAATATGATGACAAAGTCACTCCAAAATGTTTACTGGGAAATGTCAGCGAATGAATTAGTCATGAATTACATCATTGAAATTTATTTTACACATTGAATAAAGTTGCAAATAAATCATTAAAGTGGAACAGAGACAGATATATATATACTTTCTTTTTCTATAATATTCTAGTGAAATGAATGTGGAATTTTATCTCTAATAAAATAAATATTTTCAAGTGTGAAAAAGAATTGATTTCTTGACTGGAACTTTACCTAGCTTTGTCATTTTACCCAAATGTTAACTGGGACATTACGGTGTTTCTCGGAAGCGGATCGTCATTTTTGTGTGTGACAATTTTACAAACACAACGATTCTGCGATTATTGCATCGATAGTTCACTTATCATCATGATGCACATTAATCTCGGTTCAAAAGTGTAGTGCAGTCTCACTGTAGCCACATCACTACTACTGTTCTATTCACCTCTCGAGTTAATTGAAAAATTCACATTTTAAATAATTATATCGCGATAACAACGTGATCAATAATTTTAATTTTTTCTTATGAGGTCTGCGACTAAGATTTTTATAACATATCAAAGTTACAGCATTTAATTTAAAAATAATTAGGCATATGATTTTTATTTAATCAAAGAATAATTAAGTAAAGTTTTATTAAAATCCTGCATTAAATCGAATCTCACTAAATCTTCACATTTCCCCACTATTTCTCTCTTTTGCTTAGTTTTCTTCCACCGGTTTTGCTGCGTCACTCCGTTCTGTCCTTTCAGTGTTACTCACCTCTCTTATTTTATAGATAACGTCTGTATCAATTTATAACCGTAAAACATGTTTTTTTAATTGCGTTGTGAACTCATGTTTTAAAGTCGAATTAATTAAATTAATATTAAAACATTTGCATGTCTATTGGCTTTTTAAATTAGTTTTTCAATAACCAAATGTTAACGGAGATATATCTATTTAAAATTTCTGTTTTGCCGCTTATTTTTTAGCCATATTTTGACGTCACGAGATTAGTATTACAGCCCGTAGAATCGGTTTTACTTACCATTGTTCAGTATCTTCATAACACCAAAACTGTATGTGATACTCGAGCCAGCTGTAAGTAGTAACCACAAACCACATATTAAATAGACGATTCACTGTGAACAAATAGTTTTTTCCATTTTGAGGGGTATGAATCCATTACCCGGGGTAAGGGGAGAGCAATCTATCTCATTCTATTAGTTGTAAAGCATTGCGAATGATCTCACTGTTTGAAAACTTGAATGAGCTTGTGTCCTCATTTTTTAGTGGTCGATTTTTCAATTGTTGATTGAAATTGATGTTAATAAATGTGTATTAGCGTGTCTATTTTATTAAATATCTAAATATTGACGGAGATATAGCAATTAAAAGTTTGAATTGTAGTTTTAGCGCTAGAAATAGTCGACCATATTTGTATGACGTGAATGCATTTTAACGTCAGTTATTTGTTGAGTAGGTCAGTACTGTGGTAATGTTTTGTAGATGTTAGTAGTCAAATAATCAACTCAAGTCAAAGAATAATAAGTTTTTAATTTATTTAATCCTGCTAAGGCAGACATAATATTGGAATTTTATTGTTCCTTGTAATAGCTGTAAATAATATTTGATATTTTGATATATAAATACATATAGCAGAGATTTATGAGCTGTAAGGTTGGCAGCGGTTGTGATGTCACATGCAATTGGAATGTGTACAACGTTGAATCTCTTTAATAATTAAAGAGACAAAATGACTTTTTTAATTGTTAATATCTCTTAACATATAAGAAGTTATTAAAAAATAATTGAAAATTTGAGGTTCTAGTAACCCATTTTATCAATATACAGTAGATTTTCATAGAAATTAAGACATAGAACACAAGCCCATTTTTGACATTAGATTTGTTTACATTAACCTACAAATTTGTTTATTTATTTGTTTACTATTTAAAAGTGACATTTGGTATCAATTTATTTAAAAAAATATTTTATTATATATAACGGTTATTTACACATTTGGTAATTAATATTATATAGTGAGATATTCTTCATTGGTGAGTGTTGTTTATATTATATCTTTATAACATATTTTATTATTAAAGATTTTTGCTTTCAGTTTATTGTCAGAATAGCAAAATGATGGCGTTATGTTCTAGTTGTAAATCAACGAAGGGGGTATCAAAATTTCGCTTGCCTAATCCAACTAAAATGGATAATCATAACATCTTTGATGCATGGATTAAATTTATCAACAAACCCATATTGCCAACTCAAGTAGGGAAGAATTATGCCGAAAGCAAATTGTAATTTGACGAAGTCATTTTTGAGACGAAGACCTAATCTTAGATTTTAATAGAATTGCTCCAAAATTGAATATCATTCCCTCTTTATTTCCGCCAGAAGGTAAGCTGCTGCTGTTGTAAATGTTTTCTTACTATAAATAATGGACAACATTTTTAATTAAATACTTTTTGTAGATAATGAAAACAAGCTTGAAACTGCTTTTACTAATGACAATACTATAGCCCATCAAACCACAAATATCAAGACCACAGTCAACGTGTGTCATAGACAGAGCAAAAGATTCAAAAAAGAAAAAAATATTTTAAAATATTAACGAAGTGAGAAATGTACAAAAAATTACAATTAAAATGTACGATTGTGTAATTTGTGGTAGTAACTGACGTTTTACTAACAGTTTTATGCCTTTATTTCATACTTTGCTTCTGGAACATCCTGTATTTTTTAATAATACAGAGTAGACATCGAAGAAGTTTTTGATTATTATTCAATGATCTCGCCAAAGACAAAATTTCACTAAAAACTGAATTTTTTACATTAAGATTCAAACTCAAATCAAAATACGGTATAAAGGTTACGCGTACTTAGTGGTTCTGGTCTGAAATTGTGTTCGTGACACATATTGAGATTGTAAATTTGACCCAGTTTGGCTCTGTATATAGTCACAGCTCACAGTAAACGCTGAGCTAAGATTTTCTACGTTTTCTGTTGATTTATTGGATTTACAAAATTAATCCGTTGAATTAATCCATTCAGCTTGACGTTTAGTTGGCTATAAAAGGTCATGCCAGGGGTTGATCGATGTCAGTGGACACGTACAGCCGTGTCTAGGGCTGTTGATAGAAAGAAACACCCTCCGAGGTGAATTAGCATCTCCACATCAAGTTTATTCCTGCATGGTCCAAGTACATCGTGTTCAATATGGCGTCGTTGGCATTATTTGACCTTCATAATAACTTGACAGTGTTTAGGCCAGAAGCAAGGTGAGTTAATTATACTTATTATACGTAAATTATTGATTGTCTGTAGAATTCAATAGATGTTAAACATTTAACTTTTGTACATATATTCATAAAAATTACTGCTAATTTTAGGTACTTTATATTTTAACATCCATAAACCTGTTTGTAAATACCTGGTATTCTATATCTAAGCTGATAATTTTTCAAGTTTTATGCTATAAACAGACCACTTCAATTCTAATTGAATTGAATCTGAATTCGTAATTGGGTTGGGAATACCAAATTGTTTTTGTGTGAAATTCCAAAATTTGTAATTACCATACTAGGCTAATGTTATTTACTCAAGCGTCCGAAGGCATTCGTAAGAACCTGAAGGAACCCGATGTTGATAAAGTTGTCTATCAAATCCTCAATTATCCAATTATTTTTATTAAATTCACAATATTATTGAAGATATCAACGATTGAAATAGTCATTTTTTCATTTAAAAATTCATGGAGTAAAATTTTCGAAAAACGATTTTAGTGTACGATCTTCTCCTTCTTTCTCACTACCATTTACCAATCTTTACTATCACTGTTAAACAAGAGAAGTGCGAAAGAGATACAGTATTAGACTGTCAAAGCTATAGCAAACTATTGAGTGACGAAAAATAAATAAAGTTTCTTCTCGAGTTCTTGATGTCATCAACTATTAGGATAATAACAGGAATATTACACAGTAAACCTTAATTCAAACTTTAAATAGTTATTTATACACTGTATATTGATAAAGTTGCATATCAAAACCTCAAATATCCAATTATTTTTATTCAATTCATAATATTATAGAAGTTATTAACGATTGAAATAAATATTTTGTCCTTTTAATAATTAAAGCGGTTAAAATTTACAAAAAATAGCAGAGCTCTTGACGTCATTCATTCTTACCTCCTTCCTCACTACCATTTGACTACCTTTACCATCGATGTTAAACAAGAGAAGTCTAAAAGAAAAACAAAATTAAACGTCAAAGCTATGCGATGAAAAATAAATAGGATTACTTTTCGAGTTTTGACGTCATCAAGTACTAAGATAACAACAGGAATATTACACAGCTGAAACAAAATTCAAACTTTAAATAGATATATATCCGTCAATTTTTGGATATTTAATAAAATAAGAACGCCAATATACATTAATTAAGCAAATAATTCAATAGATATTTAAAAAATCGAACTTAAAAAAAAATTCACAACCCAATTCTAAGTTAATATTCCAAATTCAATAAAACACTAATCTAAACATAACAATATATGGTGTCATAACAATATCCATAACACTTTGCTTCCAGGTTATCAGCAGACACTCGATTGTTAGGATGGAACGTCCCTCCCTCCGAGTTGATTCACATTCCTGACCATTGGCTGTCGTACCCTGAACCTGAAGCGTCCATGCACTACCTCCTAGGGCTGCTGTACGTCGCCTTTATGTTTGTGGCTCTCATAGGAAATGGACTGGTTATTTGGGTGTTTTCAGCGTAAGGTTCTCCACTGTTATTTAGATTTGGCTTCTTTCAGTGTTCACCTGCCCAATACATTATATATTGTTTTTCCACAGAGCAAAACCTTTGCGGACGCCGTCTAATGTCTTTGTGGTAAATCTCGCTATTTGCGATTTTATGATGATGATAAAGACGCCCGTCTTCATTTTTAATTCATTTCAACGAGGATTTGCAACTGGCCATTTAGGATGTCAAATTTTTGCATTCATTGGCTCTCTCTCCGGGATAGGAGCAGCGATCACCAATGCATGCATTGCGTACGACAGGTAGGCTATCAAACAAAAGTACTATTCATGTAGCTGATACGATTATACGTAAAATATATGTAACTGCCATATAACCATAGGAATTATGGAGATTTCTCGGGAAATCGCATGGATCTTTAGTTCCGTTTCCAGGAAAAATTACATAATTTGCCGTACTAGGAATAATTTATAAAAAATAAAGACAATCAATGAATTTGGATATATATTATGTAAAAGATAAAAATATTTCAATGTTTTAAAATTAAGAAATCGATTGTAATTCTGCATTTGAATTTACATGACAGTTTGTTCTTTTCAAATGAATAGCAGATTCCATTAAATCGATATCCGCAAGAAGATGAATAATCAGTAGTTAGCATAATTAACTCTTGCAAAATACCAATAAGATTGCCGAGATATTTATTCTGCTTCTAGAATATATGTAAAATAATCATAAATATTGTGATATTTATAAACTTCTGCTCTTTTGACGCTAAAGCCGTTATCGCTGTTTAAACCAGCTGTTTTATAATGTCGGTTTATTGATATTTTAGTATATATTCGGCATTCAATGCATTCTATAAATAAAATACTTATATTAAAATCTTTTACTTGAATATAATTTTTAACAGAATTAATGCTTCAAATTGTTAACAGAATTAATATTTCCAAATCCAAAATTCCGGGCGGAGTTTTCTCCATGCCTCTTCTTTAAATTTTAGAATTTCTAAATTTCGAAATATTTTCACATTGACTAACGAATTAAATATTGAAAATATTTCGAAATTTAGAAATTCAAAAATTGATAAAACATATATCGAAAATTTGTGTAGGAAAGTATTGAAAATTGAATATATATTTATTTAATGAAATGAAAATAAATATTCTTAAGATTGAACACCTGTTCAAAATCATATTCTAGCCAAATATTTAAACTGATGATAATAAATTTACAAATTTAATAAAAAATTACAAATTATATTGAACTCAAATCACATATGCAACACACACGTTGGTTTGCGACAAGGTAAACCCTTGTATAGTAAAGTTTATACAAGTAACGCGACCTTATTTAGTTTTTTTATATTCATGGGGAAATTTATTTTGAAATTTTTCCTTTCCACGAACAGAACAGGTCGGGAAAAGAGCACAGCAGTAACGCTCGCACTTAATTGTGTTTAGGATCCATCTGTATAAATTGATTTTTATGACGAAAATAAAAATTGGATAATTTGCCCGGAAAATCGAAAAACTGAAAATGCTTTTTATATATGATGTTTGTTGCTATGCGCCCAAATGTCGTTTGACAGCTGATTGTCATATTGTGAATCAAGCTAATAGTGATGAAAAATTTATTCAGTTGTTTATTTTCAGTTGAATTGTGAAAAACAGTATTGAAATTTTGACAGTTCAGCTAATTTCAAATATTTTTTTAAAATTTATTATTAAAGATAATTTTTTTTAAAGGTATAATGTGATAGCCCGGCCATTCGATGGAAAATTATCCCATACCAAAGCAATCTGCATGGTTATCGCAATTTGGGCATATACCATTCCTTGGGCAGTCCTTCCTCTGACTGAATTCTGGGGAAGATTTGTTCCAGGTAAATTACTTTATTGCAAACTTATATTTCTTAATTATTATTTAACGTCGTTCTATTTGCAATGTTGGCAATTTACCTCCGCTAAACAGAGTTACATATATTTAAGATTTATTTAACATAACGAAGTTTACTTTTTTCTTAAATTTTCTTAGGTTAATTTTATATCAGGTTACGTAACAAAAATTCTCCATCACCATAAAATAACGTTTGCTGACTTTAATAAAACTTTTTATGCAAAATAATATAATATTCTTTCTATTTTGGTGGCAAAATTATGTGTTGTGATTTCATATACGAGTATATCCGTTTCCTAATAAACTTATGATTATGGATGTACATAATCAATTTAACTTAAGAAGAACCACAACTAAAAAATATAACTGTGGTTTATCCCCGGACAACCAAATTAAAGATTCTTAATGTCTTTTGTATTCATTTAATAACAACGTAACGTTAGGTAAAAAGTATTACGTCAAGCAATACATGAACTTACGTTTTGTGATATTGGATATGGTGTCGTGGTGTCATATATGCGAACTACACCGCTGCCTCAATCAAATTAATACTGATAACAACCACACCCGGAAAATGAGCGCTGCAACCCAAAGTCTGGCGTCAAACATAAATGATCTCAGCCATTTTACCGTTGCTAACTTCTTTAAATTTAATATTTTTTAAAGAGTTTTGTATTTAAAAGAGACTTTGTGTTACAGAGGGATATCTTACGTCGTGCACTTTTGACTATTTGACGGACACATTTGACAACCACATGTTCGTGGCTGTTATTTTCACCTTCAGTTACTTGATACCAATGTCTTTGATAATCTACTACTACAGCCAGATAGTCAGCCACGTTGTTAATCATGAAAAATCGTTGAAAGAACAAGTAAGTAGTGCACTCCAAATGATATATGTAGGTAGCCCACCTCAGGTCCGTAAGGCTCGCATCAAACACAGAGGAAAGTCGAGCACTCGATCACTACAGGTTCACTGAAAACTTAGATCCGGTATCTGAGATAGTGTTGTTATTCGAAGAAACTTCCTTGAAAACATACCGGAAAAATACCCAATAACTTAAAAATAACGATTCAAATTATATACTATCAATAACCTAATGGTACTTTTTATAATGCTTAAATAAAGTTCTTTTAGCGTATTGTACAGACCCCGTAATCCCGTTATTAAGTTAAAAGTTTTATTATTCTTAGTTTTCACAAAAAATTATTTTACAATTTTTTATTAATATCTTCATTGATCCGGTGCCGTTTTATTTAAGTAACTATAGAGGCAAATCAAAATCGAAAAAAGCCTTAGATGAATAATGTATCTAGGTTTTAAGCTTTCTTCCACTGACTTTTAATGATTTTGGTAGAGCAAAAGAATGTTTTGAAAATGAATATTGCTATATTTTCTAATTCCAATAAGTCCAATTTTAAGTAGTCCAATAATAAGTCTAATTTCTAAGTCCAATTTTTATATGCCTGATAATATTTCTAATGGTTTGTCATAATTTTAAAACCTATATTATGGTTCTCAAACTTACGATTAAACCTTAAAAATATATAGAACATTAGATAAAATCACTCAAATATTTTATACCTAATTTTACATAATATAGGATTCTATAATTTAAATATTGAATGTTTTGTTAACTCAAATTTTCAATATTATTAGTAAACTATGAATTCGGTATTTTCAATAATGGAGAATGTATACGTAAGTTAAGTTGCAAATCTATTGCTATTTAAGTACACTCTTGCCATCTATATCTAACTATATAACCATGAAGTAATGTTTCTCCTTAAGGTGAAACGATACTTGGCCATTTTTTCTAGCGAAATATAGATGGCGATACTATACAGTAAGTTAAATATTATCAAAAGAACCATGTTTTTATGTTTAAATCGTTTTATGTAAGTAACTATAAAAGCGTATCAAAATCTAAAGCTGCAATTAGTTAGATGAATAACGTATCTATATTTTAAGCTTTCATCCACTGACTTTTAATGAGTTGGAACTGCAAAAATAACTTTTGAAATTGAAATTTAACTAGAAAATATAGCAATAGTCATTTATAATAATTAACAATTCAATTTTTCAGTTATTTACGTTATATATAACATGTGTTTGATGCGAACCATGTACACCTCTGGACGTTTACCTTAGGTCAACAGATGCAAACGTATTTAATAAACATTTTCATTATAGGCAAAGAAAATGAACGTAGAATCACTGCGAAGTGGCCAACAAAATACTCAATCGGCAGAGATTCGAATCGCAAAGGCAGCCATTACTATCTGTTTCCTATTCGTAGCTTCCTGGACACCATATGCAGTACTGGCTTTAATTGGAGCATTTGGAGATAAAAGTCTATTAACTCCTGGTGTGACAATGATTCCAGCATGCACCTGCAAATTCGTTGCCTGCATAGATCCTTACGTTTACGCTATAAGTCATCCCAGATACAGGTACTGAGACTTACATTTAAATATTGGTTCAATATCTTGATGCAACACAATTATAATGGGGTTGTGACCCATATCTTACAAAATGGTGTGACAAGCTCTGACAAATGTCCAATTACTTTTTTTAATAAATCGCAATATTATAGGAGATATTAACAATTAAAATAGTCTGTAATAATAGTCACTTCAATCATTAAAGGGAATCAAAGTGATTCATAGGTTCCTTTTTCATGAGTTGCTATTTCCTTTCTACAACAGGGTGTAAGACAGATGTATCTCAGTATCTCTTCCGATACGTCATACATCTGGTCGTAACTCATAAAGTTGTAGACCGTGTTCACATATCTGTGTTCAATTATTCGTGCTGTTTACCGATTATTCGAGGTCGAATGGACGTGCACGACCAATCCGCGAACCTTTTGTTTTTTAAATATGGCAAATATTCAGCAGCCGAACATTCCTTTAAACTTTTGACACATTCGCTTAAATAAAATAAGAGTTAAGTTATTACAGGGACTTGTTTAGTATTACATAAATAGCAATGATAACATAATAGTACAAATTCTTAATTGGTTGTGAACCATAACTGCTCTGTGTATTGATAAAGATGCCCATCAAAACCTCAAATATCCAATCACTTTTATTCAATTCGTAATATTATAAAAGTTATTAACGATTGAATTAGTCATTTCTTTTCCTTTGATAATTAAAGGAGTACAAATTTACAAAAAATGACCGAGTAGTTGACCTCATTCCTTTCTCACATTCTCCCCACTAACATTTGCCAACAAATTTGTTAAACTAGAGAAGTGCAAAAGAAAAGCAGAATTAAACGTCAAAGATGTTACAGTTGTTGCGTCAACCCATAATTTTTCATCATAATATAATGTCGTAGTATAAAACGAAAAATAAATAACATTACTTTCTTCTATTCTAACGAGTACGTGACGTCATTAACTACTAGGACAACAGTTGTAATATTCAACAGAACAAAATTCAACCTTTAAATAGATACATATAGTTCAAATTACGAGAATTCGGCGGCGACTCATACTAAAAACAAGTTGTGAGATATAAACTGCCGATATAACTAAAAAACACTGACTTACTTATTTTTCTATAATGTATATAGAAACAAATAAGATAAAATTCATTATCGTATTGTAGATTTATACCGCTCTTAACACCTCTTTTATTCTCGCAATTTGAACTATATATGTTAATTTTTAGATATTTAATAAAATATAAACGCCAATATACGTTTATTAACCAATATTTCAATATAGAATTAAAAACTCGACTCCAAAAAATCAAATCACAACACGTTCTGCTTTAATGTCCAAGTCGTCAACGAATGTGTAGACGGTACTCGAACATTACCGAAGTAATTATTTCAATATTTTGATGTATTTGATGTTTGACGAATACGCACTAAGTTTGCGTTCACATATGCGTGCTTGTACAGAAAATCCAAATAAACAGACCCTACAATGCATATGTTGATGTTCAAAAAAGTAAAAATGCCAATATAAACCTATATTTCAATCAAAAATTCAAAAGTACCTCAATAAATGAGTTCACAAGTCCATTAACAAAGAGGTCTAGAGCTCGAAAATTTAAGTTATTTTGAGGATTGGTTTTCTTTATAATAAAAATAATGAAAAACTGAAACAGACCCTGTTGAAAAATTGGTGCTGGACGATTTTTGTCGATTTTGGCTCTTCCATTTATCTAAAAATAGACACCAAGAAAATTATTCATTAGTATAAGTACAGTTATGGTCGGGACTAGAGAAAAAAATAATTGAAAATGGACAAAATGACACGCTTTTGAAATTGAAATTTAAAAAACCGGGTTCTTTTTCCTAGTTATTTAAAGAGGTATAGGACGTTAACTTAAATGATGAAAACGTTGTGAAATTTGGAGGGTCGATACAAATAGTAAAAATACATGCTATCTCAAAATTTTAGAGATCTAGGGTTCCTAGTTTTCTTTTTATAAATGATTAAAAATAGTCATTTTCCATACAAATCATAATTTTTAGCTCAATTTCACCACATAATATAACTTTTAACTATGAAAAAATGGTGACACGGCTTTCAAGAACTAGGTGTATATAAAAGATTTCTGTAACTATTGCAAAAAGAAAATTATTAAAAGGATACCTATATACGAAAATATTTAAATAAAACCAGTAAAAAACAGTAAGTGTAGATTATAAGCCGGCAACGTTGCAAATCCCAATTTAGGCGGGAAATTCAAAATCGGAATAAATGTTATATAAAATATAACAATTTATTGGTCAAAGAACCAAATCACGCATACGTCAACACACGTAAATTTGCAGCGTTGCAAAATTTATTATCCCTTTTTCAAAATATTTATTTTGTATTTAAATTAAATTAATATAAATTTGATATTAATTATAGGTAATTTTTAATTTATTAAACTATTATATGCATAAAAAATCATTTTAACAAGCAAAAAGCAGTTTAATAGGGAATTGAAAAATTCATTTTCAAAGGTACAGTCCCAATATTTGCTCGTTCCTCATGTACTTCGTATTTTGCATTTCGTATTACTGAGAGATAAACTTTTTGCATTGACGGTACGTCCAGTACCTCCTTAATGAAAAAAATACGAAATTATTGAAATACAAATTGATTATCAAACGATAGCTATTGATGTTGGGAATAAACGCGATTTGGTTGAATAGTTTTTTTTCCACAACACCATGCCGAAAAAAGTAGTTTTCGGATAAATGAGATTAAAGTTTTAAGTAAGGATATTGCTATATGGTATATGCTATGACTAAAACGGCTGTAGAAACGAAAATATTGTCAATATCCTTACAAAAAAGAAGAGTATATTTCTGAAGACTATACTTTCGAAATATATACATAAAAAAACGTTTTTTTATTAAGAAAGAAATTCAAAATTATGCTCTTTAAACTTTTTCAGTAAGTAATAATTTATTGTCATTCAGGGTCGAGCTTCAGAAGAGATTGCCCTGGTTGGCCATCAAAGAAAAGGAAGTAAGTGACAACGCATCCAATGTAACTGACAACACGCAGGCAGCGGCTGTGCCGAGTTAAACATAGCTGGAAGGAACTACCTAAAACACTATTAAGAATTACTGCTCGATTTGTCTGATGCTGCTACTTCTTGTAATAAACTAATAACATCAACGGAAGATTCTATAGGTTCTTGAGTATGAGAATATATCATCTTCATCTTCATCTTCATCTAACTCAGTATTTTAATATTTGAGATTTTTACATTTATGGTAGGAGTAACAAAAATGTTTAAGAATTGCTAATATTAACCAATATCACTTATTAATTTTTTATTTTATTTTCATTTTCTTAAAATATTATAAATAATTATTAAAAATTGGTAGTAGGTAGTAGATATTGGAAAAGTGAAACAAATTTAGGTTAAAAATGTTTATTTCTGTGTTTTTAACTTATGTTAACAAATTTCTACCAGGGAGATAAAAAATTTAGTTCAACGCTCTATAAACAAAAACATATTGATAATTTTAAAATTTCTGCAAATATAAAATATCTTGATCTTAAAATCAATTTGCAGGAGGAGAATTTTATCTTAAACTGTAACTATTTTGAAATTAGAATATGGTATAAGTTGTAAGTTATCCCTTTAAGTTTTTCTTTCTTTTCATGTATTTATCTCATAATGATTATGAATATCAATCATAAGTTAGTTGTGTATAATATGAAGTATAAGCATCAGGCGCAACTTATTCTAGAGTGTAAAAATAAATAGATTAGATACTAAAGAGTAAATTGGGACATTGCTCGGTATTCTCTTTTTAAAGTAACATTTGTTGACGACTGGATACGAATTCGTGATATTTCTAATAGGCAATCATCTGATTTGCTCAATTTGTTTAATATTTTATTTATTAAAAACAAAATGAGCATTAAATTCGATTGTTGGACTGATAATGAAAAATAATAATTGTATAAGAATTGTATTAGATAAATCTTAACAGAAGGTCTGTAAAACATAAACATTTCCAAGCATTTAAAAAATTGTTTCTATAACCTTATCCTAATTCCCAATTATGCGATTCATTTTTAAGAATATATTGTAACCATAATTCAGGATAATAGATCTGATAATATATTATTAATATAATGATAATAGATAAGTCACTCCAAAATCTGCTATCGTTACAGTGTTTTGCTTGGACGCCTGTTTGGTGCGTCATTGATGTGTTTTTTAGTGCATACGCATTGTGTTTGGGACCATAGCAACGCTTTCCTCTTTGAATAGACTCCTGTTAGGGCCTTCGAGCCAAGATCAACTCTAGTTGGTGTATGGTAGTGGTACTTTTCTGCCGAAAACAGAGTCAAATGTAAAAAACCATGGTTCCATCAAACTATTCCATTCCAAGTGTATGTTTATATGTTTACGCGATTCGTATAATGGCTCGAAAATCTATTTGTATTCCTATTACGTAGAGAATTTCTTTTGAAAACTTTTGGCTTTCTCGGATTTTCCGGAAAGGCAGAAAATTGAAAATTTGCATGCGTATTAAGGTATTCAATGTTAACATATTTCGAACTTTAGAAATTAAAAAATTGATAAAAGGGACGTTGAGAAAATTGAGGAACCCGCTAGAGAACTTTAGAGAAAGTTCAAATTTTGGATTTCATAATATATATATATATATATATATATATATATATATATATATATATATATATATATATATATATATATATATTTATATATATATATGTGGGGTTATTTTTTAAGATAGATTAATTTTAAGTTAAGTTATATTTAGTTTTAAGAAATAGCAATAAGAAAACTGTAACCTAGGTGTAAATCTTTGCTGAGACAAGCAAGTGAACGCGAGGCAGAACGCCAAAGCGAACTGGTCAGGACGCCGTTCACTAGCTAGCTGTAAAAGATGACGACATCAAGGGCGTTGGCTAAAACATACGTACGAGGTGTCGTGTGCAAAAGCAGTCGAAAGTACAAAATGGCGATAGAAGAATGCTAGTTGCATTTGGTTGTTATTTTTGTGTGTTAAAATCATAGTAAATTAATTACTAGGTGTAATATAATTGTTATTGTGATTTACGTTAATGTTAGTTAGACAGCAAATTTAATGTTTAGTACTAAGGTGTATTTTCATTAGGAATATTGTGTTGTTAACTATTGGACAATTGTACTGCATATTACGCGTGTAATGCAAAGACAAGTAAAACATTGTAAAGAACTATATCGTATTTAATCTAGTGTATTTTGTTGTAAATATAATTAAGATTAATTAACTTTATGTAGATGTAATATTGTGACTTTGATAAGTGATTAAACTAGTAATAGCCAAATTATGTGTTTATTCGTTCATAAGAAACTATATTGTTGTATTGTACATCAACTGGAGGCTGATGTTATTTATAACTTATAATTGTGGGAAAGTACCTACAAATTGGGACTCGAACCGGGATGTGTGCAGAGTCAAAACCTACAGATTATGATCTCAACAGATGGTTAGAGATAATGTCTACAAATTGTGAGCTATCAATAGTGATTGAATAGTTATAGGCTGCATAATAGAATCGCAACACGTGGTTGTTAATTCTAACCTGCAAAGCGGAGTCTGTACCGAGATGGGAATGGATTCAAAAACTACTAATGTAGATTAAAAACCTACATATATATATATATATATTTATATATATATATATATATATATATATAGGCACAATTTACAGATGAAATCTGAAATGAATTTGTTACGTCACTGAAATTTTCTGAATTTCGTTAAAGCAAGTAAAAATGTCTGACTCTTAAGCGAAGAAAGAACTTCTCCTTAATAACAGTGATGGGGCTCAACAAAATGAAGGAGGGTCTATTAACATTATTCCTGTTGTAAAAGCACAGGATGATGAAGGTGGTGAGGAAAGTGAAGAAGAGGAAGAGTTGCAGGACCCACAGGCAACATTGCGGGAAATATGTGCGGAGGAGAGACACGTTAAGGAACTGTTTGAGAAGTATCAGACTTGTAATGATCGCGTAAATAGCAGGTCACAAACTACTGAGACATGTGTTGAACTATTCGATTACCTTCACGTTTTGGATCACTGTGTAACCAAAGACCTTTTCTCTCGACTAAAGTAGAAGCGTGCTTCAGAAATGTTAACGTCTCTAAAATAATTTATAACAGTAAAAATATTTGATTTCAGAATGTAGTCATTTTAAAATTAATGAAATGCATACATGTAATCAAGATGTAAAAAGTATATATATATTCACAATTTTTCAAATATTTGATTTTTTTTTTGTACCGGCAGCCTAAGTAGCACTGCTACTCACCACTATCATTAAAAATTCCAGAATGCTAGTAGTTTTTACACAAAAATCAATACAAATTATTTTTTTCCATAAATTTTTTAAAAAAAAATTATTTTCAGTCCACTTTAACTCATCGTGGTGTAAAGAAAAGCACTACTTTAACCAAGTTTTTTTTAAAATTGGCGCAACTACTCAAGATTCCAAAATAGTATAATACTCCAGGAAAATTACCAATAAAAAAAATGCATACTACTTCTTAACAAGAACCAAATTTCATAAATTGTTGTTGTTGATAGTTATCACTTTTACAATACCCAAAATAGGTTTTTTTTATTGTTAAATGAATTAAAACAAATGGTACAAACAATTTTTCATTTATTTTATTACCAACACGCCAAGTCCAGTCAGGTACCTCCTTTGCACAGGTGGTTAGTAACCAAACAGTGAAAACCCAATCTGAACAAGTGCAACAAAATCATAGTGAATCGAACGTGCAGTCAAATGACATCGCCGAACTAAAAGTTATGATGAAAAGTCTGGTGGAACAAATGAGTACAATGCTCAATCTCATCACAACCTTAGTCTCACGTTTGCCAATCTCTTCACGTCCCTAAGAATCGCACTCTGGAAGAACGCCAATGGTCTTGCGAAACACAGCCAAGAAGTAAATTCCTTCCTTCTAAACCATAACATTGACATTTTGCTAGTTTCTGAAACGCACTTTACCACTAAAAGCTATATGAAGGTTCCAAACTATAGAATATATGACACTAAACATCCGGACAATAAAGCGCATGGAGGAACAGCTATCATCATTAAGTCTTCTATACAACACCATGAAATTAATGAATATCGCCAAGACTTCCTGCAAGCAACAAGTATTGTAATAAGCGAGCTGAACAGACATTTAACTATCTCCGCAGTATACTGTCCACCGAAACACAACATAAAGTCTGAACAGTTCTACTCTTATTACAATACACTAGGTCCACGTTTCATATCAGGAGGGGATTTTAACGCAAAGCACCCCGAATGGGGATCAAGACTTACAAATCCTAAGGGAAATGAACTGGTTTTACAACCCTTTCAAGTGGTGAACCGACGTACTGGCCAACGGATATGGCAAAAACTCCTGATCTAATCGATTTTTGCGTAGTAAAAGGAATTTCCTCTAATTATCTCAAAGCTGAGTCAAGCCTGGATCTCTCATCTGACCACTCACCAGTCATCGTCACATATATTACCCAAATGATGTATAAAGTACCCCTCTTCACAGCACCCAACAAGTACACAGACTGGAGTTTATTCCGAAACTTAATAAATGCTAAACTTAATTGTCACATCTCACTCAAATCAGAAGAGGACCTTAATCAAGGAGTTAATCTCTTCAATAATGTGATAAGAGAAGCCACCGAAGAAGCCACACCTCCAAAAAGTGTCTTCAACCGAGTACATGGATGCCCCCCACAGTTGAAGAAGAAAATTGCTTAAAAGAGAAAGTTGAGAAGATCATGGCAAAACACCAGGCTCCCATGCGAAAAAACAAAGTTCAACCGTGCATGTAGGGAACTTAAATGTATGCTAGAAGACATGAAAGAGAAATCACTGCAAAATTATTTAAGTAATTTAACAGCTACAGAAACTACCAACTATTCACTGTGGAAAGCAACCAAGCGGCTTAAGCAGCCTACAACTTATATTCCGCCTATCAAAACGCCAGATGGTAAATGGGCTAGAACCAACAGTGAGAAAGTCACAATTTTCGCTGATTACTTCGAACAAGTTTTTAAACCATTTCCTCCAACCCGCAGTGAAGATGAAGAACAAAACATACATGAATTTCTAAGAGTCCCATCGCAGTCAAGTGAACCTATAAAACGTATAAGAGTCAAGGAAATACAAAACCTAGTAAAGTATAATATAAAAACCAAAAAAGCACCAGGTATTGACAAGATAAACGGAAAAATTCTGAAGGAGTTACCGGCGAAAGGAATGAGATACCTCACTATTTTATTCAACGCAATTCTAAGATTGAAGACATTTCCGCTTAAGTGGAAAACTGCAGAAATAATACTTATTCCAAAACCAGGTAAAGACGCAAAAGAGGTATCGTCATACAGACCCATAAGTCTTCTTCCGGTAGTGTCAAAACTTTTTGAAAAACTTATTCTTAAAAGACTGAAGATTATTTTCGAAAATAGCAAACTAATTCCAACACATCAGTTTGGCTTTAGACAACAGCATGCTACAACTGAACAAGTACATCGAGTAGCCTGCACTATAAATTCAGCACTACAGGAGAAGAAGTATTGCTCAGCGGTTTTTCTTGATATCAGCCAAGCGTTTGACAAGGTATGGCATCCTGGACTACTGTTTAAACTAAAAACTGCAATGCCAAATGACTTTTTCCAGATACTAAAGTCTTATATCACAAACAGAAAGTTTATGATAAAATATCAGAATGAAAAATCAACGATACGTGACATTGAATCGGGCGTTCCTCAAGGTAATGTTCTCGGACCAGTACTATATTTATTATTTACTTCTGACCTTCCTACCATGCGTGAAACAACAGTAGCAACCTACGCTGATGATACCGCAATTCTGGCACTTCATGAAGACTCCGTCATTGCTTCCGCAAAACTGCAGAAACATCTACTACAGATTCAGAATTGGTTAAAAGATTGGAGAATAAAAGTAAACGAAACTAAATCAGTTCACGTAACTTTCACACTAAGGAAGAATTCTTGCCCCCCAGTCACACTAAATAATTTACAACTTCCACAGGCAGAGACAGTAAAATACTTAGGTATCCACTTGAACAGACGCCTAACATGGAGAACGCATATCTGGAAGAAACGGTTGCAGTTAGAAGGTAAAAGAAGAGATATGTACTGGCTCTTGGGCTGGAAGTCTCAGTTATCAATCAGTAATAAACTATTGTTATATAAGGTCATACTGAAGCCAATATGGACATATGGGATAGAGCTATGAGGCAGTGCCAGCAATTCTAATATAGAAATCCTACAAAGGTTTCAAATTAAACTGTAAACGTGCCGCGATTCGTTCCAAACTGGTTAACACATCAAGATCTTGGGGTTCCATATATAAGAAGTGAAATTAAGGATAGCAGCAAGAAATACGTAAAAGGACTAGAAGTTCATCCAAATGAATCAGTTGTACAACTTTTCCAGCATAAACCGATTAGACGACTGAAACGTAAAAATCCAATTGACCTACCAAATATGGTGTAGAATAGGTTCCATATGTACTAATTATTAATGTAATAGGTTAAGTCAAAGGGCGAGTCATCGATGGATGGCTGTAAAAAAAAAAAAAAAAAATTATTTTATAACTTTATTACATTATTTACATTGCAGTTAATGTTCTATAGGATCTATAGGTCTAATGACGGATCTCCAAATATTGTGTCGCCAAAATCTTAAGTGTCCTCCGACTCCAACTGTTGGTCATGCACGTCCTGTGGGTTAAGTCACTCAGCACGTTCAAGCGACTATCCGCTGGTTCTTAAAGCATAGGTCCCACTAAGGAATAATTCCGCGCTGAAAAATGTCGCGAATTCTGTAACACATAGAATCATATGAACACACTCACCTCTAGATTGATACAAAAACAGCTATTGAGGTATTCTAGATTAGATTATAGATAAAATATTTCCGCGAATCTATTTTTTCAGTCAGTAAGTCTCCAACGTCGTCATTTCCTTGAATAGGTGAATCAGAAAAAGATAACATATCTAATATTTATTTAATTATACTATTAAGTATACAGTGTTGAATTATGGTTGCCATATGGTAGAAGTAGTAAATGCTACGCACCCCGCGTCCACAACAGAAAATGTTCATCTTTAAAAATTTTGGTTTAATATTTTTCTTCAGATCTGCCATTAGAGCAGGACAGACGCGTGAGATACTGGGTAATGGCATCTTTAAGCATTTCTGTTTTCACAATCACATTCGATTTTGTACTTACTTTAAAACTCATTATGACTCTTTGACATTTGCGCGTTGACAGTATAAACCGTATTATTTTTCATAAAATAATGAAAAACAACGCGGTCCTGAGGAATTTATCCGCAGTGTCTCTTAGATAGTTTAAGGCATAGACGAAATAATTCCGCTCGGCTTCTTTCCTTACGATTCTAATTCCATATACTAACATGCGCGGAATTAAAATCGTAGGTGTATGTTCATATGATTCCATGTGTTATAGAATTCGCATTTTTTTTTCTGCGCGAAATTATTCCGCAGTCGGACCTAGTCCTTAGTACATAGAATTAAGCCGCGCGAAAAAAACCGCGCAGAACTTAGAGCTAAGTTACTGTATCACTGTATCATTCTGATAATAGGCACTTCTGTTCCTCTGCATGATGTCATGGGTTAGGATCGCGTTGAAGTCGTAATTGCTAATAGTAAGTCGAAAACAAATTGAACAACATAAAAAAAATTTTTGTCGAATGTTATGAATTTCAAAAAGCATCAAAGAATAACAACTATTACAATTAACGCTTATCTCCTGATTACGATTCTGGTATTCTATAAAACGTTAAAATAAATACAAGCACCGCTTTACCTTATCCGGGATATAACTCATAGGTTTGCATTCTTTATCTAACGAACGGCTCGTTCTATATTTAAGTTTTAAATGCATAATTTTATATTGATAAATAAAATAAGACAGTGAATTTGTTGAAACTGCAACATAAATTAATTACAAAAGTTTTAATTGTTTTTAAGTAGTATTCTCTACACTCTTAAACAAAAGTGTATAATATATTTGAAGCACATTTTACAGCCAGTGTCTCATAAAAGAATTCATATTCCGTATATTAACTTTTAAAACATGCCGTGCATTTTAATAGAACTGTTTTGTAAAATTATATTAATTATATAAATTCAAACAAAAATTCAAGATAATTTTACAAATTTATTAAATTCAGGAATATTTTGACAGTATAGTTCATAGATATCTCACCCAACTTGACAACAATTTAGTGACTAAGTCTGTAGAGATAATACAAATAAAAATGTCTGAAAGCCGGACCCAAAGTTGTGAGACGATGGACGGTGAAAAAGTTACTCTGAACCATTATGACAGTCTGGTGGGTGAATTGAGGTGTCCGGGGTGTGCTGGCCCACTGTCTCCATCTATTAATCTTTGTGCAGTGGGACACAGCTCCTGCAACGCCTGCAGTAGGCTCCTGAAGGAATGCTCTGTCTGTAAGGTAAATGAGTATAACTATAAATTGAGTAAAGTTAGTACTATAGGGTGGGCCATCTGTTGGTTTCGTTTTCAAGTAAGTATTATTTAGATATTAGTAACCATGACAAAGTTGAAATTGGTTGACATTTTGACAGACAGAGGCGGCCTTAGAGAGTGGTAAGCAGGGTCACGGGGCGCGGGGCCTCGCATTCTCGCGCAACAACCCAAGTAGAAAAATTAATTACTATTAGCCCGGTCAATATAGACATTTAAAATAACAAAAATTCCCGGAGAGCCAAATATTGGTGAAGAGCTAGGGTTTACCATTACAAATAAAGTTTTAAAAATCCCCATCGATTCTATGTGTGCTTCAAAAGTTATTCGGAGTCAAAGGTCAAAATTTTAGGTTTTTTGGATTTTTCTCGAAAACGGTAAGTTTTATCAAAAAAAACCTCAAACCAAAGTTGTAGATCTTAAAATTCTCTACAAAAATGGTTCTTATGATTTTTTTCCTTAGAGTTACCATACCTGAGATATAGGGAGACTAAGGCATGTGCCTTAGTTTATCATTATTAATATTTGTCGTCTTTGTGCTTGTTAACTTTTATAAATCTTGCTATATAAAATTTTATTTCTCGTCAATTATCATCAAAAATACTTACTTACAATTTACATAAATTAAAAGAACAGGTGCCTTGCAAAGTTCTGCTGCCCGGGGCCTCGCAATGGCTAAGGCCGCCCCTTTTGACAGATATGTAGTGTCAAATCTCCGGTAACGTCGTCTTTTGTTTTTTATGGAACAAGACGTTTTGTGACAGTTCAACTTTATTTTTTTTAGTTATATAATTAAATTCAAAACAGGAAAGGGTGTACAGTGAAACTTCGCTTAATGAGCATAAAAAGCATTGAGCATGAGCATTCAAAGAAAATACATTGTTAAGGAGCGTTATTCATCTTCCTCTTCCATCAGCTCTTGACTATGCTCTTCCGCACGCTCATCGATATCTTTGTTATCCATGCCCAGTCCCATCATCTTTGCCAGAAACACAATCTCGTTGATTGCAGGTTCCACAGGTACAGTTTCAAACCCATTAAAGTCACATTCGACAACGCTCTTCAGCCAAAACTTCTTCCAAGCAGAAATGAGGGTCTCTTGGTGAACAAAAAGTGAGTTAATTGAGTGCAAGAAGCGTTAGAAAGGTCGCAAAGAAATGCGTTTAAAGTGGAGTTGGGGTAATGTATACCACACACACGCTCTCAATCTATGTGAAAGCGGGAGTGCACCACTCAGTTTAATGTTGGAATTAAGTGCCAAGGGCTGTGATGAAAAAACGTTGACAACAGAGTGTACTTCAAGAATACCGCTTTTCCAAGAATTTGAAAGAAGTGATAGAAACAAAAGCAGAAAAATGACGATACTATTGCAAAAGTGTGTCTATGTGGAAAATGGTGGAATGGTGATAGAAACAATAGAACATTTGTGATAGAACATTTTTGGTGGAATGGTGGAATGATGAATATTGCGAATTAGGGCGAAGTGCAGAGTGTAATTTTGAGACTGGTAAGGAGGTGGCAGGGTACAAAGAAGTTGCAGAAATGATAATGATTATATTTGGCCGGTGCACATTAGATTCACGAACGGTAGTATTGGTGACGTAGTATACTAAGCCGGTCTAACTTTATATTTCAATTGTTGGTGAAGAGCTGATAGCTGTGAAAGAAGCTATATCATCAATTGAGAACAACAAATTGTCGAAAGATGTAATATGCGAGTTAATGTATACTTCTGACAGCCGAAAATAATTAACAAATTTATATTGAATAGTTTAATTTGCTTATTAATAAAACATTTATTTTAATGTATTTTATTAAATTTTTATATTTGGTATAAAAACACTAATACTATTTATTATTATTATTAATTATTACAATATTATTTTAATATGGTTTTGTTTCGTTTCTTTTGCACTTTATGCTTTATGTCTTTTTAGACTTTTGTATCTTAAATTTAATTTATGGTAATGTCAATAATCTGCGATAGAAATTGACCATTACTGAATCAAAGCAACACGTACAGCTATTGTAAGGTTTCTCTAGAGATTCTTTGAGCAAGTAAAAGTAGACGATCCCGATTGATGCTTGTACTTTTGCAGGCTAACTTAAAGTATCCCCCAGAACTGTATATATAGATATTATTTTGTAATATTAGTTAAGGGTTTTAAGTTAAGTGGTTATTCTGCATTAACGTGGGATTCCCTAAGTAAAACGATCTCAGAGTCCTTATTTAAAGTTGTTTCGGTGTTTTTGTTAAATTTGAAATCATAGATAGTTGCAAGTTGAAAGTTATGAGTTTTGGAATAGTTTGAGATATTGTTTACATTTATTTAACATAAAGCAGTTCTTGTGTTATGTGATTATTATTGAATCCAATTTATGAGTGCAGAATGAAGATAAAACATCTGTAGGTCGTAATCCCATGTTAACTTGCGTAGATTCAAAAGCAGTGGTGGAAACATTGGGGAATAATGGGATTACCTGCAAAGCAAGAAACATTTTATACAGTAAGAAAAAATAAACTAAGGATAAAACGGTTTGATTTACCGGTAGAATGGATTCCTACTCACGAAAAGAAGCACAGGAAACGAAAGAGCAAAAAGAGCAAAAGACCAGAGCTTGAGCAGTAGCGAGCGTAGAAGATGAACGATGTGGACCTTTTCGCAAAATGCAAAAACTAAGTGAAAGAGAACTGGCAGAGTATGTGTGATAATTCGAAGAATAAAAGGAAATTTTATAAAATACAGTCTTGATACGTCGTTGGTTCGAGGAGAGTGAGTGGATCATACCGGGGCGTCGGCGAATGTTAGAAGAAATCGAATAGTGCAGGAAGATATATGTAGCTGTGGAAGGGGTAGTGTACTCAGAGGATATAATCTTGGAATGCAGAATAACAGAAGGATGCAGAAGTAGTCTATATAGGGATATTATAGAGAAGGGTTTGGCTTTGCCAACGAACGATCTAGCTCTGCTCATAAACCCTACATGGCCGGTGTGCTTGGTTATTGACAGGATATGGAGCATGGCAAGACTTAAAGTATTAGATTTTAATATAATGTATTGTAGATATTGATACTGTAATACAAATTTTGGAAAACAGACCATAGATTGATCAGAGCTGCTTTTTACCAAGAGGTACAGTTCTTCAACAAAGGTGTCCTGATACGATAGATAATAATTCAACGTTATTCAAAATCAATAAAAGATGTACCACTTAGTAGTATTATCTTAGTAGTACCAAGTACCTTATCGTTTAAAACATTCTAGCGAGTGAAACGAGAAAAAAAGACAAAATTGTGTCTAGAGGAAAAAGAAAGTATAGTTCAAATTACGAGAGTTCGGCGGCGACTCATGCTTAAAAGAAGTTTTGGGGTATAAACTGCCGATATATCTAAAAAGCACTGACTCACTTATTTTTCTATAACGTATATAGAAACGAATAAGATAAAATTCATTATCGTATTATACATTTGTACCGTTCTTATAACCTCTTTTAAGTATAAGTCAGCGCCGAACTATCGTAACTTGGACTATATAAGAGTTGAAAGAGTCTCAAATATACAGTTTATTTAATAAAATGTATGTCTATTATCCTTGCACCAGAGTTCATTAAAAAAATGTTTACTTACGGCTTTATTAGCCGTTCGTAAAAATATGATTTTCTTAATACTTTATATTTTACGTGATGCTATAATATAATAAGAAGAAATAAATATTACTATAGTTACACAAATTTTTAAATTTAACATAGAAACTTTTCTCACAAAGCCCTTAAAGCATCCAAGTAGTTCACTTAGTAATTTTACAGTGTGGGTGTAAACAATTTGTTATTATTTTACGCGACAAAACAATAATATTGGTATACACAAACGTTTCGACGTGTAGTTTCTACATTTTTGCTTTTATCTCACTCTGTTATTTCATATAGCTTATTATATTTCTTAGGCCTGTACCGACGAAACCGCAGAAGGTAACAATGAAAAGAAAACCATAATCGTAGATACAGAGGAATTTAAAAAAAACCATAAAGGCTGCATGGGTACTTCCACTACAAATGCTACCACAAAACTAAAAAGACATGGACTTAATATTGAAGGTAAAGTAATGACAAATTTACTTTAGATATTTTGTTCTATTATTTAAATAATTTCTTGTATTAATATTTTCGTGGCATACTCATTGCAGAAAATACGTTGCACCAAGGCAAGCAGGGCCTCCACGGCGACACCTACCACATAAAGTTGCTAATGTTATTCTTCATTAGAGGAATCAACAACGGATACAACTTCCGGTTAGGCAAGGAAATGAAAAACGCAAAAAAATTTGACGATGTATTTTTTGAAGTAACCAGAGATGACAACTGCAAAGAATTTCGTCTTCTACAGGCAAAGCACAAGAAAAATAAATCAGACAAAATTAGATTTAACAATTTATTGACTGACAGTGACAGTGATTACAGCCTCGTGAAGTATTTCTTCTCGTATCAGGACTCCAAAAAGGAAAAGTTTCTAAAAGATGGGAAAATTAGGAATGTTATAGTCTGTACTAACATTGACTTGGATGTTAGCGACCAATGTACGACATCTAGCGGAGCAACGGAGAAATTAACAAATGTAGTTGAGAAAATCACTGAAGTAGATGACATATTATATGTTGATAAACCAACGGCTTCGAGGTATCGTCTAAACAAGAATATAATTCCGTTGTTGATGCCACTGCTGCAGGAATATAACCTCACGCGGCTCGCAAGAAAGCTGGTGGAATGTTTGTTAAAAAATAAGGAAATTCAACGTCACCACAAGAGCAATATCTTTTATTTTTACCACGTGGTTCTCGCAGCAGAGGTTTTAGACATACCCAATAAAAGATTTCGGCAAGATTTCGTTGCGGGTGAATCGCTAACGGAAAACGCTAGTAAGTTTAGACAAGCATTAGAAGCAGAAATTCTAAGACAGTCGAAGAACGAGTTGAGTTTATCAAATATAAATGAAGGAATCAGTAACAGAAAGATTACCTTAAAAATACCTACAAAGTTTGGTGAAGGAAAAATGAAAGGTTGGCCAAACAATGCAATTTCTGATAAGGATTTAAATGCGTTTATACAGGATTTAGTATTTGCAGTTAATCAACCTGGGGAAGACGAGTTGGGTGAAATAATTAAGCAAGATTTGCTCAACCAGTTCGGTAAGGAAAAGTCGAAGAACATTTACAACGAGCTCTGTGTTAAGATGCTGGACTGGTTGAATGGAAAAGATAAAGAGTTTTTCACAGATGATGATGGAAAAACATTTTTTGCAAATATTATAGGTGCAGTTTGGTTTGGGGTGGGTCCACTTGTTGAATCTTTCACGGGAAGAACGGAGGAACTGAATAAATTGCATTCTCTTGTGCAACGCAATTATAAAACAACGGTTGTATGTCAGTTGACTTCCATAACCGGTTTGGAAGGAGTGGGGAAGAGTGAGCTGGCCAGGAAGTACGCTGACGAGTACAGGAAGTGTTACGACGATAATGTAATTTGGATAAATGCAGCCACCAATTCAACACTTAAAGAATCGTTTCGAACTTTAGCAGAAAATAAATTAGGAATTAAAACGGTAAATACAAATGGACAAGAAAAATGTGTATCTATTATTGTTCAGCAGGTGTATAAGTTTTTTTTCAGTAGAAAATGTCTTTTTATTTTTGATAACGCGGAGTTTTATGAAACTATTAAAGATGATGATGCAGGTATTGATAAATTTATGCCGTTGAACTTGGAACCAAATGCCAACAAGCCTTATTGTTTAATAACTTCACGTAACAAGAAATGGGGAGACAACACAGAAGAAATTGAACTGAGTCTGTTCAAAAAAGAAGAAGTTACATCTGTAATCAATCCAGTATTAAATATAAATCACACGACACAAGACTTGTGTTCTTTAGTGGTGCGAAATGTGGGAGAGCGATTACAAATCAAAGAGTGTTTGAAACAATTAGAAGAGCAAACAAAATCAAACCATAATGGTTTGAAACGTTTAGAAGAGAAAACAAAAAAGAATATAAAACGAAAATTTAAATGGTAAACACTATTTTAGACAGTGGTAACCATCTGAAGAGTCCTCTGCATCTCCCACGCGTTTTCAGCGTGAACGTTTGCAACTAACTTTAGAAGCATACTAGATTACTTCAGCAAATAGCTAAATTTAAATGCAGGAAAACTTGAAAATAGTGTGAACTAACCCTTGTGTAATCACATAGACAAAAATTAAGAATAATATAGTTCAGAATAAGTTCAATACTTTGTAGTGATTTTATAGTATCTAATAACTGAATTACTTGATATTTTATATTATCCTATATTATAATGTTCCAAGTGTATATTTATATGTTTGTGTGTTGCTGAAATTCGTATCGTAGAATGAAAACGTCTCCGTCAATGATTTTGAAAGTTTGCTATTTCGTAGAGAAAAGAATTCTAAAAAAATATGTAAAACTAGCAAACCCGGCGAACTCCGTTTCGCCATCAGATGGCTTCGTTTTATGTAACATTTCGTTTGGTGATTAAAAGATGAAGAAAAAATTTTTGTTTGTTTTATATTTGAAAAGGAAAAATTTTATTTCATTTCACAACAGTTGCATGTGAAAATAAATAATTGTGTAATTCCACAATCCAATGACGCTAAATATCTCGGTATACATTTGGACAGAAGGCTTACCTGGCAAAAACACATTTTTAAAAAGCGTAAGCAGCTTGGTCTTAAAATCAGGAAAATGTATTGGATAATTGGTCGAAAGTCAAAACTCTCTCTGGACAACAAAGTACTTATATATAAAACCATTCTGAAACCCATCTGGACTTACGGAATTCAGCTTTGGGGCACTGCATGCAACTCCAATATAGCCATAATCCAGCGATTTCAAAACAAAGTACTACGACTCATTGTAGATGCACCATACTACGTCACAAACGAAGTCATCCAGAAAGACATCCCAATAGCGTCCATCAAAGATGAAATATACCTATCCAGCACAAAATATAGTGATAGATTAATCAACCATCCCAATGCGTTGGCGAATCAACTGAACGTGTGTGACAACAGGGAACCCCGCAGATTAAGGCGATATCAACCAATAGACCTAACTTTAGGTCCGCGATAGGGAATAGTGTACAATGTATGATATATTATAATAGATTATTGTATATAAAAACAAGAGGGCATTCACTGGAATGTTTCTCTTACATGTCTTAATTAATTATGTAAGTTATCATGTAAGAAGCTTATTGCCTACTTAGGCAGATTGCTGAAACAATAGGAGAAATAAAAAAAAAAAAAAAAAAAAAAAAAAAAAAAAATTCACAACAGTAATGAATTCATTTCGATTAGTGTTATTTAGTTGAACTTCTCTAAGTAAATGAAAGTGAATCCAAAGTAAATACTGAATCGAAGCGTTATACGTGTCCGCAAATTATCCGTTTCATTGAAGTGCTCTTTGGTAAACCACATTTTTTGTTTTTTGGTCTGACGTTAACACAAACAAAGCGGATGGTGTCCCAACTCGTGAACACGCAACGTATAACTGCCCATGTGAAAAACAATGATTTTCTAAATTTATCCCGATAACACTAAGCGATTGGCCTTGCGACTTGTTAATTGTCATTGCGAACGCAAGGCGAACTGGAAATTGCAATCGTTTGAATTCAAACGGAAGATCAGTCGGAATCATTGGTATTCGAGGAATACATACATTTTCACCTGCGTACTTTTTGTTAATAATGGTTGCCTCAATCAAATTCGGCATAAGTGTTTTTATCGAAAGTCGAGTACCGTTGCAAAGTCGCGGTGGATTCAAATTACGCAATATCATAATAACTGTACCAACTTTGAGTTGCAAGTTATGTGGTGGAAATCCTGGTAACTCCAGAGAGTTCAAAAACTCCGTTGGATAATTTACTACATCATCGGGATTTGTTATGGAATCAACGGATTTGTATGTCACCAAATCGCCAGCAATTTTTGATTGAATGGTGAAATTCAGTGCGTGTACATCATTATTCTTTGCGGCAAGAATTGCTCGTTGACTTAACCAAGCATAATTCTGATAATTCTCACTAATGTTTGGGAAAACATTTTCAATAAGAGCTAATTGAGAGTCTACAAATCGGCAAAAGTCGTTGGTAAGAGTAATTAATCCAGATGTCGCATCAACTGGGACTTTTCCATTTCCAACAGCTAACAATTGTTTGGAAAATTGTGCAGCACTTTGAAGTTGAACTCTCATATTAATGGTTAGCGATAATGTTTTTACCTTATTCCATAAAGGTGATGCCTTCAGGCAAGCATTCAATTCATCTGCAGGCGTTCCACGGGGAATTACTGGCAACGTCTGCCTGAAATCGCCTGCCAACAATATCATCAAGCCGCCAAAGATGTTGTTATTTCGCCGAAGATCCTTCAGTGTGAAGTTAAGTGCTTCAAGTGATTTCTTATGTGCCATTGTGCACTCATCCGAAACAATGAGGTTGCATTGCATCAACAATTTTTCCATTGCACTGGATCGGGAAATATTGCATGTTGGAGTATCAATTGTGTAATTGGATCGACCATCTTCAACGTGATGTTGTATCTGTCTTGCCCTTGCCAATAAATGATTGGATATTGGATGTGTCTCGTTTATACGATGCATGATATTGCTTCTTCGCTGAACGACAATGTCTCGCGATTTAGTTGGATCGCCAACAATAATTGTAGCAACATCATTAACGGTGGGTGCATTGAATCTTCGCACATGTTCACCTGTTGGGGTACAATCCGCTCTTATGACAAATTTGTGCGTATCCGATGGCATTCGTTCCAATGCTGTTTTGAACATATTAATTACAGCATTATTAGCGTGAAAAAATGCTTGCAACTGTTCAATAATTCGTCTCTTTAACTGTTGTGTTCCCTGTATATTGCACCGCACATTCAGCTGATCCACCATCGACGAAATGAAATATATTTGCAGAAATTGATGCGGTTCATCTGGTGTTGGCACCATTGAACCATGCAAATGATATATTTATCCTTGTATCTGTAATTGCAAACAATCATTTGTTGAAGAATACGGTGTAACTTCTGATCGTGTGATGGTGTAGTGTGTGGTGTATATTGTTATAGCACACATTCCACACGACACAAACTAACAATGTCTCTTCAGTATCTTTGCTGACCAAGCACTCTAGAGATAGTAAAATAGTATATAAGTAATGTATTAGTCTTAATCTAGTTAGTTCAAGTTTATGTATAATCTGCATCGTGCAGATAGTAATTAGCTGGCTCACCATTTGAGTTCATGTATAAACTGCATCGCGCAGTTAGTAATTGAATCAAATAAATATTATTTAAGTAAACTTAAAATAAATTGTTTTTTTTTATTAAAGTCTAAATTACTCAAACTTTAATTGGCGCAGTCGGTAGGATATTAAGGAATTACAATCGCTGTAAAGTTTTCCATTTTTATGGTTAACATAATATTTCGAAACCTACAAAAATAAAGTTAAAGAATAAAGTAAACTTAATAAATAGTGGAGTGAAATAGAAACAGAAGTTGAAGTGCTCCGAGACTCATCGACCCACTAGCAGCAGCATATGGACATGAAGATCTCGCAAGGCATCGCGGTGATAATCGTAATGTGAGTACTCATTCATATTTCCTTTCTATATTCACACTTCCCAAAAACAAAAATTATTATTATTTTTACAATAATATTTCCTGTTTAAAAAGGAGTATAAATCGTTTATACAGGCCTAAAACAGGTATTAAATTTAAAAAAAGGAGTATAAATCGCTTATACAGGCCTACCAAATATTAAAAATAATATTAAAATAAATATTACACAACGTAATACATAATAATTAAATAATAATTTTCTAAAAAGGAATATAAATCGCTTATATAGGCCTAATGAAAATTAAAAATATCAAAAGTAATATTAAAAATAATATTAAAATAAAATATTAATTACATAACGTAATAAAATAATCAAATATTAATTAAAATAATAATTTTTAAAAATAAAATTACCCTATCAATTAAAATGGCGAATTTTACGGGCTATTTAAACTATATAAAAGATTCAATGGAGAGAATTCGTTGGCAGAATTCATAAAACACTGCCAAATTATTATACAAAATTTTGGTCAATTCCCCACTGAAGATGAGGACCGATTGGAAGCCAAAAAACACAATGCCCTAATACTCATGGGAATAAAATCTAAGATTGTTGGTAAAGCCGAAGCTACACTAGAGAACAGAGATATTGATGATTGGGATGACTTAAAAAAATTATTAATTACCCACTTCGGAAACCACAAAAGCGAAACATCGCTAATCAGAGATTTAATGCTACTTAAGCAAGATATAAACGAAACTGCTTTATCATTTTACGATCGCTGTATAAAAATACAAAACGACTTAATTAATAGTATTCGCATTAGTAAACCAACTGTTACTATACAATATGCGAAAATGGAAACATACGCTAACCTAACTTTAGAAAGTTTCCTAACCGGACTAAACGACCCTCTAGGATGTCAACTACGGCTACAAAGCCTAAGCAAGATGGAGGACGCCCTGAAACTAATAGTCCGAGAAGACACATTAAAAACTAGCAAAATACAACAAAATAAATTAATAAGACCAGACATTAAACCTATCAAAACTCCTCAACAATTCCTACAAAAAAACTTCTATCCTAACTTCGATAAACCGAAAATTAACCCCGTATTTCAAAACCATATACCAAAATATAATTCCCAAAACACATCAACATACCGTAACCCAACCAACCCACATAACAATCCTCCGCAACCAAAAACATCAATCCAAACTAACGTTTGGAACAAAAAGCCAAACCAACCAATAAGACGCCATTGGACGCCAATGGATACTAACTCTGGTAACAGAGTACAGAGTAATTGGAAACCCCAATTTTCAAGACCAGGACAAAATTATATTGCGGAAGAGTTAAACTTTACCGAAGAACAGGAGGAGGAACAAGAAGAAGAATATCAAGAATATGATTTTTCGCAATACACTGAATATCAACCCGAAGAAGAACCACAAGAAGAAAACGCAAATTTTCACGTGGACAGCAGTATTACAGAGAACAAATAATCCTAAATAACATAGACTATAATGCGTTACCATACATTATAGATCCTATTTTAAATATAAAACTATTAATAGACACAGGAAGCAATCGCTCATTAATTAACCCCGAAATTATATATAAATATTTACCTGAAACTATAAGTAACGAGCCTTTTGTTATAAAAACAGCCCATAATACCAGCAAGCACAACGAAGTTGCACGAGTACCATTATTTCCGATTTTTAATTCTCCAGAAGAAACGCTTAAATTATATCTATTCAAATTTAACAAAAAATACGATGGACTACTCGGTATGGAGCTATTAAGAACCGTTGACTTAGACTTTATTAATCATAAATTGACGACCAAAAATGCGGTTATACCTATTCATTATCAATGTATAACGAAAGCTCAGTTAAACAAAATAGAGATTCGACATCATCACCTTAATGAGGAAGAGAAATTTAATTTACACAAACTACTAAACGATTATGCCGATCTATTTAGAAAAGAAGAAGAGCAACTTAGTTTCACAAATAACATCAAACACGAAATTAAAACTAATAATGGCGAACCTATATATACAAAAACTTATAGATATCCTTATATCTATAAGGAGGAAATAAAGAAACAAATAAATAAACTACTCCACGACAAAATCATTCAACCGTCAAACTCACCATGGTCATCACCTGTATGGATGGTACCCAAAAAGGACGACGCAAGTGGAAGAAAGAAATTTAGAATGGTTATAGACTACCGTAATCTAAATAACAAAACTATTGATGACAGGTATCCAATACCCAACATCGCTGACATACTTGACAAACTAGGTAAAAGTCAATATTTTACAACATTAGATCTTGATAGTGGGTTTCATCAGATAGAAATGAAGGAATCTGATATTCCTAAAACTGCGTTTAACGTCGAGAATGGGCATTATGAGTTTAGACGTATGCCATTCGGGTTAAAGAACGCCCCCGCCACTTTTCAAAGAGTGATGGATAACATCCTCAGAGATCTAATGCCCCACACTTGCTTAGTCTATTTAGATGATATACTAATATACTCGACATCGCTACAAGAACACATGGCAAAACTAAAATTAGTATTGAAAAAACTGAGAAGTGCAAATATGAAGGTGCAGATAGACAAATGCGAATTCTTGAAAAAGGAAACTGAATTTTTGGGTCACGTAATAACCCCAGAAGGAGTTAGACCTAACCCAAAAAAAATTGAGGCAATCAGAAAATTTCCTACACCAAAAACAATAACAGAAATAAAGTCATTTCTGGGATTAGTAGGGTATTATAGGAAATTCATAAAAGATTTCGCCAGAATAACGAAGCCTATGACTAGATGTTTAAAAAAAAACGTAGCAATAAAACATGACGAAGAATACATCAAAGCATTCAACACAATGAAGGAAATATTGTGCAATTCCCCTTTGCTACAATACCCTGATTTTCAAAAACCATTTGTATTGACTACAGATGCGTCCAATTATGCCCTGGGAGCGATACTTTCGCAAGGACCTATAGGATCCGACAAACCCATCGCATATGCATCGAGGACATTAAACGAGTCGGAACAAAATTATTCCACCATAGAAAAAGAACTCTTAGCAATCATTTGGGCAACAAAATACTTTAGACCCTACTTATATGGAAGAAAATTCACCATGGTCACTGACCATAAACCACTTGTGTGGCTAGACTCATTAAAAGACCCAAACATGAAAATGATAAGGTGGAAAACTAAATTGTCTGACTACGACTATACTGTAGAATACAAAAAGGGAAAGAAAAATACGAATGCAGACGCACTGAGTAGAATCAAAATAAATGCACTTGAAAATGAGGATTTTGACAGTCTATTTAACAATCCGGAAGTTATAACAGCTCTAGACGACTTCATGACGGCAGCGGACGCGCTAGATAACGATAGCTCTAGCCTGTACAATAACCCTGACGATACGGAGAGAAGTGAAGTAAACACACCAGTTTTAGAACCCTTACCGGAAATAGTAGCAAATGAAAGACCTAACTCAATAACAGAGCACCCTCCTGTAATCCAAATACCCAGCGAGGAAAGCTCAGAAGATTCAAACACCATGCATTCAAAAGAAGATTCAACACCAGGCATCACGATCAGCGAGGACCCATTAGAAACTAAAAGAAACCAAATAATAATTATCTCTGAACCAACACCAATGCAATGTAAAAACACTAAAATCGACGGTAAAGAACAAATTAAATGAAGTATTCAAGGAAATCAAGAAAAACACGACTTATTAATATTCACACTAACCAAACTAAATCCAAATAAAACCTATTATATACATTGTGATGATAATATATACAAAATTTATAACGATCTAAAAATTAATACCTTCAATAAATACAAGCTAATACGTTGTATAAAGAGAGTTAGCATTGAAACGGATCCCGACGATCAAAAATACATAATTCAACAATATCATGAGGGAAAGACTCAGCACCGAGGAATAGATGCCACATATAAATTAATTTGCGAAAAATATACGTGGTCTAGTCTACGTAAGGATGTTGAAAATTTCATCAATAACTGCAGCACATGTAAACAGTGCAAATATAACAGAAAACCAATTAGAGCACCGCTAAATAATACCGAAACACCTGAGAGACCATTTGAGAAATTACATATAGATACGTTTGGTATAGACAATACCCAATTCCTTACTATAATAGATGTATTTTCGAAATACACACAGGCATACAAAATCGCCAATAGGTCATCCACAGAAATTGCCGATAAACTAATAACGTATTTCTCACACCACGGCATACCCAATCATATTACGATGGATGGAGGAACTGAATTCTCAAATAATCTCATCAAAGAATTACTAGAATTACATAAAATTGAAATTCATATAACAACACCATACAGACACGAAAATAATTCTCCAATAGAACGGGCACATTCCACGATACTAGAACTATATCGTATAGTGAAACATAAACATGATCTTACACCTGAAACAATCATGAAATATGCTATTATAGGATATAACGAAACCCCACATTCCAGTACAACATACAAACCTTTTGAAATAATAAATGGACACTTACAAACCAAGTCTGTATTGCTTATGGATTATGATAAAAGACTCATGGACTTATACACCCAAAATCATAAAACTAAAATCTCAACCCTATACTCAAAAATTAAAGAAATAAATTCAAATCGAAAAGAACAGGTTATTACTAAGAGAAATGCTATCGTTAAAGACCCAAACGTAAAACAAGGAGATATCGTATACCTCAACACTAAATCAAAACAGGGCAAAAGCCGAATAAAGAACACAGGACCCTTTAAAATACTAGAAGTGTCCGATACTTATATAGCTAAAATAGAAGACCTAAAAAATAAAAAATTAAGAGAAACACATGTAGATAACCTAGTGAAAACCAAAATGAAAAACCCAACTTCAAACGAACTTAACGAAGAAGGAAGTAATGTACTATTCGAATGCACTACACTACCTGTAGATAACATAGGAAAAACCAAAATGAAAAACCCAATTCCAAACAAGTTTAATGAGAAAGGAATTAACGTCCTATTCGAACACACTACACTACCTGTCGATAAATCTAAGACAGATTATATTCTACACCTAGTTCACGACAAATTTAACCCCAGAGACGAAAAACCAAGATACTACAACGGATTCGCAAAGTTAATAGCAAAGGACACACCCAATTTCGAATACATATTAAATAAAGCTAAAAGAACTAATAACCTCGTAGAGGGCCTATACAAACTCACGCGAATCAGAACATTTGGACACACAATAAATCTTGTCTGCAATCAACAAAACTGCCTTGACAAACTTGCCAAATTTCTAAAAGAATTTGAAAATTCACCAACCGAATTAATAATACGAATGCCCCCTATAGCACAAGGACTTTTTAATAGAACAAAAGAAGAGGTCCTAGAAGTATTTAAACGACATGGGCCTACAAAGCACAAATACATCATGCACTCAAATCCCGAAATACAAACGAATTATTTATTTATTAATTAATAATAAATAAATATATTAAAATACAATCAACTACTAAGAAGTCCTGACTGTTGCAGGATCATTACCGCAATCAACACCTGCGATATTAATTAATGCCGAATTATTAAAATCACTGACATAACATTCGCTAAACTAAACACGCTTAGTGGTTCAATCCTAGAACCTGATCACCTATTAGCAAAATTACAAGCAATAAAAGAACATGTTGATACAACCAAACATATCAAACTGCCTTACGATATTACATCAGAGAACATTCAACAATATGAAACTATTAGCAAAGTCAAAGCATACACCAATAAAAACTTAATCGTTTTTGTAATAAATATACCACTAGTAAACCCTAATATATTCAAGTATTATAAACTATATCCAGTACCCATACCTTATAACAATAAATTCCAAATGATTATTCCCAGAACCCAATACACCATTGTGAATGAGTATAAACATGTAGATTTTAATGCACCCTGCAAAGAAATATATAACAATCAATTCCTATGCAAGCTTAGCGAACCACTCAACATCAAGGAAACCACCTGCGAGATAGAACTAATTCAAAACCAGCCAACCAGCAAATGTCAACCCTTAGTGATTTCTCTAACCGACATCAAGATCCAGAACATCGAATTCAACACCTGGATGTTAATCACAAATGACGAAACCAGTGGCACCTTAACATGCAGCAGCCAGCGTGACATACGTCTACAAGGAACGTATATAATACACCTTGCACGAGATTGTCAATTTTCTGTTTCAGATAATACTCTTCAATACATGGATATAGAAGAGAAAGTCGAAGCTTGGAACACCATTTCCCTGCCGAAAATACCAGAGATCCAAAACAAACACCTAAACATCTCTACCGTGACCAACCTAAAACACCTGGACCTGGGCAACGTAGACAAGCTACAGATCACCCTAACCCTACTACCTGAAGACTTCGATGACAGAAAAATCTCAGACTATGTGCACATAATTAATTATACATTATTACCCATATTATTCATAATAATTACTATTGTAGTATATAAGATAATCAAATATTTAAAAAAAAATAAAAATAATAAAAAATGAAAATGCACAAGAAATAGATAGCAAAAATATTGAAGAGTTGCAAAAACCTTTTGCTACATTTGAAGCATAAGATTTTATCTTATAGGGGAGGTGTTATAGCACACATTCCACACGACACAAACTAACAATGTCTCTTCAGTATCTTTGCTGACCAAGCACTCTAGAGATAGTAAAATAGTATATAAGTAATGTATTAGTCTTAATCTAGTTAGTTCAAGTTTATGTATAATCTGCATCGTGCAGATAGTAATTAGCTGGCTCACCATTTGAGTTCATGTATAAACTGCATCGCGCAGTTAGTAATTGAATCAAATAAATATTATTTAAGTAAAAACTAAAATAAATTGTTTTTTTTATTAAAGTCTAAATTACTCAAACTTTAATTATATGTAGTTGTTATGTGTTGCAATTCATTGTGTTGGTGTGAGTGATTGGTTATGTGTGTTGTATCTTTTACCTTGCAAGTCGGCATGAAGCCGCCTTCTCGAATGATATTAGCTCCAAAGGAAGTCATGCGAAAGCAGTTATTGTATTCAAGGATGTGTTGAAGAAAATGGCTGGAGTCGGGATCACTTCCATCGAACAATGGTTTCAGTGGCTGTGGTGGTGTAAGTAATGGATCTAGTTTGACTTTTCCACTTGCGCAGCACAATCCAGCCGTTTCTCTTTTAAACTTTAACGCATTGCATTATCGGCATATAGTCGTCGTTGGTCCAATATCTAAATTTTCATCATCACTGTAGTTCGCAGTGGGATCATATTGGAATGCCAAGCGATTGTATGATGCCAATGATCTTCGTGTGCTCACGCGTTGTCTCAATCGGGCATTTTCTCTTATTATATTTTGTCTTTCTTCGCTTAAGTTCTGTGAATACACTTGTTGCCGGCTTGCATGTCTTGTGCGGCGGCCGATGTTCGCACGTCGTCCTCTAGGCATTTTGGACTATGGACAGAGTGGTGAATGTAACCTGAAATGCACGATCCACATAATTTACACAGTTCAACTTACCACCTTAAAGACAAATGCCTGCTGTTGAAATTGAATAAAAATTTGCACAATACACGTGATTGATTTGATGGTTTCCAATTGAAATGTTAGGAAACGAATAACTTATTTTTTTAACTTTTTTTTCACAGTGAACACAATACCGGTTTGTCACATGAAATTAACTGAGCAGAGAACAATGAGTAGCTGTCAAACAATGTATCACGCACCGGCGCCATCTACTTAAAATATTGGTTTGTATCTATGCTATGTATCAGAGATGGCGCTGTATGTGAAAAAAGATTTTCCCGCTTTTCTGTTGAAATTTTTCCTGAATTCCTCAATTTTCTTGGCTATAAACCTCACGGAGCCCGAGACCTTTCCAACGAATGCAAAACCGTGGAAATCGGTTCGTGCGTTCTGGAGTTATAACGTCAGGAAGGAAAACCCGACTTATTTTTATATAGTAGAAGATAAATATAGAACTGAGTTTAATATTTCAATTTAAAAATGGAATTAAAATTTGAAATGAAATTCAATTCACACACAAAAGACACACGTCGCTTGCGACGGGGGTAAACTATTGTTTATTTATAACTTGTAAGGCAAGCAATTGCATTCACTGCATCTTTCGTATTATCAGTTAAGGTACAGCTATTGTTATCTGAACTTAGTTTATTTCACTTACGCTACGTTTGTGAAATCTATATCAGGCTGTCAATACAATAGTCGAACTATAAACATCTCTAAAACTACTTGGATTGTACAACCATTAGCAAGAAAGCGTCTATTCGCGCGCACAAATGACTCAGTGTATATTGTTACAACTTTACTGGCGACGGCGTGTTTGCGTAATCCTCTATCCTCCTTCCTTTGCATCTGTCCTCTTCAGCTTCCAATACCAAAGGATACAAACCCTTAGGGGCGTAAAAGGGGGATGAAGGGAGTCTGGGCTCTCGAACCTTTTATGATACCAAAGGTACAAATTTGTATGTACGAGCGAGAATTAAGAGAAGGGAGAGTAGGATTCTCGAACCTTCTATATATGCGGTGTATCACGCCTGCGACTTGAGCTCCTTCTAATTACCGAGCGGAGTAATTGTGTTCACTATTTTGTCGCCTTGTAACTTATAAAATAACGAATAGCCACAATTAAAAATTAAAAGAAGGATTAACACCTTTTACAGAATTTTTTTATTAATACAAAACAATTACAACTACTTTATAACTATTTAAAATTACTTTTCACTGTTCATTTGTTTGTTTTGCTCTCGTTGATTTCTTGTGACTGACTGATTGATTGACTGTTGCGCGGTTCTCTGGTTTCTCTTATACCAACGGGTTACGTAGCAGAATACCCCTTTTCTCGACATCTTTCTCTTTCCAGAATATTTCTATATGTCATTATGCGGATACGCTAGTTAACTATACCCTAATTACTACATCATCATTATTGCATCATATTGCGCAATAGATAAAGTAAACTGTTACTATTTAAAATATAAATATTATTCACGAAATATATTTATATTTTAAAACACACGACAGCAACTAATAGTCATCAACTATTAGATGTCACCTTTGAAAGATAAAGTAAACTGTTATAAATATTATTCACGAAATATACTTCCTGTGAAAAACACACGGCAACAACTAATAGTCATCAACTATTAGATGTCACCTTGGAACATCAATAAGAATACAGTATAAAAACGGTATGAACTAAAGAAGAGGGGATGAGTCTTATTAGAACTCTGACAACAGAACTCGGCTACTCTGTTACAACAAACTATTTAACCATTGTATTATCGTTATAATCAAATAAATAATTTGTATTCAAAATAAATTAAGTATTTTTTTTGTGTTAAGTATCGTTCCCAAAACTTAACTGGCGCAGTCGGTAGGATAACTCACTAGCCACCGTGACTAGTAAAAACGAAGTTTTTGAAAGCAGTTATTCCTAAAAAGAACCGAAAAGTGACACTAACTTGTACATACAACAGAACCAAGTTAGGAGTACCGAGTTAAACACTGTATATACAACAGAACCAGTGTCCGCAAACTACTGTATATACATCAGAACCAGTAGAACAGTGAAAAACAAAAGTGAAAAACAAAAGTGAAAACAAAAGTGAAAAACAAAAGTGAAAAACAAAAGTGAAAACAAAAGTGAAAAAGAAAAACCAACTCTGCAACATACCGAACCAGAGCAGCCACAGGCACATCAGCAGTACGAGACTCCTGAGACCTACAAGAATGAGACTACTCATCGCAGTAACTCTAATGTAAGTCAGTTTTTGAATTTTAACAATTTTCTTGCTTTTATCTATCCTATTCCCAAATATTTAATATATGAGCGAAAGTGATAACACCAGTGATTCTTCGAGTGATTACACCAATTTCGACTCTGATCAATTTGACAGTGAATTATCATTTCAATTCGAAAAATTAAATATAAAAACAGACAATATGCCTAATCTCACGGCTGAACAAATTCTAGCTGAGGCTATGAACAGAATTCAGGAATTAGAAACGAGACTATCGGCGTTACAACAACGGACTCTTGTAGAGCAAGTCCAAATACCGCGACACGAATTAGTTCATCCCTTCAGAATGGACAATTCATTTTTCGTAAATATCAAACGTTACAATGGAAATACGGCACAATTATCCGACTTCTTAAAACAAGTAGGAACTATTGTTGAAATTTACGAGGATGCACCCCCAACAATTCAAAAGTATATTGTTGAAACAATAATATCGAAATTAGAAGACAGTGCAGCTTACGTAACAGCTGGACGAAATATACATTCATGGGAAGAATTAAAAACTATCCTAAAAGAAAACTTTGGTGACCAGCGAAACGAGACAACTCTAGTTTGTGAAATCGGGTTACTAGAGCAACAGTTGGAAGAAACTCCACAGGACTTTTATAACAAATGTGTCCACCACAAAGCCGCACTATTATCACATAGTCAAGAAAATGACGACCAAAGTGCGTATGAAGCCAAATATAAATTGTATACAGATGTTATTCTTGTACAATTTACGAAAGGTCTAAGAGGTACCATAGGAGACAATATCAGAGCAAGAATGCCATCAACATTGGAAAAAGCATGGTCATTTGTTATCGAAGAACAAAATGTCAGGTATGCTCGAACTAGAATGGGAAATGAGAAAAATCGTAATCCATTGAGAACGGCGAGAACACCTGAAAACAGTTTCCCTACTAAACAACAATATAAACCTATGCAAGTACAGCATAAACCATTTGTATCTCAACAACAACAGCAGCAACAAGTACCCAAATTTGTGTCTCAAAATGTGCCAAAACAGGCATTTGGTAATAAAAACACAAATAAACCTTTTAACAATTGGAGGCAAACAACACCTATGCAGAAACCACAGTTTCCTGCACCAATGACTAAACCACCCATGCCAAGACCACAGCAGTTTCCACAACAGAATACCCAAAGATGGTATGAACCAATGGAAACATCACAAATGACACGAATAAATCACTTGGAATATCAAGTGAAAAATGAAAATGAACCCCAATATGACAAACCACAAGAATGTGAGGAAAATTATGAAAATCAAGAGGAAATTGAACAACCAGCTAATGAAAATTACGAAGAAGAAGAGGATTTTCAGGAAGGTGCCTCGGATTAGAAAATATTAAATTAAACACTAATAAAAATGCACCTTTACCTTTTATATATATCGACGAATTAAAAGCTAAGTTTCTAATTGATACAGGATCATCAAGAACCTTAATAAAACCATCTCTTGCTTTTAAATATTATAATAAATATGTAAAAGATGATGAATTTTCAATCACTACACCACATCAAACTACCAACCATAAATATACGGCAACAATCCCACTATTTCCTACTTTCAAAGAAAACCAATATCACAAAATATATTTGTTTGACTTTGACAAGAAATTCCACGGTTTAATAGGCGTTGACTTAATTAAACAACTAAAAGGAAAAATTGATTTTGAAAATAATATACTAAAAACACCGAAAACAAATATTAAAATATATATGGACAATGAAGAATTTATTAAATTAAATACATTAAAAATAAAAAATGAACATCTTAATGAAGAAGAATCAAGAAATCTATATAAATTATTAAATTCATACAAAGACTTATTTCCGGCAGAAAATGAATTACTATCTTTTACTAATGTAACTAAACATCATATTAGAACAACAGATGATGAACCCATCTATGTAAAAAACTACCCTTATCCAGAAATACATAGAAAAGAAGTTACACGACAGATAGAAAATATGAAAAATCAAGGAATAATTAGAAACAGTCAATCACCATATAACTGTCCTATTATAATAGTCCCAAAGAAAATGGACAACAGTGGAAAAGCGAAAATAAGAATTGTTAACGATTATAGAAAACTAAACCATAAAACAATTGAAGATAAATTCCCGATACCTAATATAGACGGAGTACTTAGTAAAATAGGTAATTCAAATTACTTTACAACCTTAGATTTACACAGTGGATTTCTACAAATAGAAATGCATCCTGACAGTGTAGAGAAAACCGCTTTCTCTACAGAAACAGGACACTATGAATACCTTAGAATGCCCTTTGGTTTAAAAAATGCTCCGGCGACTTTCCAGAGAACAATGAACCACGTCTTAGATGGACTAGTAAATAATATTTGCCTAGTGTATCTTGATGATATAATTATTTTTGGAACATCTCTACAAGAACATTTAGAAAACTTAAGGCATGTGTTAAATCGATTAAGAGATGCTAAGTTAAAAATTCAAATAGATAAATGTGAATTCTTAAAGAAAGAAACAGAATTCTTAGGACATATTGTAACATCAAATGGCTTGAAACCAAACCCTAATAAACTAGAAGCTATTAAGAAATTTCCTATGCCTATTACACCTAAAGACATAAAAAGTTTTCTTGGACTCTCCGGATACTATAGAAAATTTATAAAAGATTATGCGAAAATAGCTAAGCCATTAACCCTATGTCTCAAGAAAGGACATAAAAATCTATATACACCTGAATACCACCAAGCATTCAATGTTTTAAAAGAAACCCTAATAAACGCACCAATATTGATACGACCTAACTATGATAAACAATTTATTCTAACGACAGATGCTTCAAACATAGCAATCGGAGCAGTATTATCTCAGAAGGAAAATAATAACGACAAGCCTATAGCATATGCTTCTCGAACTCTCAATGAAGCTGAAAATAAATATTCAACAATCGAAAAAGAACTCTTAGCGATTGTATGGGCAACAGGATACTTCAGACATCATTTATATGGAAGAAAATTTAAATTGATAACTGATCACAGACCTCTTGTATGGCTTAAAGACACTAAGAACGTCTCTTCAAAATTAACAAGATACCAAATCAAGTTACTAGACTATGACTACGAGATTGAATACAAACCAGGACAACAAAATAAAGTAGCAGACGCTTTATCAAGAGTCAGAATAAATGTTTTCCCTAAAACTGAAAAACCAGATGAAACCAGTTCACTCTTTAATAACCCAGATGTGACTATGGAGGATCTTCAATTTCTTGACGAAATACCCGACATAGAAGTTATACAAAATAACCCGGAACAACAACAAGAAATACCAGAACAAATAATTGATCTAACGTCTGAAGAAAATACTATTGATCAAATACCGGAAGAAAGATCAATGAAAACACCACCAATAAGAGGAAGTTCAACTGTCTCTAACGCAACAATTCATTCACAACAAGAAAGCGATGAAGGAATACCTATATGTGAAAAACCATTAGAATCACATCTACATCAGATACTTATAACATATACTTTTAAAGAACCACCTAAAACAATATTAATAAAAAGAGATACACAACAAATTTTTAAAATATCAGTAAAATATAAAAATAAAGACCAATTAATACAAGAACTTAAAAAATTAAATCCTAAAGAAAAATATTACGTACAAACTGCAGAAGACATATACAGAAACCTTATTACAGTTCGAAAGGAATATTTTCCAACGTTAAAACTCTACAGGTGTATGAAAAACGTTAAATACGTTAAAGACTTACAACAAAGAAAAAATTTAATACACGAATATCATACGGATATAACGAATCATAGAGGAATACCCGATTTAATCAAGAGATTAAAAGAAAAATATTTTTGGACTACCATAGAAAAAGAAATAAAAATATATGTGGACAATTGCAGATTATGCAAATCTAACAAATATGAGCGACACCCTACCCAAACTCATTTGAACATCACTGAGACTCCAAATAGACCTTTTCAACTAATACACATTGATACATTTGTTATTGAAAGAAAAGAATATCTAACAATGATAGATCCCTTTAGCAAATATGCTATAATAAAAAACATACTAGGTAAAAATAGTATAGAAATTGTAAACAAATTGATAGAAATACTATCCACAATACCAATACCTCAAACAATAATTATGGATCAAGGATCAGAATTCATAAATCTTGGAGTAAAAGAACTATTGGCTACACATAAAATAAATACACATTTCACTACAGCAGGACATCACACCGGAAATAGTCCTGTAGAAAGACTACATAGCACACTGATTGAACATTATAGAATAATCAAAGAAACTAATGATACTATCTCACCAGTGGAAATAATGAATAAATGTGTATTAGCCTATAACCATACCATACATTCAACTACTGGTATGACTCCTTTAAGTGTATTATACGGATCAAACACACGCAACATATTTGATCTAGAAATAGAAAAGGAAATTACCCAGGACAAGATAAAAGATCATCTTGACAGCCTAGAGAGAATATACGACAAAATACACGAAGAAAACATTCACAAGAAAAATGTTACTATTAACAGAATTAACGACAAAATAAAAGCTACTATATTTAATATAGGAGATTTAGTTTACATAAACAAAAATCTAAGAAATAAAGCAGATCCAATTAAAAAAGGACAATATGTAATTCAACAAATAAATAAACAAACAAACGTTATGAATTTAAAACATATACAAACAGGAAAACTTATAGCAAAACATGCAAAGGAAGTTACTAAAATAAAACACCCTTTAATTCCAGAGGTTGGACCATCGGGGCAACAGGAGACGTAATACAGAAAATTACTGACAATCCCGGACTATATCCAGTACAACTAGGAATAGCAACCAACATAAAAACATATTGGAAACTCATAAAAGTCATAAACTACGCACCTTTGATTGAAAAAAGTAAAAACATAAATCTACAAGCAGAAACATTTTTACAAAAATATACATTAAAAATTGATAAAACACCATATAAAATATATCAAACTACTGTTAATGAAAATACTAAACGAATAGAACAAATTGTTAATGAAATATTTACTACACCTATTAATCGCATTAAAAGATCAATAGAACCACTAGGAAATATAATTAAAATTATATCAGGAAACCTAGATGCCGAAGATGGTAGAAGATATGACAATGCTATAAAACAAATGCAATTAAATACAAATGCACAAAACAAGAACATAAATCAACTAACATCATTAATGGAAAAAGCCGGAGAAAAACATCAACGTGCTATAAAAAATATTAATGAAAATCAAATACATATGGAGAAAATAATAAATCAATTACTGGAATCAAAACGACAGATCGCTACTCAGTTTGATCGAGTAAATAAAGAAGATGAAATAAAATCTATATTTGAACAAATAATAATGCTTCAACAATCTATCATCAACGAATTTAATACAATAGAAGAAGCAGTAACATTCCTAAGAATTGAGACTTTCCATCCTGCTATTTGCTCTCCAGAAGAACTAAGAAAAGAAATTAATTTGATACAACGAAGAATAACAGATAAATATGTAATACCCTATTCAGACGAATTGAGTAAACTAGATAAATTAATCCAAGCTGATGCATACATCACTAATTATGAAATAAAAATGATAATTAAAATACCTTTGATAACCAATCAAAAATACCAATATTTCCACCTCTATTCAGTTCCTATGAAATATAAAAATCAACCCCATTTCCAATTGATTATCCCTTCCGCAAGATACTTGTTAATATCAGAAACAGACTATCTTCAAAGCGATAAGAAATGCCGACAAATAACAACGGAGGAATTCATATGCAACATAGAAGAAAAGAAATGGATAGACCACACACCCTGTGAAGTACAGCTTGTAAGACAACTGGAAAACCCTACATGTGATGTACATACCTTCGCAAACTACACTGAAGCTATTCAAGCCATCAATGAAAACTCATGGATATTATCTAGCCCCAAACAGATTAAAACTACCTTAAAAAGTCAAGATACATCATCAATCTTTGTACTAGAAGGAAGTTACTTAATAACTTTGCCCAATAAATGTCAATTAATTAATGAACATTTTGAATTAATTCCACAAATAAATAATTTAAAAACAACAATTAAGGTAAAAACTGCAATGTTAAAATACAATTTTAACACTACTCAAAAACTTCCAATACAACATTTAAATTTAAAGCACGTAAACCTTGACGACTTTAAATCTATATCTAATCAATATAATAAATTACCCATACTAACCAATATAGATATAAAACATAAAATACATACCAATACTAATACTATTGTAATAATTTTAATCATTATTATAATTATATGTATACTAGTATATAAGCTATATTTAAAGAAAAAGAAAAATCAAATATTGAAAGAAATTAATAAAACAGAGGTAATACAATTGGAAGAAAATTAACTCCAAAGATAATTTTCTATCTAGGTTAGGAGGAGTTAACTATACCCTAATTACTACATCATCATTATTGCATCATATTGCGCAATAGATAAAGTAAACTGTTACTATTTAAAATATAAATATTATTCACGAAATATATTTATATTTTAAAACACACGACAGCAACTAATAGTCATCAACTATTAGATGTCACCTTTGAAAGATAAAGTAAACTGTTATAAATATTATTCACGAAATATACTTCCTGTGAAAAACACACGGCAACAACTAATAGTCATCAACTATTAGATGTCACCTTGGAACATCAATAAGAATACAGTATAAAAACGGTATGAACTAAAGAAGAGGGGATGAGTCTTATTAGAACTCTGACAACAGAACTCGGCTACTCTGTTACAACAAACTATTTAACCATTGTATTATCGTTATAATCAAATAAATAATTTGTATTCAAAATAAATTAAGTATTTTTTTTGTGTTAAGTATCGTTCCCAAAACTTAACTCGCTATTGACCTTCTGAATATTTCTATGACGTTACGCAGTATAATTATTTCTAGAAAGAACGCGCGAGTACGTAAATAGATATGCACGATATGCATTTGTTTACGCATTGTTTATCTTTCTAAATCCAAGTACTACGCGTGAAGTAAACAACCTTGTTTCTCGCAATGCCGAGATATTTGTACAGAGATGTGCAACCTTTTCCGCTAATTCCGGAATAATATTTCTCAACTACAATTTTTGTATGCTCAGACGCCTGCAAATTCGTAACAATATATTTGTATAACATTTTCCTTATAATATAGAATCAATCATTATTTTACTATACTTAAGTTTTTTATTGTGATTAATCAATGTTTATTGAAGTTAATAAACTACTATTTATTGTTAAAAATATTCGAGAACTTTTATTCCTGCGACACCTCCAAGTATTCTCCACACAGCGTTATTGTAATACTGAAAACAACGTATACTCTGTTTACTTTTCTACGAATAACGAAGCCGTGAAAGGACTGCTGACTATTTTAACAATGGCTGAAAATAAGTATGAGGTGTGGCTATTTTTAAACGAGATTGATTTTGCAAAACTGTTTATTTTTAATTAATACATACTTTATTACTACCCCCTCCAATATACATTCCACTTCTACTCCTACATTGCTCTATGTACATTTTCCTTGGTTGGAAACTGTGCTGGAAGTTATCTTCTGTGAACTCGTTCATGATCTGTGCTCTTTTTTCTTTGCAGCTGAAATGGTCTGAACTCTAATTCCTTTTAATGCAGATTTTACTTTTGGTCACAGATAAAAGTGACATGATGCCAGCTCAAGCGAATAAGCCGAATGGTCTAAAACTGGGATGTTTTACTTTGCTAGAAAAGACTTCGATTCTGAGACTTTTCACTGAGGCACCATTTTCGTGACGATCAGATCTGACCAAATTACTGCTTTTTTCAATATGTTTGACCGTTGTTAATGTGCAAAAGCGTTCCGGATGTGCATCTTCTACATGTGCTCGAACATCTTGGAAACATTTAAACCGCTCAAAAACCAGCTATAAAAGAAAAAGTTTCACTAGCGATTTTTGAGTTTCTTCATCGGGGGCATATTTGGTATCATACCATAATGTAAAAAAAATAATAATAAATGAAATGAAAATTAAAGAAAACCAATTAATATTTAGAAGAAATACAATAAAATCAATATAAATTTTCCTATATAGAAATGATATTATATAGAGCACGAGCCAGACATACGTTATGGTATCTGAAATGAAATCAATAGTCGACTCGTTGGTGATCATCATCTTTTGGATCCATAGCTCTCTGCCGTTCCCGCACTTTCAATTGAACTCCTATGCACCTCCGCCACAGAGCGCTCACTTCCAGCACACGACACACGCTCCGCAGCACTTTATCGCTTCTTCCCTGAGCGCCGCCGCCCATTGGACTGCTTCCCGCTCCTGCTGTTCGAATGAAATATCTTCACGCTTTCGAGCCCGTGCGTACCAATCTCTTTAATTTTTCCCCATTTTTTATTTTCACCCATTTCTTGTCTTGAAAGTTGTCTTTATTCGAAATCATAGATAGTTGCAAGTTGAAAGTTATGAGTTTTGGAATAGTGTGAGATATTGTGTCCATTTATTTAACATAAAGCAGCTCTTGTGTTATGCGATTATGATTGAATATTAATTATTGAATCCAATTTATGAGTGAAGAATGTAGTTAAAACATCTGTAGGTCGTAATCCCATGTTAACTTATACATATTAAAAAATAGTTCATAATATTAACTATTTTCAAGTATGTACTCGTACATGTAAAAAGAAATTTGGAACCAATGGAAAATATGAAACACATATCATTGAATGCAGGTATAATATTAACAAAAAAATACAAATTTGATTTTCAATACGCTATATGGTTGTAAATAATTGACATACTAATTAATGATCTATTTATAAACAGAGCTTGAACATTTCTCTAAGTTGTAACGTTTTTATGGTTTAAATAGCTCAATGGTGTGCAAAGTTATTAACGGTTTTATATTTGAATGGAGTACTAGTACTATGATGCAAATCGATTGTGATTTTATCACACTGTTGCCATCTATATCTAACTGTAGATCCATGAAGTAATGTTTCACCTTAAGCTCTTAGGCACTGAGTAGGATCTCACAAGATCTAATAATTTTTTGTATTAGGATCTGCTGAGATACTTGAGATACTAGGACAGTATATTTAAGGTGAAACGATACTTGGCATGTTTGATATACGAAATATACACTGCGATACCATACAGCAAGTTAAATATTATAAAAAAAACCATGTTTTTTATGTTTAAATCGTTATATGTAATAACTATAAGCGCGAATCAAAATATAATAACGTCTATAATAGGTCTTTATATATATCGTGTAGCTATAATTTATGCTAATTTCTTTTTTGTGATTTGATCTGTAACAAATTTAATTTGAAATTTGAAGCTTATGGATTGAAATATATGCCGCAGAGAATTTTAGTTCATAGAAGATCCCGTGGTGTCGCTAAACGACCGGAACTTCTGGTGTTGAGACGCAGAGAATTTTAGTTCATAGAATATCTGAAGAGGTCGCTAAAAGCGGCTTAGTTTCGTTTTTCCTGATGAGGTCATAAACCATCAGGTACTTTATTTCAAGTGCGACGACCAAATGAGCAGATCGACTCCAGCTAACTAAGGTATGTCAAACTTTACATACATAACCTCAAATATTTCATTTCATGTCCAATGTTATAGCACCCAATGTGTTTTGAAATTATTTCACCACTGTGAATTAATTACTGATTCGTGCTTTTAACATTAAATGACAACCAGGCTTAACCGCTGTTAACTTTTTTAAACGATACACACATGTTGGGAAAACAATTTCTTCCCCGTTATCGTTTTCCCCACAATATCGTTTTCATTTTGTATTCGGCAAAAAAAGGTATTGCTGGTAATTGTGGTTTTAAGGCAATTCATCATTAGAGGCACATTTTACTTCTTTAGTTTGCTATCCAATAATTTAGTTTACTTCTTTAGTTTATTTTCTTCCTTACCCTTCTGTGATGCGACTTTATGCAATGCTAATTCCTACAACGCGCTAATATTAATTGTTAGTTTACATCATTTTTAGGAGCAGTCTTTTGTGCAATTTGTGAATATTGTTCATTATAAATAGTATACCCGGATGTTAATTTATTACGACAATATTTAACAGTGTATAGAATAAAATTCAGACACACCCACATATTTATTGTGTAGATAAGAAATTTGGAACCTGTGGCTTGTCATATATTTCAAATAATCTATACGATTTCTATAAAGTGATTCGATAGTACGCGAAACATATTAACTGCATTAAATGGGCCCTACTGTATTATATCCAGAGATGTGCACAAATGCTTGGCAAGTGTTACATTTGCAAATATTTTCTTTATGTATGAATATTTATTTATATTTTTTTTTTTTTATTTAATTTATTTAACGTCGGCCTATTTCCGATGCTGAGTCCTATCACCGACGACCTCCTTCAATGTTGGCAGTATTTATGGTGTCGTGGCCTCATATATGTGGGCTACACCACTGCCTAATAAGTGTACGATTATGTATGACCATAATCAATATAAGTTCATAATAACCAAACCCAGAAAATATATATCTGGTCCGGGGATCGAACCCGAAGACACAGCAGTCGGCGTCAAGCATCAATGCTCTCGCCCACTGTGTCGTCTATTTATTTATAGAATCTATTACTATCATTATCTTTCAAATTTAAAATTTTGGAATTTCACGCATAAACAATTTGCCAACAAAAATGTACCTGCCTCTACCAGATCTTTTTCTAAGGGTCACTCTAAAGAATGTTGTATAAGGGTTGTATTTGAATTTGGAGTACATGTATTTGAAAAAGGTAGATCTCTGATTTTATACCTGCCCCTTTTAGAACAGAAACCAATTTTTACTTTTTCTTATTCTTTATATCTATTGATGAATATATTTTTCGTTTGTAGGTGAATCAACTTAACATAGTAAGGATTTTCCAATAATCAGAGGCGTTGTAAAAGTTTGCTACCTTCTTCATAATCATTTTAATATGTCTATTGAAAACCTAAACACCTATTGTATTGCCTATATATTAAAGAACCTCTCAATGGAGAAGGTCTCAGTATTTAGCTGTGTTTTTCCAGAGCACCAGGAGGCCACCGATGCGTATTGGATGAAGCTGCGCACGGTACTTTCATATAAATTGACGTACAAAGATTTAGAAGCATTTATTAGAAATATAAACTTGTGTATAAATGTAAAAGAATTGGAGCTTGCGGGACCCTTAAGGGATGACATGACAGAGATGGTCTTAAATGGTATTGCAAATATTGGTCCATCGTTGGAAACCCTGGATATTTCGGGAATGGACTTGACTACAGAACGAACATCCTTCTTGAGATACTGCGATAACCTGCAGTCGTTGACTGTTCAAATCCCAATGTTCAACAGAGACTATCGTGTACCAGGATTGTTTTCTGATAGAACCAAACTTAGACATTTGCGGATCATTGGAGCTGGATATGTTCCAATTAACTTCAAAGACTTTCCAATAGGAGACAATCTCACATCATTTGCACGGGAATTTCAAATAAATGGTGGTATCTTTAATTTATATCCAGGTTTTTGGAGGGATCATTCTGACCCCTTAATAAACGCTCATATTTATTCACAACTGGAAAGAATACAGACTTCCGGTGTGTCATTCCTGGATGCTATTGCTGAAACGCAAACTTCGTTGAAATCTTTTAGATCTGACTATGGAGACGAAGATACACTTGAAACAGTGTTTTCAAATAACCATGACCTTGAGGACGTTACATTAAGAGGAGGAGAAATAAGCGGAGTTTGTCTGAGAAGTTTACCAAGGAATATAAAACGGTTGAGTGTAACGGACTGTTATAGTATAAATAGTGATTTATTAATACAAAACCTTCAAAGCCTGAATCTGGAATCGCTGGAGCTGAGTTTTGATACAACACAGGACTTCCTGAGGGACTTAGTAGGAGCTGCACCAACTTTGCTAAACTTTACAATGAATTGCGATAACAATTCCTTAAGAACCTTAGGCTTTCTACAAGAACTCAAACAATTGAAGACTCTTAGATTATTATTATTAGAAGGAAAACATAATACAGAACTGATAAAAATTACAGATATTTGTGTCAATCTGGAACAATTAGAAATAACAGGTTACAGGTTAGAACTTAGCGAAGATTTATTTGCATCGATTGCAGCGCTACCAAAACTACAGGAAATTGTACTTCAGTGTACAGATGATGAACTACCAATAGATTACAATCTATTGATGCATCGTCTGTCAAGTAGTCAGACTATAACATCTGCAAGTTTTAATTTTCATAGCTCTTTTACCGAAGAAGCTATTCTTACATTGATCCGAGGTTCCAACATTTTGACGGTAAGTTTCAGGATTAAATGAATTGAAATTCCTATAAACGTAATAACTTATAATTTGTTTACAGAATTTAAAATTAGAGGAGTGTGAGTTATCAGCTGATCTGGTGACGAAAATAAAGGAGGAGTTGGCGCAACAGGAAAACAGAACGAATGTTTTAAATTTGTCGTTGAAATACGTTTCATTTTCTTCAAAGGTTTGCTTAACACTTCTTACTTTTATTAAATAATTCATTTATCCACAAACTAATTCCAGTAAACTAACCTTGTAAAACGCGGTTATTCCGAAGAGAGGCAAATGCAGTCGAGTAAGAGAATGTATATGGCGAATGTGAGAGATAGCGATCTTATTTATACGATTTATACAATCCAATTCTTATTATATTCTGCATTATAATCCCTACCTTTTACATTTTTTTAAGATATTTTCCATACAATTTATCTCATACTACGTAACATACTAATATATAAACTATGCGGTAAGCAATTACGGTAACAATACTATTGTTTGCTTGTTTGTTTGTTTTGTCTAGACGGTAAAAATTCTTAACCTATTATTAGGCCATCCTGAACTATACTTATATTAAATTACTTGAATACAAACATATTATAAATAAGTCGCACATAATATAAATTTTTCCAAAACGTTTCTACAAACTTAAGACTTCTTTGATATTTTGTATCTTGGTGTTACACATGTCTCACATTGAACACTTTAACTAAGTTGACCTTGCAAAATCGAGTCGTTTCAACCAAATTTTAATTTACCTTTTATTTTACAGGATATTCCGCAAGAAAGTTCTCATCCCCTTCTGAAAGTGATATTTTTTAATTAATTTTTGATAAACGCTAGTATACATATAAAATAAAATATGTAATGTAAATATGTAATAAATTATATGTGTATTTAAATATTAACTACAAGAATTTACAAACTATCAAACTAATGATATATATATGAATTAATATGAAAATCATAAATAAGAAAAGATGAATGGATTAAAATATATTTATTTTATTAAAGTAATTAATTTTTTTTTTCTTGATGGTACATAAATTATTTAACATTATATTGGTTAATATCCACATTATTATTTTACACGTGTTCTAATAACTATGGCTATAACTATATATATATCTAATAAAAATCTAATCTAATCTATCTAATTCATCTTCTAAGAGCATTTCCCTTATTTCTAATACTTTTTTTATTTCATTTCAAATATTGTCTTTGGTTTCGTAGGAAAAAATCTTTTAAATCTGTCAACTTGTTGACTATTATATAATTAAACATGGCTATGTTTACAATATCTGTAACTGGATAAAGAAGTCCACCACGATCTATATTTTAAATTAAAGTACAATTAATAATTAAATTAATTGTCTTGTCTATTGTTATTTTACACTAAACCACATTTAAGTTTTTTTAACACAGCATGACAGCAGTAGCAAGCTAAATATGTAATTACTGGCAATAACTTTTCCACTTCTGTTATTTCTGCATTATTAACATTAATTATTTGATGTTTAATTGGTGAATTAGCTTCTTGTATACTTGTAGTTTCTAAATTGTCTGAACATTCTAATTTTTGCAAAGGTAGCAAGATAGAATTGAATTTTAGTTCTACTATTGAGTCGGCTGCTTGTACTAGTTAAAACAGATCCAAAGTTATACATAGGTGTTATACCTCGAATGTAAAAATTAGTCAGAATTTTGAACCAATACTATGGTATACCGGAGAAACATTCTGACTCTTTTAAAAATTAAATTAAATGATAATTTTAGAGTTTTGGCTGATAAATTTGGGTTATCCTATGCATACTCTGCTAAAATATTTGACAAAACTTTGCCAATATTAGCACTGTTTTTAAAACCCCAAATAATTTGGCCCGATGAAGACTTGATCTTTAAATTACGGCTGATTCCTTTCCGCGCAAACTACAGCACTGTTCAAAGTGTAATAGACTGTTTTTAAGTGCAAATAGAAAAGCCATCAAATGCACTACACCAATTGCAAACATGGTGCAGTTATAAAAGTTACAATACTGCAAAATTTTGAGTATCTGCAACGCCTGATGGTTTAATCAATTTCATATCGCCAGGATAAGTGATGCAGACATAATAAAAGAGAGTGGATATTTAGATGCTCTTCCGGAGGGGTGTGTAGTAATGGCAGACCGCGGATTTAAAAATATCGGACATTTATTATCAAAATAAAATGTGTACTTATTAGGCCTCCTAGTGCTCAGGCAAATGAGTAAAGAGGTTATTCTAAAAACCAAAATTATATCATTATGCACAAGAGTGCACATGGTTTTAGATTGTGAATCACAACAGTGCGGACATCTTTCTTTCGTTCTCCAAATAAATAGTTAAATATAATAAATTTAAATTACTATTATTATTTGTGATCTAATGAAAATAGTTTTCTAACAAATACAATAGAGAGTGCTAAAATATTTTAAAATATTTCAAAATTGAAAAAATATTTAACATAAGATACGAGTTCTGGTGAAAGAGTGTGGGGTTTGTTGATCCCCCATCGAGTGCCTCCTCAGGTGGCGGCCAAAATCAACGAAGTTTCAAGCGATGCATAATACAAAAACGGATAAAATTACCCCAGGTGACAATTACCATCTAAATCAACAACGGATAAGATAATGGAAAATAAAAAAAATAGAAGAACAGGATATATAGGAATCCAAACCAGTCAAACCCCCGCCAATTTACGTTGATAGAGTAAGCAACATGCAACCTCTAACCAAACTGCTCAATGACATCATCGAAAACGAATATGAAATTAAAATCCTGCGATCTGAGGAAGTTAAAATCCAACCAAAAACCACTGAAGCTTACACCACTATAATTAAAGAGCTCCAAAAAAGAGGCACCGACATTCCAGTTCCATAGGAGGTTCCATACATATAAACTTAAACGTGGTTTAAAAAAACATGCACCCCACTACAGATATTGCAGAATTGAAGACCGCAATTGAGGAATTGGGGCACCAGGTAGTCAATGTCTGGACAAAAAACCCTTGCCATTATTTTTTATAGACCTCAAACCAAACCCTGATAATAGACAAATATATAATATAAAGCACATCCTTCACTGCCGAATAACCTTCGAAGCGCCCAGACCCAAAAGACAAATTCCACAGTGTGTTACATACAGGCCTAGATGTGTCAAGTGCGCAGGCGAGCATGCGAAAATGTAAAATGTGTACACTGCAACGGAAATCATCCGGCAAATTATAGAGGGTGTAGTGTCTACAAAGAGCTACAGAAAGTTAGGTTTCCCAGCCTTAGAACAAAAAAAGCTTCGGTTCATAGCTTCAGTGACAACAACACAGCCCTTACGTATGCTGAACTAGTCAGTGGAAACAATAAAACCAGAGTGGGTAATCACTCCTCTCAACCAAATGCAAATGAAAATATTAGGCAAGAACAAAACCTCAATCCAAACTCTCCTAGTCCCAACCACTCCAGAAATATCATTACAGACTTGAAGGAGGTGTTCCAGATAATGATGACCAATATGACAACCATCACTAATATGATGGCTGAACTCCTGACAAAACTGGCTGAAAATTCAACTCATTAAAATTTGGCTTATGGAATGCCAACGGGCTGTCACACCATATTGAGGAATTGAAGATATTCCTCAATACCTACAGTATTCACGTAATGCTATTATCTGAAACGCATTTCACAGATAAAAGTTACATGAACATCCCTGAACAAGATATAGATCCTACTTCACAAACCACCCTGATGGCAAAGTGCAAAAATTAGGCACTACCAAGCTACCCCACATCGAGAAGAACATATTCAAGCTACCAATGTGATGGTCGAGGACTGGACAGATCCATTATGATATCGACCGTATATAGCCCACCTAAACACAATATTAAATGAGATTCTTATATGAACTTTTTTAATTCTCTTGGAAAGAAATTCATTGCCGGAGGCGACTACAACGCTAAACACACACACTGTGGCTCACGTATCACACTCTCCAAGGGAAGAGAATTATTGATAGCTACTGAAAAACTGGGACTGAAGGTCGCATCCTCAGGACACCCATCCTATTGGCCAACGGACTGATTGAAATTCCCTTATCTCATTGACTTCTGTGTAACAAATGGAATCTCTGAAAACTACATCGAATGCGAACATTGCTGCGAGATGTCTTCGAATCATACGCCTGTAATAATCACTCTGGCTAGTGAGATTAAAACGAAACCAAGAAAATGCACACTCGTCAACAGCATGACTGACTGGAATCATTTTAACAACCATTTGGAAACCTATCTTTGTGCGAATATCCCATTAAAAAATGAAGAGGACATTGAAGCAGCTGTAGAACACTTTAATGCTACAATTCAAGCAGCATCCTGGGAATCAACCCCAATGCACCCGTGTAAAGTCCAAAGATTAACGTTCTCTAAATCTATAATGGAGAAGGTAACTGAGAAAAGGCGACTTCGGAAACTATGGCAATCTAATAAATACCCTCGCCTCAAAAACCGTCTAAATAGAGACATAAAAGAACTGAAAAATCTACTTGCAGCTGAAAAGAACCGCAGTGTACAACAATATCTGAAACATCTTAATACTTCGGCGGCTAGTGACTATTTCTTGTGGAAGGCAACCAAAAAGTTAAGACAACCAAAAGCAGCCTCTCCACCGTTAAGACGCGAGGATGGCAGTTGGGCAAGAAGATGCGAAGATAAGGCTGACACTTTCGCTAAGCACCTGCAAGAAGTTTTTATTCCTCAAGGGTATGAAGGGTCAGTAGACCATCTGAATGAGGTTCTGAGTGTATTTAAAATTAAAAAAATTAATATTTTCGAGGTTGGTGAAGCAATTAAGAATCTGAATGGTAAAAAGGCTCCAGGCTATGACCTCATAACGGGGAAAATACTAAAAGAACTACCTGAGATTGGAATCAAATTCCTTACACAAATTTTTAATGCATTCGTCAAAATTTGTTTTATTCCCCCTTAATGGAAGGTCGCGCAAGTCATGATGATTCTTAAACCAAATAAAATTGCAGAAGAACCGAAATCATATAGGCCTATAAGTCTCCTTCCGATAACTGCAAGGATGTTCGAGTCGCTGTTGCTTTCGAGGATGCTTCCGGACATTGCAGAAAACCACATAATTCCAGATCACCAATTTGGCTTCAGGCTTAAACATGGAACTATTGAGCAGGTTCACAGGAAAGTCAACAAAATTCACCAGGCTTTTGAAAGGAAACAGTTTTGCTCAGCAGTATTCCTAGATATTTCACAGGCATTTGACCGTGTGTGGCATGAAGGACTTCTTTGTAAAATTAAGCAAAAACTTCCCAACTACTACAGTATACTAAGGTCATATATTCAGAACAGATACTTCATGGTTAAACATGAGGATGCAATAACGAACATCCACCAGATCCAGGCTGGAGTACTACAGGGTAACGTATTGGGACCTATATTATATCTATTATACACAGCAGACCTACCTGTGGAAAGTTCAGTAATGACGGGAACCTTTGCTGACGATACGGCAATATTGGCATCGCATAATGATCCAGCTAATGCCTCGACTATGCTACAGAAAAATCTGGACAAACTTTCTTCATAGATGAAGGATTGCAGAATCAAGGCCAGCGAATCATAATCAATACATGTCACATTCACAACTAGACAGGGAAACTGCCCAAGTATCGCTTTAAACAATGTCAATATACCGCAGGCTGACCATGTGAGGTACCTGGGAATACACCTAGACAGGAGGCTTACTTGGAAGAAGCACATATTTACTAAAAGAAAGCAACTAGGTCTACAACTGCGGAAGATGTACTGGCTGATAGGACGGAAGTCACAACTTAGCACAGAAAACAAACTCCTGCTCTACAAAGCCATACTTAAACCGGTATGGTCATATGGTATACAACTATGGGGTACTGCATTTACCTCAAATATTGAGATAATCCAAAGATTTCAGTCCAAAATGCTAATCACATAATACATCGGGACCAGGATACAGTAAAAGAAGAAATAGTGCTTAGAACCAAAGTATACAAAGAGAGAATAATAGAACATCCAAACAATTTGGCCAGGTGTCTAATGTCCAATATTTCCACAGTACGCAGACTGAAAAAGAAGGTACCTCAGGACCTACTAGCCAAATAAACAGAATCTAGGATCTATTAAAATTGAGGGATGAGTCGATGGGCATATCCCGCGCAAGACATTTTATTTTGACATACCTATCACTGAATGTCCTATAAGCAGGACAGATTGTGATAATCTTTAGTAATCAAAAAAAAAAAAAAAAATAGAGTGCACAGAGAGAAACATACGACGTGTGAGGGAGTATGTATTTTTAAAACCACATACAACGAGTAATCACAACATGTTGTCATGTGTTAACAATATTGTATAATCGTTGCAGGTTTAATACATGAAGTCTACTACAGTGCAGGTTTCTTAACTTGGAAATAAATATTAATAAATGTAAATGTTTTAATTATATGTTAATTATAATTATTTATACCTAAAATAAAATTTATACAATTACTAGCTGACCCGGCAAACGTTGTTTACGTTAATACGTTATTTCTAGGAAGTATTTTTTTTTAAGAAATATTTTTAAAAATAGCTAACACTATAAGTGTGTGGGGATGTCATTATAATTCAAAGAGGAATGAAGCGTTGTAGACAATTAAAGTATACTTTATTTAAGTTAATAAATTATTCTTTATTAAAGAAACAAATATATATTAAATTACAATTATTGATAGCTATCTATACATCGAAATAATTATTGCAATTAAAAAATAAACAAAGAGTAATCTCTCAACGAATAAAATTAACTTGAGAGTTGCACTGAAAAATTAAAATGATACGTATAACAGTCACTGCTACAATCGAGACACAAATAAAACCAAAAAAAAAAAATGGACGAAAACTGTATAGTGAGTAAGAGAAAGGAAGCCGGCTTCGTTCTCACCCCTACTCCATGATGTTGCTAGAATGCTGGTGGAAAAGTGACAACGGTTAATAGAACTATACATGAAAATTATAGTATACTACAATTATTATATTCGATTGCCATCTTGTGGATCTGTAAATGGAACAGAATAATATAAAAATCGAGATTAAAAATTAGGGGTTGATCGTATAAGGGTGAAAATTTAGAATTAAATGTATTTTTTAATGCTGAATCATGAAAGAATAAAAACAAATAATTTTGTCCAAAAAATAAAAAAAAATATTTTGGGGTGGACCACCCTTAGCATTTAGGGGTATGAAAAATAGATGTTGGCCGATTCTCAGACCTACCCGATAAGCACATAAAATTTTATCAAAATCGGTTAAGCCGTTTCGGAGGAGTTTGGGAACAAACACCGCGACACGAGAATTTTATATATTAGATTTCACTAGTTGTAAAATGCATATCGATCAAATTTTAATTTACTTTCAAGTGCTAGTCGAAATGTTATAAATTTAGAATTTGTAGATACAATTTTAGGCCCTATTAATTTTTTGTCAACAGAAGAGGATCTAGAAATGTATTTCGTTATTGTACTTGCAGCTCAAGATTTTATAAATATTTTGTAAGGTTTTTACATTTGTAATGTACACATGTATACAAACGAGCTGATATAAACGAGTATTCTTATTTAAATATAGTTTCATATTTTTTTACACTTAGAAATAAATTGTAACGAAATATGTACATATGTAAATACCTATTTTCTATTTTGTATTTAAATATCTTTTAAGAGTATGGAATTTTATATTTTATTTGAAAACTTTTACAAACCTATTTCCTATTTGGAAAATACAAAATAGTTTTTTCATTTTTGTTACTTCATAGTGTTAATCAGTAAACATAATTTTTTGAATATAAACTTAAAACACCACCAACATTAACACCATCTATGATCTAAAAGTATCTGAACAATTGCCTTAATAATTCTAATTTAAAATGATAGATGTGCCAATTATTTTATTATCCTTTCTGTTACCCCACCATAAGACATCTGATTTTCGTTTACCTAAATTTGTTTATCATATTTTCCCGTTCATTATTTGTTTTACTACAAGACAATCACTCCACTACATTCTAGACTAGTGCGACATAAACATGCGACACTAATAAAACACTTACTTTTGCTATTTTAAAAAATTCTAGGTAGTATTTTTATGAAAAAAAAATGTTTCAAAACGAAATCGGTCTTTATCAAAGAGAATTCTCATAATTATTACAACAAATATTAATGATGATAAACTAAGGTACATGAATAAGGCTGCCACTGATGCTAAGATATTTTACTCTATTCGATAATAATATTGTAACCCTACCCCCTTATATCTACTATCTATATATGGTGGTAGTTACTTATTTTATGAGAGCGATTTTACAATCGTCTCAAGCGAAAAGTTCTTTTATGGAGATCTGGTTCTCCTTGAGTCGGATGACCTAAGCTAATGCTAATTGTGGAGGCTTCTTTATCATTCAGGACTTATTACCTCCTCTAATCATATTACATAAATATAATAGGTTTTACTTACTTTTTGTGCTTTCTGCAGGCTGCTTCCTCTGCTTTTGACAATCACTTTAATTTAACGCGACGCGACCGTTAACTCTAAGTACTTTTACAATTAAAACAAGGGAATCATTAACACTTAATTCTTTATTATTCAAACAATTACTTAATACAAATCTTAGTAACTTTATCATTATTATATCAAAGCGACTGACTAAACCGGACCAACCGCCTGAGGGGCGCTACTTCCTCTATTTGACGGGGTCTGTCTAGAAAGACCTTTCGACTGGGCCTCAATGTACTGACTCTGACTGATCGAGATGGACTGACTTAAACCCGACCTAGTGATCTGATGGAAATGATCCCCTCTACTCTCTTAAACTAGGCTTATATAGCTTAAAACTCTTTGTTTAATGTATGAACTCATTTGAACTCAAATGTATTTCGTCATCACTACTTTGAATCATATTCGTATTTGGTTTTAATGTAAACATTATTTGAATCTGTACGAGCAGTTTTGAATATAATATTTATATGAGTCTTGGTCTTATTGATAAAACTATACTTAATCTAAACAAGTTCCCGCCAATTAGGCGCCTAAAACTATTAAAAATACTTTGTATGTGAACCTTCCAATGGTTCCTAAATAGTTAGTTAAAATATATTATCAATAATTAATGAATCTATATGGGACTGTTACATTGCTTCCCGTTTTTAAATTAAAATCTATAATCCAATGATTATAATTTTATTAGTCTTTCCCGTATTTCTAGATTCATTCATAATTGAAACCTTAATAAAATAAATGTAATTTAAAATTTAATCAATAAATCAATCATATATAGTCGTTGATAATCAAAATAATTCTTCTTTATCTGCTGTATGTAGGTAGATTTCATTCTCATAGTTTCATAACAGTAGAGGGTTTGTGAGAGTTCTGGAACCTCCCATGGGAGGGAATTTAAGTATAGGTAAGCGACGTACGTCCCATGTTATTAGTATAGGAGAATAAATACAAGGTGTCTAAAAAGGGTTGCCAGTATATGAAACATATGAAAATATTGAAATAATTGAAGTTTTATGCTTGGAATAGGGTGTTCCAGAATAATATTTATAGGTATATAATTATATGTAATGTTATAATGATGGAATTATAATACACCTACGTTTCATGTTTTATTTTTTTTTTAGAAATTAAATCCGCCATTTTGACTAAAATTTTTTTACTTTCGTCTTCTAATCGTGTTCTCCTGTTAGGGTATTGGTACTGATGGGGGATAAATTTTTTATCAAAAATGCAATATTTTCAATCGTTTACGAGATATTTAAAGTTTTATTTTTTAGAAATTAAATCCGCCATTTTGACTAAAATTTTTTTACTTTCGTCTTCTAATCGTGTTCTCCTGTTAGGGTATTGGTACTGATGGGGGATAAATTTTTTATCAAAAATGCAATATCTTCAACCGTTTACGAGATATTTAAAGTTTTATTTTTTAGAAATTAAATCCGCCATTTTGACTAAAATTTTTTTACTTTCGTCTTCTAAACGTGTTCTCCTGTTAGGGTATTGGTACTGATGGGGGATAAATTTTTTATCAAAAATGCAATATCTTCAATCGTTTACGAGATATTTAAAGTTTTATTTTTTAGAAATTAAATCCGCCATTTTGACTAAAATTTTTTTACTTTCGTCTTCTAATCGTGTTCTCCTGTTAGGGTATTGGTACTGATGGGGGATAAATTTTTTATCAAAAATGCAATATCTTCAACCGTTTACGAGATATTTAAAGTTTTATTTTTTAGAAATTAAATCCGCCATTTTGACTAAAATTTTTTTACTTTCGTCTTCTAAACGTGTTCTCCTGTTAGGGTATTGGTACTGATGGGGGATAAATTTTTTATCAAAAATGCAATATCTTCAATCGTTTACGAGATATTTAAAGTTTTATTTTTTAGAAATTAAATCCGCCATTTTGACTAAAATTTTTTTACTTTCGTCTTCTAATCGTGTTCTCCTGTTAGGGTATTGGTACTGATGGGGGATAAATTTTTTATCAAAAATGCAATATCTTCAACCGTTTACGAGATATTTAAAGTTTTATTTTTTAGAAATTAAATCCGCCATTTTGACTAAAATTTTTTTACTTTCGTCTTCTAAACGTGTTCTCCTGTTAGGGTATTGGTACTGATGGGGGATAAATTTTTTATCAAAAATGCAATATCTTCAATCGTTTACGAGATATTTAAAGTTTTATTTTTTAGAAATTAAATCCGCCATTTTGACTAAAATTTTTTTACTTTCGTCTTCTAAACGTGTTCTCCTGTTAGGGTATTGGTACTGATGGGGGATAAATTTTTTATCAAAAATGCAATATCTTCAACCGTTTACGAGATATTTAAAGTTTTATTTTTTAGAAATTAAATCCGCCATTTTGACTAAAATTTTTTTACTTTCGTCTTCTAAACGTGTTCTCCTGTTAGGGTATTGGTACTGATGGGGGATAAATTTTTTATCAAAAATGCAATATCTTCAATCGTTTACGAGATATTTAAAGTTTTATTTTTTAGAAATTAAATCCGCCATTTTGACTAAAATTTTTTTACTTTCTTCTTCTAAACGTGTTCTCCTAATAGGGTATTGGTACTGATGGGGGATAAATTTTTTATCAAAAATGCAATATCTTCAATCGTTTACGAGATATTTAAAAATTTTTTATTTTAAAATTGAATCCGCCATTTTGGCTAAATTTTTTTACTTATGTCTTGTAAATGTGTTCTTTAAATATCATATGGTATTTACAGAAATATACGATGATAGCCGAAGATAGCCGATGATATCCGAAGATGCACAAAGATTATTGCTTAAATAGATATATTTAACATTTTTTTATTTAATATTGTTGAATGCAGTTGAATGAGAACATCTGTTGAAAAAAGAACTGCAAGTATATAATATTTTTTTTATAATAAGAAGAAAATAATAAGTGTTAAAAAAAGATTTATGAGATGTATACCTGCAAAGAGTGTAATACATTATTTTCAAGATTAGATAATCTGAAACGTCATGAAAATGTATCTTGTAATTCAAATAAATTATTGTGTGAATATTGTGGTTTAATATATACAAATATAAGAAATTATACTCATCATTTATTGAAAATACATCAAATTGAATTTGAGTGCAATAATAAACGCAAATTGGATGCTGAACCTGAAATATTAAGTAAACGATCCAAAACGGAGTTAATTGAGAGTTCATTAACTAAAAAGAAAATTACGGATTGGTGTAATGTATGCAAAAGTAATGTGTTAAATAAAAATCTATATAATCATTATAGAAGTAATGAGCATAAAAGACTAGCAAGTGTAGATGTAGAATGCGATAATGATATACAAAAAATTACTTCAGCATTTAAAAATCGTATTGCGGCATATAGATTACATACTAAGGAAATGTTTAACAGTATTAAAGAATACATGATATTTTTTCAAAATAAAGTATTCGTATTATTGGAAAAGTATTTAAAAGAATTTATTACAATTAAAGTAAATATTGAATTATTTGGTTTATATGTAAAATATAATAAAGATGCGGAGTTATTAATTGATATAAAATCTTTTAACACTAAAAATAAAGTGATTAATAAATCCATGGATCTAAAGGAAATATATAATAATTTTAGAAATGTTATTGAAATAAAAAGTGAAGAATTTCAAGAACGTGATTCAGGATGGAGTCTTAAGGAAATAATGCATTTGGAAATAAATATTAACAGATATAATCCTTTGCGGGGATCATCTTATATTGATTTACCAAAGAAAGTTAAAGATAAAAAGGCTATAGTAAATGTAGTAAATAATGATCAAGCTTGCTTTATGTGGGCTATAACTTCAGCATTGTATCCAGCATCAAAAGGTATGACTAGAGTTACATCATATCCACATTATTCAAAAGTACTTAATTCAAATGGTATAGAATTACCGATGAAATTAAAAGATATTAGAACATTTGAGCATAATAATGATATAAGTGTGAATGTATATGGACTTGAAAATAATTCCATTGTGGGACCGTTGCATTATACATCTAAGAAGAAGAAACAACATGTTAATTTATTGTATATTGAAGATTTGAGTAATGGACATTATTGTTGGATTAAAAATATGTCAAGATTAATAAGAAGTCAATTTACTAAGCATAATGGTAAACAATTTTTGTGTGATGGATGCTTTTCATTTTTTAACACAGAAGATCAGTTAAATAGACATTTAGAATATGATTGCAATAAGATATATACAATCCTTCCTTCTAAGTATAAGGCTAAAGATAAATTAGGTAATATGAGACCTCAAAACATTTTAAAATTTGATAATTATAAGAATAAATTACGCGTTCCATTTGTGATATATGGAGATTTTGAAACATTATTAAAACCTGTTCAGTACAAAATTAGCACAGAACATAAGATGTCTCTGTTGGCATTCCAACATTATAATACATTGTTGTCTCTAATAGAAGTAATGCGCATGACAGCAATACGATGACTGCTGTGTACGACACGGCCGTATGGCAATCAGGTCAGTTGTGTTTTGGGCTTCTACACTGTCAAGATCATAATTCCCAACCATCTTGTTATTATAAGAATGTTGGTTCAAAGTAATTAAAAAGTGTAAAATTATTTTATCATTAAACAATTGAATAATTATTCAATCTACAAATACTCGCATGGTTTTATTTCGTACATGCGAAGCTGGTCCTTCGATGCCTTACAAAGCCGATCCTTCGAGTTTATTAACCGCGTGTGTTTTTCATTGTATTTTTGGCGTTTTATTACATTTGCCCCTTGGCGATTGCCATTGATTGGGTAAATGGGACGCTCTATTTTGGCGGATTCACGGAGGATTTGGATATTTTACAATTACATTTCCAGAAGCCTTACAAGCGAAGCTGGATATTTTACAATTACATTTCAAGAAGGTTTTAAATCCTACAAAAAAAAAAAAAAAAAAAACTGGCCTTACAAGCCATTGGTACCCGCGTGTGATTTCGTGGTGTTTTGAGGTTACATCTGTATAGTAACCAGCACAAGTGCAAGCTATTTTGTTACATTTACCCTATGGCGGCCTGGCAAGTCATCAATTGCCATTGATTGGGTAATGCAACGTTTGATTTAAGCGGATTCGCATATAATTTGGATTACTACACGTTTATATTTTAAGAAAAATTATTCATTACGGAAGAGGATACATGGATGCTGGAGGAGAGTAAAATACTTCTTTACTCATGAAGGTACAAAGTTATTATTACTATCTGCAAGTACCAATCTATTAAAAACTTCTCATGTTGCTGGATTAACCTGGATTAGTTTGTCATCCACGTTTCATCTATCATATAAGTACGAATCTATCACCTAAGCAAGATGGAGGGATTGAAAAGGCTTAGATCGGCGCGGACGGCTGCAAAAAGTGCAATATCACGGATGGACAATTACGTCAGCGACCCAAGGGCTCTCGACTCCGCTACAGTGGAGGTGCTGCAGGTGAAAAAAGAAAAGATGATGACTACATTCCAATCGTACGAGCTCACGCAGTACAGCATTTTAGAAATTGATGATCAAGATGAGGAAGACATTGAAGAAGTTGAAGAGAAGTATTTTAACATTATTGCAAAATTAAATGCTAGCATCAATAAGTTAAAAGAAGTTAATAGGCCTGAATTAGTTCCATTGAAGCTCCCAGCGGTGGAAATTCCAACCTTCGATGGCAAGGATATAACCAGGTTTAAGCCCTTTTATGAGCTCTTCCAAGCAGTGGTTCACAATAATGCATCATTGTCCGATGTTCAAAGACTTTTTTATTTGAGAAAGTATCTCGTTGATGAGGCTCTCTCAATAATTATAAATCTGCCGCTTGTGAACAGTTCATACAAAGAGGCTATTGATTTATTGTTAGCGCGGTATGAAAATAAGGCGAGATTAATCTTTTATCACATTAATATAATACTTGATATTCCCAACATGCAGAAAGGTACTGCAGTCGATATAAGGGCTTTTTTATGTCAAGTAAAACAGCAATTACAAGCGTTAAAAAATCTTGATGAGCCTGTAGACAAGTGGGATATGATTTTAATCTCGGCCTTAAGTAGAAAATTAGATATCGTTACTAACCGCACTTTCCACATGGAAAGAAATTTAGAAGAACTGCCTACTATGGCAGAATTTATTTCATTTTTAGAAAGACGTGCAATTGCAATTGAGTATAGTTTAGATTATAAAAATATGTCACATGACAATAATAATAATAAAGGAAATGTGGTTCCAAGAAAATTGTATAATAAAAATAAGTATTCACATAATAATATTGTATGTAATCTTGCTATTTGTGAATATACAAACCTTGAGAATGTTATGAAACAATCTTGGACAACTGAGAAAGTCCCAGAGGAATCAGATAAGTTTTCTGAGGATTACTTAAAGGCTGAACATAAATTTCAAAATTCAGTAGCACTTAAAAATAATTTAACTGTTGATTTGCCATTACTCAGCCTAGTAAATAAAATAGAATTGGAGGATTCTTTCTCAGTTGCCCCGCAAAGATTTAATGTGTTGGAAAAAAGATTTAGACACAATCCTTCATTATTGGAGGTTTATAAAACATTATTAAACAGATCAACCAGTATCATGACATTAGGTTTAAAACACAATATTATTTTTATAAATATTAAGTTAAAAACAAATTTAATTTGCTACAAGTCTAGTGTAGCTCCATCAAGTAAGGTACTTACAATACCCCAGCTTGAGATTATTAGCGCAGTGTTGCTGGTGCGAATCAAACAAGCAACAAATAAAATTTTTGATTCAAATACAATACTTCCATCAGATATTAATTGCAATGTTTACAACATTGATGTAAAACAAACATCTGTACTGTTGGAATTGTTAAAAGATAATTGTTTCAATAACATTGTAACTATTGAGTTGATGATTGTTGTGTACATTATGCAAATGATAATGTATGCTACATTGATAATTATGGTTTCTGTTATATTTAGGATAGTAATTAATTTGTTTTATATTATTTTCACAAAATTATGTAGACTACCATAGAATTAAGAAGTTTATATTATTTTGTGTAATTTTGTTTATAATAGTTTTAAGAAGAATTAGAATTAAGAAGTTCATATTATTTTTTGTAAATTGGTTTATAATAATTTTATGTAACATTGTATAATTTGATATTGGTTGTGAGCTTATCTATTTCTGCTGGCCGGCAATTTATGTTCAGTACAAAATTAGCACAGAACATAAGATGTCTCTGTTGGCATTCCAACATTATAATACATTGTTGTCTCTAATAGAAGTAATGCGCATGACAGCAATACGATGACTGCTGTGTACGACACGGCCGTATGGCAATCAGGTCAGTTGTGTTTTGGGCTTCTACACTGTCAAGATCATAATTCCCAACCATCTTGTTATTATAAGAATGTTGGTTCAAAGTAATTAAAAAGTGTAAAATTATTTTATCATTAAACAATTGAATAATTATTCAATCTACAAATACTCGCATGGTTTTATTTCGTACAAAACCCATTAGTACTTGTTATCCTGATACTAATACATCATTTTCAAATAATATTCAAATTCATGAACCATATTCTTTTGCTTATTATATTAAATGTTCCTTTAATGATTCCTTAAGTAAGTTTGTTACGTACAGAGGTATTAATTGCGTTAAAGTATTTATTGAAACAATAACTGAAGACGCTAAACAAATTTATAAAATCTTAAATAAAGTGAAACCTTTAAATAAATTATCTGATTGGCAACAACAGGAATATGATGAAGCTTCTATTTGCCATATTTGTGAAGGTATCCTCAAAGGTGATAAAGTGTTAGATCATTGTCATTTAACTGGTAATTACCGAGGAGCTGCTCATAATCATTGCAATTTAAAATTTACAATTCCAAAGTTTATACCTGTCATATTCCATAACTTAAGTAATTACGATAGCCATATAATTGTAAAAGAATTAGGTAATGATAGTGAAAAAATTGAAGTTATTCCAGAAAATAAGGAAAAGTATATATCTTTTACGAAACATATTTTGGTGGAATCAAAAGTCGATAAAAATGATAAAGTTCATAACTGCTATATTAAACTTAGATTTATTGATTCTTTACGATTTATGCATTCTAGTTTAGAAACACTTGCAAAAAATTTATTATCAGAACAATTTTTCGAATTAAAAAAATTCTATCCGAATGAAAATCATTTCAATTTATTAAAACGTAAAGGTGTATTTCCTTATGAATATGTAAATAGTAGGGATATGCTTAATGAATCTGAGTTGCCATCTCAAAATAATTTTTATAGCTCACTTAATGGCTGTAATATATCTGATGATGATTACAATCATGCCAAAATGGTTTGGTATGCATTTGAAATGAAAACATTGGGGGAATATTCAGACTTATATTTAAAGATCGATGTTCTGTTGTTAACAGATATTTTTGAAAATTTTCGAGATGTGTGCTATAAAACATATAATTTAGATCCCTGTCAATATTATACAGCACCAAGACTTTCTTGGGATGCTATGTTAAAGTATACAAGTATTGAATTAGAACTTTTAACAGATATTGATATGTTACATTTTATTAAAAAAGGTATAAGAGGTGGAATATCACAATGCTCTCACAGACATGGAATTGCAAATAATAAATATATGTCCAATTATGATTCAAATAAGGATTCTCAATATTTAATGTATTGGGATGCAAATAACTTATATGGTTGGGCTATGAGTCAATATTTACCACATGAGGGATTTAAATGGTTAGATACATATAAATTACAAACATTTAATGTAGAAGCTATTGAAGATAACTCAGACGTTGGTTATATATTAGAAGTCGATTTAAGATATCCTAATTATTTGCACGATGAACACAATGATCTACCTTTCTGTGCCGAAAATATTAAACCACCTAGCATTAAAACAAATGACGTTAAATTAATACCAAATCTAAATAACAAGTATAATTATGTGCTTCACTATAGATCGTTACAGCAATGTCTTAAAAATAATCTGAAAATAGATAAAATTCATAGAATTTTGGAATTTAAACAGTCTGATTGGTTAAAAAGTTATATTGATCTAAATACATTAAAAAGAAAGAACTCTGCAAATGCATTTGAGAAAGACTTTTTTAAATTAATGAATAATTCAGTTTATGGTAAAACAATGGAAAATGTAGATAAACGTGTCGATGTAAAGTTAATAACTCATTGGGATAATATAGGAAAAAAAATGGGTGCTAATACACTTATAAGTAAACCAAACTATCATAGTTGTTCTATATTTCATGAAAACTTAGTTGCTATTCAAATGCAAAAACTTAAGGTTTTTTATAATAAACCATTGTATTTAGGATTAAGTGTACTTGATATATCAAAACTTTAATATACGATTTTCATTATGATTTCATCAAAAAAATCTATAAAGGTAATGCTAAATTGTTGTATACAGATACAGATTCATTAATATATCAAATTAAAACAGATGATATATATGACGATATTAAGTGTAATCTAGATAAATTTGATACATCTAATTATCCATTTAATAATAAATTTTCATTACCTTTAATGAACAAAGCTAAATTAGGCTTAATGAAAGATGAATGCGCGGGTAGTATAATTTGGGAGTTTGTTGGGTTAAGATCAAAAATGTATGCAATTGATATTGAGGGTTCATGCACAGCTAAAGCAAAAGGAATTAAGAAAAATATTGTAAACAAATTCAATATTAAAGATTATGTAAATTGTTTATCTCAGGATAACATATTATTGATCACAATGAATACCTTTAAATCGATTAAGCATACAATTTATACTCAAATGATAAGTAAAGTAGGTCTTAGTGGAAATGATAATAAAAGATATGTATTAACTGATGGTATAAGTACTTTAGCACATGGACATTATAAAATTTAGTACTAATTTTAAGTTAAGTTTAAGTTTTGTATAAATTTATATCTGTTTTAGTTAAGATAATTAAAATGTATATTTATATAACAATTGAAAAATAGCATATTTGTAAATAAATAATAATATATAAACACAAACCATTGAGTTTTATTATTATAAGATTTAATGTTTTAATACATCCATATAAAATAAGATACACATATTTTATTAGTAATGTTTTGTTATATATAATTCTTATATGATTAACACTGGTCATAAGAGCTCTAATATATATGCATAAACATATTAATGTATGAGTATGCGTACATAAACTGGATGACAATTGTATACGTTATATGCAGGAGCAGTACCCAAATCAATTCATTAGTGAATGCAGGCATGTCAAAAAAACCAATATTTCATTTCTTATTATCATACCAACGTAATGGGAATGTAACTTGGAATATTGGAATAGTGGTGCAGGTTAGGTTACACACCCGCGGAGCGAGATTTAGTTTAGAGCCCAAACCCAGGCCCAGACCCCTACCCGGGCCACCTCACCCGGGTCCGCACCAGGACCCCCCGCCCCAATCTGTACCCCGTAAATAGTTCGAACGTAACTTGAACGTAATGGGAACGTAATGGGAACGTAACTTGAACGTAACTTGAACGTAACTTGAACGTAACTTGAACGTAGAGTATTTATTTTAGAATTCCGTTCAAGTTACGTTCAAGTTACGTTCAAGTTACGTTCAAGTTACGTTCAAGTTACGTTCAAGTTACGTTCCCATTACGTTCCCATTACGTTCAAGTTACGTTCGAACTATTTACGGGGTACAGATTGGGGCGGGGGGTCCTGGTGCGGACCCGGGTGGGGTGGCCCGGGTAGGGGTCTGGGCCTGGGTTTGGGCTCTAAACTAAATCTCGCTCCGCGGGTGTGTAACCTAACCTACACCACTATTCCAATATTCCAAGTTACATTCCCATTACGTTGGTATGATAATAAGAAATGAAATATTGGTTTTTTTGACATGCCTGCATTCACTAATGAATTGATTTGGGTACTGCTCCTGCATATAACGTATACAATTGTCATCCAGTTTATGTACGCATACTCATACATTAATATGTTTATGCATATATATTAGAGCTCTTATGACCAGTGTTAATCATATAAGAATTATATATAACAAAACATTACTAATAAAATATGTGTATCTTATTTTATATGGATGTATTAAAACATTAAATCTTATAATAATAAAACTCAATGGTTTGTGTTTATATATTATTATTTATTTACAAATATGCTATTTTTCAATTGTTATATAAATATACATTTTAATTATCTTAACTAAAACAGATATAAATTTATACAAAACTTAAACTTAACTTAAAATTAGTACTAAATTTTATAATGTCCATGTGCTAAAGTACTTATACCATCAGTTAATACATATCTTTTATTATCATTTCCACTAAGACCTACTTTACTTATCATTTGAGTATAAATTGTATGCTTAATCGATTTAAAGGTATTCATTGTGATCAATAATATGTTATCCTGAGATAAACAATTTACATAATCTTTAATATTGAATTTGTTTACAATATTTTTCTTAATTCCTTTTGCTTTAGCTGTGCATGAACCCTCAATATCAATTGCATACATTTTTGATCTTAACCCAACAAACTCCCAAATTATACTACCCGCGCATTCATCTTTCATTAAGCCTAATTTAGCTTTGTTCATTAAAGGTAATGAAAATTTATTATTAAATGGATAATTAGATGTATCAAATTTATCTAGATTACACTTAATATCGTCATATATATCATCTGTTTTAATTTGATATATTAATGAATCTGTATCTGTATACAACAATTTAGCATTACCTTTATAGATTTTTTTGATGAAATCATAATGAAAATCGTATATTAAAGTTTTGATATATCAAGTACACTTAATCCTAAATACAATGGTTTATTATAAAAAACCTTAAGTTTTTGCATTTGAATAGCAACTAAGTTTTCATGAAATATAGAACAACTATGATAGTTTGGTTTACTTATAAGTGTATTAGCACCCATTTTTTTTCCTATATTATCCCAATGAGTTATTAACTTTACATCGACACGTTTATCTACATTTTCCATTGTTTTACCATAAACTGAATTATTCATTAATTTAAAAAAGTCTTTCTCAAATGCATTTGCAGAGTTCTTTCTTTTTAATGTATTTAGATCAATATAACTTTTTAACCAATCAGACTGTTTAAATTCCAAAATTCTATGAATTTTATCTATTTTCAGATTATTTTTAAGACATTGCTGTAACGATCTATAGTGAAGCACATAATTATACTTGTTATTTAGATATGGTATTAATTTAACGTCATTTGTTTTAATGCTAGGTGGTTTAATATTTTCGGCACAGAAAGGTAGATCATTGTGTTCATCGTGCAAATAATTAGGATATCTTAAATCGACTTCTAATATATAACCAACGTCTGAGTTATCTTCAATAGCTTCTACATTAAATGTTTGTAATTTATATGTATCTAACCATTTAAATCCCTCATGTGGTAAATATTGACTCATAGCCCAACCATATAAGTTATTTGCATCCCAATACATTAAATATTGAGAATCCTTATTTGAATCATAATTGGACATATATTTATTATTTGCAATTCCATGTCTGTGAGAGCATTGTGATATTCCACCTCTTATACCTTTTTTAATAAAATGTAACATATCAATATCTGTTAAAAGTTCTAATTCAATACTTGTATACTTTAACATAGCATCCCAAGAAAGTCTTGGTGCTGTATAATATTGACAGGGATCTAAATTATATGTTTTATAGCACACATCTCGAAAATTTTCAAAAATATCTGTTAACAACAGAACATCGATCTTTAAATATAAGTCTGAATATTCCCCCAATGTTTTCATTTCAAATGCATACCAAACCATTTTGGCATGATTGTAATCATCATCAGATATATTACAGCCATTAAGTGAGCTATAAAAATTATTTTGAGATGGCAACTCAGATTCATTAAGCATATCCCTACTATTTACATATTCATAAGGAAATACACCTTTACGTTTTAATAAATTGAAATGATTTTCATTCGGATAGAATTTTTTTAATTCGAAAAATTGTTCTGATAATAAATTTTTTGCAAGTGTTTCTAAACTAGAATGCATAAATCGTAAAGAATCAATAAATCTAAGTTTAATATAGCAGTTATGAACTTTATCATTTTTATCGACTTTTGATTCCACCAAAATATGTTTCGTAAAAGATATATACTTTTCCTTATTTTCTGGAATAACTTCAATTTTTTCACTATCATTACCTAATTCTTTTACAATTATATGGCTATCGTAATTACTTAAGTTATGGAATATGACAGGTATAAACTTTGGAATTGTAAATTTTAAATTGCAATGATTATGAGCAGCTCCTCGGTAATTACCAGTTAAATGACAATGATCTAACACTTTATCACCTTTGAGGATACCTTCACAAATATGGCAAATAGAAGCTTCATCATATTCCTGTTGTTGCCAATCAGATAATTTATTTAAAGGTTTCACTTTATTTAAGATTTTATAAATTTGTTTAGCGTCTTCAGTTATTGTTTCAATAAATACTTTAACGCAATTAATACCTCTGTACGTAACAAACTTACTTAAGGAATCATTAAAGGAACATTTAATATAATAAGCAAAAGAATATGGTTCATGAATTTGAATATTATTTGAAAATGATGTATTAGTATCAGGATAACAAGTACTAATGGGTTTTAATAATGTTTCAAAATCTCCATATATCACAAATGGAACGCGTAATTTATTCTTATAATTATCAAATTTTAAAATGTTTTGAGGTCTCATATTACCTAATTTATCTTTAGCCTTATACTTAGAAGGAAGGATTGTATATATCTTATTGCAATCATATTCTAAATGTCTATTTAACTGATCTTCTGTGTTAAAAAATGAAAAGCATCCATCACACAAAAATTGTTTACCATTATGCTTAGTAAATTGACTTCTTATTAATCTTGACATATTTTTAATCCAACAATAATGTCCATTACTCAAATCTTCAATATACAATAAATTAACATGTTGTTTCTTCTTCTTAGATGTATAATGCAACGGTCCCACAATGGAATTATTTTCAAGTCCATATACATTCACACTTATATCATTATTATGCTCAAATGTTCTAATATCTTTTAATTTCATCGGTAATTCTATACCATTTGAATTAAGTACTTTTGAATAATGTGGATATGATGTAACTCTAGTCATACCTTTTGATGCTGGATACAATGCTGAAGTTATAGCCCACATAAAGCAAGCTTGATCATTATTTACTACATTTACTATAGCCTTTTTATCTTTAACTTTCTTTGGTAAATCAATATAAGATGATCCCCGCAAAGGATTATATCTGTTAATATTTATTTCCAAATGCATTATTTCCTTAAGACTCCATCCTGAATCACGTTCTTGAAATTCTTCACTTTTTATTTCAATAACATTTCTAAAATTATTATATATTTCCTTTAGATCCATGGATTTATTAATCACTTTATTTTTAGTGTTAAAAGATTTTATATCAATTAATAACTCCGCATCTTTATTATATTTTACATATAAACCAAATAATTCAATATTTACTTTAATTGTAATAAATTCTTTTAAATACTTTTCCAATAATACGAATACTTTATTTTGAAAAAATATCATGTATTCTTTAATACTGTTAAACATTTCCTTAGTATGTAATCTATATGCCGCAATACGATTTTTAAATGCTGAAGTAATTTTTTGTATATCATTATCGCATTCTACATCTACACTTGCTAGTCTTTTATGCTCATTACTTCTATAATGATTATATAGATTTTTATTTAACACATTACTTTTGCATACATTACACCAATCCGTAATTTTCTTTTTAGTTAATGAACTCTCAATTAACTCCGTTTTGGATCGTTTACTTAATATTTCAGGTTCAGCATCCAATTTGCGTTTATTATTGCACTCAAATTCAATTTGATGTATTTTCAATAAATGATGAGTATAATTTCTTATATTTGTATATATTAAACCACAATATTCACACAATAATTTATTTGAATTACAAGATACATTTTCATGACGTTTCAGATTATCTAATCTTGAAAATAATGTATTACACTCTTTGCAGGTATACATCTCATAAATCTTTTTTTAACACTTATTATTTTCTTCTTATTATAAAAAAAATATTATATACTTGCAGTTCTTTTTTCAACAGATGTTCTCATTCAACTGCATTCAACAATATTAAATAAAAAAATGTTAAATATATCTATTTAAGCAATAATCTTTGTGCATCTTCGGATATCATCGGCTATCTTCGGCTATCATCGTATATTTCTGTAAATACCATATGATATTTAAAGAACACATTTACAAGACATAAGTAAAAAAATTTAGCCAAAATGGCGGATTCAATTTTAAAATAAAAAATTTTTAAATATCTCGTAAACGATTGAAGATATTGCATTTTTGATAAAAAATTTATCCCCCATCAGTACCAATACCCTATTAGGAGAACACGTTTAGAAGAAGAAAGTAAAAAAATTTTAGTCAAAATGGCGGATTTAATTTCTAAAAAATAAAACTTTAAATATCTCGTAAACGATTGAAGATATTGCATTTTTGATAAAAAATTTATCCCCCATCAGTACCAATACCCTAACAGGAGAACACGTTTAGAAGACGAAAGTAAAAAAATTTTAGTCAAAATGGCGGATTTAATTTCTAAAAAATAAAACTTTAAATATCTCGTAAACGGTTGAAGATATTGCATTTTTGATAAAAAATTTATCCCCCATCAGTACCAATACCCTAACAGGAGAACACGATTAGAAGACGAAAGTAAAAAAATTTTAGTCAAAATGGCGGATTTAATTTCTAAAAAATAAAACTTTAAATATCTCGTAAACGATTGAAGATATTGCATTTTTGATAAAAAATTTATCCCCCATCAGTACCAATACCCTAACAGGAGAACACGTTTAGAAGACGAAAGTAAAAAAATTTTAGTCAAAATGGCGGATTTAATTTCTAAAAAATAAAACTTTAAATATCTCGTAAACGGTTGAAGATATTGCATTTTTGATAAAAAATTTATCCCCCATCAGTACCAATACCCTAACAGGAGAACACGTTTAGAAGACAAAAGTAAAAAAATTTTAGTCAAAATGGCGGATTTAATTTCTAAAAAATAAAACTTTAAATATCTCGTAAACGATTGAAGATATTGCATTTTTGATAAAAAATTTATCCCCCATCAGTACCAATACCCTAACAGGAGAACACGTTTAGAAGACGAAAGTAAAAAAATTTTAGTCAAAATGGCGGATTTAATTTCTAAAAAATAAAACTTTAAATATCTCGTAAACGGTTGAAGATATTGCATTTTTGATAAAAAATTTATCCCCCATCAGTACCAATACCCTAACAGGAGAACACGATTAGAAGACGAAAGTAAAAAAATTTTAGTCAAAATGGCGGATTTAATTTCTAAAAAATAAAACTTTAAATATCTCGTAAACGATTGAAGATATTGCATTTTTGATAAAAAATTTATCCCCCATCAGTACCAATACCCTAACAGGAGAACACGTTTAGAAGACGAAAGTAAAAAAATTTTAGTCAAAATGGCGGATTTAATTTCTAAAAAATAAAACTTTAAATATCTCGTAAACGGTTGAAGATATTGCATTTTTGATAAAAAATTTATCCCCCATCAGTACCAATACCCTAACAGGAGAACACGATTAGAAGACGAAAGTAAAAAAATTTTAGTCAAAATGGCGGATTTAATTTCTAAAAAATAAAACTTTAAATATCTCGTAAACGATTGAAGATATTGCATTTTTGATAAAAAATTTATCCCCCATCAGTACCAATACCCTAACAGGAGAACACGTTTAGAAGACGAAAGTAAAAAAAATTTAGTCAAAATGGCGGATTTAATTTCTAAAAAATAAAACTTTAAATATCTCGTAAACGATTGAAGATATTGCATTTTTGATAAAAAATTTATCCTCCATCAGTACCAATACCCTAACAGGAGAACACGATTAGAAGACGAAAGTAAAAAAATTTTAGTCAAAATGGCGGATTTAATTTCTAAAAAATAAAACTTTAAATATCTCGTAAACGATTGAAGATATTGCATTTTTGATAAAAAATTTATCCCCCATCAGTACCAATACCCTAACAGGAGAACACGATTAGAAGACGAAAGTAAAAAAATTTTAGTCAAAATGGCGGATTTAATTTCTAAAAAATAAAACTTTAAATATCTCGTAAACGGTTGAAGATATTGCATTTTTGATAAAAAATTTATCCCCCATCAGTACCAATACCCTAACAGGAGAACACGTTTAGAAGACGAAAGTAAAAAAATTTTAGTCAAAATGGCGGATTTAATTTCTAAAAAATAAAACTTTAAATATCTCGTAAACGATTGAAGATATTGCATTTTTGATAAAAAATTTATCCCCCATCAGTACCAACACCCTAACAGGAGAACACGTTTAGAAGACGAAAGTAAAAAAATTTTAGTTAAAATGGCGGATTTAATTTCTTAAAAAAAAATAAAACATGAAACGTAGGTGTATTATAATTCCATCATTATAACATTACATATAATTATATACCTATAAATATTATTCTGGAACACCCTATTCCAAGCATAAAACTTCAATTATTTCAATATTTTCATATGTTTCATATACTGGCAACCCTTTTTAGACACCTTGTATTTATTCTCCTATACTAATAACATGGGACGTACGTCGCTTACCTATACTTAAATTCCCTCCCATGGGAGGTTCCAGAACTCTCACAAACCCTCTACTCATAACAATATGCGATTAACTTTGATAAATAAGTGAATACTTTTCTTCGTTTCGAATACGCTCTGCCTCGGTTTGTTTTCGAATGCGTCCTTGTCCTACTGCTTCGCATCTGGCTTCATATTCCGTATAAACAATACTGATAGTTTTTAATGGTTCATTACATTTGTAAATTCTCGTTCTGTTTACAATACTTGTAGTTAATACACACATGATTATGTTTTCTTCTTAAATGATTACTGCTTCACTTAGACCCTCAATTTCTTCTGGATTATTCACGGAAATTTCACGGAGATTTCATCGGAATCTTCATCTCATAACGGCTTGCATTATTAAAAAAAAAACAAAAAGCTATCGCGTATTTATGTTGTATTAATTTTGCTCCTGAAATTATTTTCAATTTATTAAATTTATTATACTAAATATAAATTATATATTTAATAAATACAATTGAAAAAGGAGTTTAAAGATAATAAAGTGTAAAAACAAAGTAATAGATAAAAAATATTTTTTTTAATTTGTGTTAAGTGAAAGTGAGGTTATAATAATGAATGACAGGTCTCATGAGAAAGACCTCTATGAAGCAAAAAGGATAAGAACCAGCTATTATCCACATAGTTATTCAGGAGTGTGCTTGGTAATTCTAAAACCAATTACTTATAATACAAACCCTGCCTTTATTGCACAATATTTGCGGTCAAATTATAAGGACATTAACATTATTGCTGTCAGCCAAAGAAAAATTGAGGTGGAGACGAATAGCCCATTTCTGGCTAATAAAATTATAGAAGACGCCATAGTTCTAGCTAAATACAAGAGCATAATTCCGAAGAATTTGGTAGAAGTGCAGGGACTAATCGACTTACACCCCGATAATCTGGATGACGTATTCCTACATGACGCAGTAAGCTTTAATAAAAATAGTAGACAGTTGGCACCAAAAATTACCGATTTTATTAGATTTAATAGAATTGAAGAAGGCAAAAAGACTCCTACTTGGAAGTTCCTAATATCCTTTAGTGGGGATAAGATCCCGGAATATATAGCCTTCCAGGGTATCCTTTACCCAGTTGCGGCGTATATACAGAGAGTTAGACAGTGTCGTCGGTGCTGGAAATTTGGCCACTCCACTAATTTCTGCAGAAGTGCTGAATATTGCCAATTTTGTGGTGGAGATCACAGCTCTTTAAGTTGCAAGAAAGAGAAGTTATTTTGTCGCAACTGTAAAGAAGACCATAAAGCTGACGATAGATCCTGCAGCAAATACTTAGAATTGAAAAATAAAAACGAAGCTAAAGCTAAAACTACCTATATAGAAAAAATTAAAATTGATCGTGGGAAAGAGGTATTTACATTAAACCTTTTTGAGTTCCCTTCTTTGGAAGAAAGTATAAATAAAAAGAAAATTACAGACTGTATTATAAGCGGTGAACCGGAAAGGAAAATCCGTAGAGTTTTGAAAATTTCAGAGCCCCGCAGATCCCCCCGAGAAGTAAAGAAAAGGACGTGGAAACCTGACAATACACATAAGGCAAAGGAAAACGAACGCTCTAAGCCAATTCCCATAAATAAAATTGATAAAGTGAAGAAACAAGAGATAATTAAGAAATCAGAGTTCGTTAAGAAAACTGATTTAGACAAAAATATTATTGAGAATTCAGAAGAGATCAGAGATTCAGAGGAGATAAACCAAAATATTGATTCTGACGAAGTAGTTTTAGAAGCAGAAACTATTACTAATAATTTGAACCAAACAATTGTAAATAACCATACTATTTCACCCCCAGATAATCAAAATATTGAAATGTTCTAATACAAATATTAGTTAACAAACATAATAAATAATGTATAAAAATACTTGTATAATGCAATGGAACTGCCGCAGTTTAAAATCCAAATTGATAAATCTAAAACAAATAGTTTTTGAAAATAATATTGAAGTAATCGCGCTCTCGGAAACCTGGCTTGATCCATCTTATAAAATCAAATGGAGAAATATGGAACTAGTAAGAGCAGATAGAAATAACAACGGTGGAGGCGTTGCTCTAGTAATAAACCACAACATTTTTATTGACAAAATTTTAATTCCTCTCTCAGGGGATATTGAAATTATAGGAGCAAAAATTAAATGGGGTAATGAGCATATTAATGTTGTATCTCTTTATGCCCCAGCAACAGCATCTATTACTACAGGAATATTGAATGCAATATTAAGATCTATTCCAGAACCAAGGCTAATTCTAGGTGACTGGAATGCTAAAGCCATTGCTTGGGGAAACACCTATGACTGTCCAAGGGGTAAAATTATATGTCAGGTGATGGACAATAACAATATGATGTTCCTTAATGATGGTTCTCCTACTCGAATCAACATCCATTCAGGAACAGCGTCAGCAATTGATTTATCATGGGCAACCCCATCTCTTGGTAGCCAACTTTCATGGAACGTAATGGAGGATCAACTAGGTTCTGATCACGCCATTATACTTATGAATGGGGCACAAATTAGTCAATCAAGCAGAGGCAAGGAAAGATTTAAATTAAACATTGTACCAAATACAATCGACTGGGACAATTTCTCTAACCAAATAGAAGCAGACTTATTGATAAACCAAATTCAGTCCAATACTACGCTGGAAATAAAGTATAATTACCTCATTGACTCAATTGAGTCTGCAGCTAAAAAGTGGGGGAAAAATATTGCAAACAATAAAATCTCAAAATATCCGCCAAATCCTTGGTGGGATGATGAATGCAAAGAGGCTGTGCAAAACAGAAAAAGAGCCTACAGAAGATACCACCGAAATAGTTCTGAAACAAATAAAGTAGCCTTAAAAAAAGTAGAATCTGAAACGACCAACTTACTAAAGTTCAAGAAAAGACAAGCTTGGAGAAACCTTGCCGAAGAGTTAAACCATAATTTAACTACTAAACAATTATGGGAAAAAATTAATAGGATGAGAGGTTCAGGAAAATGCACGAAAACAATTTCACCTAACAGTGAGGACTTGTTATGTGAACTTTCACAAGTAATAGCACCGCCCTGGGTACCTGAGCAAGAAAGCGTACTATATGGAGTCACTCAAGACGACTCTAGTAAAATGATGATTAAAGAAGTAGAAATGTGGGAACTACAATCTCACCTTATAATGACGAAAACAACCACGCCCGGTCCAGATGGAATATCTTATGAAATGTTAGGCCATCTCCCATCAATCGCTAAAAAATTATTATTAAACATATACAACACAATTTTGGAAGAAGAACTAATTCCTGAGTCCTGGAAAAATACTCAGATTGTTCCAATATTAAAAATAGATAAGCCAGTAAATCAACCAACCTCATATAGACCTATAACTCTCATTAATTGCTGCAGAAAAGTCTTTGAGAAAATATTGAAAACGAGATTAGAATATTGGTTAGATTCTAAGTCGTTAATACCAAAGCAAATTTTAGGCTGTAGAAGAGGTAGAAGTACCAGGGATGGCATAGTTGCATTATCAGCTAGAATTGAAGCCGGAAAAAGCAAAGGCAATGTATCAATGGCCTGTTTTGTAGATATCAAAGCAGGTTTCGATAATGTAAACATCAATTTTTTATTAAGACAATTATATGTAATAGGAGTACCGAGAGTAATAATTAATATACTAAGGAATTTACTTAGTGGCAGGAATACTCAACTATGGTTTAATGGATTACTATCGGACTGGAGACTATGTTCTAAAGGCATTCCACAAGGCTCAGCACTAAGTCCTCTTCTCTTTAATATGATGGTTAGGTCAATAAAACCGTATCTCAACCCAACAATATCATGGATATCATATGTCTGTGACTTAGTTTTCTTATCACAAGAAAATACTATAGAGGAGACTGGAAAAAAAATGCAAAAGATTGTAAATAACTTAGAGAAATGGCTTAATGATGCTTGTTTAGAAGCATCAACAGAAAAATCTAAACTAATGATTTTTAACATGAGTTCAAAAATATCACAGCCACCTATAATAACTCTAGGTAAACAAAATTGGAATACACAAATAATTATATATACTTAGGATTTCCATTTTCCACAAATAAATCCGAAAAATCAATAATACTCAATATTAAAAAGAAAGCTGAACCTGCAATCAATATACTCAAAATGTTTGCTGGACAAAGATGGGGACTAAATACATCTTCGCTACTAAATTTATATAAATCATTAGTCCGCCCTCATTTGGAGTATGGTGCAGAGGTACTAATAATGTGTAAAAAGAATACAATAGAATCACTTGAAAAATTGCAATATAAAGCTTTAAGAATAGTATTAGGAGCTATCTGTACAACTCATACCCTTTCATTACTAGCAGAGGCTTGTATGCCACCATTAAAAGAAAGATGGATAAAGAAAACGTCTTACTTTATGGCTAGCGCTTTAATGACAAATAACACATTAATAAGGGACGAACTTAACGAATTATCAAGAACAGGTTCAAGAAGTCATGAGCTTAATGCAATTTGGATAAATGAAAAAAGGAAATGGACAGAAAGAGGAACCCCAGTAGAAATACCAATTTTCGAATTAGATTATTATTACTCAGGTAGAGGAACTCCTGCAAATATAACTATTGGCAAGGAGCTAAATATGAGTAACATATTACCTGAGCTAATAACTATAGACTTACAACAAAAATTAGATCAACAATTCCCGAATTATACAAAATTATATACTGACGGCTCAAAAGAAGCAGATGGAGTGGGTGCAGCAGTAGTAGATATTAACAATAGCAGAATTTACAAGCTTCATAATCAAGCATCCATATATACAGCTGAGTTATGTGCTATAGATCTAGCTGTGGATCAAATCATTACTGATGACAGAGACAGCACTTTAATATTATCCGACTCGTTATCAGTCATACAGTCCTTAAGCAGTAAGGGAATCAATACAAAATTAGACAACAAAATTTGTTATGTCAAAGAAAAAATAAATAGGGAAATAGATAAGGGCCGAAATATTAAACTCATTTGGATACCGTCACATAAGGGAATTAAGGGAAATGAAAAAGCTGATCAAATGGCCAAGGTAGCTACTTCCTGTGATAAATATATTTCATTTTTTATAAAGTCAGACATGAAAGCAGAATTAGAAAAAAATGAAATGAAAAATTGGCAAGACAAGTGGGATAATTCTGATAAAGGTAGAGAATTTTATACAATACAACCAATACTGAGACGTAAGCCATGGTTTGCCAAACTAAAATGGCCAAGAAGATTAATTACAATGACCTCAAGGCTAAGAATGAATCATACTGGAGCTCCGAAACATCTAGCAAGAAACAAAATTATTCCAAACTCTAAATGCGAATGTGGTGAAGAAGAGGCAGACCCTGACCACATTCTGTGGCAATGTAAAAATACATCAATGGCAAGAAATGGACTCCAAAGGGCGGTACTACAGACTTCGCAGACGCTTCCTGTTAACACCGCTTTTTTGATTGAGAAACCGAGATTTATAACTGCAGTTGCCATGAACAGATCATTTTTGTTATCTGGGTATAATATATAAGAAAAGACAGAATAGTATTAGGGGCGATAAAAGGCTACGTGCCTACGAAGCCCAAAAATCTATATTATTAAAAAAAAAAAACGGCTTGCATTCTGGTAGTTTCTCTCGTACCTTCGATCATTGACTCGTTCAAGTATTCACACTTATTACCTTAGTCTTACGCATTATGAAAATCAACTATTTGTCTCATCCTTCAGTTCCTTGTTGTTGTAAATGCTGCAATCTATACCCTTACGTAATTATCTTAATTATAAATTCATTTTCTGTCTTCTTTTTCTATAATTTCTTACAATTGACATAACAAATTTGGCTCTTGTATAGCTCTTTTACTAATAAATCGATTAACTTTACTTAGAAGTTATAGTCATTACAAAAGATGAATTTATTTCATAGCATATCTTAATTTCTAGTTATTTTAATTATATTTTAAACGTAACATGTAAATATCTTACGGCATCATCAATCTCTTATTACTTTTTTTTTCTTTGATTGTTCTATATATGTTTTCCAACTTTGCAATATTTATGCCATAAATTATTTTCACATCTCTTACAAACTACTGTTAATTCTACATAATAATGAAATTTAATGTAAACATATTTTTCTTTTCTTTTAATTAAAATACAAATTTAACTTTTCTCTTAAATTTAGAATCAATATTTCATACTTTAGTTTATACTTTTATTAATGAATATTTTAATGAACTTATTCTTATTTACTGTATTTTTTCCATTAAACAAATTTATTATATTTATTTTTTTTCAAATCAAAACATTATTCTAACATGTTTATATCAAAAATTTATTCTTAAATCTATTTATTAGTTTTCAAACAACAAAATCTTAACTTGATGGATATTTTACTCAAATATAGTCAAGGTAAACATAATTTTTAAACTTCAACACTTGTTACTTGAATTTAAAACAACTTTTTATATTCGCATGTAGTAATACATGTGATCCACAAAATAAAATTTCTATTTCTCTATATTATATTATATCTCAATGCAATTTAACAATACAAGTGTTCAAATTTTCAATGAATACCTCTTATCAATTTTCAAATCTTCTTCTTTCCTTATTAAAATTTCCAAAACGATCTGTGAACAGAAAAACATTTTAATTTATTCAATATTTATGATACAAAATCTTCAAATAAGTCATCTCATCCTATTTGCTGCATTCATTATGTATCTTGTCCATCTGAAATTATATAGCATTAGTATATTTTAATAAAAAAAACAATTATTATTCTTTAAAAGTTATTGTTACTCATGTTTCGTACATCTGTAATGTAGATTAATATTACTTCTGGTCTAGTTTGTATATTATTGTTTCCTTATCTAATTTATGTTCTCAAACCCTTAGAATCTTATTTATGTTCACTTATATACTCAAGTGTTAACTTCTTCTATGACCTTTCTGACTCGAATTTCAATACATCTGTTACAAATAACTTTAGTCTCTAATTATATGTTTATTTTCTTAACTCATGACCTTTCTGTTTTTATGTTTCTTTTACTCGTAAAATATTAAAGTACCATATTAGTCCCATTACAACTATTTTAACGATAAAATAATCCCTTTTTCAAATTGACCTTAACCTAGTTTATGTTTGTAACTAAAGTTTATATTTTTTTTTTCAAATTCTATACTCTTACACATTATTCAAATTACGCTGTTCATTTATTATGTTTCTTAACTCTTTGATATCGCTTTCTACCATTCTATTTAAATCTCAAGTTTCCTTTAAACTTTATCCCATTATTTACTTTTAAATTTCTTAAAATCAAAATCCTAATTATATATTTAACCATGATAAGGTTAATAATTACTTGTTAATCCTATATCTTAATGTATCATAATATATTACTAGAGTGTGAAAAATGTCTACTTTTACTTGTATCTGTACTCATTATGTTAATGTTTGTTTTACTGACCGTATGTTTTATTACTTTTCGAATTGTTTTACTTCATTCAAATTTGAGTGTTCTTTATTTCATCAACGTCGATTTGCAACTAATCATTATTACATATTCAATAAATATCCTCTTATCCGTAGCTCATTGTACACCTTTTAGTACTTCATAACTTTTTCTTATTCAATTTCTTGGTTTCCTTTAAACCGTTCATACCGATTTCCTATTTTCGGCGATAACTCAATAGTTCCATATACTTAATTTTTCATTACTTCAATTTCTTGGTTTCCTTTAAACCGTTCATACCGATTTCCATTTTCGGCGATAACTCAATAGTTCCATATACTTTATTTTCATCATAATTTCAGTATTCAAATATCTCATAGTCAATAAATAACTCATAGCAAATCAATAGTGTTCTCTTTAATTCCTAGCTAGCACTCATATCAAATCTTTTTAAAATCATACGTCTATAACAACAAAGCTACAATACTTAGCTCAACTGTGTAACTCTTAAACAAAACTATCTTGACACTCTAGAACATGTTTACTGTTAAAATTATCCTTCCTATTTCCAAAATTTCTTATTCTTACTTTATAAAATGATACTTATGATCTATTCTAACATTCAAATGTTCTTATTCTATGCAACTTTAGTTCAATTAACAATCATCTTTATCCGATTTTTCTGGTTAAAATACTCTTCGTTATTCTCTAATGTCTAACGGCAAATTAATCTGTTTAACGCTTACTACTAATGTTTCCTTGAACATCGTCTTAATTAGAATCATGAAATAAATGCTTAACTTCATAAGTGCGAAAATTCCTAAAATTAATCTTTTAAAATTACTCATCATTAATAAATCAATCAATTTACTCTGCAAATTATACTCTCTTTTTCTTAAAACAATAGCAATATTTTCTCTCTCAACATGTTTATTTTCTTCTAGGCTTAAGCTATTAGTCTTCGTAACTATTCTGTCTGTTACAGATTCCTTTACATCTTTTACATTTTTTCCAATTCTCTTTTCATCAATAATTATTTCGTTTATAGTGCCCTCACTTAATAAACCTTTATCATCGCGGCTAGAATCTATTTTTTCTAACTCTTTATCAATTATACTTTCGTGTATATTCTCACATAGTTTATCTACTTTTATCGTATCCTTATTTAAGCCATTAATATCCCAACATGTTTCTACTAACCCGTTAACAATGCTATCTTGTTCAAATTCTACTTTAATATCATTATTTGCATGTAAGTTATTTTCTTCGGTAACTAATTCGTTCGTGCCCTTTCTATGGACTAAATCTGTCCTGTCACTGTATAATTCTATCGATGTATTTACGTCATCTTTATCAATTTTAATTACTTTTGAACTTTCGTTTACTACGTCTAATGCTACACTAAACTTTTTAGAGTTTGTATCTCCGTTTTCAACATTATCAAATCTTTCAAAATTTACGCTGTCTTGTACAAATCTGTTACTTAAAGTACTTCGGTTTTCTTTTAATTCTATATATTCTGCTAAAGCCAAGGCTTCGACCAATGTTTTTGGATTTTCGTAATCAACAAATCTAGAATAGCTGTTACGTAAGCCCAATATAAATCTGTTTAAAATCTTATGCTGTAATTCCATTAATTGTAAATCCCGTTTACTTTGTTCAAAACTGATATTAATTGTTTTTCTAGCTAAATCTGCTACTCTTTCTGAAAATTTAAAAACAGACTCTCCATGGTTTTGTTTACAAGAATTAAAATCAAATTCTGCTTTCATTAACTCTGCAGGTCTACGACAATTGTATTTGTTAAGTAATTCTATCTTAAGTTTTTCATAATCTTTTAATTCTGTTCGAGTTAAAACAATATGTAGAAATTCTAGAACCCTTGCGTTCAACTTTACAGATAATGCAAAAACCCTCTCTTTATTATTCCAACTAAAAGCATCTGATATTCCCTCTAATTGACTCAAAAATAACGTAATACTATCTTTTTCTTCAAATACCCGTAAGAACTGTAAACCTTCTTCCAACTTTTTAAATCTATCTATTAAATTATCCATTTTTAATACTCGTAAATCAATCTATTATTTCTTTTTATATTTAATTACCATTCTACAAAAATCATTTCAAAATATTCCCTTTTTTATAATAATCATGTTAAATTCAATCTATATTCTTTAATTACTTTATTTACGTTCCAAGTCTTTATATAAACATCGTTGTCAAAATCTGTTCCTGTTCCATACTCGTAGTATTCATAATTTTTGTTGTCGATGCGGTATATACTCGTATTTCTGTAGCTATAACCAACTTTACCGATCCTTTACTATTTGACCCTAATAAATCACTCGCATTTATTACTCTCTTAAATGTTATACAACACTGATATCCTTCTCCGACATTTAAATCCATAACTGCAGTACTATTTGACATTTTAAAATCTTTCCTTTTTCTTTAATAAACTTTCTTTATTAACCTTGTACAAATCTATTAGACCCTTGTTAAATTATTCCATTTTTCAATTATTTAAACTTTTTCTTTTCCAATTATTCTTTTTCTATATGTCTACCATTTCTATTACATATATGAGGCATACGTTCACTACATATATGTACATAAACAATATAAGCTAATAATTACCAAACCCCTAATAATTACACATGAATATAAACTGATTCAGGAATCGAACCTGAAGACACAACAACCAGCGTCAAGCTTTAATGTACTGTATCGTCACAATTATTCTTATATCTGTTCTTTTCTAATTATTAATATGCAGTTGCTAGTTGCAATTAATAAACTATATCTCTTTTTTTAATTATTAATATGCAGTTGCTAGTTGCAATTAATAAGCTATATTTCTTTAACCCAATTAATCCTTTTTTCCCAGTTACTACAATTTATTCCTTTTTTCACAATTAATAAAACTTATGCTTATTTCTTTTTCCCAGTTACTAAGATTTCCCTTTATTTTCTCAAATTAAATTTTCCACTTAATGCCTTTTTTCCCAATTACTCAAATTTCTTCCTTATTTAACATCCCACAATTTTAATACCTTTTTTCAACGTATCTCTCTTTTAATATATCTCTCTTTTAAAATACCTCACAATTTCTATACCCTTTTTCTTTTAAATGACCCCACAATTTTCGTATCTCACGTATTTTCGTATTTTAACGTATCTTTCTTTTAATGCACCTCTTTTTTTTTTAATGACCCCACAAATTTCAATACCTCTCTTTTACAACACTTTTTTTTTTTTTAAATGACCCCACAATTTCAATACCTCTCTTTTACAACACCTTTTTTTTTTAATGACCCCACAAATTTTAAATATCTCTCTTTTACCGAACCTCTCTTTTAATACACCCCACACCTGACACCAAAATGTAACCCTACCCCCTTATATCTACTATCTATAAATGGTGGTAGTTACTTATTTTATGAGAGCGATTTTACAATCGTCTCAAGCGAAGAGTTCTTTTATGGAGATCTGGTTCTCCTTGAGTCGGATGACCTAAGCTAATGCTAATTGTGGAGGCTTCTTTATCATTCAGGACTTATTACCTCCTCTAATCATATTACATAAATATAATAGGTTTTACTTACTTTTTGTGCTTTCTGCAGGCTGCTTCCTCTGCTTTTGACAATCACTTTAATTTAACGCGACGCGACCGTTAACTCTAAGTACTTTTACAATTAAAACAAGGGAATCATTAACACTTAATTCTTTATTATTCAAACAATTACTTAATACAAATCTTAGTAACTTTATCATTATTATATCAAAGCGACTGACTAAACCGGACCAACCGCCTGAGGGGCGCTACTTCCTCTATTTGACGGGGTCTGTCTAGAAAGACCTTTCGACTGGGCCTCAATGTACTGACTCTGACTGATCGAGATGGACTGACTTAAACCCGACCTAGTGATCTGATGGAAATGATCCCCTCTACTCTCTTAAACTAGGCTTATATAGCTTAAAACTCTTTGTTTAATGTATGACCTCATTTGAACTCAAATGTATTTCGTCATCACTACTTTGAATCATATTCGTATTTGGTTTTAATGTAAACATTATTTGAATCTGTACGAGCAGTTTTGAATATAATATTTATATGAGTCTTGGTCTTATTGATAAAACTATACTTAATCTAAACAAGTTCTTGCCAATTAGGCGCCTAAAACTATTAAAAATACTTTGTATGTGAACCTTCCAATGGTTCCTAAATAGTTAGTTAAAATATTGTTGCAATTTTACTTGGCGACGACGGGGTTCTTTTAATTGCCGAGCGGATGCAATTGTTTACACTATTTAGTCGCGTTGTAACTTATATTTAGAAATAGCCACAATTCAAATTAAAAGAAGGATTGACACTTTTATAAACTTTATTTATTAACACAAAAACAATTACAACAATTAACAACTGTTTACAATTACTCTTTATTATTTCACTTAATTACTGTTGCTGACTGATTATTACTCGCGGACTGGCTGCTGATGTAAAACTCACTCGCGACGCAATGCTTTGCTCCTTTTTATATTAGCGGTTTACGCAGTACAATTCCCCTGGTCTCGACACTTTTGACTTTCCAGAACATTCCTATATTTACTCAAATACGCTGTTTGACCTTCCGACTATTTCTATGACGTTCCTGTCCATACGCGTAGTATTTGATTCTAGAATATTCACATGTAAACAATAACAGACGTGCATGGTATGCAGTTGTTTACTTTATCTCCAGGAACACGCACGCGTATAAGTTATGCGCTAACTAGTAAACAGCTTCGTTATCGAAACGTCTAGATATTTGTGCAGGGATGCGCAACCTTTTCTGCTAATTCCATCTATTATTTCATAACTATAATTGTTAAGAAGTAGTATCTGGCCTAGAAGGACCAAATGTTACTAAGCAGATCGTGCGTATTTTCAGCACTACGCTTGGTTGACAATTCTTGAGGGGCAAGCACAGGAAATTAAAGATCTTCACTTAAATTTTATATAACGATTCACTTGTTTATTGGATCTAATTTAAATCACAAGTTTTGAATAACAATAAATAATAATTAACACTTAAACTATAACTAATAATAAATATAACTAAATATAGATAATGACAAAGTAACATGTAGTAAGAGACGTAATAGTAAAAAGACGAGTAGCTAGTAAAGCAACTAATAAATAGTAAAGAGCCGAGCGTAAATAGCGACTAATAAAATGTAAAGAGCGAGCACTGATAACAGTGCAGTCACTTATATAGGCCAGCAAAAGAAGAAGGGATTGTGACCAGCTGTGATCTGGTTGATAAAAGAGATCTCTGGTGGCGCAAATATAAATGAATTTGTCACAAAACAATAAATAATTTGAAATTTGACAAATACGTTAGAAAAAATAAATTTGGCAACATTTTGCTGCTTAAAGGAGCAAAATGTGTGTTCTAAAATTAACCATGCTCCCGGCGGTGACGAAATTCATTTATATAAACGAATTGGGTCAACATGTAGTGAATAAAGAATTCATTAAAATAAAATTACAAGTAAACATTTTACATACAAAACTTATAACTATATAATAAATTCTAATAGAGTGCGCTTCTGCACTTATGTGAGTGGAAGATCTGGTGTTCTGTCTCCAAGTCTTCATATTATCAGTAATGTTGAAGTTGCATGGTGATGACAAACTTGCTGATGAAGTAACTGCTAGATCCATATTTCCGTAGACTGTAGTAAGCGAAGTGACTGCTTTTTGGTAAAAGGTCTCGGAAAGAAGGGATGTAGAGTGTATAGGGGTGAGGATATACGAGGGTGTAGAGAGGGAACAATGTACATTGCAGAGGTCAACTTAAGAAACATCTTCACAAGTAAATACAAAGAATTACAAGGAATTTTTAGCTGATGGCTTTTAGTGACTCGAACGTAAGATTCCCAAGTTGCTAAGAAAGCGGGATGTTTTGAAGTAGACGGCTTTGAAAACATAAAGTGAAACGACAGAATGAAAGAGACTAGTATTGACCTTGACTTCCTAATGACTTTGATGAGAGATTGTATTACGATGCTAGGCGTTTCCATAGAATAAATAATTTTCTCTTTCGTCTCCGAAAAAACAATTCTATTCAAGTAAGAATTTCCTTGATACGTCACTTCTTTCATTAATGGCAAAGTAAAGGGTATGTCCAAACGGCACTCATGTATGGGTGAATACATTTTTCGTTCATTTGTCTTTTCCGTATTTGTGTGATTGGATGTGGAAATCAATGCAGAATCTAAAACGTTTTGTTTGGATTTGTGATCACTGATGTCACGCTTTACAGAAGTATGATGTGGGTCTAAATTATTACTGTCTGTTTCCTTAGGTAGGATTACAGATGGTAGTAACTCCGAATTAGATACAGCTTGAGTATTGCAAGTGTTCATACTTTGTGTGGTTGACTTAGGTTTATCAAATTCTGATAGCAGTGAGGTCCATAAAGATGAGTAACATTCCAAACCGTGATTTGCATTCTTAAGTGTAGTCTGAGCTATGTCTGTTAGATAGATTTCTAACAAACGTAGTTTATCAAGTTCATCAAATATATCTTGACAGTGCACAAGATTTTCAAACTGAGTTTTAAATAAAGGCCATGATTGCATGTCTCCATTAAAATCTGGTATAATGAAATTTGATAAATCGATATCAGACGTTTGTGGTGTGTATGTCAAATCAAATGTCGAATTAGGTGATGAAAGTACGATATCAATAATCGACATGATTGTTAAATATTTCATTCTAAATGCTTTAATCTCTTTACATATTTGCGAAATACGTTGTGGATCATTGCATAATAGAGTTTTCATGTGGTTACAGGTCTCAATAAAAGACTCAAGTAGAGGGTTAGAATGCCTCTTGCATACTATGAGTTCTGATATGCTGAGAGATGTAAGATTGTTAGCGATAATCTTATGTACACTTTTGTAATAAATGTGTAGGTTGGCTTTGTGGGAGTGAGCCTGAGCATTTAATCGCTTTAAATCCATAATGTAGATGGTGATCTAAATTAATTTTGTGATAAATATTAAAATAACAATTATTTTAACCATTGCTTAGTGTACGTAATGGATATTGCAAGTACAATAATTTGGTATTATGTATGTGATGCAAATATTTTAACGTAAGCATGGTGTTAGTATTTCAAAGTTAGGAAACTATATTTCGGTGGAAATATTCAATCTATTGTTACTTGAAGTAAGCTAGGAACGCTTGATTTATTTTAACAATCGAGTTTCAAGTGGAAACTAAACCAGTATGACGGGTAAACGATTGGTTAAAATATTAACTTTTTCAGTTAATTATGATCATGATAACAAATGATTTGAGTAATATTTATAAATTATTTAATTGCGGTATTCAAAATAACATTTGTACAAACACAAAAGGTTAAGTTATTTGAAAATGTAACAATTAAATATTATAAAAATGTTTCTAAGTAATGAAAGTAAACTGAATGTTGTATAGTAGAACGAAGATAATCAATTGTTTGGAAAACAAGTTCAATTGATTTGTTGATGAATTAATAAAGTGAAATCCAAAATATAAATTACCAAAATGTTATTACAATCTTTACAAAATCTATTTGCTGGGTACTTGAACAAATTATAATTAGTTTAAATGATAAAAATAAAATATTTTTGAAACAAATAAATCAAATTGAATAATCGTTAAGTTAAGTTTAGCAGTGTAAAAGAACTATTATTTTCAAATTATAACCAAGGTTACCGAGTGTTTACAATGATTTAGTTAATTTTGAAAAGAATTCTTATAGCTATTGTACAAATAATGATTTTGTAAAATGTTTGTAGATGTGGGCTTTGTTTACATAAATTCTATTGGTGAATAGATTAGCGAAGTTACAATTATGAATAAATTAGAACAATTAAAATAACGTAATTAATTTAATATTAAAAATCTAAAACTGAATAATTGTATATGCTATTTTATGTAATGCAAATGGTACTCGTATTTATGCTCATAAGTAAATCATATGGAGATATGACTCTGACAGTAGGATGTCTTACTTACAGCAAAATGTGTATGTGTAAAGTGAGAATGGATTACTGATTTTAATTCACGTGATGAATGTCTTGACATAAAATAAATGATATTTTTATGCTTGTAGCTAGACGTGTTCTAACTATTGTGGGTGATAACGTAATTATCGTAGCTTGAATGCTATTTGTAACAAATACCGATGTGTATTTGTAGATTTGTATGCTACAAATAATGTGTATATTTGAACAATTATTACAATCTATTAAAGATGCAATAATTTGTGTGTGGATGTTCGCGCATAGATTACAATCTACATGTGCAGATATAATACTTAAGCGGGTGAATTACTGGTACTCTAAATATTTACAGGGGTAAAGATATTTAAGTTGCAGTAATATAATGTGATGTGGATTGATGACGTAATCATCGGAGCTGGTCGTATGAATATTTTACTTACAGGGGTGACTGGTTCGTAGAAATATTAAACTTCAGCGGTGAAAAACTGATCGCATTAAAAATGACGTACAGTGTTAAGGTAGTATGCATCCAAAAATAGTAAAATCTAAACGATCTGTCGCCGGTGGACATATGATGCAGTATTAGAAGGTCTATATTTTAAGAAATGCTTACTTGTGGATTGTGAATGATTTAGAATTAGACGCAAAGAGGCCAATAATTATTCTAAGGAGTGCCATTCACAAAATACGAATACAATCACAGATTGTATCGGGCTACAATACAAAGTTACAAAAATAGTCAAAATCAATAGTCTATGTAAAGAAATAATTAAGTGCGCGAGATTAAAGTGAATACTGTGAAAATGCTTCTTATTTGATGCAGATGCAACATTAATAGGAAAGGATTTAGAAAAAGGAAAGAACTATTTACCAAAAAAGTCAAATTGCAGCGTGGATGTGTTCAGGGGTAATCTGAATCTAGCGTCGTTGCTGATGAAGACTTAGTGTTGCTCCTTGAGTGATGAGGTGGACATCTGGGTGAAGATCTTCTGTGCAGGATTGACGAGAATTTCGTGGATCAGTTTCGGCAAGAACAGGTGCGATGCGGCTCTGATGAAGTGATCTTCAGACATCCGCTTTTTAGCTCGAAGGACCTGATGTAGATGCTTGTCCTGAAGATATCGTGTTGGATGATGCGCTGGTCTTCGATCAATTGTAAGATGATTTAAAATCCAGCATCCGACTCGATCAGGACTAAATGTAGATGGATGTTCTGCTGAAACCTTATCTACTGATGCGCTGGTTTAGGATGAATTATTTTCATTATCCGGTATCCGGCTCGAACGGATCAAATGATAAGAAGTATTATCCGGCTCGAAGGACCAAATGTTAAGAAGTAGTATCTGGCCTAGAAGGACCAAATGTTACTAAGCAGATCGTGCGTATTTTCAGCACTACGCTTGGTTGACAATTCTTGAGGGGCAAGCACAGGAAATTAAAGATCTTCACTTAAATTTTATATAACGATTCACTTGTTTATTGGATCTAATTTAAATCACAAGTTTTGAATAACAATAAATAATAATTAACACTTAAACTATAACTAATAATAAATATAACTAAATATAGATAATGACAAAGTAACATGTAGTAAGAGACGTAATAGTAAAAAGACGAGTAGCTAGTAAAGCAACTAATAAATAGTAAAGAGCCGAGCGTAAATAGCGACTAATAAAATGTAAAGAGCGAGCACTGATAACAGTGCAGTCACTTATATAGGCCAGCAAAAGAAGAAGGGATTGTGACCAGCTGTGATCTGGTTGATAAAAGAGATCTCTGGTGGCGCAAATATAAATGAATTTGTCACAAAACAATAAATAATTTGAAATTTGACAAATACGTTAGAAAAAATAAATTTGGCAACATTTTGCTGCTTAAAGGAGCAAAATGTGTGTTCTAAAATTAACCAATAATTTTTGTCTGTTCAGACGCCCGCAAATCCGTAACACTTTCCCCCTCTTTAAAGCGCTCGTCCCGAGAGCTTATAATTTTCATCGGGCGGCTGATTCAGTTAATTCCCAATCCGGAGCATTTTCACCCTCGTACTTTGCGAGTCGGTCTCGGTGAACAATCATGCATTTTCCTCGGGCTGATCTCTGCACCTTGTAGATCACGTCCGAAATGACAGCCGCTATTAAATACGGTCCTTCCCATTTGGCTTGTAGCTTAGGGCTTCGTCCTATCTTCTTCTTAGGATAGTAGAGCCATACCGCATCACCTCTGGAAAAGCGCTGACTTTGTTTTCCACAATCATAACGCGTTTTCGAGCGATCCGTCGCTAACTGAAGGCGTTCTCTCGCAAGTTTGTGGATTTCTTCTAATTCTTGCGCTAGGGTTTCGCAGTATTCTTCGTTGCCAATAAACTTTCTTTCGGGAGGAGGTCCGTACATCAGGTCACAGGGTAACCTGAGTTCACGTCCCATTAGCATAGCGGCTGGAGTCTGCCGTGTTGCTTCGTGCACCGCTGACCGATATGCCAGTAGAAACAGAGGTATCAACTCGTCCCAATTGTCTTGGTTAGTATGGACAAATTTCGACAGGTATTCCTCTATCGTCCGATTTAGTCTTTCAACCATACCGTTCGACTGCGGATGTAGTGGTGTAGTTCGGGTTTTATGCATGCCTAGAAGTTTCGAAATCTGTTGGAATACGGCGGCTTCAAAATTTCTTCCTTGATCCGAATGTAGCTCTTGGGGAACTCCATAACGCGATACCACTTCTTGCACAAAGACTTTTGCAACTGTAATCGCTTCTTGATTCGGGATAGGAAGTATTTCAGGCCATTTGGTAAAGTAATCCACCACGATCAACACGTATTTATTGCCGGTTCGGCTCCGTGGCAGTGGTCCTAAAATGTCCATTCCAACTCTTTCAAACGGTGCTCCCACCGTGTAGGTATGCATAGGTCCTCGATTTCTCTGTCGGGGTCCTTTACTGGCCGTACAAGTGTCACAATTTCGACACCAACGATTTACTGAGGCTCCGCAACGGGGTCAGTACCACCTTTGCCGTATCTTCTCTAGTGTTTTATGCACCCCGAAATGTCCACCTGAGAAACTATCGTGTACTTGTTTCAATATATCCGGGACTAGTTTATTAGGTACTATCAGTTGTCGAATTGGTGGCCTGTCGTCTACAAAATGCCACAACCGATATAGCCTTCCATCGTGAAGTTCTAAACAGTTCCACATAGACCAATATTCTTTTACACGAGGACTATAGGCTGATACCTCTGGCCATTGAGGTCTAATTCCTGTCTTTTTCCATGCCGCAATGAGTGCCAGATCTTCATCTTCTTTCTGTGCTTCACCTACGGTGTCACCCAGTTCATCTTCTGCTTGATCAGTCCTTTGAATTGAGCTATCTGCAGGTGGAGGCGAATCATTATTCACTGTTACTTGAGTTTCTTCGGTTTTAGCCTTCGCCCGCGTCAAGTATCTTATGGGAACGGTTGTTACTGGTTCTGGTATATAAACCTGAATGTTGAGCTCCAAATCGTAGAACACGTATCTCAGCAGACGCTCTACATGTGCCCACGTCAAATGATCGTGTCCGCAACCTATTTGCGGAATGGCTAACTTCTTTACTTGTTGCTGCAGGATGTGTTCTCGTAGTGATACCAATGATTTCCATAAATCATGATACGTTGGTTTTCCGGAACTCCTCCGTTTTGTAATCAGGTAATAAATAAATCTTCCATCCTTTTCCAGAACTGCAACTTCTCCTACCTTTCTCTGTTGTTCTCGAAGCTTTCTCAGATCTCCGAATTTCTCCTTGAATGTTACTGCAATACCTTTACTCATGTGCAGGTCTTCGGCGACACAATGGGCTAACGCGTATTCGGAGGGTGCTAAGAATAGGTCATCCCTGATGTATTCCATGCTCATTTTGATTTCTGCTTTTACTAATGTGTCGGGATCCCATTTTTCGGCATCATCATAGTTAAGAGGTAATCGACCGTTTTGTAAATAGACTTGAGTATGTCGTATAAGTATTGCTTCATCGGGTACGCATTCGGGCTCCTGTTTAGCCTCCTTTCGTTCACAGTGGTCACATCCATTGGTTGAACACGGTCTTCTAGACAATGCATCTGCATTCGCGTGTTGACGTCCTGGCCGATACTCGATTTTATACTGGTATTCGCCTATTTGTTGTAGCCAACGTGCTAGTTGTCCCTCAGGCTCCTTGAAATTTGTCAACCAGGTTAACGAAGCGTGGTCGGTACGAATTCGAAATGGCTGGCCCCACAAATAGTGTCTAAACTGTTTTAGAGCTTTAACGACTGCCAGAAGTTCCTTTCGCGTAACACAGTAATTCTGTTCGGCCTTCGAGAATACCCTACTGAAGTATTCTATTACGCGTTCTTCGCCTTGTTGTACTTGTGAAAGTACTGCTCCCATTCCGGTATGCGATGCGTCCGTATCCAATATAAATTCGCCTACACGTTGGGGAAAAGCAAGGATCGGGGCATTTGTAAGCTTTCCCTTTAATTGGTTGAACGAGTCTTCACATGATGGTGTCCACACAATGGGTCGCCTCTTCGTAGTTGGTTTCTCCGTAAGTTCATACAGTGGTTTTGCAATCTTCGCAAAGTTTGAAACAAATTTTCTGTAATAAGCACATAACCCAAGGAAACTCCGCACTTCCGACAGGTTGGTGGGTGTCGGCCAGGTTTGTATAGCTTTCACTTTTTCCGGGTCCGTAGATACTCCATTTCTAGTGACGACATGTCCCAGATATCTTATTTGCTCGGCACAAAGGTTGCATTTCTTTGGGTTTAATTTAAGGTTTGCTGTTCGTAATCGTTGAAATACAATTTTCAAATTATCTATTTGGCTTCTAGCATCTTTGCCAAGCACCACTATGTCGTCCAGATACACGAGGCATGTTCCCGGAGGTAAGTCTTTTAAGACGCTATCCATTAATCGTTCAAATGTTGCGGGGGCATTACATAGACCAAAAGGCATTACTCGAAACTGCCATAGACCTTTCCCGGTCGTGAACGCTGTTTTCTCCCTATCTTCTTGTTTTACTTCCACTTGCCAATATCCGCTCCGGAGATCAAGCGTGGAGAAATAATTAGACCCGTTTAATACACTAAAAAGGCTATCGATACGAGGCAACGGGTATGCATCCTTTAGCGTGACATCGTTTAATCTCCTGTAATCTACGCAGAATCGCTTCGTTCCATCTTTTTTCTTTACTAGTACTATCGGTGATGCCCACGGACTTGTTGAGGGTTCTATTATTCCGTCTCGCAGCATTTGATCCACCATGGCGTCAACTTCCTCTTCTTGTCCCCATGGCAGTCTTCGTGCAGGTTGTTTAATTGGTCTAGCGTCTCCTACCTTTATTGGGTGTTGCACTAATGTCGTGTGTCCCACGTCTTCTATTCCCGATGAAAAAATGTCCTGGTTGTCTTGTAGTACCATCTTCAGGTCATGAGATTCTTCAAGAGTTAAATTTTTATTCGACTTCTCATAGACGTCCTGTAGGTGGTCCGGAAGGGTCACTTCTTTATCATCTGAGGGCTGTATGTCTTTGGTAATACTCGTTCTGATATTTAGAGTTTCTTCAGTGTCATCTTTTAGCAGTTCAAGCCGGTCTTTCCCTATTTGTATAATTTTAGCTCTTGGAAAAATTGTACAGTTTATTGAGGACATCCAATCGTAACCCAGAACACATTCTTCCTCTATTGGTGCTACAAGGAATATAAAGTCACGGATCATGTGGCCCAACCTGATCTTTAATTTAATTTTTCCGGAAACGGGTGCCGTATCTCCAGTAATTGCTCGTAATACAATGGGAGCTGCTGGTGCAATGATCTGCTTCGTAAATTCTTGTCGTCTAATGAATTCCAATCCGACTAGTGATTGCGTAGCACCAGTATCAATCAAAAATTTGCATGGCCGGTCTTCCATATATCCCATCACAATTGGTCCCCTATTTACTCCTCCTATTGTTCCGACTGTAGTAATGTGGGGACTCTTGATCGGAACAGCAGGCAGAGTTGTCCCCGTTAGACTGCCTGCGACTCGTTTCCCGACTGCCGATCCGCATTGGCAGGCGATGTCGAGGGTCTTCTTTCCGAGCTTGTACCATTCACAGGTGGGTTTCTTCCCCTGTTGTAAGTCCATCGCCGAACTCTTGAAATTCCTGGATTATAGCGGTGCCGGTTTCGTTCTTCGAGATCCGCCAATCGCCGAAACACCTCGTCCATAGCAGGGGTGGTATGAGAGGGAGATGTAGTGGCGCTCCTTATACGGCTCACCTCGGGAATATGGCTGACAGTTTCCATTTGAAGCGCAGCGGCCAGGGCCTCGTTTATGTTCTTCGGCTTAGCCAATAAAATGGCCTCCTTTATTCTGCGCTCTCGGACAGCGTTAGCGAAGTATTGTACCTCCCAATTTCCTAGTGTTTCTCTGGGGGCTTTTCCTGCAGCACGGTTTACTAATCGTTCGATATCTGTCGCCAGGTCTGCTAGCCTTTCTCCCGGAGCTTGTCTCTTGTTCACCAGCTGCGCCCAGTACAGAGGTGCGAGACTTTCTTCCCCATACCGCTGGCTTAGCATCGCTTTAAGAGCCGTATAGCTACGCCGCTCGTCCGGGTTCATATTTTGGAAAGCGACTAGAGCCGAGCCCCGTAGCATGGCCGCTAACTGGCCTGCACAATCCCTGTCACTCCAGCCATTGAACTCCGCTATGGCTGTGAATTGCACCTCATATTCCTGCCAAGAGATTGTTCCATCGTAGGGGGCTGGCTTGATAGTGCTGGTTTTTGCAATCGTAGAGTTGACGCAACCTTGAGAGTTTTCTAAAACTTGCACTCTATCGGCAAGTTGTGTTAACTGCGCCCCGGCTAGTTGCTTCCCATTTTTCTGGACGAGTTCTACGCGTTCTTCTATCTCCTGAATTTTCGTCTCCGTCAGCTCCTGTCGTATTGTAACCGATTGGAGACTTTGTGTCACACTATCTTCTATTTCATTTATCCGCGTTTCTAATTCCTTTCTGGATCCTTTGCAAGCTTCTTCTACAGCTTGCAACTGCATTTGGAACGCATTAATCTTCTCGCAGATTTGTTCTTTGGACCGTTCTTGAATTATTTTACTTTTTTCAGCCTGTTCTTGAAATTTCTCGAACATCTCTTCTTTAGACTTTTCGGCCTGTTCTTGTAATTCTAATTTCATCTCTCTTAAATCAGCATTTTGTTTTTTAGTGTTTTCGGCCTGCTCTTGAATTTTCTCGAACATCTCTTCTTTAGACTTTTCGGCCTTTTCAGCTTGCACTAGCATCATTTCTCTAAGTTCTTTTAACATTTCCTCCATTTTTGTTGCGAATTGTATTGTCAATTGTTTTAAAGTTATTTTCTAGAATTTCTGGAAGGTTCTGGAAGTCTCTAGAGTTTCTTTGAAATTATTATTACCGTTTTTCTCGAACCTTCCTCTTCGTAAAATCCTTCTTGCTGCAAATCCCGACTAGAAGTTTCTGGAAGTCTCTTCGGAAACGTAGTTTCAGACTTTCTCGTTTTTTCTTCCTGGAATTATCTCTGCAGCGGTAGTAACTGTAGCTATCCCACTTCTGACACCAAATGTTGCAATTTTACTTGGCGACGACGGGGTTCTTTTAATTGCCGAGCGGATGCAATTGTTTACACTATTTAGTCGCGTTGTAACTTATATTTAGAAATAGCCACAATTCAAATTAAAAGAAGGATTGACACTTTTATAAACTTTATTTATTAACACAAAAACAATTACAACAATTAACAACTGTTTACAATTACTCTTTATTATTTCACTTAATTACTGTTGCTGACTGATTATTACTCGCGGACTGGCTGCTGATGTAAAACTCACTCGCGACGCAATGCTTTGCTCCTTTTTATATTAGCGGTTTACGCAGTACAATTCCCCTGGTCTCGACACTTTTGACTTTCCAGAACATTCCTATATTTACTCAAATACGCTGTTTGACCTTCCGACTATTTCTATGACGTTCCTGTCCATACGCGTAGTATTTGATTCTAGAATATTCACATGTAAACAATAACAGACGTGCATGGTATGCAGTTGTTTACTTTATCTCCAGGAACACGCACGCGTATAAGTTATGCGCTAACTAGTAAACAGCTTCGTTATCGAAACGTCTAGATATTTGTGCAGGGATGCGCAACCTTTTCTGCTAATTCCATCTATTATTTCATAACTATAATTTTTGTCTGTTCAGACGCCCGCAAATCCGTAACAATATATTATCAATAATTAATGAATCTATATGGGACTGTTACAATATTATCAATTTTTATCTTGACACTTCTTTATTATCTTATCTTTAATATCTTGTTGTTAGTTGGTTTTGTTGTCCTTATCGACGTCAGTGCTATCTATGTTCCAATACATTGCAAATATAATGTAATAATTAGCAAAATATAGTAATTAAATATATATTTTAGGTTTAACATATAATAAAACTTTTGTAAGTATACGTAAAATGTCTTGCCTCTCACTCATTGCTCCCACTGTAAATGACTCGAATTTGATTAAATTTTTCTCGAGTTTCGAAACGGTTATTCAACTTAAAATTTTGAGGCAATTAAATGACAACCTTTATAAATGTATGTAGAAAAATGTATAGCTATCTGCTTTACCAATAGCACGACGACTACTTTAACTTCAATTTAAATCAGTTATTTGATTTCTGATGCTGATTTTTCAGTTGTCCATATAATTTTCAATTGGAAAAAGTATATGTCGAAGTGTCTTTCTATTATTTTTCAACAAAACTGATTTTTATATAAATCATTTATATATAGTACTAAAGTAGCCTCTTTCAAAAATTACCTTTTGCATACTTTTTTATCATATCTTAAAATAATAAAACCCAAAATTTTTGGTGTATTAATTTAATCACATTTTTATCGTAAGAGCGAATAATAAGTCGAAAACAAATTGAACTACATAAAAATAAATTTTAGTATTTCAAAATGTATCAAAGAATAACAACTATTATAATTAACGCTTATCTCCTGATTACGGCCCTGACATGCTATCAAAACTTTATCTTATTCGAGATAAAACTCATAGGTTTGCGTTCTTTATCTAATGAAACATTTAAGTTTAAAATGCTTAATTTAATATTCATAAATAAAATAAAACCAAGTGGATTTCTGAAGCTGTAATACAAATTAATAACAAAAGTTTTAGCATTAATCTGTTAAATTGCATTTAAGTAGAATTTTCAATACTTTTAATCAAAAGTTCATAAAAGTGTTTCAACATATTTTACAGCTAGTATTGAAAAAGAATTCACACTCCGTATATGACCTGTCAAAACATGCAGTGCATTTCAATACAATTGTTTTTTAAAATTATAAATTCAAGGTAATGTATCTTAAAAATGAGTAATATATCCGGTTCTTAAATTGAATATGCTTTTGTCTATTAAATTTGTATTAAATTTAAGAACATTTTTAACAGTATAGTTCATAGACATCAGTATGTTACCTAACTTGACAACAATTTAGTGACAAAATCTGTGCAGATAATACAAATAAAAATGTCTGAAAGCCGGACCCAAAGTTGTGAGACGGTGGAAGGTGAAATAGTTACTCTGAACCACTATGACAGTCTGGTGGGTGAATTGAGGTGTCCGGGGTGCGCTGGACCACTGCCTCCACCTATTGAACTTTGTACAGTTGGGCACAGCTCCTGCAGTAAGCTCCTGAAAGAATGCTCTGTCAGTCAGGTAAATGAGTATAACTATTAATTGAGTATGACTTAATTACTATTTTAGTAAAGTTGGTATTATAGGATGACTATCTGTTGTTTTCAATTGGCTTGTGTCCTATGTCTTAATTTCTATAAAAGAGTTCTATATATTGATAAAGTGGGTTGCTAGAACCTCAAATGTTCAATTATTTTTTAATAACTCCTTATATGTTAGGAGATATTAACAATTAGAAAAGTCATTTTGTCTCTTTAATTATTAAAGGGATTCAACGTTGTACATATTCCAAGTGCATGTGACATCACAATCCTTGTTTCTTGTAAAATTTCTGTTATATGTATTTATATATCAAAATATCAAATATTATTTACAGCTATTTCGAGGAACAATCAAATTTCAATATTATGTCTGCCTTAGCAGGGCTAAATAAAATAAAAACTTATTATTCTTTAACTTGACTTGATTATTTGACTACCAACACCTACAGAACATTACCACAGCACTGACCTACTCAACAAATAACTGACGTTAAAATGCATTTCACGTCATACAAATATGGCCGACCATTTCTAGCGCTAAAACTACAATTCAAACTTTTAATTGCTATATCTCCGTCAATATTTAGATATTTAATAAATTAGACATGCCAATACACATTTATTAACATCAATTTCAATCAACAATTGAAAAATCGACTACTAAAAAATGAGGACACAAGCTCATTGATGTGTTACCAGATACGTAGTGTCAAACCACCGGTAATAAAAATGAATCGCTTTACTGGTCGTTTTAACATTCTTTTGCGCAGTTCTTCGATACCGCAATCAACGGTTGTCAGTCGTTTTGGAGACTTTAATTATTTTGCAAAAATAAAAATTATTGATATAGACCAGAGAGTAGAATCAGAAGTACTCAAAAAAATATACGAGAAGCAGCGAAGGGGACCACCCCACCAAAAGAGATTTTGAACATAATTGTGAAGAAAAAAATTGCTAAAAGGAAAAAGCTAAGCAGAGCACTAGGTATACAATAGAAAGAACAAAATTCAACTGTGCATGTAAGGAACTGTGCATGAAAAGTCTCGTTAAAGACATGAAAGATCAGTCACTGAAACAGCATCTAAGTAACTTAACGCATAATTCTAGTCTAGAAATTTGAAATAATCGAAATTTTGTTTTTACATATTTTGAAAGCTTAGATATTTAAAAATATGCCTTCAAAAGGATTTTAAAATTCACTTTACTTACGAAGTTACATCTATTTTAGTACTAGTTTTTTACTTTACTCAAAGAGTAAACGTTTACGAAAAAAGCGCTTTACTCGAAACTATTCTTTTCAACCCGGTTGCCATGGTATCTTTAATGAACCGATTTACTTGATTTAATTTTATATATATATATATATATATATATATATATATATATATATATATATATATATATATATATATATATCTCGATTGATATATATCGAGATTTAAGCCAAAATTTGCATTTTATTATTTTTAGAATATATTTCGAGAAGTAAAAAAAAACATTTTGTAAGTAATTTCTTTTCTTCTTTAAGGTTATAACGACATGACTAGAAGGGTTTGAATCGTGTCAATCAGGACATTCTATTTTTAGCTCTCCACTTCATCAGCTTGTAACTTTGTGAATTTAGATTTCGTTTTGTATAATTTTTTTGTGTATTCTAAACATGAAATGGTAAAAAAGGGATAGTAAAAATATTTGGGCTAAGATGGGTTAGCGGTTGGAATTTCTTTGACTTGCTTTGTTGGCCCTACTGTAAACAATTTGTTATTATTTTACGCGGCAAAACGAGTAATAATATTTTATACACACGCATTTCGACGTGCAGTTTCTGCGTTTTTCTTTTTAGTTAACTCTGTTATTTCATAAAACTTACCTTACATTTTTCAGGCTTGTAACGATGAAACTCCACAAGACAAAAATAAAAAAGAAACCAAAGGCGTTGATACAGAGAAATTCAAAAAGAATCATGAAGGCTGCATGGGTACTTCCACTACAAATGCTACCACAAAACTAAAAAGAAATGGTCTTAATACTGAAGGTATAGTAATGACAAATTTGCTTTACATATTTTGTTCTATTAGTGAAACAATTTCTTATATTAATATTTTCGTGGCATACTCATTGCAGGAAGTACGTTGCACCAAGGCAAGCAGGGCCTCCACGGGGACACCTACCACATAAAGTTGCTAATGTTATTCTTCATTAGAGGAATCAGCAACGGATACAACTTCCGGTTAGGCAAGGAAATGAAAAACGCAAAAAAATTTGACGATGTATTTTTTGAAGTAACCAGAGATGACAACTGCAAAGAATTTCGTCTTCTACAGGCAAAGCACAAGAAAAATGAATCGGACAAAATTAGATTTAACAATTTATTGACTGACAGTGACAGTGATTACAGCCTCGTGAAATATTTCTTCTCGTATCAGGACTCCAAGAAGGAAAAGTTTCTAAAAGATGGGAAAATTAGGAATGTTATAGTCTGTACTAACATTGACTTGGATGTTAGCGACCGATGTACGACATCTAGCGGAGCAACGGAGAAATTAATGAATGTAGTTGAGAAAATCACTGAAGTAGATGACATATTATATGTTGATAAACCAACGGCTTCGAGGTATCGTCTAAACAAGAATATAATTCCGTTGTTGATGCCACTGCTGCAGGAATATAACCTCACGCGGCTCGCAAGAAAGCTGGTGGAATGTTTGTTCAAAAATAAGGAAATTCAACGTCACGACAAGAGCAATATCTTTTATTTTTACCACGTGGTTCTCGCAGCAGAGGTTTTAGACATACCCAATAAAAGATTTCGGCAAGATTTCGTTGCGGGTGAATCACTAACGGAAAACGCTAGTAAGTTTAGACAAGCATTAGAAGCAGAAATTCTAAAACAGTCGAAGAACGAGTTGAGTTTGTCAAATATAAATGAAGGAATTAGTAACAGGAAGATTACCTTAAAAATACCTACAAAGTTTGGTGAAGGAAAAATGAAAGGTTGGCCAAACAATGCAATTTCTGATAAGGATTTAAATGCGTTTATACAGGATTTAGTGTTTGCAGTTAATCAACCTGGGGAAGACGAGTTGGGTGAAATAATTAAGCAAGATTTGCTCAACCAATTTAATCAGGAAAAGGCTAAGAACATTTATAACGAGCTCTGTGTAAAGATGCTGGACTGGTTGAATGGAAAAGACAAAGAGTTTTTCACAGATGAAGATGGAAAAACTTTTTTTGCAAATATTATAGGTGCAGTTTGGTTTGGAATTGGTCCACTTGTTGAATCTTTCACGGGAAGAACGGAGGAACTTAATAGGTTGCATTCTCTTGTGCAACGCAATTATAAAACAACGGTTGTATGTCAGTTGACTTCCATAACCGGTTTGGGAGGAGTGGGGAAGAGTGAGCTGGCCAGGAAGTACGTTTACGAATACAGGAAGTGTTACGACGATAATGTAATTTGGATAAATGCGGCCAGCAATTCAACACTTAAAGAATCGTTTCGAACTTTAGCAGAAAATAAATTAGGAATTAAAACGGTAAATACAAATGGACAAGAAAAATGTGTATCTATTATTATTCAACAGGTGTATAAGTTTTTTTCCAGTAGAAAATGTCTTTTTATTTTTGATAACGCGGAGTTCTATAAAAGTGTTAAAGATGGCGATGCAGGTATTGATAAATTTATGCCGTTGCACTTGGAACCAAATGCCAACAAGCCTTATTGTTTAATAACTTCACGTAACAAGAAATGGGGAGACAACACAGAAGAAATTGAACTGGGTGTGTTTAAAGAAGAGGAAGCTATATCTCTAATGAAGACAGTGTTAAATATAAATCACACTACACAAGACAACGACTTGATAATGTTGTCAGAGAAGCTGGAATGTTTTCCTTTGGCATTGCGTCAAGCCGTTGCTTATATCAAGGAAAAGGACGACGTACTACGAAACGTAGGAGAACGATTTCAAATCAAGGAATATTTGAAACGATTAGAAGAGAAAACGAAAGATCTGCTTGACTTTGAGTTTCCGGAAGGGAGTACTGACTCGTATACAAAAACAACGTTTATTGTATGGGAGGTAACTTTAGAAACAATTCTAAACAAACGATATGGTAAGGAAGCTTTGGAGGTTTTGGATATTATGGCATATTTTGCACCGAATGACATTCCCATTTCAATTTTCTTTGGATTTATACCTGATAAAGAACTATTGGCGTCAGCGGTTGAGTTGTTAAAGCAATATTCCATGATCACATCAAGCGAGGATCTCACAATGCTGAACATCCATCGACTGGTGCAACAGGTAGCAATTATTAAACATGGCCACCGTGTCCAGAGTATCTTGAGTAATGCCTTGGAATTGATATCGCAATGTTTTAATACCCTTGTTGCCATGGACATGCCTGTATCTGATTTAAAATCAACGAAAATACAAATGGCAGGCAATATGTTACAGGGCAACCATCTTAAAGCCCTTTACATCCTACACGCGTTTTCCGCATGGAGGCATGCATATAAGTTCAACGTTAGATATAATTTTGAATTAAACGGACTTAATACAGAACCTCAAGTTACACAGGTCATTCGAAGCAACAGGCAGAGATGGGTCGGCCACGTCTATCAATTATATTTAACAAGTCAATTAGTCTCCAGTTCCCCTAAAGACAATGTTACTAGATTATACCCTTTTAACTCGGTGAAGGATTTTTGCGGTTGGTAATTATATTAAGGAAGATATCGAGGCTATTGGACAGCACTGAGGAAAGTGTATCGACTTAAAGAAAGACTATATAAGATATTCAAAAATAATTTTTTAGATCAGGTACTTTTGAGAACGTCCTTGTTTAATTTATTTTGTGAAAGTTTAATTTTTTAGTCGTCGATTTTTCAATTGTTAAATAATCATAAAGTGGGTTATAAAGTAATAAATCATAAAGTCTATATATTGATAAAGTGTGTTACTAGAACCTGAAATGTTCAATTATTTTTTTATAACTCTTAATATGTTAGGAGATATTAACAATTAAAAAAGTCATTTTGTCTCTTTAATTATTTCAGAGTTTCAACGTTGTACACATTCCAAGTTCATGTGGCATACTGCTCATAAATCTCTGCTTATGTATTTATATATCAAAATATCAAATATTATTTACAGCTATTTCAAGGAATAATAAAATTTAAATATTATGTCTGCCTTAGTAGGGTTAAATAAAATAAAAACTTATTATTCTTTGACTTAACTTGATTATTTGAATACCAACAGCTACAGAACATTACCACAGCACTGACCTACTCAACAAATAACTGACATGCATTAAAAATGCATTTCACGTCATACAAACTACAATTCAAACTTTTAATTGGTTTATATCCGTCAATATTTAGATACTTAGTAAAAAAGACACACATTTATTAACATCAATTTCAATCAACAATTGAAAAATCGACCACTAAAAAATGAGGACACAAGCCCATTAAACAGTTTGTCAATTAACTTTACATTGCTTTACAACGAGGCGAGAAGCTAGTATTTTTAAAATGTTTTAAAAAGCACAAAAATCTCACTGAACAAAAAATCATCGTGTTGCATTTGTTAAACACAGATGGAGTCTCACACTACAACCGTTTTGATGCGACTCCGATTTTCTCAGTATAAGATGAACTTTCTATTTTAATGTTTATTAATACACCACTGTATGTATTTCATACATTCGTAATCATAATATGGTTCATACGTCACATTATCAAAGTTCTGCAAAGGCATGTCATGCATATCCGTAAATATATTTACGGATATGCATAGCAGTTATAACTGCTCATGGTCCAGTCATTAAGCTTAAATTAGGTGAGAATCTCGGAATTCGAGATACCCAGCTGTAAGTCTGTAAATACTTGTATATTGACACCCTTAAAGTTGTCTCAAAATCTACATATGGTAGGGTGTACGCAACTATTAAATTTTAAGGTCAAAGGTCACAAAAATCAGTTTTTTGCGCTTTTTTTGTAAATATCTCATTTCCTATGGGTTTTTTGCTATTTGTATTTATTATCAATATTGTAGAATACAAAATTCTCTACAAATTTTGTTAAAAAAAAAAATTGTATACGGTGAACCCTTTTCAAGATAGAGGGCGGATCACTTCAGCGAATTACCATAATTAATAGTTGAAAAACTGAAAAATAGTGTTGGATATGAACAAACTATTGTGTTTGCTCGGCAGTTATTGTACGGACTCATTTAGATACTAATCACATAGATATTTTAAAAGTTAGGAGTATGATATTTTTACTATTCATAGATAAAAGTCAATATGACGAAGGTTTGAAAGGACTGCGTACGATTTTAATGGCGGCTGAAAATAAGTACAGCGACCATCATCAATTCATTATTATTATCAAGTTAAATATTGTAACAGTTTCATTGTTCCAAGAAGAATATGATGTGGCTTTAAAGATGGCGGAGTCGGCATTGAGTGATATAGAAACAAAATTAGATAACGAATTGAAGTTATTTTTAAACGCAAATCGATTGATTGCGTGGATTTTTTTGGCCAAAAAAATTATGACGAGTCTTTAAGAATAGCAGATAAAATGCTGCAAGCGATAGGTAATAGTATTAATTTCGACCCTTTTACTTTGAGCATTTATAACTTAAAAGCTATCCATTTTTACAACCAAGGCCGATATGATACATCCTTGCAATTCCATCAGAAAATGCTAGATATTGTTGTTGAAAATCTGGTTCCTCATCATGCATATGTATTGTCAATACGCAACAATGTAGGAGTTATTCTTCGGCGACAAGGAAAATACGAAGAATCTCTTAGGATTTTGAAAACAAGTCTTCAAAAAACATCGGGCAAATTATCGACAGACTGCGTAGAATATCTACTTGTACAATATAATATTGGCATTACGTTATCCAGTTTGCAGAGATATCCGGAAGCTTTTCGATATTTCGAACATATTTTGATGAATATCTATGGAAAACCTGAATTAGGATGGTATTTGCATCGCTGCATTCTGTTTACTGAAACCCACATGACAGAAATATTGGAAGACTACAAATACTCGCTGCACGTAGCTGTCGAAAATAACTTTACGTTTCTCGTTACATTTATCCTAAAAGAAACTACGCACATATGGAAGATCATAGAAGATGACAAAGGAAAAATATCTTTAATTTATGGATGAGATAACTCAGTCCGAAATTTGCTAAAAACGACTGAAGCTTTATTTATAGAACTTGAAAATGGTGATGTTCGAAAAATTCAAACTTGTTTGACAAACGGTGCAGAAGTGAACGCTTTGGGACCTTTCGGATGCAGGCCAATTCACTGTGCAGCAAGGAAAAGTCAAGTCGAAGTAGTAAGACTTTTGTTAAAAAACAAAGCCAATCCAAATCTATTTTGTAAAGAAGGCTGTACATCATTGCACTACGCCGTGAAGGCAGGCAACTTGGAGATAATCAATAATTTATTAAAGAATTCAGCAAAGCCAAATATTCCTGATAAGAACGGTGAATTACCTGTTGATTTAGCGAGGAAACTACTGCACCAGTGCTCAACAATTTATGAGGAAATTATAGAAATTTTGAATAAGGAGCGGCTGAACTAATTGAATACTCTTCAATTAATCATTTATATATAGTATGAAAGGCACCATAGAATAGGCTTTTATGCAATTTCTGGAGCGAGATTTCTCTTCAATTAGGAAACCTTCGCAGTCGTGTGTAAAATGTAATAAAAATTGTAAAAATCCGGTTGAATTATTTAGTAGTATTGAAATTGTATTTACAAGGCAGCCCATAATCCAACTTGCACTAACTCAAAGATACACCAAGTTAAAACATAAGAAGCTGCCTTCTTAGCCTTAAGTGCCTTCGTGGTATTGAATTTCAGATTTTGATATTTGTGATTGACTGGATGTATGACATCTCGAAGGCCGAATAGTTGAACTGAAAGTAACACCATTAACGTCACTTTTTAATTCACTTCTTAGTAATAAAACTTTTTCTTTAGTGACAATTGTTGTTCGGTTGTCTTATTACTTAATAATTTAAAAAAATTAATTAATTTAGGAAACTTTCTATTGTATTTAAAATTTATTGAAATTACAAAAAAAAAAAATACATTGTTTTATAATATAACAAATATTTAATAATACTATAACCAAGATTACAAAAAAACAAAATAAAATTCGATTGGAGTTGTGTGTAAAGGTTAAACTAAGGCCGTCCGCACATGGGTCGACTGATTGCAAACGCGAGCCACGAATCTGTTCGAACCTAATGAGAATGCAACTGTGTTGTGAGTGAGAGAACGATCGTGGATACAAGTGAAAGAAAACACAAGACACGAACGAAACTAAACTGAGTTGAAATTGGTTTTGATCGACTGTGTTTCTAGGTCGCAGGGCAATTACGTTGCATGCTTTTTATGGTGAACATCATGAGCAGAGATGTGCACAAATACTATTCAAAAGTATTTAAATACATACATACATACAAACATCTCACAATACAACACAATAAAATCCCCTATTATGCTATTGTTAAAAATTCTATAGTCACGAAACACGGCTCGAGTTACCATTCAGTCGACCCGTGTGGGGACGCCCTAAGTCTCTCAGCAGACAACCTCAGTCCCTCCTAAATGTATTTTAAATTCAATAACAAATTCCTGTGTCTCTACAGATCCCTTAAAGAGTGTCCTCCTTGCACACTGTTGTTCGGTGGTAAAACAATATGGACTTCATTCGAAATCATATCTATTAAAATCTATGAATTTTTGTCATTAAAGATACGTTTATGGAAAGTTTCTGTCATGGCGTTCGCTAACATTGTACTTAGAGCACGGGTAAGAGAACTGTTCCAAAACAGTTCGCTGAGCTATTGTATGCTTATGCAGCATATAGACGCGCGGGAATTACTCATATTATACTACAGATATACTCGTACAGAGATGTATGGCGTCGTTTTTACAATCGAGTGAATGTTATTTAGTTGTTAAAAATAATTGTGAATACTGTGATTTGTAAATTCAATTTCACTTTATTATTAAGTATAATATTGTTATTGATACCGACGTATATTGTCAGAGTTTTACACACGAATATAATGTTAATATCTAGGTGTTTTATCATTGTAGACATTGTGATTTGTAAAATTAAGTACTATCGTAACTACGCATATTGTTGTGATACACAGGCATTTGTCATAAGGTTTATAAACAAATATAATAAAATGTAATATCAATTAACTAAGTGTTAGTATCATTGTGAATCATTTTGGATTGTTAATTTAAATGTAATTGTTTTTGTGAAATAATTAAATGAAGTACAATTAATTAAGGAGTTATATGTTAACCTATCCTTAATAAGAGTTATATCGTATATGGGGGCTCAACCAAGATTTTATTAAAAAACGAACTGCTATTAAACCACAGTTGGCAAAACTAACTCACACTAACCAAAGTGTAAGTAAGATAGACCCCACATATATATTGGCTTGCATCCACGCTTAGCCCGCGGCAGGTACATAAATAAGTTTTGAAAATTAATAAATGTTTTAAAGTGAAATCAATAAGTGTTTTGGTTGCGGCGTTTTCTGGTCTTAATAGGAAAACTCTAAGCACATATAAAACTTTATTTGCCCTTACAGTGCGGTAAGAATGAGTCTACTAGGAGCAAGTTCTAGCTAGACACTTTACGAACAAAGAATTTGTTTTTACACCCAAATTAGAAACTCACTGCACATCAGTTGTCTTTATTGAATTGTTAAGAGCAGTTGTTTATAATTGTGAAATCTAATTGTTTAATGCAGTGCAATCATACTGCATTAAAACACTGTAATATTTCTCTAAGTACTCTAACGTAGTCATATTGTTGAGAGCTCTTAAAAATGAACTCATTAAAGCAAGGCTAAAGTCTGTGGCCACTTTATGAATTAAACGCGGCCTATGATTGGGGCAAATTTATTTAACAAATTGAAGACCTTCACTAATTCTATGAGAAATGTTAAATTGAGAATGGTTACATGTTAAAAATTGAAATAAGGGAAGAGTTTTTTTGTAATCCATAACAGAATATATAAATAAAACTGTTCCTCATATAAATTGGTTTTAGTAATTAATGAACCAGTGGCGTCAATCACGGTGCACTGAAACTTGCTCACGCTTATTTAATAATAATTTAACCCGATGTTCCGAGCAAAAATGAATAAAATATTTATCATACTGGGTGCGGCAGTATAACTTCCTTTTTTAAAAAGCGTCGGTTGACGTCGTAGAGGAGCACTAGCTCGAGAGGCGGGACAATAAAGTTTTGTCCCGACACAGTTCAGTCGCCATCATGCGTTGAAACAGTGAGGAGCGTGCGTTTGAAGATAAGGCCTACTTTTCGAGCGGATGTTCTGTGATTGCAACCCAGTGCGCCTTTCGGAATCGCTTTAATTTAGCTCCGTTAGTTCCTGCCCCAGACCGGAAATCAATTGTTACGTGGGTCACTACGTTCAGACAAACTACAAGTGCGACAAGATGAGGTACTGCAGTTCCTCGGCCCATTGGATCACCTGAGAGCATTGAGGCAGTGGGAGGAGCTTCAATGTTGCGATCACCACAGTGTTCTGCGCGCAAACGAACGGTAGGTTCCCACGGCTAGATGAGTTGGACTTAGAGGACACTTGGGTCCAACAAGACGGTGCAACGCCATACACTTCAAAAGCATCGATGGCGATTTTGAGGGAATACTTCTCACAGCACCTCATCTCAATAAGGGGCGATTTGGATTGGCCGGCCCGTTTTTCTGATTTTTTTCTATAGAGTTTTTTGAAATCCCGTGTTTATGTGAACCGTCCAAGGACCCTGCAAGATTTGAAGACCAACATCCAGGTAGAAATTGCCAACATAACGCCTGCTATACTGGCACGAGTCATGACAAACGCCAGAAATCAGTTTATTCAGTGTATGGAGAATGGGGAACATCACCTCCCTGATTTGATCTTCAAAACTAACTAAAACAAAACTTTATGTACGTTATAAAAACAAATATGTATGTATCAACATAAACACCTTGAGGGAAGACGTTATAATTCCCGATACTTTACTGTATTTATAAATGTGTAAAAATACATCTTGTATCAATCATTTTCTGATTTTAGTTTACGAATGGTTGCTCAATTCTGATTACTAGTATAATTACCCATAGTGCAATGATGATTTTGGGGGTCTCACCTATTTCATGCTCTACTTTCATAAGACACACTACTTTTAAGATTATCATTTTTCAATAGCTGTTTAATCCTAGTACGTTCTTCACCATGTATTTGTCTCGTTCATGTACTCATAAATAATGATAAAATCTGTAACATAGAATTATCACGGTATGCGGTTATAATATATATATATATATACATACTGCTTAATGCACAATAATAAATTGAATAATAAATTGAAAAATAAAATAACTTAACATAAAATATCATTTAATCAAATAACGGATTAAAAGACATACGAAATTGAGTTAGATATCAGAAGTGGCCCAGAAATTTATAATAAATTTTACAATTTGGTATAACCAAAAGAAATACTATTTCATAAAATCCATCCAATTTAACATTTCAAAATAATTATGACAATAATTAAAATAATAAAAGATACCTGTACAATTAATACAGGCGTTATTCACAAATGCGTTATTCACATATATTAACTACATAAAATAAATCTCGATGCAACTAGTCTCCAGTTTACAAAAGAATACAAATTAATTGCCAAAATTGCAATTACTTCAAACGGTTATTCATAAAAACATCATCAAACCATTAATCTCAAGAATAATGAATATAATAAATAACTATATTTGATACATCAACAAAAAGGAACATTTAATTAAATATAAATGAAAATTATACTGAAGGAGCCCTAAAACGAGTAGATGGAAATGTGAATCCATAATCATACTCGCAACCACAAAAATAAATTAAATAACTTCCCCCCAAGGCTGGATCCAGCAAAATACATCAACAAAAAAATCTCTGGAGTGGTTATTTCTCAATAAAAAAATCAAAATCAATTCATAAAAGATTACTGATTATGGATTGTAGTTACAGACGTTTATTTTCATCAAAACAAAATCTTGGCAAGAACAATTCTTGGCAATTCACAGAAAAAGAATGGTTGGTTAAGAGAACTGGGTCGATGCAATGATCGGTGAATTTCAAAGGAAAGCGAGCGGATAGGATATTTAGAACCAGATGCTCTAAGAAAAAAACTCGTAATCTTTAAATATAAAAAAGTATTCATAAAAGAATATTAAATATACCATCAATCGGGTTACGTTGCTAAATTTACATCCTGAGGTGATTTTAATATACTAAGCAGATCAAGTCATCGGTATCTAAAGCAGAAAATAAATCGGGCCCCACACGAGATATCACTTTTATCCCAAACTAAAACATAACTTTAATTCTTCTGCCCAGACGCTAATCACAAGTATAAAAAGAAAATTAAAAAATGGACGCCTTGAATCTCTCACTTCACGTCCTTTACACAACCCACAAAACTCTCCCTTAATATATTTTACACATTAACCCTCATTATATCACATAATTAAATCATTACCACGAGTCCAAAACCAAATAAAAAAAAACACAACTCTCACTTTCACTTGTTAGTACCATCACTTGATACATTCAGAATGTTCGTTGCAAAATTCTGGTTTGACAGATCACAATGTAGATGCAAATTCTGGTTTATCAAATTAATGTTAAACCAAAATTAACTTCGTTGATAGTGAACTGTATAATTGATTGATGATGTTGCGTCGGATAAATAATCCCACCAAATACACTAAATTAACTAGTTCTTTATTACCAAAATGATAAAGACATTACAATTAATGATGTTACTTGTCAAAACGCTAGACGGCCATTGCAATTTTCCCACTCCTGAATTGGTCTTGCCAGAGCAAACATGTAACTCCAGTAAAATATAAACCAGCGCACTATAGATATCTAACAAAAACAATAAACTTAATAAACTGTACCAAAAATATTGTGGCGGGAATTAAAACCGTAAATTCAAGTTCACAAATGATCCAATTTGAGATACGTAAATACGGATGTTAGTATAGTTACGAGGTTTGTTAATTATATTCTAATAATATGCTGCACATGAACTAAATTTACATACAGTTTTCTATCAAAAAAAATTACAGTACCTTTTTCGATTTAATTTTCTATAACTAAATTTATGAACACAACGGCTATTATATTTTGAAAATTCACGACCATAAATACTTGTCTAATTAGTAGATAACCTAAGAGTTGGTATATTTTCCCACACACATAAAATTTGTTCTAAATATCTATGAAGATATAAAAACAATTTGGGGAAGAGTATGGTTTCCATGTAAGTTGCTCCATAGCAAAAGAATATATTAAGAGATATTAACAATTAAAAAAGTCATTTTGTCTCTTTAATTATTAAAGGGATTCAACGTTGTACACATTCCAAATGCATGTGACATCACAACTGCTGCCAACCTTACAGCTCATAAATCTCTGCTATATGTATTTATATATCAAAATATCAAATATTATTTACAGCTATGTCAAGGAACAATAAAATTTCAATGTTATGTCTACCTTAGCAGGGTTAAATAAAATGAAAACTTATTATTCTTTGATTTGACTTGATTATTTGACTACCAACAGCTACAAAACATTACCACTACACTGACCTACTCAACAAATAACTGACGTTAAAATGCATTTCATATCATACAAATATGGCCGACCATTTCTAGCGTTAAAACTACAATTCAAACTTTTAATTGCTATATCTCCGTCAATATTTAGATATTTAATAAAATAGACTCGTCAATACACATTTATTAACATCAATTTCAATCAACAATTCAAAAATCGACCACTGAAAAATGAAGACACAAACCCATTGCACTGTGTGGTACAAATTTATGATGGAAATTTATTTTCCCTAATAGTTGACGTATATTTTTTCCTGTTTGTGGAACTGGAAAGTTTTTGACAGCGGTTAAATAATGTTTCAGTGTCATTAATATGTCATCTATAAAGTTAACTGCAAAACTTTTTAGTTTTTATTTCCTTATGATGTTGCTTAATGTTCTTTGGAAAATGGCTGGAACGGTGCTTCATCCAAATGGGACACGTTCATTGAAAATGGCCTCCTTGTGTAATAAATGCAGTTTTATATTTTCGAAAGAATTGACCAAAATGCTGAATTTATGTCAAAAGTGGAAAAATATTTACAGTCTTAACCAATTAATCCTCTATCAACGGAAAAGGTTGAGATTGAGTAACGTCAATTTTGTTTAATTCTCTGAAATCTATACATAACCTTCTATTTTTTTATCTTCTTATATATTTGGCAGTGTTACTGGAGCAGCAAACGGGCTATAAAATTTCTCAATCCAATTCTTCTTTAATACTTTTGTTATTTGATTTTCTCTTCTATCTTCCGCTGTGCATTTGTGTCGTCAAGTCAATGTACGATTCGTCATGCCGTACACTACCGACGTCATATTCATCTTTAGCGAAGACTGGCTTGTATCTTTTATCAACTTATCAATTTCTGATTGATGATATAAATCTAGATGGTTTACTAACATTGCAAATTTAGCCGTGTTTTTTTTATTTTTTAGATAATATAAAAATGAAATATAAGTAAACAAGAAACACATTTCCTTTAAGAGATTTGATTTATTAATTGCTTTGTAACCTTCTTTTGTTATATCATTGTTACTTAAAAAAAAACATTATATCTAATTTTCCGCTAAATCTCAATACCATTTCCCTGTTTTGTTGACTATTCAAACAAAGTTATTCAAATTCACCAGCCTTGGTTTTGGAAGTGGCTTGGTCATTATGTCATCTATCTGGTCCTCAGTAGTGATTGGTAGAGATATACTTGACTTGTAGAGCACCTTCCAACATCTTTTCTCTTATAAAGAAATACTTTATTCTTATGTGTTTCGTACGATGGTCGTCTTGCCTAATTGTCTATCTGAAGAGTAGAAACTTGCTTCATACAGTCTTGATAGCCATATAATTTCTTTGACTGCCTCATTTGCCGATACTTGTTCCGCCTCAGTTGTTGACGTAGCAGTCAAGTGTTGCCTTTGACTGAGCCATAACCTGCATAAGTTACTACATCTCCTGAAGTAGAGCCACCAGTCTTGTTGCATCCTCCAAAGTCTGCATCACTGTAACAGTCTAACTTGCAACTGCCATCTGCTATGAGCCATATTCCCAGACTACAAGTACCTGCTATATAGCGAAATACCCTTTTTAATCTAGCCACATGTTGTGCACTTGGACAGTCTAAGATTCTTCACAAAACACTAACACTGTAGGCTATATCTGGTCTAGTGCCTATCATTAGGTACATTAATGCTCCTCTGTAAAGCTTATCTGTATGGAAAATAATGATTTTTGTCACTTTTTGACTTTAATGTCCTCCTATCTTCCATTGGGCGTACTGGTTTACACTGTCTGAACCTGAAACGTTCTAATAGTTTCCTTGCGTTAGCTTGCTGACAAATTTTAATTGAACCATCTTTAAAACGTTTAATTTCGAATGGTTTAACGATTATATTATATTGAATAAATAAACTTAAATAAATAAAAAAATAAATTAAAAAGTCCAATGATGGAAATTATTTCAATACCATTTAATTATTATTATTATTAAGTTATTTGCAATACCATTTAAGACCAGGTCTCTTTTAGGCCTCGCAAACTCCAATTCTCTTATACACAATTATTCAATTTATACAAAAGTTTATGTTTATGCTAATGCTTCTAAGTCATTGGACGTCATTTTATCTAAATGTACTGGGCGTAGTTCCATCCAATACACATAGGTGGTCAACTGGTGCTCTTGGAAAACGTTGCTAAATATTAAGACTTTCTCCTTCGATAAATAGGTATTAAGATTTGAAGTAGATATGGCGACAGATTAAAAGGATTATAAAAAAGTTAGCAAGCTTTTCTACCGGCTCGGATTATTGAAAATATTTTATTATTATTAGGATTCGTTGATTCACCTACAAACAAATAATATGTACATTCTGAAATAGATATAGAGAAGAAGAAAAAGGAAAAAGAAATTGGTTCTGTTATAACAGCGACAGTGATAAAATACAGTAGGAGCTCATTTAATGCGGTACTATGAAATCATGTTATAGTAATCGTATAGATTACGAAGGCAGTTTGATAAGTCTGTGACTTTTTGAATTTGCTTTGTGTTTAGACAGCAATTGAAAGCAGGCAACCTCGTGAATTTAAACGAAAATGGAAAAAGTGTATTTCGAGTGCCGATTAAGCATTCCATTTTACATAAAAAACCATCACGGAAACCAAGGCTTGATAAATACTATGGGGACTCTGCACCATCAATTTCAATGGTGAAGAAGTGGTTTACTGAGTTCCGTTGTGGTCGTACCAGAACTTACAGAAACGCCAAAAAATCCTATTTCACTTTAAATATTTTTTCTGAAAGAGAGTTTTTTCAAAGATATTTCAATAGTATAATATTTTTGATACTAAAATACATAAAAGTACATTGCTCTACGTACGTAATAGTACGTGTTTACTAAAAATCTTAACCAACATAAATCAACTTCAACAAAGTAATTATTTAATATTTAGGTTTAGGAGAGGAAATACAAAATATAGGGAGTTGTGTTGGCGGATTGGTAAGGATTCCATTCTGCCAGTACGAAATAAATGAACTGTACCAGTCAGAGTAACAAGGAATTATTCCTAAGGTTCCAAAACAAAGTGCTAAGAAAAATCGTGGAAGCCATCTGGTATATTAGAAACAGTGATCTTCACCGAAACTTAAAGATGGAAACTGTGGACACTACAATAAGGAAATTTGCCAAGAGTTACCAGGAAAGACTCCAACAACATGTTAATGACGAGGTAGCACACCTATTGAACAACGATGGAAAACAAAGGGAAGACTGAAAAGGGTTAAACCTTTTGAGTTAGTTTAATTAAATTAAATGTAAGAAAATGTAATCGTGCTAATATTTCGTGAATATTTCGAAATATTTCATATCATACCAAAACCTTTAATGTTTATATTATGGTAACGTTAAATTGCTTATTAGTATAATCTTAATATATATAAATTACGTGTCACTGTGTTGTCCGCTATGGACTCCTAAACTACTTAACCGATTTTAATGAAATTTGTACACCGTGTCCAGTTTGATCCAACTTGAAAGATAGGATACCTTACATCTCAATTTATTTATCTTATTGCTAATTATTTATCTATTAATTATCTGTATATGACATATGACATCGGGCGACGATGATGGCGACATCTGTTGACTAGATTGAGTAAATATTCTGTTGAGTAAATCGAAATCTGTTGACTAGATTGAGTAAATATTCAATAGATGGCGCTACGTTAGGCACAGCAACGCGTGGCCGGGACAGCTAGTAGACTATAGATTGTAATAGCTACAAAATAAAAAAAATAAAAAACTACAAACAGTTGAGTCGAGAGAAAATGAAAAACAATCTTTATTGTGACCATGACAGCTGACCGTAATAAAATATACCGTATAAAATAAATATACCTACAGTTTCACAGAATCTTCGATCTCTTTAATATATTATCTAAGGTTAATATGAATAATTGAACAGAGCAATCCCCAAGAATAGTATTCGGACGATTTAGAAGAAGCATTAGTAATTTAGTGTATTCATTTGCGTCCAAAGATCTTACGCTTTAAACTTATTTTCTGTCATCATTTCCTGACACCGCGCAAAAGTTATTCACAATGTAAATTATGACAAGGGGTTGTTAAAATATCCTATTATATAATTCGATGATCTATACAAATTTGATGAAAGAGTAAAAGGATTTTAAATGAAATTGTTAATGCTAGGAACATATAGAACAAACATTATATCTAGTTTTAATTTTAAATATGATTTTTTTTGTTATTTATTTTATATCAGATTGAGTGTACATATTTATATACATAAGTTTGTATTTTTTTACAAAGTTTTTTTTCTTTTATTGATAATTAAAAAAAGTGAACAAATTGTTTATTTTGAATGCATTTCTTAATAAATTTATAACTAATAAATAATAATAAATATTGTATAACTCCAGTACAATGCATCAAAATATTAATTCCAAAATTGTGCATATTTTTCTTTTTCGTGCTTGTTTTTTTTATTATTATTATTATATAGAGTGATTTTAAAAATTATGATTTGAATTTTATTTGTACAATTTTCTATCTAGTTTGAACCAGGCAGCGAATATTTTTGCAACTGCGTTAGTTTTGAAATTAATTTAATATACTTAAGACAGGTAATAAAATGTTACCTTACATTATGATGTTACAAATTCTACATCTCGACGTCAGCTGAGCATTTCTATCACTGATACAGTTATAAATTTGAAATAACTATACTTTTGTAAGTGTGGTTGATTGTTAAGAAGCAAATAATGTATTTGAATAGATGAAATATCTATACCTAATTGCTGTTTTGGTAGTTATAAGGCTTAAGCCTTCGTCACTGAGGGCTTCTAACCAATTGTAGCAAAATATTTGGATCAGAGCAATACAACAGTTATACGCGATCAATCAACGATTGTGCCTGGCTGTTATATCAACAATAGAAAATTGTACATGAGTGTCCTAAATAAAGGGAAAACAATTTAACTATTACATATTAAAAACAATGAATAACAATTTTATAAAAAGTCATAACTAAAAATTTGAACTTTATAATTGAATAATTTATTTTTGAAAAGTGTTAACGTGTTAGTTTGTTTGCAGTATTCCAATCAGAAGGACTATCTAATGAGGCAATTACCTATTTCACTAATCAACATTTTGTTGTTGCGGAACCAAACATATCCATGGCGAACTAGAAATGGCTCATAACAATGCGTGATAATCTACAGAGGAGTACAGCGGAGGCGATACACAGGCAGAGTGATTCTGTATAGAAACATAACAACTCGTACACAGATACAGAATTCTAGTCATTACTAAGAGGACTACGGTTTTGTTTTGATATGACTATTAATTGCTTTAGTACGTTATTTAAGTTGTTAAGACCCTCTCACTTTTGCATCAGATCAACTTTGCTTCTTTAAATGAGTCTTCTGCAATCTTGTAAATGTATAAATTTAAACAGTTGTGTATGCAATTCTAATTAGATGGCAAAAGACTTGATATTTGGCTGCCTGTGCTTCACCATAACTGTATCTAGGGGATGAGAACATTTTGTCGCCGGTCTTGCCGTATTTACCGCATTATTATAAACTTTATAATATTATTATAATTATAACAAAACTTAAACTTTATTCACTAAAATTTGGTCTTTTTATCTTTTATTTTAAATATATGGAATTATGTTTGTTTTACACCGAAGCATTCCTTTCTTGAACCATTCTTGATGAAGTATTTAGCGTAAGTTGAGACATTCTACTTATAACGAAATAATCCAATTTATATACATTAAAAAATGATAAATCACAGATATTTTATAAATAAAAAACAAAGATGAATAACAATAACAAAAAATGTGTTGTACATTCCACTTAACGGCTGAAGCGATGCTCGAAAAATCCTGGAATTGTCCGGCTTTTCCAGAGTCAGTTGAGTGTTTTTTTAATTTAATTAATTTATTTATTAACAAGTATATGTACAGTGCACCATGTTAAATAGTGGTTTGATTTCTGTATTGCTTTAGTTTAGGTATATTCGTGAAAAGATTTTTATTGTTTATTTTTCAATTTTCAGCGGAAATTTGTTAAATTTTAAATCTTCTTCACTTATATTTCACTTTACTTTTCTTCTTTTCTTGCAACGAGAGATGTTATTATATTTACAGCCAATACGAGAATAGGGTTCTGGATAAAAATTATAACTATCCACTGACTAATCGCGAGGATTAAGTTACATAAATAGCGAAATTGGAAATAAAAGAAAATACTTAATCAATAAGCGTTTCAAACTACTAATTTTGTTCTATACTTCGCATTGCCAAAAAGTAAAGATTATGACGAATTATAGCCCAGTAAATTATTTCTTATTTGTGACATTCAATTATAATTAGAGATATAATTTAAATAAAGTTCGTATCAGCTGGAAATTTCTAACAATCGCTAGTTTTCCTAATATTTAGCTCTTTTTTCCACAAAGCACTAAAGTTTATTGCGAATTGAGGCGAGTGACAGACCAAGTTTAGCATAGCGAGTCTGCCTTTGTCTGTTTTTATGCGGGACAAACATTTACAATTCGGCGATTTTTGAACACAATATTTATTTTAGTATCATATAATTTAGCTGTTTAATTATTTAATGAATTATTTATTATTTAAATATCAGTCATTTTATTCTGTTTTGTTTATTCAAATATTTTGTTCTTCTTAACACATAGATATTTTTTTTTATTAAAAAACGAAGCAACTGTAATGAACTTATGCATCACAAACGTAAAAAACGCGCATCTGAAACCGTTTAAACTGTTTTTCTTAATTAATTTTTTGTCTTTTAATTGTTTTAGTCAATGTATATGAAGAAATCTTGTATTAGTTTTAACATTCTGAAAAAGAAAATATTACATATTAAGATATTTTTAGTTCGAATGATAGTGCATAATAATATTGATAAGAGAACATATTACTAACCCCACAGTTTGACGGGTATCAGTAAAATTTATTAAGCAAGCAAGCAATAGTAACATTAATGAATAATACACAGTAACAGTAATTAAATTAAAATTGTGATTAGCTTTCTAATTGTATTATTGCCTAATTCGCGACTTCCTCTTGTAACCACATAAACGTTATCGCTCATATTTGCGTAACTGAATAGCAAATCCGCCAGAGTACTGTCATCGTCTTTTATAAAATCAGAGATGTGCACAAATGCTTTTTAAAAGCATTTAAATACAAAATGCAAATACCTCGTTACTTTCCTGTTTCAAATACAAAATAAAAAATAAATTTCATGCTAGTATTTCAATACAAAATACAAAATACGTATTTTAATAATACTTTAGATAAAATAGAATACTCTTTATGATACTAATATAAATGGTATTTTTTTAATAATGGGCTTGTGTCCTATATCTTAATTTCTATAAAACTGTACTATATATTGATAAAGTGGGTTACTAGAACCTCAAATGTTCAATTATTTTTTAATAACTCCTTATATGTTAGGAGATATTACTAATTAAAAAAGTCATTTTGTCTCTTTAATTATTAAAGTGATTCAACGTTGTACACATTTCAAATGCATGTGACATCACAATCCTTGTGTACGGTTACCAACCTTACAGCTCATAAATCTCTGCTATATGTATTTATATATCAAAATATCAAATATTATTTACAGCTATTTCAAGGAACAATAAAATTTCAATATTATGTCCGCCTTAGCAGGGTTAAATAAAATAAAAACTTATTATTCTTTGATTTGACTTGATTATTTGACTACCAACAACTACAAAACATTACCACAGCACTGACCTACTCAACAAATAACTGACGTTAAAATGCATTTCACGTCATACAAATATGGCCGACCATTTCTAGCGCTAAAACTACAAGTCAAACTTTTAATTGCTATATCTTCGTCAACATTTAGATATTTAATAAAATAGACACGCCAATACACATTTATTATCATCAATTTCAATCAACAATTGAAAAATGGACCACTAAAAAATGAGGACACAAGCCCATTATGAGAATTCTCTTTGATAGAGACGGAATTCGTTTTGAAACATTATGAAACAAACGAAGTTTTGTTTCATAAGAATACTACCTAGAATTTAAAAAAAATAGCAAAAAGTAAGTGTTTTATTAGTGTCGCATGTTTATGTCGCACTAGACTGTACGTTAAAAGTACAACACATTTAATACACTCATGTCTAAATAATGTCAACTTATGAATGAAAATATATAAATGTTGGATGTCGCATGTGGGGGGTAGTAGTGGGTATTAAGACAATTGTGCAGATACTTTTAGATCATACATGATGATAATGTTGGTGGGGTTTTAAGTTTATATTCAAAAAATAATATTTACTGATGTATTTTCTGAATTTTACTATTATTTACTGAAAGTATTTTGTATGTTCCAAATAGGAAATAGGCTTGTAAAAGTTTTCAAATAAAATATAAAATTCTATACTCTTAAAAGATATTTAAATACAAAATAGAATTATATATTTTCAATTTGAGTATATGTATTTGAAAAACGCACATCTCTGCATATGTTATATGATTTATTTCTATCTCCCTACCCAATAAACTATTGGATGAAATAGATCACTAGGTGACGTTTCAGTCGCTTGTTAACTTCGATTCTACTGTATAACAAGTTAGACAACAAGACAAGAAATCTGCTCAGAGTTCTGATAAAGGTAAACCTGTTATAAAAATGATTAGACTGTCAGAATTTTTGAAATAACATTCTTCCTTTTACCAACATCATTCAATTAAGATTTGCTGCTGTTTCTTAATTTCACATTTGAAAATGTCTATTTTAGGCGAAATTTGATTCTAAATTCAATTCACCCAAAGTTAAACACAAAAAAAAGATATTTACAATTACTTATCTTTGGTTCCACTGCATTGTAAGATATTTTGTTCAATATCAAATTTTTATCTTTCAATAACAAAAAAAAAAAGAAATACTTAGATTTATTTGATTCTCGATACACTGTCTTGTACAGCATCTGACACTGCGTTCCTGTGTACAATTCTATTACACGGTTTGCTTGATTCATTTTAAAGCGTAGCTGGACTACACAATTACCATTACTTCTTGCATTAATTAATTATTACTTTTCCCACATGTTATTTCATCTAAATGATATTTTTACCGCTATGAGGCGCTGTGTTTATCCCTCCTATCGCCGCAAGTAGGAGTGCGGTGTAGGAGTTGAGTCTCTTCCGTGGCCATGTTGTCTTCTTGTTGTGAAATGTAAACTGACCCTACAATAATAAATTCCATGATCATATATTTCAATTGTGGTGACATTCGCCTATTTCACAAATATTACCGATGTTGTTGTCTTTGTGAACCGCGTCCGCCGAATTCTCGGTTTTGGCGAGAGGACCTCTGGTGGTGGTTTTGTTAGTTGAAGTTGAGTCGTGTTGATCGGCATAGGCTCGACCTCCCATGATACCTGAGTTGCTGCGTTGTTGTCTTAGAACTCGATGGCGACGTGGGGGGCTTATCGAAGTAGCTGCAACATGGGGTAACTTATTTGGAGAATAATCACTACCGGTACCACCCACCTAAAATAAAAATCATTGTTAAAGCCCCATTACTAGCTTCTGTTTTAAGTTATTCCTAAATTGTATCTTTTTGGAATATGTATTTCTTACTATTTTCATGTATTTTAATTTAATTTTGAATTACTTAGTGCGAAAGCATCGTGCATCCGTAAAATACATTTTGATAGTTCGGTTTGTGAAAAATGAATTCGGCTTGTAAATTTATAATTATTCCTTTAATAATAATATTCTTTAGAATAAAAAAAACAACATTATATCTATATAGGGTGTCCCAAAATTCAACGATAAGCGGGTACCAGAGAGTGGTCCTGCTCATGACTACACGAGAAAGAAAAAAGAAAAAAATTTATCTCATTTTGTTTTGAAATAACAAAAATAAAATAAAAATCTTTCTAAAATTGAAACACCTTAAAATGTTTTTAACTACCATGACCACAATTTTTCTAATATTTCTAATTTTTCTTTTTGTATCGGCAACCTAAATAGCACAGCTATTCACCAGAACCATTAAAAATACCAGAATGCTAGTAGTTTTTACACAAAAATCAATCGAAATTATTTTTTTCCCTAAAATTTTTTATACAACTGACAAGTTCACAGATTACCAACCTTACAGCTCATAATACTCTGTTATATGTATTTATATATCAAAATATCAAATAATATTTACAGCTATTTCGAAAAAAAATAAAATTTTAATATTATGTCTGCCGTAACAGGGTTAAATAAAATAAAAACTTATTATTCTTTGACTTGACTTGATTATTTGACTACCAACAGCTACAGAACATTACTACAGCACTGACCTAATCAACAAATAACTGATCTATCCAATACATTTTCACATCATAAATATGGCCGACATCTCTAGCGCTAAAACTACAATTCAAATTTTTAATTGCTATATCTGTATCTCCGTCAACATTTAGATATTTAATAAAATAGACACGTCAATACACATTTATTAACATCAATTTCAATCAACAACTGAAAAATCGACCCCTAAAAAATAAGTATACACAAGCCCATTTAGAAATATATGGAAAGTATGTATACACCAAAAATTACGCATAAAATTATTAAAACTTTAACTGGGAATGATACTTTATAGATAATGAATATTAGTAAAGTTATTGAATATAAAATAAACTAACGCCGCCACTATCGGATATTCCAGATGCGGACATGCTATCGGATAGCAGCCGCTCGCTCTCTGGATCAGGAGCGCCTCCTTGCATTTCCCTTCTCGATGTTTCTGATTTGTTCTTCAGGATGGACTTGGACCGACGATGGGTTTCCAGTTGCGGTGATTGGTGGCTGTCAATGGAGTCAATTGACAAAGAAGATTTGCTGCCATTTTTGCCTACGGAACATACAAAAAATGTATTAAAACCTGAGAATTACTCTATTAAGTGTTTAAGTTTAGTCAGTGAAGTGACTAGGTTGAAATTGAATTATGATGGCCGTGGAATCGAAAAACATATTGGTTTTGTCGTTACGAAAAAATCTAACCAATTGTATACAAAATTCTTAATATTGTAGGGTTATATTTACAATACACTTTTGGATACCTACGAGCCCGCTCATTGGCGCTAGATATGCACATAGATATGTTTGTATTGGAGAAAAGGACATTCAGGAATCAAGAGGAATAACAGGACTTAATTACGAAGCTGCGGATCGAGCCGGAATGGTCTACAATGCGACAACTTCTGACGAAAAGGTATAGTTAATTATTAAATCCAAAGAACATTTCTAAAAATATGGTTTAAATTTTAATATTGACGTATAAAACATTAAGTGTAGTAGTGGGCAACATGGCATGCCATATAAGAATTCTGAGCTACCTGCAGAATGAGCAAGTTCTTACATTTTTGAGAAGAATATACTTAATTTTCTTATTTCTGACGACTCCTGATGATGCTACGGCTAGCCTTCTGGCAAACGTGTTCTCATTCTTCATTTTATTTGTTATTATTTCTTAATATTTTTTTATGTAAATATATTTAGAAATGTATTGATAATGATAATAAAAAAAAGTGTATATACTTGGGTATATACAAGGTTGAGTAAAAAAATTATTCTTTTTATGCAAGCTCTTTCGAGCGGCAGGTTGGGCTAACCATTTAACGTTTATTTAACACAACAAAGTTTATTATTTACATTAGATTTTCTAGGTCAATATAATGCCCAATTTCATAAAAGAAATTCTCCTTCGTTTTTATGCTGCGATTGCACTAATCGGCTACTCTTTAAGCGAAATTTCTATGAGTTTTTGCGTCGACTCGTCTCTGTTGATGAAACCTGGATACATCGATATTCGGAAAAATGAATTTCATTGTTTGAATCTGTTTCGAAGAAGACAAAGCGGTCCCATAAGCCGGAAAGGATATGGTCACGATTTCTTGCAGAAAGGAAGAAGGATCACGGGGCAATACTGTAGTGAATTATTGAATTGATTCGATAAGAAATTGAAGGATATACGGTCCCATTTAGCTAAGAAACAAGTGCTGTTTTATGATGCTAACACAGCAGCACATTTATTAAGAATTGTAGCAGCCAAATTCCATGAACTGCGCTACGAATAGCTGCCGCACCCACTGTTTTTGTCTGACCTAGCTCCGTGCGACTGCTTTCTGTTTCCCAATATGATGACATGGTTTTGGGGGAAAATTCAGCTCAAACGAAGGGCTTTTGGCCGAGACAGAAGCGTATTTTAAAGAGTAGTTTGAGAGACAAATTGCATGTTTTTGGAGTGATTAAGAAAATGACAGAAACGTTGGAAAGGTGTATAGGCCTAAGAGGAGATTATGTTAAATCATAAAAAATGTATGGAAAATTGAAGTCTTCATTCATACCAAGTGTACTTATGGAACGATCCTTGAAAGAAACAAATATATGTCGTGCTTAGTGGTTCAAGTTATTGCTTTCTCCGTAAGAACCTGTTTGTTCAGTTTTGGCTAAAGTTCAACAAAATTACTTGCAACTATATTTTATGTTGCGTGGAAATATTATTACTTGGAGTAACAAACAGTAACATCAGTATTTCTAGGAAAACATTATTATCTGGAACAATCTAGAAGTGAAACCACTTTACATGTACTCCAGTCTTCTCCAAGTAGATAGATACCTTAAATAAAACAAGGATTTAAACGTCCTTGTAACAGTACGAACCAACTAGCTTTATCATAGGAGAGCGAGTTGGATAGATCTATTTTCATAGTTCATTTCCTGTATCCGTTACAGTGCACGGCACGATATAACCGCATTAATTGCAGTCGTACGTCGTGGAGAAGTGGGAGTTCTAGAGACTAGAGACTAGAGCGGGAGACGTGCTGGTTATTTTTATCGTGTTTTGTGAATTACTGCCTGATGATATGATGTAGATAACAAGGTCTTTTAAAGGGGTCAAATGCATCAATCTTGTAACTCGTAGTTTCAGGTAAGGCATGGGGGATGAGGGATGAGGGCATAGGTCACAGGATGTGTGCATGTCTTATCACGCGCATCTGAACTGGTGTTATGATAATAGGTTTTACATGAATCAAGCTGCTTTTGATTTAATCAAAAAAATGTTTGAATAATTATTGTTACTGGTAACTATTTTATTCTAGCGAATCCATGGTTATCTTTTGGACTGTACAAAAAGGGACTTTGATCGAATGGTTTGTTTCTGGTTCGCGAGTATCGCTCCATTTTGCACATATCAGATTATGAACATGCTCGTGATCTTTAACCTGAGTTTTAGTAAAAGTGTTAACGTCAAACAAAAGAGTTCTTACTAATGATGCAGCAAAGTTTTTAATATTTTCATTAGTACAACATTAAAAATACTAACACTTGCAGTGGTCTAAGTTTCACATTGGTGTGCATGGGATAAAAGCTAAGTAAAAAAAACAATCCGCGTCATAAATTCTTTTGAGCACATTTGTGCCTCTTTCACACTACGATTTTAAACAAGTTTCCATTTTCAATCAGTTTTAAAACAGGGTGCGGCAGCATAACTTCCTTTTTTTAAAACTTAATAAAACACATTGTATGAATCAGAAAATTATTATTTGTTTTTTATAATGTAGGTTGTTGTAGTTAGTTTTGAAGATCAAATCATAGTGGTGACGTCCCCCATTCTCCATACACTGAGTAAACCAATTTCTGGTGTTTGTCTTGGTGCCAGTATAGCAGGCGTTATGTTGGCAATTTCTTCCTGGATGTTGGTCTTCAAATCTTTTAGGGTCCTTGGACGGTTCACATAAACACGGGATTTCAAAAAACCCATAGAAAACTTTTTCATGACTTTATCACTAAAAAAAACAATAGCGTCCTCAGGAACGACTTCTAGAAAAACCTCACACGCGTGCCTCCAAGATGTGAAGTCACGTTCAGAAAGTTCCTGCAATCGCCGTCTTTTATGGATGAAAATGAAGATCATCATGAAGAATTCTCCTCACAGAACGATCGAAAAGTCCAAGGGCAGACGCATGTTTGCGCGTAGAACGCCGTGGTGATTTCAACATTGAAGCTCTCACTGCCTCAATGTTCTCAGGTGATCTAATTGGCCAAAGTGATCTAATGGTTCTTCGTCTTGTCGCACTTGTAGTTTGTCTGAACGTAGTAACACACGTAACAATTGATTTCTGGTCCGGGACAGGAGCCAATGGGGCTAAATTAAAGCGATTCCAAAAGGCGCAGTGGGTTGTGATCACAGAACATCCGGTCGATAAGTAGGCCTCAACGACACACGCACGCTCCTCACTGTTCCAACGCATGATGGCGACTGAACTGTGTCGGAACAAAACTTTATTGTCCAGCCTCTCGAATGAGACCACTAACCGACTCAATGGCGGGTTTTTTTTAAAAAAAGAAAGTTAAGCCACCGCATCCTGTATTTGTTATCTACACGCCGTTGTTATCTACAAAATTATTAAATAAACGGAATTTTTTTAGATGTTTTACGAACTGTTTTCATCTATCACCTGCGTGCTAATGCAGCATACGTTTGAAGAAGACTTTCAGTTTAATTTTATCTGATTCTCTAACACGGAGGTCTTTAACATATGTCACGTAAGTTTTAACGAAAATTACACAAAAATGAGCATGAACTCACCTTTTGTTGTATTTTGTATACCGAATAAATGCTGATTGATTATCCTAGTAGCTGACGCCAAACTCTTGGTAGGCATGAAGGAGGTCCTTCGGCCATGACGTTTTCCATCTCCTAGGCTTTCTTGGGATGTTTCCTTATTGTCTACATCTTGACCAAACCGTGTTCGTTGTCGTATACTCTACAGATTAAAAAACATTATATAACAAAATAAAACTGGAATAAACCGATCGAATAGTTCATTAGTGAGACATCACTAAATCAAAATTTGGGTTGATTCTGATCTGATTCAATACTCTAATAATTCATGCATAAAAATTTATCGAATACCGGTCAAAACTGAATATTCGGAAATGTATCACTAATGAACTTGTCTATCGATAAAGTAGAGTTACGAGAGACTTAAAAAGTGCGGTATTTGTGAATTGGTCAATCCTACTTCGATTTCGGTGATATATTTTTATAAAACATTGTTAATTTAAAATATTTAAACAAGTTAAGGGCACCGTGAAGTATTAATAAAAAAAAAGGTTAAGGGCACGTTGTTCAGTAATGGACGTAGGACTTCTTTTTTATCTTTTGCTATATTTCCAGACAAAAACAGTTTCTTCTCCTTCCAATTTAATATCATATTTAATAATAATAGAACAAAAATCTCTACTTCCATTATTGCACAGTCTGACACTGACACCCAAAATTGTTTTTTTTTACTTTATTTAATAAAAGTCATAAGAAGTATTACTTTTTAATATAGTTTTATTGTTATTGCTCATCATCTGTCAATGAGGAAGCGGGAAGCACTTAGGTATGCGTAGTATGAGAAGACACGAGACAGAGATTTTACCGCTAGTTTTTAGTTTGTAAAAGTTCCATTATTTAGAATTATTAACATTTAAGAAAAAATCATCGGAATCGGATTCACCGATTTCCAAGTAAAAGCCTCTCCTTACTCTATTAATATATCTCCAGAAGATCTACAAATATTCTTATACAATATCTAGCCATGTTAACATAGGTCCTGCTAATTTACCTGTTGGAATCTTGTTTTCCTATGTTTTGGCACCGGAGTTTCATTCAGACTGACTCTACTGCTGCTATCTGCTCCAGTTCCGAATCCTTTAAAGTTCTCATCCATGGGACTCGCTCCTAAGCTCCGTAAAGCCGTGTCACCAGATGTGCTCTTCTTGACTGTCGGTCCTCTAGGAAGTGGTGCGATTACTCCCGTTGCTTTAGAGTCTAAAGGATTTACGTATAAGTTGGAGTCAATTTCCACCATAGCAAACTTGTTGTCAGCTGTTTCTGATGTCAAGTCGCCTTGGGACAGGAACGGGTGCGTGTTGCAGCTAGCGTAGGTGTCCGAACTGTCTACACTGCCAAGTTCACCATTCGTAGTGTGGCTTATCATTGCTTTCAAGTTGTAATCCATATTGCTGTTCCCTAAGCAAAGTGAAACAGAATGTTCAAATCAAGTTTGAAGAAACAATAAAATTTAAATAAGAAACAATATGAAAACAAACATGGTGAACCAATAGACTGGCATAAAAGTATATGTTTAAAGCCCAGTTCTGTGGTCTAAACATGTAGTTGTGCAGGCACAACTATCCAGAAATGCGACTCGACATCACTTAGAAAACTTAACTTAACTTATAACTTTTAATTAAATTTATTTTTCTTTTTAGCTTGGTACATTTGTTCCATTGGTGTTCTATTTATATTATGCCATCTAAATTTAGTGTGATTTGTCAAACTCATCAAGTCGTTGGTTTCGTATCACGTTTGGGAACCAAAGAAAATCACAATGAGCTAAGTTTGAAGAATAGTGTAATTTAACTAAATTTACAGCTGCTATAACAGCTGCATTATATTAACTACATTTTTTAATCCGACCCGCGTATTACCTTCAATACTTTGACTTATATGTGGCATCCATGGACTCCAACAGTTTAGGGAGCTATGATTTCGACTATCGACTTTATCTTCAAGAAAAGACGTATATCATATAAATATAAATTTCTCTTTTAGATTGATAATTATTTTCATTTAGTAAAGGATCCTCTGGTAAAAACATTTCGCAAAAAAATAATTTTAACAGCCACTGTGTCAAGATCAGGGCCTAAATTAAAATATTTAGAATTAGCACTTCTAAATTAGCCAGCCATTTATTTTCATAGTTTTCTAGTCGATTTTGAGACTAGTCGATAATTCTAACAATCAGATTATTTATTACTCAAAGCAACGTTCAAATCATTCTGTATACTTCGTAATTAAAACAAAATGGCAAGTTTTTAAAGCTAGAGGATTGACTTTTACGAAGAGAAAGTGATACAGATTAAAGTAAAGTATAACTATCCAAGAAGTCTTAAGATGTAGACAGATGAGATAAATTTTGTAACGTCCAATTCCCCTATCATAAGTGAGGATTATATTTTGAAGGAATTGATCATCTTTGCAAAGGACATGGAACAAACTTAGTGATAAGAAGTGATAATGTGAAAACCATGCATAGTTCTGACTTATTGTCCAAGCACTATCAAATTAAGTGATTACAGAACTTAAATATTTGCATACCTGAATTGACATAAACTTTAATAAAATAGAAAACAGGTCATTTACGTGAATTACAAAAATAAATATAGAGTTGAATCGATGCTATTTCAATAGTTTCATATTTAATCAAAAACAACTTTGTGGTGTTTTAGGATATTCAATTAATGTTAATTCAGTGTTTGCTTATTATCTTTATAGGCGTAAACTTAATGTAATCAATCAGTGCTCGAAGAGATCGTTCATATTTTGCCGATGTAAGATACCGATCTTACAAAAGTTACACTGCTCTGAGCCATGGAGGTTATTACACAAATATTGAAGTGAATTTTTGGCAACAAGTATTAAAATGTGCAGCACTTTTTCGAAATATTTGGGCCGATCCAATTTCTTTAATATTATTTATTCTTTAATATTTCTTTAATATCTTGATTAAAGAACTGATCGGAGAAGAGACTACGTCTCTAAAATTATCGTTAATGCATTCAAATTAAAACAAAGAGACATGGCGAAATGTACTGTGGTCTGACGGAAGCAAAATTGTACTTTTTGGTTAAATTGGACGAAGATAGTACAATAGAACCATCATCAGACACAAAACATCATTAGGAACGAAATAAAATGTTAATTTTGGAGCGTTTCTCATACAGTAGTTCCTGGCATCATGGATTCTCGAGGAAGTCCTGCTATCAAATGCCGAAAATAAAATGCCACTAAATTGAAGCTTGTCTCTTGCAAGCGACACAAAATACACAAGTTGGTGAGTAAAATCCTGGTTTACGTACAAGCTATTAATGCTATGGAGTAAGCAGTACTGTTTCCTGACTTCAATACCGTTGAAAACCTTTCGAAAAATGAAAAGGGCGCACTTTGTGAAGCAAAATTTTAGTTTATATACAGTTTAATTTATTAAGTTAGTCTTACTGATATTTATATAAACATTTATATAAATATTTTACGATTCACTTTTAAAAGATTATTTCTGAACTGTAATAATAATTAATAATAAAATTCAGGAATACTTTTTTAAAAGTGATTCGTAAAATTTTTCACTCATATGAATCAGATCTGTTCGATCAAAATCATTATTCCAGCTCCGAACAAGTATGTTAGATTTTAGGCCGAGTAGAATAATAATGAAATGCTCTAAGTAGTTGTTTTTTAACATCAATTGAATATCCCACAAAACAGCACAATAGTTTTTGAATAGATATACAACTATTGCTATAATACCGCTCGCGATCTCTTTTTGTTAATTTTTTAGCACTGCTATTTCTGAACACAACTTTAGTAATATACCTGTACCACTCAGCATACTGCTCTGCCCACTTCGGAGCGTCCTCATCTCAATGCAGACAGGATTGCGGAAGTCCGATGTAGGCAATGGCATTAAATTTTCCGCATCAATAAACTCCTTGTAATCCTGCAATAGTTAACTCATTACATTACATCACATTTAACCTATGACCTATAGGATGTTACGTCATTATAAGCCTTAACTAATTAGCTAAAAAGATGACGAATGCTACAGAGATGCTTTGTTTTATATCCTCGAGGCTTTTGCGACTTAATTACTCTACTTTGTGCATCAGTGGTTTGCTATTCACCGATTTAATGAGAACTAGAAATCCTGACCTTAATTACTTTGTCAAGACTCGGCACTGTTTCGCTAATTAGAAAACTTTACGTCACTGACTACAATGCACTAAGGCTCTGAACGTCTCACTTACTCGTACTTGTAATGTGAATTAATGTGAATCCTAAATAAAACACACAAATCACTTGATACTGATCTTGATCTTTTATTAAAACATTAACATTGTGTTATAGGTTATGAGTACGCGAAACGTGTGTAAACAAGGATATCCATCTGTTAGCAAAATCTAAAACTATACATTTTTAATTTAAAATTAAGACTGAAACCGCACTGTAAATAACAATTGCGTGGAAATTTGTATCAAACTTAATTGCGGTGAGTTTTATGTTCATATCACGCGGATTTATTTCCATGCGATTTTTATACGGAGCGTGGCACTAGCCTAAGTAACAATTCAGTAATAAAATAATTAGTTTCAAAGACAATCAAAAGAAATAGTAGACCTGCAGATAGTGACAGAAACATGTCAACTGTTTCATAATATATGTGCTCCTCTTTAGGGGTGAAATTTCATGATGAATTAAGAAAAAGTAACATGAACCATACCACGGAATGGTGTTATTACGATTTATAAAACTTGTAGAAAAAATTACTAGTTATAAGCTACAAAGATTCATGTAGCATTAGAGTAGAAAAAGGGTGAAAATGTGATATGAAAACTCCGGACAGTTTGACCAATATTTTGCACTATCGAAAACTCATGGCGATTTTCGTGAATGTATGCCTAGTTATAAAATGTAATGCAGTTTAACTCTTATACCTCTTTTAATTCTTACCATTTATAAAAAAAACAAACAAAAGAATTCGTACTGAAAAAAATCAAATATGCTGTATGTATCAAATACGGTTGACCACACGGTAATTTTCCGGAAAAGTACGACCTGCAAGTACCCAGGGTCAAGGACGAAAATATAAAGTACAGCATGAAGTACAGAGCCCGACTGGATGACCACTCAAACACCCCTCCGGGGAATCTGATGAAAGCAAGAAGAGAGCGTAGGCTAAAAACAAAGCTACCAAGCGATTTAGTCGGGGACTAAGATATACCAAGTACCCACCAGTCCAAAATATTCTAGTGTACATTCTATGTGCACTTGGAAGGAATAATACCTTATACGGATGTATCATTTTAGAAGATTAATGACAATGACCTCAAGACTAAGAATGAATCATACTGGAGCTCCGAAACAAAATAATTCCAAACCCTAAATGCGAATGTGGTGAAGAGGAGACAGACCCTGACCACATTCAGTGGCAATGTAAAAATACAGCAATGGCAAGATATGGACTCCAAAGGGCGGTACAGACTTCGCAAGCGCTTCCTGTTAACACCGCCATTTTGATTGAGAAACCGAAATTTATAACAGCAGTAGCCATGAATAGATCATTCTTGTTGTCTATAAAGTATAAGAAGAAGCAGAACAATATTAGGGGCGATAAAAGGCTACGTGCCTAGGAAGCCCAAGAAACTATATATATATAAAAACGATGTATCACTGGATACATTCCTTTCATGATGTTATTATGCTACGTGACTTACTAAATATCTTGATGGATAGATTGTAATATTCTGAGATGTCAATAAAAAAATAATATTCCAATGTTGAAAAATCTTGTTACTTAATAGGTTAATTTTCGGAAACTATTTACATGAATCTTTGTGTAAAAAATCATTTCAAATCAGTAATTTGTTTGACACATTCGATTCATTTTCCTACCATTACCTCCAGACGTTTAGCGGTAAGGTTAATATATTCGATTCTTCATTAATCAAGATATTCAACCCCCAAAGTGATACCAGACTGTAAGAAATGGTAGACACTACTCTGTCAGTATCTACAGGCCTGTATTAACTTGCTGTGATGTTGGTGAGAACACAGTGACAATAATTAGCTAGTGCATTCTAGCCAGCTATACGAGAGCCATCTCTATGGAAAATAAACTTACATTTTAATAAAAATATGTATTTTTAAAACTAAAGTTACCATGCGTTTATATCATTTAATATTTTCTAATAGTTTATAAATAAGAATATATAATTAAATAGTGTAAACGTGCAAGACTACTCTCAGGCAATTAGGACTCTTGCTTGTTGCTGTGCTTTAACAACTACGTGTAAGATACAAGCAGGCATAAATAGATTTCGATTACAATATGTAGGTGAACAGGAAACTCTAATTTTAATCTAAAATGTCTAAAAATGTGCATGTACTATTATGACTAATCTATTTATCATTGACCTACTTATGACGCTGAGTCCTATCATCTCAGATCTCCTGCAATGTTAACAGAATTTATGGTGTCATTGAAGGATTACGAGAGCACATAATCAAATTAATTTTGATAACAATCTAACCGAGAATTTATAGCACTGTTGTTAAGTTAAATCGGCTCGACCTCTGGGCCGTCATAACTAATTTAACAAACTTATTATTACGGGTAATAACCAGCAAATTATATTTATTAGTGATATTACCATGGCCTAAAAAGTAGCCAAACTAATTTACCGATAAACGTTATCGTTAAGTTACGATATATAGTTATATTGTTACGAGTGCCTGATATACTTTCTCTATAATTTACAAATTATAGGTTATAGAGGTTCTATACATCTGGCAAGACTTTTGGTCGTTAACAGTATCGTTTAAGCCGCGTTCTCATGAGGTATAGTATAGTTGAACGATGATAGTTGATTAAATAAAGAAGAAAATGACTCGAAAGATTTGATGTTAACACGTTTTAATAATGAACCAATCAACATATTCACTTTAAAAATTTTCTCGAATGCAGAAATTTGTTTATTAAAACCTAAATGTAACCATCAGGTAATAATTAGCAAGTAATATCCACTTGTGGTCTAAATGTAGAATTGTACAATCCGATAACTGTCAACCATTATGGGGCCTATTTTGTAACTGCTTACCTGATGTTTGTTATCTTCTGACGATTTTTCAAAGTCCTACAATTACAAATTAAGCTACTTATGCCAGTTTCTTTTCTCTCATTTTCAACATCAGAAGTTAACAGACGTCAGGTAAACAGTTACAAAATAGGCCCCCAAGTGATTTTATTATATGATGGATAGTCTATACGACTCGAACGAAAACATTGACTAGGTTAATTTTGTTGAATCATTCAATAGATGGACAACTCCATTGAATCAGAAGTTCTCACGTTTCGATTTTGTTGATCAACCAGCATCGTTCCATTAAACTCGCCTCATAGAACCCGATTTTAGTTATTAATAAGTTAGAGAATCCAGTAACAGTCCTTCACCAGTGCTTCTCTTCTCGGGTTTTTCGATTGAGCTGGTAATTTATCGGTAGTTTTAGAAAGATTAAAACGCAATTTATGACTAAATACAAATGGTTTTCCCTTGAAAGCTATAAAAAAGTTTATTAACGAAAAATAGGTTTAAAAGGTAGGTAGATTTATTAAAAATTTGTGAGTAAGAGCACCGTTGTGGAACCTTGTGCAAATTCATTGATTGTCGCCTTAGAGCACATATATATGGAGAGTGAATAGCCTATATTTCCTATAGATTAAAAGTGTGTCCAAAATGTGTGCGACCGAGAAATATATATGTTTCTATCTATTCTCTATGCGCATGCGTCGAAAGTGACAGCTGTCTAGATATAATAAATATTAATATTCTATTAAGATATAATATATATTAAATATGTAAAGAAATATTATTTCTTGAGTAGGTACAAAGCTCGTCTGTCGGTAAAACAGTGACCGTTCAGTGAAAACATATACTCATAAACACCATAGATGTCGCTGTAGGGATAATGGCCAACACAGTTGATATTTGGAGTAGACAGAACTCACGCTTTTAGTTATATTTATAATGTCATATTTAACAACTGTCACGTATTATATATAGATAGCTCTAACTTGACAAGTGTCACTTTCGACGCATGCGCATAGAAAACAAATAGGAATATATAGCTTTGTCTCCTGCACACATTTTTGACACACTTTCAGGTCCAGCATTCTCTCTCCATATATATATGTATACTCTCAGATAGTCGCACGTTTGCTTAAATAACTTGAATATATAAATATAGAAAATAATTGATATTTAACATATTCAAAGGCCTGGGTGTATTATTATATAATAATAGTAACCCAGTAAACAATTTGGTAAAGTGCCCTGTTTTGTTGACGTATCTATCACTATTGCACTTAAATTATAAGTTTGCATTACCTTTATCTTCATTTGAATTTCAACAGATGAAGTGGTTTCGCTATTTGAGATACAAATAAAGAGAATAGAGGTTGTATGCTTCTCTTATGTTATAGTTCTTTTTCTATTTATCTGCGGAGAGGCTTTCATAAGAGATATTTCTTTGTAAAAGATCTTTCTTTTATAAAAGAGGCACAAGTAGTAGATAAAACAACTTTTAGGTTATGATAGAGTTTAAAAATGTTTTGCAGTGTGTTAATGTAAGGAGTACTAGCTACATGGTGTGCCGTGTGCCGGTGTCGGCCTTCGCCTGGACAATCTACTGCTACCGTTGCATGCTTCTACAGATGTGTAAATTTATACGAATTAATTAACATATATGCCTGCATTAAGTTAAAGTTGGCGTGACGATAGACGAATTGCCGGACTGTTAGTGGTGCGGGTAGACTTCCTGGAGAACTGGAGTACTGGAGTACTTGGACGGTGAGGGCTAGGCTAGGAGAAGGTGCACGAAATGTCCACACACTTATTGTAATATTATAATATTACCAAATTATACATTCCTATTTTTTTTATTTTAAATTTTATTTATTGTATATTTCCTCTATTATTTCATCTTGATATTATTTTATTAGCCAACTATATTATACCTGTACTAATTTGTGAATTACTATACAGGGTGTCCAGCAGGAACATTAAATTTTTTAATAAAATATAACACATTTAACGCACCGTTGCGTTTAGTTATTACTGAACCGATAAAGGCAGTTGCCGTGCTGTAAGCCTCATCACTAGAGTACTGAGTTACTAGAGTTGTGCAATTACTCTGAAAATTTGAAGTCGATTGACTGATTTAATTTCGAGATAAATTTTATCAAAGGTCGAATCATTTGCACGGATACCAATGGACATTTGACAAAACAATTCGGTATCTTTTCTAATAAAAATATCTCAGAAAGCATATTCTTTGGGTGTGAATATTACCGTATTTTAAAAGTGCGGTAACTGTTAATAATAACCGGCCAATATGACTAAATCCTAGTCTTTTCATAAATATTATAAATTGAAACAAATATAATAATTTGCAATATATATATATGTAAAGAAATTATATTTCTTTAGTTGGTACAAAGATCGCCGGTCGGTAAAACAGTGAACATATACTCATGGACTCATACCCATGGTTGATATTTGGAGTCGACAGAACTCATTGTGCATATTGTTAAGTCATTATAAAATAAGATAAAAAGGAATTGACAATTTAAATAATAAACTTTGAATATCATTTCTTTGATTTCAGGTAAGATAGTATGATTTAAGTTAAACAGTGTAATTATTATAATGTGTATGTAAATTACTAAAATAAAAGTCTTTGATATCAGAAGCAACACATAAGTTTGATTAAAAATTTACAATTCTTAATAAAATTGGAGATATTGTCTTATATATATTTACCGATAGTTGTGTATAATAATAAATGTTGTTTGCAAAAGAAATTTGAGTTGTCTTAGGTTCTTTTTTCATCAAAGAAATATTATTATTTGTATTTCATTTTATTTAGAATGAGAACTTAGTGTACGAATGTAGAAATATAAACTTAGAATTATGAATTTAGAATAAAATATTATATGAATTTAGACCTAAAGTATCTACGCAATTGCCTTGCTAATTTTAATTTAGGATCATAGATGTGCCTGCTATTTCCACATCTACGTTTGTTATATTCGCCTCTAAATGTGTTTATTACTTAACCTCATTCATTCACATCTTACATCCATTCACAACTAACACCTCATTCAATTCCACCTAAACCTTTTCTTACACATTTACAACTTACATCCATTATTAGGTAAGCACAAAAATCATTCACCATTGACGATTTATGTCAATCACTTTGATCGTTTTATTTCGTTTCTATTCGTAATGGCCGGTTATTATTTATATTAACCGATTAATTATTTAAAGCGTAACATATAGATCATCCAGTTCATTAGTGAAACATCTCTGAATATTTAGTTTTGAGATAACTGCGTTGTACAATTTTGTTTGGTTTTTTAGTTCGAATCAGATCCTCTATCTGATCTATACATAACTGCTAACTCAACTCAAATTTCGGAGATGTCTCACTAAAAACTGCACGATTGGTATATAAATAAACGAAAATTATTAAAGAAGACAATGTGCAGTTGAACATTTTATTAAATGTACTTTGAATAGTATTTATGGTTTTGTATGTATATCGATTCTCATGGTACAGACTTGGACAAGAGTTTTTCCTTACTTACACTGCAAAAAAATTGGTCAAAAAAATGCTTTAAACATCTCTTTCTTAAGCAAATGCCGCACTGTGAAAAAAAGCGCGGAAATAAATTTGTAATTCTGTAATACAGTGAATCATATAAATGTACACATGCCACGTGGCCGATGTTCTTGGTTATTGACAGGATATGGAATTTATTAAAGTATAACGTATTAATGTATTGTAAGGATAATTACGTAAATATTGATACTGTAATGTAAAGGGTGAAGGGCGATTTAAAGTTCGCGCGGAAAAGTTTCCGTGGAAAAATTAAACAAAATGTTCACACCATTTTTTGACCATTTTTTTACAGTGTAGCTAGATATCGTTTCACCTGTTCTACGCAACCCAACTTTTGTATCATATAGCAGCACGACAACCTCCTTAAATCAATCTATATTGAACTTATGAGAGACCTAGCCTGTCTACAACACTGCGCTCTGTCTATCTACCTACAAACTACACCGTTACGGTGACTGGTTGTTGTATTTGTGTGTCTTATTGTTGTAAACTCACCTGTAACAGGTATAATTAATTAGTGTGTGTATTTTTCTTCGTAATTGAATGTAGCAATAGCGAGAGCGAGAGCGATAGCGACTTGACGTTAGATGTTCTTGGACTTTGTCTTCAGGGGAATGCATTCTCCTTGGCACCGCCCTGACTTGTCCTGGAACGTACTGAATAAGACCCCGTTCTCTATTTGTTTATTAAATAATATTTCAGGATGGATCCTTGGTTAATAATCTGGATTTAGTCACATCTATGTGTTAACACAAATATTTTACTAATTTATGTCAGGTCTACGATGTTCGTTTCAACGATAGGATCATTCCATGAAAATTTTGCTGTTTTTGCACAAAAATCTAAAGTTAAAAATTAAAAATCAAAGAGTTTTATTATAAGAATGTGTGTATGAATAATAAACGAAGCGTCTGCACTGACAAAACATTTTTAGTGCTTACAGCACTAAAATGAGTGTGAGGAAAGTATTTAAATAAATGTTGCATCAGTCAGGACGCTTTACAATATATCAACAGCATCCTGTATATAATAACATTAACTCAAGATAATGTGGTCAATAAAGGCGGTCACACATTAGAGACACGACAATTATAAGTCTTTTAACTACCTTAAACATGCTTTAACTTGTCGTAGACATGGTCGTAAACACAGGTCTTGCAACGGACCGCTAGAAAGTGATATACGTGGATGCTTCCGTTCGCCAAGATTGGTTTAATTTATCTTACATTTTGCACATGACGTAAATGAATAGGTTGGCCGTTTCTAATCTAAGTTTAAGTAAACGTGTCAATGTCAAGCACAAGTATACTGTTAATGCAAGACTGTTTTAAAGTATATAGAATTTTTATTCGTACCAGATGTCGGTAGCTTGTGTGCAATGCTATGAAGGAGGTACAGGACGTTAACGTAAATGATGAAAACGTTGTGAAATTTGAAGGGTCGATACAAATAGTTAAAATACATGCTGTCTCAAAATTTTAGAGACCTAGGGTTCATAGTTTTCTTTTTATACATGATTAAAAATAGTCATTTTCCATACAAATCATAATTTTTAGCTCAATTTCACCACATAATATAACGTTTAACTATAGAAAAATGGTGACACGGCTTTCAAAAACTAAGTGTATATAAAATAAACTTTTCTGTAACTATTGCAGAAAGAAAATTATCAAAAGGATACCTATATACGAAAATATTTAAATAAAAATAAGAAACAGTAAATGTAGGTTATAAGCCGGCAACGTTGCAAATGCCAATTTGAGCGGGAAATTCAAAATCGGAATAAATGTTATATAAAATATAACAATTTATTGGTCAAAGAACTGCGTCAACACACGTAAATTTGCAGCGTTGCAAAATTTATTATTCCTTTTTCAAAATATTTAATTTGTATTTAAATTGAATTAATATAAATTTGATATTAATTATAGGTAATTTTTAATTTATTAAACTATTATATGCATAAAAAATCATTTTAACAAGCAAAAAGCAGTTTAATAGGGAATTGAAAAATTCATTTTCAAAGATACAGTCCCAATATTTACTCGTCCCTCATGTACTTCGTATTTTGCATTTCGTATTACCGAGAGATAAACTTTTTGCATTGACGGTACGTCCTGTACCTCCTTACGGTAATTAAGGTAAGGAAATACCGTTTGCCATTACGATTTTGTAAATACATTTAAATTTTAAAACAAAGCAGTCATCTACGTTCAAAGTTTGCACTAGGGAAGTGCTGTTTCCCGTTGATATGGATCCATGATTTATTCAAATTTTATAATATTCGTAGCATGTCTATTTTACTGTGTTTGGAGAGATACTAGTTAATCTCTGTAAGGATGTCACTTTTATCACTACCAACATTCCATCATAATCAAACCTGTATATTCGACCATGATATAAGCACATTGAACAAACAGAGAGAATTCTAACAATATTGAAAAAAGGACGTCATGTCTCCAGTGTGCGCCGCTCTAAATTTAAGTGTGCTTTTTATGTAAGAGCAAAACCGTGACGTCATATTAAAATAACCACACGCAATGTTTATAAAATCCACACCATAAAAAAACGTGTCTCACTCTAAACACAAAACTAAAAACCTAAGAAAACGTAAAACAGATAGTTTAATATAATTTCTGTAACATATTTACAAAACCTCTAACTTAAAAAATATATATTTTGTTTAATATCGATCTATCTTCGATACTACTCGTTGTGGTATCACAGGGCACCTCGGTTGGAAGTTTTAATATGGAGGCGTCATCTGCGTGACCTATACTCCTGCTTAATGGGCGGATACACACTCGAATATGTTGGGTTGGCAATTGACTCGGCCAACATGCTTGACTCTTTATGGGTGCGACGAACATAGCTAGTGGTTGATGTTCCGCTCGAAATTCGATTTGAAGATCGCTGCTATCATAAACATGTACATTCGTGTTTGACGTCAGAGAAGTTAGCAGTCTGGATGTTGGCAGTCTCGATGTTGGCAGTCCCGATGTTCGACGTCCGATGTTGGCTGTCTAATTCATTATTAATAATCGGAATTATAGCTGTCAAATGAAAACTAAACAAGTTTTTATTAAAATTATTACAAATACAGAATGCAATAAGAGAAAATAACCATTAGTTGCCATATATTAGTATATATATATATACCTATTTTGAAGATAGGAGTCATTGAAGTTTTGAAGTCATTGAAGTCATTGTGTTTTATTTATATACTCGTATATACAGGTAATTGCGACTATCAAACACCTCGACCACATACCAAATTGTGTCATTGAGCTGTAGTGTAATATATGTTTTTTAGAGATGTTTGATAGTCGCAATTACCTGTATATATATATATAAATAAAACACTAACTTCAATGACTCCTATCTTCAAAATAGTTATATATATATATATATATATATATATATACTAATATATGGCAACTAATGGTTATTTTCTCTTATTGCATTCTGTATTTGTAATAATTTTAATAAAAATTTGTTTAGTTTTCTTTTGAGAGCTATAATTCCGATTATTAATATTGCCTTAGACCGCAGACATCGAACGGCCAACATCGGGACTGCCAACATCCAGACTGCTAACTTCTTTGACGTCCTTGTTTGACAAAACGACAGCATATTGATCATTGATAGTTTAATTTCACTATTGACGTGGTATGAAACGTATCTCAAGTTTATATTATCCTGACATAACATTAGATATTCTTTATATATTCATAAATGCTCCATAATATGCACATACAAATGATATACAGTGTAGATTTTATATCGTAACAGTGTATACAAAGGCTATGCAATATACGTCAATGTATATACCTTGAATATAGTATGTATATCTAAATGTTTTTTGTGTAGTTGACTGTGAATTTAATAATAATGTTATTTGTTGTCAATAAGAAGTTTTGGAGCAAATTTAGAAGTCTACATAGGTAATAGGGACGTAAGAAGCAAAAAATTAAGAAGTTTTATTATATCTATTTAAAAATTATTGTAACTAAGATGTGATGTACGTGACATTTGCTTTTTAGTTAACAATTAAAGTTGATCACGTTTGGTTCGGTCGTGTAATTGGGAGCAAAGAACATACTCGGTTTAGTGCCGAGCCCAACATCTTCGAGTGTGTGCTGTGCCCTTAATACATATTTTTCTTTTACTTCTAAGAAAACATTATTCTGATGCGGGGTTCCTTCTCAGGTACTGTGTAGTCTATATTGAAAATTTGCAAAACTTTCTTAGGAACGAACCTATATGGTACACATTTAACGTCGTTCATAGACCTTAAAATTAGTTTTAAAAATATTCAATAGTGCGCATACAGAAATATCAATTAACAAATGCAGTTTAACATCAGCGTTGAAAGAAATGCATAACAGTGCAAGATTTAGTCATGCAACAAACTATCTAGTATTTAAAGTAGAATAACAATGCAAATATAAAACTAATTAGTAAATGAACCCATGACCTACGACCCTATTAAAATGGGGTCAGGTCCGGACTGGTTACAATTTGTTAATACCTTCGACGTGCAAAAACAACATTCGAACTCCGAAGGGAGTTCGCTGACCACTTCCAGTTTATCGGGTTTCTTGGTTATGGAACCGCTCACCACACCCTGCAAACCAAAAACCTTAGCGGGCGAAGGGCAATGGATAATGGATAATGGACACAGGGGATTAAAAGACAACTGGAGCTGTAAGGGTTGTACCTAATCAACAGGAAATAAATAGTACATTATTTAAATGTTCAAATTGCACTTGATTCATAAAGAAGTTTAAAAATAACGACTCTGCGCAAGTGGTGTTAAATTAACTGGTAATATGGCCTTCGAGAATTCAGTCGCTATAGTGCATTTCTTGGGATTAAACGTTTTCATTGCGAGAATCTGCTAAACACGATAGTTTTGCGAATATTCCGCGTGAAATTTTGTAAGGTGTCACACTAGAGAATCTTCTCAGGATAAAGTCGTTATAAAAAAACAAAGAAGACGTTAAAAACCTTTTTAGTTATTAAACATACATACATTTTGAAGTTATTTTTAAATAATTATGTCATCTAAAGGTAAGAGTCTACAGTTCAGCAAGAAAAGCAGTCGACGCATTCGATTTCTTAAACGAAAAGAAGCGGAAAGAAAGAATATGCGCCGGTGTAAATGTGTTTACTGATGACATCATCAACACTAACACAAAGATTGCTTTTTAAACCAACCCATAATGATATAATATAAGTATTCATAACAATACCGCGTGCATAGGACTTCATCTTCCGCTTCTATTCTCCTAAGGTTCTTTCATGAAATCCAATGCGTTAACTGCTTCCCGTTTTAAACTGTGGACACTTAGCATAAATATGAACTTTTGCCCTCGAAGCACTCTTCTAAACACGAAGTAAAATATCTAATCGCAAGGTTTATTGTATTGCTAAGGCCGTCTCCACTAGGTTCGACTGATTGCAAACTAGTCGCGCAACAAAGTTTCCGACGGAAACGAAAAACAAGCGATGTCCAGCCGTGTTTCGTGACTCTATAGAATTTTTACTTGTGTCGTATTGTGAGATATTTGTATGTATGTATGTATGTATTTAAATACTTTTGAAAAGAATTTGTGCAAATCTCTGCTCATGATGTTCACCATTAAAACCATGCAACATAATTGCCTGCGACCTAGAAACACTGTCGCTCAAAACCAATTTCAAATCACTTTTATTTAATTCGAGCCGTGTGCGCCCTCTCATTCGTATACATTCTTATTCAATTCGGGCAAATTCGGGGCACGCGTTTGCAATTAGTCGACACATGTGCGGACGGCCTAAGATTCTAGCACACAAAACGCTTGGTTCTTTTCCGAAGAACGCTCTATAGCTACTGAACTCCTGAGGTATTTGAGGTATAACGCCCTAAAGAGGTCATTTTCAAGAGAAATAATCTTGTTTTAAACTCATTTTCAAATAAAGAAAACTTCAAAGCTAAAATGATGATATTACAGAAGAAATTTAAATTATATTGACAACATTTTGTTGTCAATTGATCAGGCAAAAATGAACCAAATGCCATTCTAATACTCGTACAAGTTATTTTACTGTTGCAAAACCTGACTGACCGCTATATGTGGCGGTTACTTTCCAAGCATCTATCTTGTACTTCTTTAAAACACAGAAGGTGTTTATCAATTAACATAATACGAGTATACTTGTACTCCATAAAAGATCGATTACTTTGTACTGTTTTGTGATTAGGTAAAACCCGTTCGTTAAGTTGCGCGGAACCAATATTCTCTTAAGCTACAACACATACATTAGTAATGTTTCACTGACGAATAGTTGTTCCACATGCGTTAAGTATTCAGAAGGGAATGTTTAACTCACCGAGGGCGACACCTGTCCCTGTTTGTCGACTGGACTCAGTTGCCTCGTATCTTGGAGGTCTTCCTGATCCATAGAAGTATCCAGGAGGAGTGCTCTGTATTGTGAGGGCGGGCTGTAGGGATCTATCATCTCCGAATCCATCTCCATCCCCATCCCCGAAGGCATCAGCATAGCCATCTGGTCCTGGTTCTGCTGCTACCACCGGTAAAGTGAGTTGTGTCAATTAGTTGCAACAACAATAACAATTCAATTGTTATTAACTATTTAGCAAAGTAATTTTAAGGGGTTACAACACCATAAACTGTAAAGGGGGGCCGCTTTGTAGCTGAACCAATGTATGTTTCTTTATTTCTGTTTACCACATATTTTTAGCTTTAGTAACGCCTACAAAATAACTATCAGTAGAGGTAAAAGTCATACAGCTTTCATATAGAATTTTACGCTCTACAACATTTATCGCAAATTTTTTTGAAAAATGTTTTACACATTTTCAAGTTAAACGCATCATTATCATTAATGGAAGTGAAAATGACGATGTAAATATGAAAAAGATAGGAAAAAGTATTACGAAAGAAGAGCGATAGCAATGGAGAAAATGAAGAGATAAAGGGAAGAAGAAAGAGAGATATAGAGTATCCAACAACAGGATAGGATGAAAAAGATAGATGAATTACAATATAATACTAGATACGGTCAACTATGGACAAGAAGAGTAATGCCGAAATACATAGAAAAACAGGGAGGTAAGCAAAGAAAATGATTGCGGGGTTTAGACTATGGGATGAAGAAAGAGGAAGTAGATATTGGAGTGCAGAGGAAGAGAAAGTATGTAGGATGTGTGATAAGGAAGAGGAAATTATAGAGCATATTAAGAGTAGTTGTCGTGTGAAAACTGTAAACTGAAGTAGACCTGATGGAGATCTTACAAAGGATAAAGCAGAGAATAAGATGGAGGAATGAAGTAAGGAGTAAGCGAAGAGAAATAAAGGAAAAGAGAGATGAAGCTTGATATGTTGTTTTAATAATGCAAAAACGGTTTATGTAATATAATAAATTGTAGTCAGTGAATTTGAGGAGGAAGAATGTAAGTTTTTGACCTTATGCGATATTTGTGTACGCCTCATCTTGAAAAAATGGAAACCAAAAATGATTTTTTGCAATATTTTTTTAAGGACTTAATTTGCTACACCGTTTCTACCTCACCGTACTGTGAATTGTTACTTATCTTTATATTTTTACGTTTCACTGCAATGTTTTCCTACTCATAGTAAAAGATATATCCCGTTATACAGTACAAGATGTTTTACGTAACTAAGAAACACGTATGGTACTATGTTCTGTAGGTATATATATTCACTCCTCATAAATAAATATTGTATTATTATAGATAAATATAGTTATAATCGTTTTCATATAGAGAAAAAATTTCAATAACTTCTGTTCACATTTTACTGTATCTCTAACATGTACAGAGTAAAAAGTGAGAAGAAGATTGTGTAGTTATTAAAGGGAGGTAGTGAAGGGAAGCAGTGGATGGCGGAGATAGAGAGAAGAAGCGAGGAAAGAAAAGGAAGAGCAGAGTAGAAACAGAAGAGAGAGAGTAGCTGGAAGAAAGAAGCTTTGTATTTTTCTTTTTCCTTTTGGTAGGAGTGAGAATGGGTAGATAGTATGTAATTAAGCACAATGATATGTAATATAAGGATTTAAGGCAAAAGCATTATACTCGTGTTCAGTACAATTTTTTATGGTTATTTGTTATGTTATGACTTTTTGGAAACAGCCCGTCTGCACTTTACTTCTTCCAGATTTTCAAACGAAAACTTGAATTTCAGCAACCATCTTGAATAACTTCTTCCAAGGGATCATAGAATATCTTGGCGCTTTTTAATTCACTACATGATAAGTAACAAACGTGCCAAGTTTCATCTTGGTAGACAGAAGTTCAAAATGCTAACATTTACCTGTGCTAAGCTGCTCAACTGTTTATATCTGCGTTTTAAGACAGAGTTAACATTTTCTTATAAGTTCAGTCTATGAAATGGTGTAACCCCTTAAAAGACATTTATAGAGAGAAAATCACCCTCACGACCAGGTAAGATCTGAAAACTAAGTATCTATTCTGTTAATTAATTGGAACACGTCCAGTGTACTTGATCCCGTAAGATAAGACTAAAATTAAAATGATTGAATGAATTACTTGCCTTTGAAACGACGCTTTAGACAAAAACAAACTATTCTCTAAAAAAAATCCTAACAAGCAAGAAACTCTAAAAAGAAAACATCAACCCAACACCTTGCAATAAATACTGAATCTAAATCTGTAGTTCATACCTGTGCCATGGCGCTGCGAGCACTGGGATAGTGTTCATAATTTCTGAAGCATCCAATTCCAGTCTGCGCAGGATTTCGTCCAGATGTTGCAGATTCACCCTCCGTGCTGTTGCCATCTGCCTGAGACATGCTGTGCCCTGGGGGACATCCGCTTGGCGTCAATTCACTCACCAAGCGCAAGGGAGTCGTGATAGCATGATCTGAACCGAGATCGTAGGTTCGAGATTGGCGAGTTTGTTTTTTTTAGGGACGAAGTGTACACAAACACAACAGAATTTTGCAAATAGTTGCGAACAGTGCCTAATAGAGTGACAACAGTGACGAAAAAAGGGGAGGATCAAAGAGAAGAATGATTGTGAAAGTGGTTTAAACGTAAATTACTCAAAAGAATGCATCGCAGTAAACTTGTCTTTACGTTTAACAAATAAGTAACACTGAATAGTCAGAACGTGTGGTGTTGTTTGAACAAAGAAGAACAAATTGTTCTGTGCCCGGTTGCTAAAAGTGTCGTCTGTTTAGAGCAACTTCAATACCAGGTGACTATCCTCATACTCTGAAGGAGTGTGGAAGGAACAAGGTTGGGGAATATCCAGGAAGACAGTGACAATAGTAGGAAGATAGGAGCTTTATCACTGTAACAAAATTCAGACAAAAACTAAGTGGAAACTTAATTGTTTTAAAATTATAGGGAGATTAGGACCAGGATTAACAGGGGAATCTAGATAAAGATTTGCCGAAGCTTTAAGTTCTAAAAGTATTGGCACAGCTTAACAAAGCTTAAATGGTTGTGATTCTATGTAAGGAGGAAGTAATACGGAAGGGGAAACAAGTCGTTGCAATGTTTTTAGGAATGTAATTCCCTTATGAGAGAAACCGCGCGATTTATGGTATTCTGTCTGTTATAAGTAAATTGTGTTTGTTTTCATTGAAACTTCAGATTCTTGCTTCACGTTTATCACAAAATAGTTCACAATGTTACAAAGAAGAATCATTTATATACGTATTTGTACATAAATACAACTAGCACAACATTAACCGATTAGATTGTCAACACTTTTAGGAAACAAGGCTTAAAACACACACAACAAAGACACACTGCAGAGTTTTGTGTGCTGATGTTGCAGGAAGACAGATACATGTTGCTGTTTTTGTGTTTCTTTGTTGTAAAGCTAAGCTGATGGCAATACTCAATTGCTAGCACGCATGCTTGATTCCGAATTATTGTTTTTCTTTACTAATATTAAACATGTTATAACAAATTTTTGGGATATTATAGTTTTAGATTGTTTTTTTTTTTAATTTTCTTTTATTTCATTTTTATATTAACTATTTGCGCTAGTGTGGTCAGGAGCATCTTCCGAGGCCTCAATGAGGACGCACTTGTCACCTGGGGGAGGTAAGAAGACACCGTCTTAACACTAAAGCCACATGACAAGAACCGGGTGTGCCGGTGCCGGGGGCGGAGCTATATTAGTAATATGGGCCGCATTACAAATGAAAAGCTAATCTAACAGGTGTTAATGTTATTGGTGGAGTGATGGAGCTATTTATGTGGTTTTTGCAGAATGGATGGGGCTAGTGCAACTCCTGATGTCTCTGTTTGATGACCTTTTGCTCTTGAAAGAATACTCAGTCAGAGAAGGTCAGACGAACGTATTTTCAAGTAGCTTAATAATACTAAACCGTACTTCAAGGTTAATCACAAACATGTTTTCGTGAGGCCGATTATTGTTCAAGGTCATAGGTTGAAGGTCGCAGTAAAGGTTATCAGATATTCAAGCATTATACTAAACTAAAAGCATTATAGAACAATACTAAAACGCTAAACACCGTATTTCTCTACGTCAATAATTGAGTTGCTCAATAGCTAATGCGGTTAAGTCCATTTTGTAACATTTCTCATTTTTGTTAATTTTCTTAAAATAAGTAATAATATTCTTTTTAGTTATTAATGAATTTACCATAGAGGTATAAGAATAGAGTACGCAAGAGGCTGAATACTGCGATAAAGGTAAAGATAGAGATAGCTGCCGAGTTTCCTCTGTGTCTTTTTCTAGCAGCAGCGGTTCGGCTAGAAAGAAACAGAGAGGACACTCGGCAGCTATCTCTCTCTTTGTCTTTATCGTTTTCTCCTACACGCGGACGTACCCTTCGCACACTCTATTCTTATATCTCTATGGAATTTACTTATTCCTTACTTTTTATTATTATAGGATTTACTTCATCCTTTTATTCCTCCTTTCAAATATAATTATTTTCTCTGATGTATTAATCCCATGTACAAACTGCAACGCAATGTAATACAATAATGAGCTTGCAATAACGTAACAATACAAGTGTCTCTGTGAAAAGTACGAAATGAACCTTGCAATCAGCTTGTGGTAAGCCGGCAAGTGTGAAACTGAACAGTAAGACACTTTTGTAACTAGATTTTCAGGCATTGGTTTCTGAGAGATTCAATTATTAAAAAAATACTTGAATATCAAAACGTGGAGTTAAAACTTTAGCTTTATGAGCTTTTATAAGTATAATAAAAATTACTTTTGTTACGTGTTAAAATTTTAAACAAAAATAATCGCTTTGTCTGATCAGATTTTCTCTTCAAGACTGTTTGACCCAACACTACGAAACAAACGAAGACATCAGGAGATATTGTGTGTGTATGTGTGATATCTTGGGTCATGGAAGACATTCCTTGCACAACTCAGGATAATGTTATTAATTATTAGGAAACTAGCATCGAAAATGTCCGCATTTATTAATGAAACGAAATTACAAATGGAAAGTATTAAATAATCATTATTAGTTTAAGTTTACCATTAGGCCAGGTATACTCGTACATGTAAAGTGTTTAAACTGTAGCGATAGTCTTTATGTTCAGACTCCGAACAACAACAGCAACATTTGATTGAAAAAAATGTTCACGATTTCAATTACTAATAAAAATTAATAAACGAAGTTTATCTCCGGCATATAAAAGTAAAAGTAAGTTAAAATTGATCTAATGATTCGTTTCAATTATATACTGCCCATTAACTTAAAAAAAAAGTAAAATGATAGCTGTAAAACACATAAAACATTTAAAATAAACATGTATTTTAAATAATTCAGGCCCGGTTTTATGGTTCGTCTTACTACCGAACTAAATAGCTAACCCTCGAATTAAACGAAAAATGTGTTTTATCATCAAGGATTAACGCTAACTCGGAACTAAAATCGCGGAGTAAGATATCCCGTCATAAATCAAGGTTTAAATATGATAACCCGGAATAAGTGTGCAACAGAGATAAAATATCATGCTATCTCAGCCAGTTTAGCTCTCATTATTATAATATTTTAGGTTATAATATTAAGTTAAATTGTTTATTATGAATTTTGTGAGTGACCATAATCAATTATCAATAACAGATGATGAGGAAGATCAGCTATTATACAAATATAGTACTAAGTTGAGAAATCCGTCATTTTTAAAATGTTTTAAAACAATAATTAAACTGAATCTGGCATTCCCATGGGTTTACAACTGTAAATAAATATTCGAATTTCATAAAATATGGTTTACGTCTCTACTAACTAACACGGAATTAAATTTGAATGTTAAAACCCGCTACAAAAATAAGTACCGAACTAAACTAACTCCGGGTTTCATAATCCCCGAAGTAAATAAAAAACCATAAAACCGGCCCTCAGTCCTTCAGTACGTACTCCGTAAAATAGAAAATACCTCTTTATAACCAAATGTTTCTTTAATTTCTATGTTTTTAAGTTATTATTTCATCAAACCTTTATGCTGGTGTCACACCAGAGAGACAAAACAATAAAACACGAACAAAAACTGTTTTTCTCAACAAAAACACAAATGTTTTGTAAAAACTGTTCTTAAAACATTTTTGTCTTTAAAAACTGTTTTAGTAAACAAAACACATTCCCATATGGAGTCGGTAAAGATCAAAGAAAAACTCATTTGTTGTTGTTTTTTAGTCGGCTTGGTTTGAACACGCAGTTTTGTTTTTTGTTGTTGTTTATCATTTGGCAATAAATTGTTATATTAGGAATGTATTGCCAACACAATAATTTGTGGGATACTAAATTTTTATGGGACACACAGAAAAACATTAGAAACAAAATCAGTCTGTTCAGTGTGAACTGTCTGTTTTCGAAAAACATAAAACAAAACATGTTTTTGTGTCTCTTTGGTGTAAAACCGGCGTTATAGGTTTCCAGTGAACATCATGTACTATACTTATTACAGTATTATTTATACTGCTGTCTGTTTATTACATAAATTAATTTTATATTTACTTTTACTTATGACTTATTTAATATAAAAGTAACAACAAAATGTTATTAATGAAAGTTGTAGATAATATTATTACCGATAGACAGCTCTTTATAAAATTATTGTGACAGTTATAGTTTTCAAGATAAACAACTGAAAAAAATGATCACATACTGAAATTTAAATACAGGTTTGATCCTGTAATAGATCGAAAATTAAAATGCTGTCTAAATAAAATGCACGGTTGGTCTTTTTAACGCCAGGTTTACCAGTGTTCGAGAAAAATACTTTTAAAGCTAAAGGACAGAATTTAAACCTTCATGACAGTTGGTCGCTTAAAGTGTCCTAACCCTGTCCATTTCAACAAGTTCTATCAAATATCCCGCCAAACACATTTACATACATTTAAGTTTATTTAACATAACAAAGTTTACCTGTTTAAATCATTTTGTAGATTAATTTAGACATGTAAGGTTACATAACAAAAGTTATTTTTCGACATTTATGCAAAATTATAAAATTTAACATATTAGAATAACATGTAACCAGGGAGCAAATTGTTTTACAGTGCAAGGTCATTGTTATTTTGCTACATTTTAATTTTAACGGTGAATTTTGACCTGTAAAAGGCTTTCAATATCTTTTACGTTTATTAAATAGCTTTGTAGCAGAATTAAATATTACGTTTAATAATGCATAAGTTTACGTTCTGTGTATAGCGGGATTCAATATTTTAAATGTAGTTGTCTTAATTTATAAGTTTTTAAGGTTTAAAATTTCCTTATTATTAACTTGTATTGACTTAAAATATATTTGAAAAGGATTCCATTTTACTATTTGAAATGTTTAATACTTTCCATGAAACTTTCCATTAATATTGAATGTTTTTCATTAATTAAAAGTGTGCTAAAGAAAATCGTGCGGTAAGCGAATTAATTTAACCTTTAAAAGAATGGAAATAATTGAATAAAAGTCAAGCTGGTTGGAATCTACGCAAATCTTTCATGTGTAAAACATTTCCCGCCAATTACCGGTTGAGAAAAACTTCACAGAAAACGGAAACGACCATTTAGAGAGCATTAGGGCGATTCCGAGTTAAAAGAACGAAGCGCCAGCGAAATTCACGAAGGTCAGTGGTACCCGTGGTCAGTCTTGCACGGTATAAACAATTGTCTTGATGTCGTTGCACAGAGATGTGGTACAGTAATGCAGCGTCAAATGGATGGTGTTCAAATACTTAAGACATAATTAATTCAAACTGTTATTGTTAAATATCTTTTATCGAAGTTATAATACTTTATCTTTTTAATTTCAATTTTATTCAACAAAAATGAATTCCCCGATAAGTAAATTTCCAAAATAACAAAATTTACGTTATGATTATAATATACAAACTATTCTTACATTATGGCACACTTTCATGGGTCCAAATGCATAATTAACGATAAAACTAACAGGAACAATTAATGAAACTTGTCGAAAAATTGCTGATTTGAAAGGACTTTTCTGCAAAGATTCATATAGTTTCAAGAAGTTAACAAAAAAATGTCTGCAGAAAAAGAAATACCTTACCGATCCAGTGGGACTACTAGCCAGCCATGTGCTATTTTTTTTAATTAACTATGAGCTATCAACTTAATGATATCAAATAAATTTTGATTTCGGCTTGTGACTAGTTGTTCCTTCTAATTAATATTATAATTGTATGTACTTATATATTTTTATATAGTAATTTGTATTGGGAATGTCTGTGGGCACTCGTCTCTTGAGTGGTACATTTTTTAGACTATTTTTCGCACACTTATATTTTTTAACTAATCATGTCAAGTAGTCATTCCAAACAGCGCTGTGTCATTACGTTTCGACGGTTCTAAATAGACGTTTTTATCATATTTTAAAACTCGTAAAATCTGACGTCACAAGATTCAAACCAAATAGTTTAAAGGTCTGAGAATATTTAAAACCCGAAAATCAGCTTCTTTACGGCAGTGCAACTACTTAGAACCGTTGAAACGGCATGAGATGGTTCTTGAATATTAGGAATGAATACTTGAAAAAAATAAAATGATTTAATTAGTATAACTAACCATCGACAACACTCAATTAGTTGGGTGTTTCACTTATGCCGAGTTTTCCTTATCAGCTACCGGGAATTTTTAGGACAAGTTCGATTAATCATTCTGGGATTACGTTTCGGTGTTCAGTTTCATATTGGCTTTTTTCTAATTATGTAATTCACCCCTTCATCGAATTCTATGAAAGGGGTCTCAGGTAGAAAAGAAACATTGCTGCAGATAAGGTATCAAGTGTGAATCTTACGTAGTAAGAGAATTTTCTACCTGGAATGCAATTATGTAATACAAAGTTTGCTCTTTTCTATCATTATTGCACGGGCTAATATTTTAAGTAATTGACTATTCTGTAGATTAATTAGTCTAAGCTGTAACTGCGTTTTACCTGCACTGGTGGTTAGGAGGATAACAAATTTCACTGGGAATAAAGCATAGTCACGAAGCGTTAGTTACTTCTTTACATTTTCTATATTTGTTAGTAAAAGCATAGAGTTGCTTTGTTGTAATGACAGTGTAAGAGTTCGAGTAAGAATGTTCGAGTATTGCTGGATATAGGAAACAAGAACAAAAATAGAGTAACCCTGTCTACGCCCCGTCATCTAAAAATATAGATTGTGTGACACTGGCTAGACAAGATTAAGAAAGCTACAGTCAAAAAACTGCGAAGGAAAAAGCACAAGCATAGAAGCGCCTTACAGAAGGATTTAGTAAATAAGCCATGCCAGCGAAACGCAGTCTGCAAGGATTAATATGCATAGAGAAAGAAGACAACATCCGTACTGACACCGACAAAGATATTTAGTCAATGCCAATGCCAATGTCCAGGTTGCTGTAGGTAAATACAAAAACACAACAAAAACAGTTACACACCTGTATCCACGATAACGTCGATGAGGTCCATGCTCTTGGCGAAAGCGTCCCGCAAGTTGATGTGGTGGAAGGAAACGATGCTACCCTCCCGCTTAGCACGCTCCAACGCCTCTCTCCTCTTCAACGCTTTCTCTCGTCTCATTTGGTTCTTGTAAAACTCGGCAAAATTGTTTACAATAATGGGAATGGGCAGCGCAATTACCAAAACGCCGCATATGCAACACACAGAGCCTATCACCTTGCCGAGGGGAGTGGTGGGGCAGATATCCCCATAGCCCACAGTTGTCATTGTTATTCCAGCCCACCAGAAAGTCTCGGGAATAGAAATAAATTTGGTATCCTTTTCATCTTTTTCGGCAAAGTAGGCCAAAGAGGAAAATATTAGGACGCCCATTGCCAAAAAGAGCATTAAAAGTCCAAGCTCCTTGTAGGAGTTACGAAGGGTGAAGCCCAGTGATTGCAGACCGGTAGAATGACGTGCCAACTTCAGAATTCGAAGGATACGCATGATGCGAAAAATCTGCACGACCCGACGAACATCTTGGAACTGATCTGTTGCATTTTTGTTAGTTTCCAAAAGAAACAAAGACACGAAGTAAGGTAAAATGGCAAGGAGATCTATAACGTTAAGACCTCCTTTGAAAAATTTCCATTTATCAGGTGAAGCACTAAATCGAAGGACGTATTCCAGAGTAAACCATGTAATACAGACAGCCTCCACCATAGCAAGTTGTGGATTGTCTTGAACGACTCCTTTCTCATCGGAAACTTGCATCTGAGGGATGGTATTCAGCGTCAGGGCAATGGTGGACAGGACAATGAACAGGATCGAGATCACCGCGATTACCTGGAAGATGATACACGTGTGGCTTGATTGATCCGTACAATTAGTAATACACTCCCTGTACGGACGACATTGTCAGCGACTGCGACGTTCCTGCGATGACGCAACCGGTGTTATGTGCTTGTGTGTGTAAGTGTGGGTGTGTGTGTATGAGTTATGTGAGTGTGTGAGTAGTGATCGGATTGTCGGATGACTGATGACTGCATCAATGCACGAGTCAATTCTTTGCACAATTGAGAACTGCAAAACCAGAGTCAGGTGCGAGTAATTCATATTTACAAATATTGAAATGAATTATTTTGAAATAGAAAATCGAACATGTCTTATAGTTGAACTTGTTTTATCAGTCCTCAATTGTGAAACACATAAAGTAGGATGCTTCACGACATAAACATATAAATATATAAACAACAGCATGACAAAAAACATCACAATAAAAACATTGCACATTGAAAAAAATGAACATTTAACAACAAACAGTTGATAACGACACGAGGCGCAAAACATCCAAAGATCAAAAAAGTCGATTGGAAGCCCATTCAGCTGATTCAGTGCGTTGTGAACTTCCGATACTTCGATACGTCGAAAATAAAGTCATGTTGTTTGTACGTGTCCATTGAAGGTTAAACTGACTTACTTCATGGAAAGCATGCACATTGCCAGATATACCCAGAAAATAGAACGGGTAGTGAACTTCTTGCATTTCATTTGGTTGGGCTTTATCAGTGACATAATTATTTGTTAGTCTGCAGAACAATGCTGGTCTCTATTAAGGTAGGCGTCCACAGGTGCACACTGCTTGGATCAAATGTATTGGCTTTGTGGAATAAAACGTGAAGAGCTTCGTCGCTATTAGCTATTGCACAACGAAGCTAAGCAACCGCAAATTTCCTATCGCTTCCCATCTCTTCCACTTTTTGGAATTAAACGGGACGCATATGTAGAGATATTTACGTATAGTTTAGTCATCAAATGTACTTTATTCGGCATTGGCCAACGGTGACGGTTTGAACTGTAACGTGGTGCCACATAACATCCGCAACTGTCCCGCTTTCTTCTCTTCAACATTTTATTCAATAAAGACAAAGCGTTTCATATGAGTTGTGCGGAGCTGTGGACGCTTACTTGAAAAAACATTTTGTTAAGTAATTCAAGAAATATTTTAAAACATGACAATCTTTTAACTGACTTATTACTAATTCGTTCTTAGATAAAAATTAAACATTGAAAACTGCTTTTGGAAATAAAACCGTTGATCATGAAGCTAATTAAAGCTGACGAATGACAGCCTGCAATTATAAACGAACACAGCAAACCATGTTTTGAGCATTCGTTCCTATTTTCAGGTTCGTAATGTATGGGCGCAGTTTTATGCTGAGAGGAATCCTATTAAAATTATTGTAAAGTATCGAAAGTCCACAACGAAGTAACATAGATGAAAAATTGAGTTACGGCAGAAAATATAACAAAACAGAATGTCGGAAAATGCATACTGAATAAATAAAATAAATCTTGTTGTAAAATTAAAATAAAACAATTTTCCAATTATCTGAAACATAACTTTTTTAAATTTATACAAAAATAAAATAATCTACTTAGAAAATTTTACAAATCAAATGACTGATTCAAGCTTCAGGTAAGTTGTTGACATATTACCAAATTTGTCAACTTAACCAGCTCTAATCAGACAGTGATTTTATAAGTCATTTTGAATAAAATAATAAAATTATTAATGAAACCTAAATATTTTTTAAAAATGTATAAAATGTTTCTACGTTTATTAATACGTACTACGGTGGAATTAGAAAGTGCTACGATCTCTACGACACAAGTATATCTACGCCACAATTCAATAAGTTTAATGTATTTCTACTAATTAATACGATAAGTATCAACCTCCAGTATTAATTGGTTCTAAAGCATGGCTTGAGTTTAGTTCGAATCATGCACCGCGGTGTTTGGTTTTGTGTTTCATCGATGAACGTGTAAACAAACTAACAAGTAATTATGGAATTCAGTGTAAGAACGTGTTACAAGAAATTTGGTGTTTTGCTCGCAACGGGAATCGAACTCTATTTAAATATAATTTGTCTATAGGCAACTTTTCATATTTCCTAAACTAGTTTAACCATGGACAAGAAATGTTGCACCAGACCTTGATTTTTAAGACTAGCCGCTTTACAAATAAACCTGTTGTAAAATTTATACCAGGTATAAGTCCGTGCTTATTATCAGTTTATACCTGGTATAAATTTTATAACAGGTTTATTTGTAAGGCGGTAGAAGTATTATATTTAATACGTGTAAGAGATAGGTCTTGGAGAATTTTTGAATAAATATAAACTTTTCTTTATTTTCTAAATAGACCAGTAGTTATTGACAGAAAATCATCCACCATCTTTTGCCCCTCCCTCTCTACAAGAGTCCAATTTCGTATTTAATGAAAAATGAACATGTACCTTACCGCTGAACATCGGGGCGGAATAATTACTAATTGGAAACGATTTTTTACACAAAGATTCATGTATTTTCCACCATTAAAATTGTCGGCGGAAGTGAAATGGCATATCGATTGAGTGCGCTTTAAATGAGATAAATGCTTATAATTTCTTTTTGATATTAATTCAATTGGTCATTTACGAAAATCATGTCATATAGCTTAGACGGTCCAAATAGTCCCCATACTCTCGAAAAAAATCATATTTTCAAACCTTCAAAATTCAGACTTCATAAGATTCAAACCAAATATTTGAAAGGTTAGAGAATATGATAATAACTAGCGAATATCTGTTTCTAGCGGAACTATGACGACTATTTGAACAGTTGAAACTGGGGCCTATTTTGTAACGACTTTTCAAAGCCTTATAATTTACAAATTAGATTACTTATGTATCAGTTTCATAAGAACCATTTTGCTCTTCATTTAAAGTCTTCTGATAGTTTTGTGTAAACTCACATAGCCTAGTTTAGAAAATATAGGACTTTGAAAAATTGTCGGAAGTTAACAGACGTCAGGTATATGACACGGCGATTTTCGTTACTTGCTACTGCAATATGATTAGTTGAAAGAAAATCAGCCTGTAAAGAAAAGTGTTAAAGAATTGGAAAATTAACCTGTTTTAGCCACACTCGATTGGTATGACATTTACGCCGAGTTTTCTTTAATTAACTATCGGAAAACACAGGAAACTTTGTGTGAAAAATCAAAAGTTTTTCTGACAAATTCAATTAATCGTCTCACAATTACGCCCCGACGATCAGCGGTAAAATTTATATGTTGGTGGTTTCATTAATTATAATATTAGATGAAAAGATTAGTACGAGTATTTTTCTGTTATTATCTCGTCATTGGTTTAAAGTTCCAATGACTCAACGATGTCGTTAGAGAAAACATCCTACATCCGCGTATTCTACCGTTAATAACTATATATAAGTAGAACTCGATTCACAGTACGAAGCAAGAAATTCCCATAATTCAAGTGTGCTGTTAGTAATATGGTTTATCCATGGTTTTAGTAATAGTTAGTACAGTACAGTGATTAATATAGCGAAGCGATAAGATTGTCTGTCCCTTTCGCTCACTATGAATTTTCAAACAAAGGACTTTCTCTTTCTTTAACATAGAAGAATTAATTTGTAATTTTACTCATCTTCGTCTATGGTTATTTACTATATTTCATTGTCAAGGGTCTCGAGGAAGGTTCACAAAAAAGGACAATGACAGGATCTAGGAGCATCTTAGAGCACGAGCGAAGCGTCTTCAGTGAAGGCGAACATTACCGGTTTGACTTTCCAAATGATTTTGTGTTATAGTCAGTAAAAGTACTAATACATTAAGTGTGTAATAATAATTATTGGAATTAAGAACCGACCTATTTCCGATGCTGAGTCCTATCACCGGCCAACTCATACTGTGTTGCAGGTTTTATTATGTCGGAGCATCATATCCCGTTAAACATAGTTACGCGCATTTAAGGTATATTTGGCATATCAAAAGTTACCTGTTACATAAACAATATTACGTTTTGTGATCTATTTCACTGCTTTTTAAATAATAAATCTAACTGTTTTCACATTAACATAATCTACAGTTTCCATAAACTGTTTCAAGAATCATGGAATTTTGAGAAGTTCTTTTTAATAATTAAATAAAAATAAAGTCTTCTTATTTAGATAAAATATTACTAGGTTTCATTTAAGTGAAATATTACATAAATGTAAGGCAATCGCTTTGTTTTTACGCCACGTGATTAATATATTTTTTATAATTAATCAAATGTAATACTTTAATTACCTGGTATTAAGCATGTGTGAAATAATTTTCTATCTGGGATTAATCGCAAAAATGAAATAACCTAAAAAAATACGTCTACTTCACGAATCAAATCCGAAATAGCTTAGCGTCAATGTCTAAGTTTTTCGCCAATGCAGATATATTTATATAAAGTAATTTATCGTACAATCTGTATTGAAAAATTTCTGAACTCTCTAAAAGCAAAAAATGTATCTTGCAATTACCTTGTAGCAACATAACTCGTTACCTGGCTTTTAAAATAAATTCGAAATAATAGAAAACTTTATTCAAGGGTAATCTAAAATAACAGAAATTACCTGTTACCTAAATAATTTTACTTAATGTTCAAAGTAAAAAATAGTTCACAAACTATTTTTCAGGTTTTTCTTTAAAAAAGTCTACATTTTGGATAATTAACATAATCATGAACTTTTTCAAGACCCTGTTAGAAGAGAAGTGTTTATATCAATTTGAAAACAAGAATTACCTGTCGGACTAAATAGGAAGCTAGAAGTAGTAGTAAGAAGACAATGATAGGTCTCACAAATATCACGCATATTTACTTATAAAAGAGATCCACAACCAATATGTGACCGAACTAACAGTAAAGCATATTATGTTTCAATGTAATATGCCTAAAGACTATAAGCAGATATTTAAACGTAGAGAAAGTCTGAAAACCTTATTGACTTTATCCAAGAAACTACTTTAATAAATTAATAAATTATGTATTACCAATGTTTTAATATTTTTTAAGTGCTAATAACTATCGAAAGTTGATGCTCTTAAATAAATATTAAAAAAGAAGATCCCTTTATATATTATATAATCTAAAGAACACCCTTTTAAAAGGATTGAAGGATCTAAAAGAACTATACAATAATAAAGTAATACCCTTCTTAGATAAAATGTTACCGGGTTTTATTTAAGTAAAATATTTCATAAATGTAAGTTCAATTCATGTATTGTATTTAGCGGGAGATACACATTATGCTCCTCGCGAAGTAGCGCTTCAAAAGCTTACATCTGTAAACTGTAGGCATAAAAAAATATGCATATCTTGCGCTAGTTCTATTTATTTTTTATTTTTAGTATTATTACTAAAATTACTACTACTATTACTATTACTACTATTATTATTTTATTTTTAGTAAAAAATCAAACTTTCTCCGCTGTACATTTATAAGTATGAGCATATCAAATTAATCTTTGTTAAAAAGTATTGATTTTATTCTTAAGTGAATTTTTGTGGTCAGCCCTGAAGAAGTTCTCCAGGGGGTTCCTTTATGATTACATTAAGTGATTAGGTTTACAAGAATGTACAGACAACATAATGAGGATAAGAATGATTAATTATTATCCATAGCATGATAAAAACGTAACCAAATTATATATTTATGTTCATAGACTGAGATTAATTATTAGCGTCATAAATTATTTGTGGTTTATAGAGTTTTGGTCTCAAATGAATGCAAATTGATTTTTTAAATTTTTATTCGATGTACTTGTATTTGAATACCTCTAAAATATAATAATGGATAATATTCAAAAACTGACTGAAAACGATCATCTTAAATGTTTTCAAAGACTTAAATAAGATCTTGCAAAACAATATTGACTGCATTGATGTAAACCAATGCAGTGAAGTCAACATTTATCGTTGAGTTTTGCCATCCAGTATAAAATAATTTATTTAAATTTTTTGCAAGCTTTGTTACTGTTCTAAAAGTTGCACTGCATGTGCAAATGCAGTACTTGCGTATTTTTCTTAAGATTGAAAATGGTAAAAAAAATTGCGTGAGATCTAGCATTAGTCAAGATTTACCTCCTTAGCAGTTTTATCTATCGAATCAAAATTAGCCAAAAAACTAAATTATGATGATATTACGAGTATTAACGAATTTGCTATGAAACACAAAATGAAATAAAAATCATGCCTTCTAATACAAATCAATCCTGTTTGATGATATTTTCATCAAACATAGACCCTGATGATAATACAAATTTATACAAAATTTAGTCTAACTTTAATCTATTCATCGGTCATATTTTATAATATTATAACTATTTTAGGTAGATAATCCTTAAAAAGGTGTTCCTAACATTTCATAATCCTTAAAAGGGTTTTATAAGGACGTGATTATGTTAATGGGCAAAAAGTTATACTAATTTTTGAAAAACCTGTCCTTATTATACTAATTGTATTATTGTTCAATGTAATAAATAGTAAAATGCAATAAATTAATATTTTGTTGAACAAAAATGGCCGCAAGTCCACTTAGCACCGGGACCCGATTAGCACCGAAAATTTTTTGCCTTAATAATATTGGTTATGATGCTAATATAATTAATTATATAAAGAAAACTTAATTATATTTGTAATATAAGCAAACTAGAATCGATAATTTACGAAAGTTCAACCCTATTACAGTAATCTATTGTCTTAATACTTTCACTTGACTAAATAAAAATGTAATATCATTTGTAAAGTCACTTCGTCAATTTTCGCCTTACTTCGATCGCTAAATGGAAACCGAGCTCCTACATACGTCGAATTGATCATATCGCACAATGCCCATTCCCAAAATTTCAACAAAAATAATAATATAGAAAAAAATTATAAAAGAACATACAAGAAAAATATTCAGAACAATTGAAGTTAGTAACAAAAAAGAAATAATTGAAAAACAAATGAAGTAAAGTTAATTAAAAACCACACCAGAGGGCCTAAAACAAACAAATAAAGAGGTCGCTTTGTCTTTGCGGTTAGATTGTAGAATTCAAAGTCTTAAAAAGAGAGAAGAGTCAACTAGCGACATCTAGAATGCAGAAAATGTGTTATGTTTGTTACACGAGTAAGTGTTTTTCGAGTTAAATGCGTTTAAATGTCTAAAAAAAACTTGAACAACTAAATTCAGAAGCACATACATGTGGAACATACATTACACATTTTTAAGAATATTATAGACATTTAGAACACTGCCATTTTAAGTTAAGTACAATTAATAATCCATTTAACTTAAAGACAATGTGCCTGCACTCCATTATTTCAAATAAAATAATACATTTTACCTTTTTTATTTTTGCCGACTATTTGTTTTTAATATTATGCTTGCAGTAGTACTTCAAGTAATAGAACTGATGATGAATTCAAAACCGGTCTTTCGTAATCTTCTTCATCTTTATTATTAAGTTAACGAAATTAACTTTATAAAAAACGTTGCGTTTGAGTCAAGCTTTTTATGTCCAACAATATTCAAATCATTACATTTAGTCAGAGAAATCCGCCATAAAAGGAGTCCAATTTGTTTCACCCTTTAAAAGGGTTAACTCGAGATTTGAATTTTCGGGGTCGAAAGCGCCCAGACTCAGGCGTCATTTTTAAATAAGGCTGTTATCAGTTATTTTGTTTATCTTAGAAAATATAACTTCTACAAAAAAATTGTAGTTTCTTTGTAGATAATAATAATATTAACTTTTTGTTCGGTTAATGAGCGGTCTTTGAACACAAGTCAAAGGAAATGAGAGGTCAGACCAATAGTCATGTTAATTCTCGGCACATCGACAAATGTTTTAACAAATATGTCGCCGAGAGTAAACTGCCGGCATTTAATATTTTATGTCAATCCGACAAATAATCTCGAAGTTACAAAAAGTAAGTCGGACCGAAGTCATGATGCTGTTGGCAGATGTCACTAGCTGCCAATGAATTATCAGCTTTTAGACATCATTATCAGTCATTACCACATGATATTGCTAGAGCTGTGCATCCATGAGATCTATACAGATCTTAGCAATGAAAAATTATTATGAATATATGTTATAGTTTCACGCAAAACAATAAATCAGTCAGAGAATCATTCCATGTGGCTCAAAATTGTGGGAATGGCTGCACACATCGCTGTCGGCATATTCAATGAGTTACTCTTCTACTATATTAGTACAATTGGACTTTCACTTGCGCCCAAAGCGTATTTATATGCCAAAAAGGAGGAGCACGTCGCGATTTCCGACCGAAAAGTGCATAAGACCACACGAGGGGAAGAATGATCCGCAGACAACACCAAATTATATGGTCCTGGAATAAACGACTTGATGTGACTTGAAAAAAAATTTACTATGTGTAAAGTGTTCTTCAAATTTTGAAAACGTTTTTCTAAAAACTGTGTTTTTAAAGTCAGTGAGCAAGATTTCTCGGAAACGGCTAAATGGATCAAAAGACCAAAACTTTCATCAAAAATATAATTTTTTCAGCAGCTTTAAAAATCATTATTTTAAAACAACAAAAATATAAAAAAAAGTTGAAAGTTACAACAATTCACATATATATTTTTAAGTCGTTCCAGGAAAAATACTTGAGCAATCGCTTTTATCGTAAGCCGAAGGTTGCGTAAAACCCATTAAGAGAAGTTGTAGGGAATTGTGGTTCTCTAACAAAATTTCAGTGATACTTATAGTTTCCAAGATAAACAAAAATACTGAGGCCGCTCCCATCCTGAAATTTGAAACTTAAATCTAGGTCGACCTTTTTGCATGTTGAAAAGAAAGTTGCACAGTTTGATGAAGGGTTTCTTGGACTAAATAGCATTTACAGTTTATGAGATAAAGGCACGACAACTTTCGCCACTTTTTGGTTGCTATTATTTTCGTAGAAATTGTCCCATTTCGGACCGAATATTTTAAAATCAAGAATAAGGATGTACAGGCCACATTGGAAATAAGTTTTAATGAGAAATATAAATATTACAACATATAAAAATATACCAAATGATATAGAAAACATTAAAATATATATTAATTAGTCTGCACTGTGTACGAGTATGTAAAAATAAAATGTTATATTAGTCTACAGCGTTTAATATTACACGCGCTACTGGTTTGTTCTTCTGTTTACAAAAAATCTACCCGAGTTTTAAACCAGTCTAGACACAAATTCTGAGAAATGAGTCTTCTAATTACTAAATTGGCGGAAAAGCTGGTGCACAAACTTGCCTAAGTAGTTTGCGTGTGCTGATTCCATATATTTTCTTTTCTAGTTTTAATTTTCATGTTTTCGTCCTTTATCTTGAAAAAATGGTGGCAAAACCGTCCGAAGATACAAATATTTATTATCAATCTGATAGAGGGCTCAATTTTCTTCAATTTGTATGTATGACATTTCTTGTTAACTGATAGATATTGAGCACCACCACTATGAAGTAGAGCACTTCATTGAAAACTAGTAATGATTCAAAACAGCGGATGCCCTTTATAGTATTTACACCTAAATATATCATACATCAGTCAAGGGGACTTTTATCGCTTAAAAATCAAATCATCCAAGGTTTGTAAACCAAATATTCGAAATCAGCACAACCAAATTAGGCTGAAAAGTTCATTTTCCAAACCATCGTTTATTTAACTATTAAAAATCTAATTAATTGCGAATTAATTTTAAAAATCGTGCTATATGATTGTTAGCAAACGCTGGCTGATGATAACATTTTATTTACGCATTACTAATTGTAAGTGTATTAACGTTTATTAACGATGGAGTGCGTTAGTTAACGATACTATCGATATCTTTGTAAACGTATTTTCGCTACGAGTAATTAAATCACTGGTTTTTAATATAGTAATTGTAATATTTATTTTTGAACGTCAAGATAATTCCATCAACATTTAACGTTCTTTGTGTTAATATAACAACTAACAACGTTAACTAATAACGTTATAATGGAATACAGTATCGAGATAGATACAAGTTTAGCAAGGGAGCAAGAGATCGTTGCTAAATATATTAAGGCACCTATAAAGCAAGCTCTTAAGCCAATAATTAAAATATTTAAACATTTTATATATAGATTAAGCTATGTACATTTGTGCTGGTCTGGTTTGAAGGTGGATCGTATAACCCATGATAACATCTTAAGACAAAATTGTCTTTAAATAATGTGTGGTTTCTTTGCCGTTAGGTGTCGTGGTTCCTTTTTATTGGTAAATGATATTCTTTTTGAACTTGTTGACTTAAGTAATTTTTGATAATCCGTAAAAAATTAGCTTTTTTTTCGTTTATGTTTTCATAAATGAGATAAAAATTAGTTGCATTAGAAATAATGTTTGCAATTATATTTTACAAGGTGTCCCCAAAGATACTTTCGATTTGATTAGCTCACTGCATGATCGCATTGTATGGTTTTTAGAAATTCATCCTTTTTCGGAAACACACCGTACGTTTTGTGTGGAAGAGTGATCTTGTGAACACATTTTTTAATTTTTTATTTAAATATATGCTAATATATGTCTATTGACGTTCTTACTTTTTTCAATATCCAAAAGTAGAAAGCGATATTTCTACAAGGGTAGTTTGATAATTCAGTGATTCTGTCTAAAAAAGCGTTTTAATTCTTAATTAAGCTTAATAGATTTAATCCAGCGTTTTTCCAATGTTTTTATTTCTACCAAATAATAGGTTTACTCAAAGCCCTCAAAAAAGACGTTTGTTTCAGTTTTTTCAGTCAAATATCTTACCGCTCAGTCATTTCTTTAGGTTTGGAAACAGGAATTAGTTGCAGTGGGCAAAATCTGGAGAATATACTGAATGGGGTAGCAGTTCGTAGCCCAATTTATCGATTTTTGCTATGGTGACTACATACTCAATCGAAATCGCACGGACACCTTTTTTATGTCCAAATATGAATGTGAAATATAAAGTACTTGCTCATTTGAGATGCCTACAGCCTCAGCCACCTCACGCACTTTTATTCTCCGATCATCTAATATCATTCCATGGATTTTTTCGACTATTTCTGGCGTGTTGACCTCTTTTGGGCGACCCGAACGTTCGGCGCTTTGTGTTGGCACGATCACAACGGAACTCAGTACTTTTTTTCTTTATCATTAAAACTGATGGTGCAGAGTCCCCATTGTACTTATCAGGCCTTGCCTTGATTTCAGTGATGATTTTTTACGCAAGAAATAATGCTTGATCAGGACACGAAATTTACTTTTTTCCATTTTCGTTAAAATTTATTCATTCATTATAGATGACAGTTGACGGCAGCAGTGTTGTTTTTAAGTCACTGTGCACGAAATTCTAAAAGTCACTGACTTATCAAACTGCTTTCGTATTAAATATTTTGAATATGTATGTTGCCGCTTATTTTTTATTAACATCATTTATGACTCAAGACAGCTGTAAGTGGTATCTGACGTTAGAGCACTCTTATGCATATCTGTTACGTCTTGTTGTTTAACAAAGATGTAAATTCATAGAAGAGAGTAAGAATCGAACGTAAGAACTTATTTTTTTAAAACTTTTAATCCTTTTAATGATTAACGGGTTATAATATTGCGACTAATTAGTAAATCGTTGAACATTTGAAGTTCTAAAAGTCAACTGCATCAATATGTAGTACAGTTTTATAGAAATTAAGACGTGCTTCACAAGCCCATTTTAAAAACACAAATTTTCTGTCATTATTGCCCGACGGAAGTTGAGTAATTCTGACTTAGGTAGCGTCACATACCTCAAACATGTCCTTGCTTTGTGTTCCACCAAAAATAAATATCCAGAAGAAATTAAGTTTTTCATTTAGCTCATAGAGCGCAGCGAGGGTAAAGATTCATATTTAGACGACATCAATTCTTAGAAATAATTTGTAATAGACGCCATGAAAAAGAAACTTTCTTTTGGAACACCTTGTATTAAGAAATATAATTAATGATTGAAATAAACTGTTATTGATTAAACAATTGCTTGAAGAGTTTGAATTGCACTTTACAAAGTTTACCACGACACCCTAGTTTACCATCCACCTGTGCAACCCCCATTTAGTAACTGATTTATTAGAAGAGATATCAATATTCATTAATTACTAAGTCTAATTAATTGCAGCTTACGTTTGGTGTTATTGATAACAATACAAGCCAATTGTTGATACGAATACCAGTCAAATAACGAGGTTATTTACAATGCTGTGATCTGATGGATTGTTACTATATACAATTCATTTAAAATTTTATTCAATTTTATTGGAATTAACACAATATAACACCACACTGTTACTTGTTTCAAATGTACTCACACATCTAGTATTCCTCTTACACTTACTACCGGACATTTGGGAAATGGTTATATTGTTGCATACGACTACTACCAAGAAATTAAAAAATGCATTGTTGATGCTAAAGATATTACTAAAGTGTGATCAAGAGATATGAATAAATATACTCGTATATCAGTACTTGTATAACGCATTTCTCTTTTTAGTCTATGCACATCTATCAAGAAAGTGTTTTGAAGTGCTGATTCTCTGTGTTATTTTCAATGATTTTAAAATTTCATCACACAATAATGACGTCAAATGACTCTTATAATAGTTATGCATAAGGGAAAATGGAACTTTATCATCGCTGAAAATAACATGCCGACTACAGCTATACTTAACGCGGTATATTGGCGGAAAAGCTAGTAAATGAACTTTTCTGACTAACTTGTGTTTGTTGATTCTAAATATCCTAATTATCAGCCTCAATTTCAATGTTCTTATAGAAACAATGGCGCCTAAAATCGAGTTTTATTTGCAATATCTTTATTCCAGTGATCTGATCCTCTAACAGATGGATAAGAACTATTTTTAACTTAGAAGATATTGCAAATAAAACCGTTTTTAACCACCATCTTATCAAAATGAAGCATTAAAATTGATGCTGGTAAACAAAATATCGGATTGAATACACCCAAATTAGTAAGAAAAGTATTCTTTAAGCTTTCTATATCCCGTGACATGAACAGGACTTGAGGACGGAATATATTCATTTGAAACAAGTAACATGTGCGTAATTGTGTCTTGTCTGTGTCAATAGACTGTTTGTTGTATGCTGGTAACCTATAAGAGTTGGTGATGTTTACCATATCCCTGTGCTCGTCAAGTACTCACCCTAGCAGCAATACTCGTCGTAGGTTTTTCCAGAAGGTCCCACAACCATTTTTGATATTGTGCACATTTTCCATCCCCAAATTCTTCTTCTTCTCGTTGTCGTAAACTCTCCGCCTCTTTCCGCATTTCCTCGTGGACGTGTTCCTTCCTCTGGTGGTACTTGTGTTGGCAACATGACTCCAGATACAATTCATCGACGCCCCAGTACTCTAGGTCATCACTAAACGCGAGGACGCACATCTCATCTACTAAATGCAACTTTCCAGTTCTGTAAAAATTAAGTATCGAGCTAAAACTTTTAGGGTGCCGATCGAAGAAATACTCGTTGTCGATTAAAGAATAGTCATCACAGAGCTCAGTGATGGCCTCGTGTGTGTTGCAGTCTCTTAATCTCCCGAGTCTCGTGTGTGGTAGTCGTTCCAGAGTGCGCCACAAGACCTCGTGCTTCACGCCGCCGACGTTGATGGAGACGCGTCGGTTCAGCGCCTTGGAGCGCATTATCATGAAGGGTTCCGGCGGAAGCGACGACATGGATCTAGAATAATGGATGTAAAAATACCACCAGAAATACGAACAAGAATTGAAGATCGTACGTACCTAGAGTGCGCTCGTTGTAGAGGAAGTGGCGGCGGTGCCGGAGGCTGTGACGGTAAGGACGGTGACGCGAGGGGAAACGGAGCATAACGCACTTCTTTACCACCTCCTCCGCCGGGCACAACTTCCTCTGTAAATCCAGTAGGTGGAGCACCAGGTTGTTGTCCTGGCGCTCCACCTGGGATCCCGGTACCGCCGGACTGGAGGTTTGCAGTGCCTCCATTACTGAAGGAGGTGGTGGTAGGCTGATCGCCAATTTCCCACCGAACTCCGTCACGGTCACCCACCATGGGGACGGCGCCCCCGCTACATGGAAATCCACATGCTGCGACAGCGTCCTGGGGCACGTGAGCTACATGCGTATGCGTGTACGATGATCACGTTCATCCTGCGCCTTTCCAATGCTGCAGCATCCCGATCTGAAAGGTCAAGATAAAAATTGTTATAAGATCAATTTTACTTATATGCTCATATTATCGATGGTGCTAGGCAATATCATGTGATCAATTTTTGTCTCGTCTTTAATTATAATGAAAAATAGATAGGGCATTATACAAGGTGTTTTGTATAAAGGAAATGTATATATACTTATTTCTTTCGGTAGTCTGTATTTCATTTTGAAAGATAAGGCCATCGTGTGTGTACTGTCCGAAATGTTGTACAAATAAATATTTCAAGTGAGATAACTCTTTAAATCTGTATCGAATTTAGGAAAAATTAGTGTTTGGGACTAAAATAAACTATTTTACATAAAATCCCAAAGTTATAATGTTTTTGTAATGTCTTTTTTCGTTCATCTGACCATCGGACAACAGTGATCCTGATTGTCTTTAATGATTTATTCTGGTTTTAATAAATAAATAATAAGGTAAATCATGAAAACTTTAAACTTTTTATCTATATGACCTATATAGTCATTTTTTCTTAATGTTACATGTGTTTTCACAAATGTGAACCCCCTAAATTAATGTTGGTTTTATAATTCTTTGATATATCAGTTTCTTATTCCGTTCATTGTGAGTGGTGTAATAGTGCAGTAGAGCGCACCACTAAATGGACATTAAATATATGCAAATGCACTTAAATATTCGAAGTAACTTAGAACCTAAGTATACCAAACTAATCAGCAACGAGGGAAAACTAATTAATTTCAGGTGGGACAAACAAACGAATAGCGTTGAGAAAATAGACAGTGCATACTCGACTCTAATTTCTTAGTGTATGTGTTGATAGCTCTGTTTTAAAGATTCCCTATGTAGGACTCCTATAGCCTATTGCTTTATCGCTTTTAGCAGCTTATTTAAGCGCTTGGCCGTTAGAGTCTCTCACACTGGACAAATTAGCACAACTTATCATAAGAGAAAAATTCTAATTTGGGGTTTATCAATTTATCTCTGCATATAAAAGTACCGTAATACGCTCTACTAGCAGTCGTGAATATCCGGAACATGCTTGGAAATATCCATTTTTGTACATAAAGAGCGGTTGTCTTTATTGGCAACGGATCCGTGAGAAGAGAAAATGATACGGATATACATATAATATCCACTTTTATTACCCACAGTACAGTGGTGTATTCATAAACATTAAAGTAGAAACTTCATCTCATGATAAAGTATACTAATGCGATACACTTTCAATCACACTCTACTGTAAAAGTTGGCGTCGCAAGAAGTCGGTTGCAGTGTGGATGCAGCGTTGGAAGTGTATCGAAATTGGAACTATAAAATATGTACTATTTTAATTGCAAATAATTCCTAATCATCGACATCAATTTAAGCTGCTTATAGTGCATGGGATTATTCCCGTTGTTAACCTTTTACTGATTCCGACTATGACTAAAGTAAACACAGTGCCATTAGCCGAAGCCAATACAGGGTGATCCGTTATCCGTTATCCGCTACCTGTTATCCTATTAAGCCGTTCGTTTGACATTGATGTAAGCACTTAATGCCAAATGCTTTTTATAGTTATATTCACGTAAAATGCTAACAAAATTCTAAACAAATAATCGTAAAACAATATTAGCCATAAATACTAAGTGTACTGGTATTGTATTTCAGTTGACTCAGTGTACAGTCAACCATAAAATGTTATTTTTGATCGGTGAGTTAATCTCGCAAACTGGTCTCAAAAGCACGACCAAATTTATAAATAAACGAAACGAATTTATCGTGAAATCGATATACGAACCAATCCAATCCACCAAAACAAATGAACTTGGATAAAATAAACTAGTAGCCGAGATAGAGCAGAGACAGGGCAATGTGCAGCGCCGCTCCACGAACATAAAGCGAACCTCAAAATACGAGACTAGTTTGATATAAATGGCTGTGATTAGATGGCTGATAAAATACTTGCAGGTCTATTATTTTATTCATGAAGTTTTATTCGATTGGTGCACAAATATTGTGCACTGAATTGTTTCAAGCACATCAACTATTTAAACTGCCGTTGTAATACAATACAATATGTGTTAATAATGCAAGAACCAATAGCAAGATAGAAAAATACAATCAACAAAAATGAAACAGGGGACATGTACTTTCATTGATGGCATATTTTTTTAAATATTTATTTGAGTGCATCAAGTTTCGATAGTTATTAGCACTAAAGTCCAACTGAATTTATAAGATGGACCTGTCAAATATATGTTAAAGGTGTCAAAAAGTTGATATAACGAAATATCTAGTTTAAATAGCGATAACGGATTTATCTGGAAAGAGCAGAAGTATTTCACACAACATTCAAAAATCGCAGACCATTCAGACCTACGAGCACCAACGATTTGCCCTTTTTCGAAGTCTGAGAGATCACACATTTCGCAGAACAAAGCGTATAACACCCTGATATATAACCTAAACTTAGTACGTAAACTGTGCAATACGTACGCATCGCACGTAAGCAGTGCTGCCAACATGCAACAAGATGTACTATATTGCATGGCGTTCATATTATTCCCTTAGAGCTTATATATATATGGAGTCGGAATGCTGACCTGAAAATGAGTCCAAGATGTGTGCGAGAGAGAAAGGTGTGTTCCTATTTGTTCTCTATACGCATGCGTCGAAAGTGACAGCTATCTAGATATAATAAATATTAATATTCTATTAAGACATAATAAATATTAAATATGTAAAGAGAGGCACATATTCACTAAAAGAAAGCAACTTGGTCTACAACTGCGGAAGATGTACTGGCTGATAGGACGGAAGTCACAACTTAGCACAGAAAACAAACTCCTGCTCTACAAAACCATACTTAAACCGGTATGGTCATATGGTATACAACTTTGGGGTACTGCATCTACTTCAAATATTGAGATACTCCAAAGATTTCAGTCCAAAATGCTAAGGATTGTCACGAATGCACCATGGTTTATACCTAATCACATAATACATCGAGACCTGGATATACCTACAGTAAAAGAAGAAATAGTGCTTAGAACCAAACTATACAAGGAGAGAATAATGGAACATCCAAACAACTTGGCCAGCTGTCTAATGTCCAATATTTCCGCAGTACGCAGACTGAAAAAGAAGTTACCTCAGGACCTACTAGCAGATCTATAAATCCATAAATAAATAGAATCTAGGATCTATTAAAATTGAGGGATAAGTCGATGGGCATATCCCGCGCAAGACATTTTATTTATTCTTTTTGACAATCCTATCACTGAATGTCCTATAGGCAGGACAGATTGTAATAAAATTTAGCAATATAAAAAAAAAAAAAAAAATATGTAAAGAAATTATATTTCTTTAGTTGGTACAAAGCTCGTGTGTCGGTAAAACAGTGACCGTTCAGTGAAAACATATACTCATAAACGCCATAGATGTCGCTGTAGGGATAACGGCCAACACAGTTGATATTTGGAGTGGACTGAAATCACGTTTTAAGTTATATTTATATTCATATATAGTTTATTTGTATTTATATATAACTACATTATTCTACATCAATATAATGTCATATTTACCAACTATTGTATTATATCTAGACAGCTCTGACTTGACAACTGTCACTTTCGACGCATGCGCATCGTGAACAAATAAGAAGATATACCTTTCTCTCTCGTACATATCTTGGACACGTACACTTTTAATTTATAAGAAATATAGGCTATTCACTCTCCACATATATATGCTCTAAGATTATTCCGCTCGAGAATTCTTGCTTATTTCTTAATCAATGTAAATCTTAATTTAAAAAATATCAACGTAATTTCGCGGAATTTCTTCTTCTACTCGACACTGTCTAAACACCGTCACAATATCTGTAGCCTAGATGGCTAAAGTATTCTATTCCGACTCTGCTTAAGAGAAATATTGTTCGTTGGTATAGTGGCCATGTTCATAAAGTTGATTTTCATATGCTCATAATAGCCAAAAATGAATAAATCTGTCATTTTAATGTACCTTTGTGTTGTAATAATTTTAACATAAATGCAACGATGGAATAAACTCCGGCCATATTATTTACACAACATATTTTCAGAACTGCAATATTATGATTTAAACAAAAAACATTGCTAAAAATAATTCATCATAAAAGTTGTATTATGAAAAACGATGTAAAAATAAAATAAAAAGATTTATGTATATAAAGAGTAAATAACAAAACATGAGACAGTAATATGATGATGTATGTTCAACAAGCCGAATGTGTAGCAGGGGGAGAGAAGGGGGGTTATTATACAAAACACATATTGTTATTTAAATAATGAACCACAATATACGACACCCGACAGCGCCGCTGCCACACACCATACAGATTGTTCCAATGATTAATTGCAATGAGGATAAAGCTTAAATTGAAGCTTTGAATTGCCCGGATGCGGGATGATCATGATACTAATGACAAAATCACAGAGCGGGGAACCGCTAAGTGTTGATGCAATCAAACGGAGGGATGGGGGGTGGGGGGGGGTAGTGGAGGGGAGACTGTAGGGTTGTCATTAAGAGCTAGGAGACAGACTGAATTGGGTAGACACTTGGGTCAAAGTGCGGAATGTGGCGAGAAATGTTAGCGGAGGGTAGTCGATTGAAATGACATTACAGTAGACCCTTGTATAACGCGGAAAATGTGTTACGCGTAACATGAAGTAGCGTTTTAAATACACACACGACAACCTACTTTAAAAAATTAGGTATTATGTTATTAGGTACAAACCATGGTGCATGCATTTTAGATTGGAATCTGTGGATTATTTCAATATTAGAGGTAGATGCAGTACCCCATAGTTGAATACCATATGACCATACCGATTTAAGTATGGATAGTCTAAAATGCGAAGGGTTGTCACGAATACACCATTGTTTGTTGTACCTAATAACATAATACATCGGGATCTGGATCTACAGTTAATGAAGAAGTAGTGCTTAGAATCAAAACCAACAAAGACAGAATACTTGAACATCCAAACAATTTGGCCAGCTGTCTAATGTCCAATAATTCGGTAGTACGCAGACTAAAAAATAAAGTACCTCAGGACCTATTAACCAACTAATCAGAATCTAGGATCTATTGAAATTGAGGGATAAGCGCAAGACACTTTATTATTTTTACATACTTATCACTGAATGTCCTCTAAACAGGACAGATTGTAATAATCTATTAAAATAAAAAAAAAATAAGTATAGACTTCCTAAGTGCATCATTTTACAGATAAATTAAAATTGATCCCCGTCGCAAAGTGACGTCTTTTTGTCGTGTATGATTTGAATCCAATGAAATAATTTGTAATTACATTTCATATTTAACTCTTTTTTTAAATTAAAATAAAACTTTAAAAGAAATAAACTCGCTTAATAATAAAATAATTTTTCAAATGAATTGACTAAAAAAATATTTTTTTGTTATCAAAAAATATTTTCAATTTATGCGTTATTTGACCAACTTTTTTTCAAAATTTAGGATTTTTTTTTCGATTTGTAAATAAGTTACCAAGCCTATATACAAAATTTCATACGGAAAATACTGCTCCCGTCCCCCAAATAAAATTTTGACATTTTGAATTTTCTTTTAATAATAATATACTTAATTATTCCCAAAAATTAATTAATCCAAATCCAAAAATCCCTACCGGGCCCCCGAATTTCTACAACTCCCCCTGTTAATACACATGCAAAATTTCAACTTTCTATCTTTTACGAATTAAAAGTAATACAGCAAAAAAGGGCAGTTTTTTTCAGTTTTTTCAAAATTACGGATTTCCAGAGAAGAATTTTTAGAATTTTTTTTTCTACGAAATAGGAAATGTTCAAAAACATTGACGAAGCCGTTTTCGAGCTACCATACAAAATTCTGAACCAAACATATAAGAATAGAAACATATAAGAATATAAATATACAGTTGAAACATTATAATATAGGAAACGTATACTCATTTCTTTTCTTGTCTTTTATTTATATAAAAATTAGAAAAGTAAGGTTGTCTTAGTCAATTTTTCACTACAATATTAAACAAGACAACAACGACGATACGGATTAAATTTTTTAAACTATGTACCGGAGAAATGAAAATACGAATATAATAAAGAATATGTAAAAATAATTTTTTGTAAAAAAATTATCAATAATTTTAAATAATAACATAAAAAAAAAAGTTTAAACTTAAGACATAACTGAAACTTATCAGTCCTAAGAGATAATGAATAAACATTTGAGTTGAATTTTAATTTCAAATGAATCGAAATTTATTTTTTATTAAAATATAAATACTAAGTAAAGAACCACACCGACAGATTTCAGTTCATTTCTGTCGCAACTGGCTTGGCAGTAGCCAGATTTTGAGTCAATGTTGTTTGTGACTCCATTTCACAAATAGGTCGATTGATATTGGATTTATTCACAGCTTTGTACGCGTAAGCTTTCCAATACAATATATGAATTTTAATAATATTTTTACCGAAAACTTCATAATTTCTTTCTTAAAAATGTTCCAACTATTTTTAAAAGTGTAAGACCTGTCGCACACTGCAAGCGTATTTAAACCACGGCGAATTCGGGCATAAAGCAGCGACTAGAGCAACCCAACTCTCAGAGCAAGGCGACTCCTTTGTTCTTTGCATGTGTTGTGTCACAATATATACATATTACGTACCGATACTACACTATGCCAAGTCAAACTTGTGTATTGGAGTTGTTTTGCACTAACATAATTTATCATGACAGCAAACTTTTACTTTAATTTTATTGATACAGATACAGTGGTTATGAAAGAGACTATTGCATTCCATTCCATATCCCTCCCAGTCTGGGACGACTGATTGCAAGGTGTAGCGTTGTAGCATGTATTCGTCATATTAAAAATATTTACAAAACCGTTATTGGGGAAACAGGACCAATACTTTATTTTAACGAGAACGTTTATTCTCGACATTTTAATAATAAATTAGCAAACATTGACTTGTTACATATTTAAATTATTCATAAAAAGAAACTGTCTGCAACCCGTACTTTTGTAAATTGAGTCTCTGTTTTCGATTAACAATTTAAATTTATTATTATAATAATTAAATGGGCTTGTGTTCTATGTCTTAATTTCTATAAAAGTGTACTATATATTGATAAAGTGGGTTACTAGAACCTCAAATTTTCAATTATGTTTTAATAACTCCTTATATGTTAAGAGATATTAACAATTAAAAAAAGTCATTTTGTCTCTTTAATAATTAAAGGGATTCAACGTTGTACACATTCCAAGTGCATGTGACATCACAATCCTTGTGTAAGGTTACCAACCTTACAGCTCATAAATCTCAGCTATATGTACTTATATATCAAAATATCAAATATTATTTACAGCTATTTCAAGGAACAATAAAATTCCAATACTATGTCTGCCTTAGCAGGGCTAAATAAAATAAAAACTTATTATTCTTTGATTTGACTTGATTATTTGACTTGATTATTTGACTTGATTATTTGACTACCAACAGCTACAGCCACAGCACTGACCTACTCGACAAATAACTGACGTTAAAATGCATTTCACGTCATACAAAATATGGCCGATCATTTCTAGCGCTAAAACTAGAATTCAAACTTTTAATTGCTATATCTCCGCCAATATTTAGATATTTAATAAAATAGACACGTCAATACATATTTATTAACATCAATTTCAATCAACAATTGAAAAATCGTTTACTAAAAAATGAGGACACAAGCCCATTATTAATTAAACATTTTTATACAATTTGTTTCGATGTAATAAAAAACAAAATGTAATAAAACATAAATTTTCTTGTAGGAAAGGTCTAGCAAGACAACTTTACACCTGTTTTAATATTTTTTATTTTAAATATTTCTTAAAATAAAATTTTTATTCAGTATTTCTTCCTAAAATACTAGCGTTAGCGGATCACCGTACGAAATATTTTAAACAATTAAACTATTACAAACTAATTGGCCAAATTGCTTCTGTATCTAGATCATAATTGACATCATCTTATTACATCGCATCACAAGCAAAATTCGTTTATTTAATTGAATTATTTCGTAAGTAATTAGCATAATGAATTTCCGTGTCCGTGTCCGTGTTCGCAACTGCGTCCCTCTTCTCTTGTCCCTCATCAAGATATTTTATCGCTTCCCGTTAAATTACTTGATTATGAAAATTACTTTCAGGCCGCCTTTACAGGTTTAATAAATTTTAAATATGAAAGTAACATTGGCAACTACCTCTTAAGTTTCTCCCTTAAAAGGGACCAGTTCTAGGGTCGTATTTGAAAACAAGGGAACCATGAAGTGTTAGATTCACCTTTAGAAATAAGTTGTATATATCCTCTCGCTAAACTATCTGGAGGATTTTCCACTAACATATCCATGTCTTCACAATTTTTATAAAGAATTCCTTATAATTAAATCAAGTTCAATATCATTCATTTCTCAATTTGGATTTAGAACACAAATTTTGCTTTTGGAAAATGTTGTCAAACTTTTATTTCTTTAGCGTGTTTGTCAAGTTGCAAATTATTTATTGTTATGTGATAAATTCATATTTACTCCACAGTGATCTCTTCTCACCAACCACATTGTATCTGGTCACAATTCTCACTCTTTTGCTGAACTATAAAACTACCTGCGCTGCATGAAAACACGCAATAACTTTGCAGATGACATGGGAATATTTACCACATCAAAATGCCCAAAATGAATAACCTTAAGACTACAACAACACTTAGACATCCTTAAACCATATTACAACAAGTGGAAAATGAAAGTGAACGCCAGCAAAAGCGAAGCGATTCTATTTAGAAAATCCTCTAAGAAAAGAAGAAATCCTCTAAGAAAATCACTCAATGGGGAACAAATCTGCTGGAAGGATGAAATCAAATACTTGGGAGTAATAATGGACAAGAAACTTACCTTCACAAAACATATATATGAAAGTAAAAACAGGATAACAATAATTATAACAAACTGCAAATTGTGCAAAATAAATGCATCAGACTAGCGGTTAGAGCAGAACGAGATGAAAACTTTAAATACACAACGATTGCATACACGAAGAAACTAATATAGAAACTATAAAAGATTTTGTAATTAAGCTTACAAAAAACTTCTATAGTAGAATTATTAACAATGAAAATAATAACATTAATACCTTAGGAAAATTCACTCCAGATATAATGTGGTATGGTCAATACCCAATGCCAAACTACATTGTATTAAATAATTAACTTTAAGTTAGTTATAACATGTATACGTTAGTTATAAGTTAGTTTTAAGACCTTTTAAAAGAAGGGCTTGTCCCCTTTTTTGCACTTACAAATCTAGATTACTCCTTATCCAACTACATTTTATAAATAGAAATTTTAGAATTAAAATAATGATAGCTCTAGCTTGCTTTATTTAAAATAGACATAAGAAAGGTATAACAAATGTACTAAAAAATCATATATCAATTAAAATACTTTGAACTTGAACTTGAACAGCGTCGGTTTTACAATACGCTCTTACGCACAAAGACATTTCTCTCATACAAGGTCGGCTCTTTCAATACAGGCAGTTGTCTTTTCAATATTTCAAAGTGTTAATTGTTTGTTCAAGTTTATTTAATTTATAAGTGAAATAATGGAATAACTAATAAAGTATATTAGTTATAAACACTAACACTAGATGTTAAGTTAAGGTGGGAAACGAATGTCAAAAAGTAATAACTGAACATAAAATACAGGAACATATATTGGCTAATTGGACGACGCTCTGAACTAAACATTGAAAACAAGCTGCTTATATATAAACAAGTGCTAAAGCCAGGGGTTGTGCAACTCTGATGTTGCACCAAGAAATCGAACGGTAAAGAAATCCAAACGTTCTAAAATAAAGTTCTGCGAGGAATAGTTAATGCACTGTGGTATATTGGTAATGATGACATACATAGAGACCTGAAGATTAACACACACGGAGAAGAAATCAAAATTAAAACAGCAAAGTACGAATTGAGACTTCGTAACCACGAAAACATCGCCGTGACGCAAATGTTGCTTGATCGTAACGATGTTCGAAGACTACGCAGGACTAAACCCTTGGACCTAGTAATCTAATCATGTAGAATTGTTAATTGGAGCAATCTCTACCACACCGTGTAATTATTGAAATGTAAGCTACTAGATAAGTATATCTATACTTAGTTGTAGTATTATTAAAATCTGTTATCTATTCTGCATATAGAACGTCAAGATACAACACCTCCTTAAAATGGTGTTAATGGTGTAATAGAAATGCTCGGTAAAGTCCTACAAACCCACATTGGTGCAGTGCTGAATTGAATCTGTAAATTCTACACAGTTGCCTAACATATTCAGTCATTTGTTTATTTTCAGATATTATAACTTATCCAATATCATTTTATTTGGTATCGAGACTTAGGGCCTTTTTCTGTAACTTTTCAAAAAATCAACCTTATTTTTTCAGCGGTGGAAATATTTAATTTTTTCACCGTTCGATTAGGGTCGCTGTATTTAAAATATCTAAAGTGGTATTCTGTATGCAAAATTTTCCACCGCCCTTATAAGTACACAGAGGTGAAAAAGTATAAACTGGTATTGATAACGTATTTCTCCGACGTCATCAATTATATAATATTTGACCAACCACAACAAAGTATTAAATAAAAAAAATATAAAATATTTTAAATGACAGTTGTTTATATAATTCATACATGTCAAAATCTACTAAAAAAAGTCAATATGGCATCTACGAAAAGGAAAACGGGAAAATCAGTGAGGAAATAGTTATTATAAATAGAATTTCAAAAGGCCATGCACAATTTATCCAAAAAAATCTATTTCTTGTAATCCTTAATTCACCTAAAGCAATAATTGACAAACAACATAACCTCCACTTTCTGATATATTATTATTACATCTATAGATAGATTGTAATATTCTGGGATATCAATAAAAAAAATAATATGTATACATATAAATACTAACTTATTTTGTACTTCTTCGTAGAATCCTCCAACTACAGCAAATTATAGTTCAAATTGTTTGACAGTTCTCAAAAATACAGCGATGAAAAATTTTAAAATCACCGCTGAGGGCGACCTTATAATTTGGTCGATTTTTTTCACCGACAAAAATAAAATCGATGAAAATTTCTTATAGAATACCAAATAAAAATTCATCGCTTTTGTGACGTCATTTTACAGCGATGAAATTTTGTCACCGGTGGAAATACTATACAGAATAAGGCCCTTACTGCCTGAAGCTTAAATCGGTCCTCATGAACAATTGATTTTCTGTCTGGTAAATTAATTTTAGGTTCTTTGTAACATGAACATACCATTTTAAAATTTCAGCTAACTAATATTATTTGAAAATATGATATTTGTGAAAATATAAAACTATGACGCAATCGCTCCCAGCTGCCGGAAGTGCAGCATCATTACCAAGCTCCAATAAGACGAGGAATATCAAAAGACTTTCCGATCTAAAATCCTTTTTTCGTCCTTTGAATAAAGTTGTTTCTAATTTTCTTCATTTTTTATCTGCCGCGAATCAAACAATTGGGTTTTCTAATTTCAAAAACTAAATTCTCTATGCTCTCTATCCCTAAATGCCAATTTGATAACTCTCGAAAAGCTAACAATAAAGATAAAAATAATGGCTTTAGTCTTGTGATTTCGAAGAACGAATAAATTTAACATTAGATTCAACGATAACAAAATGGAATAAGAAAATATTGTTTTAACATAGGCGCACACTTGACTGTCTTGTTATTGTAGCAAGTTAGAACATTATTTGAAAACGTTAACTAACAGACATTGTGCGCCTAGCTTCATAAACCTTTGCTACAAATGCGAGTCTAACAGATATAGGAATCACCTAGTAGTGAGAAAATGCATTTTAAAGTCTAAATGAGCGTTTACAAGTGAAGAAAGACGCACGTAGGTACTTAGAATGACGTCATTCTCTTCGAAGCAATCTCGTTGATAATCAGACTGTAATTTCCTAAAATCATAACTGAATCGTGGCTGAATATGATTCCTCTGATGCGAGCCTTACCTTTGCATGATATTGACTGACACCATCTGCTATGAGGTATAGGATAAACCTGGACATTATAAAATTTAAAATAGGCATAATTTAAGAATAATGAACCTTTGAATTTGAAAATGCAGTGTTGTGTTAAAAATAGATTGTAACTGCAATATAAATTTTAGGGGGTTATTGTTCCATTTAAACAACATTGAATTTACTTTGAATTTTAATTTAATTCACAACAACAACAACATGAACAACCCTATTAAATTCTCACAAACAAAACATTGTTTGATGCTGTCGTATACAGGCTTTACTCTTTAATTCTGTCAATTTAGTACCTTTGTTTGCCGCCAGGAGGGTGCTGCCCACCTCTACCACAGTACCACATAAAGTAACCGCATGCTAATATAAAACTTTGTTGGAATGTTAAAAATGTTAGGGGTGAAATAAGTGGCAGGGGTGGTGTTTATGCAAGTAGGGATGGCTACAAGAATGCATCCCCCTGAATGTTTTAGTTAAGGATAATTGATATCACTTTTTCTATATTCTCACCCCCTCGAGCCACCCTGGTGGCACTAACCACTTCTTATTGCAGCAACAGGATCGGCTAAGTGCAACAGTCAGTTCTCGCGTTTAGGAAATAGGTGTTTTTATATTATATTATTGCATTTTCTTTTTGAATTCATTTAAAATTAAATAAAAGTTATAGAGCACGTGAAATTGTGCTTCGGTTTTGTACATGTTATTTAATGAAGAAGAAGAACAAGAATTATTTGACCGGAGATATGTACATCATGCATAATTGAAACATTTTTGTAACTCTATATAAGACATTTTAGGAATTAAACTTATGTGTTGCTTATCAAATCAGAGACTTTTCTTTTAGTAATTTACATACACATTATAATAATTACACTGTTTAACTTAAATCATACTCTCCTACCTAAAATCAAAGTAAGGACATTTAAAGTTTATTATTTAAATTGTCAATTCCTTTTTATCTAATTTTATAATAACTTAACATTGTGCACAGTGAGTTCTGTCAGCTACAAATATCAACTGCGTTGACCGTTGTCACACACTACAATGAAAGTAGCTATAACTAATATATATCGTTAGCTCACTTGACTAGAATGCAGTTATAATATCACTGGTTAGTGTTACCAACTAAAGAAATATAATTTCTTTACATTTTTTTTAAATATATAGTTTCTCATGCTTCCTAGGCACGTAGCCTTTTATTGCCAATAATATTGTTCTGCTTCTTCTTATACTTTATATCCAGCCAACAAGAATGATCTATTCATGGCTACTGCTTCATAAGTTTCGGTTTCTCAATCAAAAAGGAGGTGTTAACAGGAAGCGTCTGCGAAGTCTGTAGCACCGCCCTTTGGAGTCCATTTCTTGCCATTGCTGTATTTTTACATTGCCACAGAATGTGGTCAGGGTCTGCCTCCTCTTTACCACATTCGCATTTAGAGTTTGAATTGATTTTGTTTCTTGCTAGATGTTTCGGAGCTCCAGTATGATTCATTCTTAGTCTTGAGATCATTGTTAATAATCTTATTAGCCATTTTAGTTTGACAAACCATGGCTTACGTTTCAGTATTGGTTGTATTTTATAAAATTCTCTACCTTTATCAGAATTATCCCACTTGTCTTGCCAATTTTTCATTTCATTTTTTTCTAATTCAGCTTTCATATCTGATTTTATAAAATATGAAATATACTTATCACAGGAAGCAGCTAGATTGGCCATTTGGTCAGCTTTTTCATTTCCCTTAATTCCCTTATGTGACGGTATCCAAATTAGGTTAATATTTCGGCCCTTATCTATTTCCCTATTTGTTTTTATACCTGACCGAGGGTACGCGTCGTATCATCAGCACATAGGCTTGCTTCGACTATGACCCTTCGACCTTTTGCAGGCGTAGCGGTTACGTTTTCCTATTTCATTTTTTCTGGGTCGACTTCAACATACAAGTAAGCACGACAAAGTCTTGAGAGAAAGTCTTCATTACTTTTCACTGTTCGTTTGCTCGCTATAAACAAGTTAGAATACCAATGTTCAAAATACAATTACCTATGCGCTTTTAAAGGGCAAAGGGCATTACATTGGCTTTTTAATGAAGGACTGTTCCAACGAATTCAAATCGCCAATACTGATATATGGACGCATGAGAATCAGCAATATCCGATTATACGCATTTGCAACGGGTTCCTTGTACACACATGCACTAGAATGACGAAATCGGCGATGTTGCCTATTAGACATTCCCGTTCACATGGTCGCTGTTTCGACGCATACGATTCGGAGCAGTGAACGCACTTGTATCAGTAGTCACAATGAATATTAAAAGCGATGTGTGTAATGACTTCCATGCTAATCTGTCAACGCTTATCTAAATAACGCTTTTGATTGCACAAAAAGAATTCTTATTAGGCCTGTCTCAATATGGGACCGTATTTAAGCGACGGCGTATTCGGACGTAAATCGGCGGGTTGGATGAGCTACAAAGCAAACCGCCTATGTGTGTCACAGATGTCTGTAGTCGTCAGATAACTAACTTGTGAACTGTAGTAACTTGTGAACTGTATTGGAGTTCTTTAGCACTAATATAATTTATTATGAGAGCAAACTTTAACTTTAATTTTTATCGATACACTACTGGTATTAAAATTCGCCTTTATACGGTTCTAATTTGCGAGATAGTGCCGCCCGTATTCGGATGGCTTTGTAGGTTGCAGTCTGAGAGGTCCAGAGAGGTCTCATTACATTTACAGGGTTCGGATAGGTAAAGCGTAGTAGCCCGTATACGTCCGGCAGAAATTCGCTTAAATACGGTGCCATACTGAGACAGGCCTTATACGTCCACATAGTGCTCCCTCCAATACCTCAGTTTGATTTAGCAGATACGTTAGATATACTCGTATATGGTGAGCAGGTAAGTTTCGTGTCTAGTGTAATGCCAAAATATTCAATTCAAAACATTATCTTGGTATTTAGAGGTTTTCGCTGATGAGTTAAGAATATGGCTGTTGTTTTGATTGTGGTTATTTTTCCTTAAAATCTGAAGTAATAGTCTATCAATTCCTCCAAAGCTTCTGATAGTCTTTTGGTGATGGTGGTATCTAGTTTAGGTGGTATCTTCTGCGAATATTGTCAAGAGAGTGTTGCTTGTTTTTGGAATATCATTGATGCAATAATGCTGATACAAAAGCCTTTGCCTTTCAGTCAACACTTAATTTGATGGTGTGATTCAACTTGGACGTGTAGCTTTTGCCCATGTCCACTTTGTCGATGTCGTGTTTTAGATTTTTGTCCTGTATGTTTACGTACAGAAAAATGGGGAAAAACGATTGACTATTACTTGCCTATTATTCTATAATCTAATTTTATGGTGTCTACATTATGCCTATCTCTACATTGTCAATGTTGTCAGTCGATATTTTGTGTTAATTTTTTTGTCTTGTGTGGTCATGTGGAAAAATGGATTAAAAAAACTCAACTTGGATGTGGCTTCATATAAAAGTAATATATGTATGTGCTGTGTTGCATGTGCATAGAGAATTATGTCTTTCGGTAGTCTGTATATCATGAAGGTAGGCTCTCGTATGTGGGGGACAGATGATGCAAGTAGATTGCCGTGTTCGTGATTGTCAGTATTTTTATGGTTTTGATGTATAATGAGTTTTTTCTTTATGTAGTCCGGTGCTTCTTTCAAACATTTGTTCTGTATGATATATACGCGTTGTTAGTGTATTGATGTTAGTATGTTTTTTCAACATTTTACCGATGATGGCTTACATGGCACGACAACTAGGTAATCCTTACCTTACACTTTATGAAGAGAATTTATTTAAGGTAATATTATATCATCAAATATTATAACATCTCAATGTTTCATATATTATTTAATTTATTTATTATTAATAAAGGGACAGCGCGAACGCAGTCCCAACTACCAAAAATTACACGCCCCGAGTCTCCGCGAAGGATAGTCGGCAAGGGTCAACCCAGTCCAAGTGCTATGAAAGGGCCTCGCCTCGAGGGTGCCGCCTTAATGATCACGGTTTCCCCTGCGCCAGGTAAGTATGCAAAAACTATAAAAAAGTGTCGACTAGTACAATTTAGGTGCTATTTCATACGTGACGCTTAATAATAAATCCTAGCGATGCCATCTGATTTTGTGAATAAAACTTATATCTATCAGCCATCTCCGATGCCTAATTTAATTAAAAATATTTGGTTGCATTCAGTTGTGCAATTAAAACGTCACTTCAATATATTCCCTATAGAGATTTTTATAATTTTCATTTAAGTAATGTTTTTTATTTCCTAATTCATTACAAAATTACGCAATTCTCCAATAAAATAACTCAATTTACTTCTTCCAGTGAGTAAAGAAAATTAGTCTTCTCTATCGTCTTTCTGACATTCAATTTTCCACATCACTTCCTCCAGATAAATGAAGGGGAAAGGTCATTGTTTTGCTTGGCGACGTATTTATCAGATAAATGTGTATTTTGTAGAGAACGGTAAGGAAACACAACGAGAGCTCTCCAAAATGAAAATACTATTTTAGGAAACTAATGGAAATTCTAATAACAGTTATCGCGGATCGTTTTACGTAGTTGCTGGAATAAATTACTTGTTCTGTTCCATGCTACATGTATTATACTCGTATAAATGAAATCATTAAAATAAGCAACATCGACGGCTAAAGAAAAGCTAACCAGCTAACGACGGTGTGCAGCACCATATTCGTACCATTTTTCTTTTGTAATTTAACTTTATATTTTCTTAGTCTTAATGTTGTTGCTTTTATATTATATTACGTATCATTTATAAAGTTAACATTTATGCTTAAATCCCACGCGTCGTTATACCAAAGCTGACATTTCATCGAATGCGCACAAGTAGGATCTAGTAATCCGGATTGCAAAAAAAAAATACTGAAACAGATTTCTTGAAAAAATACTCGCTTTGTTGCATAAGTAGGTCGTTAAATGCCTCCACGTCCAAAACTAATTCAGTTAATATTATTTTGGAGAATTATTAGGTAAGAAATACCCAAGAAAATCTCTTAAATAATTGACAACTATTTTACAAATGAAAGCTCTATGGAGCAGATGGTCTGAATAATGGTTTGTAAAGATGGTGTGGCTTCAGTTTCTTTTTTCATGCCCAGATTTCACATATTTGTTTTTAAAAATCCAAGTTACAAATTCTGCAAATAACGTTAAAGCTGACTGGATTATTGAGTTTGATTAACTTAAGAAACAAGTAAAAAGATTCGCTTAAATTTTTGAAAAATGGACTTCTTAGAAAAGTCACCGATGTTTGAAAGAAAAACATCGGAAAATTATCGGTCCTGATTCTGACACTAATATTATTGGCATAAGTACTGACGGCTCAAGCAACATGGTCAAACTTGGTAAACTTATGAGTTGTTACCAGGAAGGTTTACAATTAGTCGTGGTCGATCTATTATATAAAAAGATAATAGATAGAGAAGAGAAATACCAAGTAATAACTTCCAATGAATTAGATACAGACGACGAAGACAAGAGGAGACGGCGAAGACCTATTCCGGAAGATCATTTTGGCATTAAAATGCAAATTGTTTTGAAGAGAACGGATAGATGGGAATCCAGCGTGGAATTGCGTGTTTATCTTCGTTTTAAATGGCGAAAGGACATAACCTTGCACTGCCGGTTTCTGCTGTTTTTAACACGTCTGTCGGCAGTTGTATATTATACTTAGACGATAGCATTTAAATCCGAGTCTCGCTAACGGCACTCACCAATTGTCAGCTTTGAAATTATGCAGCAATGCAATCCCAGTACGAATTGTATCAAGTTGAAACTGTTGTAACAAGCGCACAATTGTGGTATTTTCAATTTTCAAACTACTTCAAGAAAAATAAAATTGTTTTTACCGTGGCAAAAGCTTTTATTAATTATACAAATAATTTAGTTAACTATAAAGGTATATTTGCGAGGAAACTATTAACAAAAAAAAGGATGTATCTTTATATTTACACTAAACTAACATTTATTTTCATACCGCAACTACCACCTCATACTTGTTAGGGGTCACTCAGTCAAAACAAGCTGAAATATCAAAATTTGTCTTATATAAAAACCTCCCCATGTTGAGAAAATTTGGACTCTTGCAAAATATCTAAAAATCACTACTTCGTAACTCAGTACGACACAAAATTTATTTAATATCATTAGGTTCATAGCGTGTAAATTCTCACAGATAATTAAAATAAAAACTATGTATGCGATTGTTTGGTGCCATATGCACAATTTACCTTTTTTTGTTGTTTTCCCAAATCATTAGGAGTGTTCGAAGAAAAAAATGAAGTAATAAAAACAATACTTTATTAAAATGATTAGACTTAACTATGACTTTGATATATATTGTTCCGGCATACCACTCTAAAAATTTGCTCATTAATGAACACGAAACAATACTACTTTCGATTCAAAAATGACACAGTATGAATTTGAAATTAAAGAGACTTCAATATTACGAAATTTTCCAATTTCGGCAAAATATTTTAGCTGGAAATTCTTGAGATACTTGATTTGGACCAGTTTTAGTGGCCAAAAATATTTTTTTGCCGTTAAACTCAATCTTTGCACGATTCTTTAATTTAATTCGTAATTTATTATTGGCAAATATATGAGTGTGAGTTTCGCAGATATTGAACATTTTTCTGTTACAGTAATGCACTTTTCTTTTTGAAAAAATGAACCAAATACCGCTTGTTAAAATTCTACAATGTTAAATGGGATTAGATATATAAATGAAGACATTCTCGAGAGACTCTTTGTTATTATATCCGTCGTCCTAGTGCTACCAGTTTATATTTTGTAGAAGACTTCAAGTTTCATGTTAAACTGAGTCGCTAAACCGGAAGTCAGAAATACAACAGAAATACTTCAAATAAGTATATAGTAATCTCATGAAAATAAATTAACTTCAGGCGAATATGACCTTGTTGTTGGAATCGCGTCAAATTCTAAAATAAAAAAAAAATCTCATGAAATATTATTTGCATAGCTGAAGTAACCTATAGTTGAATTAAATCCTGTTCTGTTTTTACCACTTTCGTCTCCCTCAACACCGTTGTCATCAATTTACCGGTGCCTATACTTTCTTCTGTTTCACCTTACTGGTATTATTCGTTCATGTTCTACATCATATACTTGATATATCAAAGATTCAACTTATTAAAATTTCCTCCATTCTCTCCTCACCGTTGCCATCCAATATTTATTATTTTTAATTATGAGGAATTCAGCTACTTCAAATATCTTTAGTTCATTCTAAACTCAATAGAAATTATTATCTTAGTTAAAATTAGCTGAAGCGTATCATAAATTCTCCGGACTCTCCTCATCCTCGTCTCCCCGTCTCCTCACCCACAGCCACTAACCTCTCTTTGCGGCTATTGCATTTGTCTAATCAACCCCGTCGTCGTCTAATATTTCGTCTTCATTCTCGATATCGTTTTGTATGGTATTTTGGAGTTTAGGCAATTCGATTTGGTCGAACGACGGTAAGCGGTCCTTGTGAGTGGGAGGAGAAGGGTTATATCAGCCATTCTATGGCTTGTGGCCTTTTGAAAGAGGAGGGAGAAGGGGATACGGGCTCACACAAACCAAGGGATGGTATGGGGTGTGTTGAATCGCGCGAAGGTTTGTATTGATCTTCCAGACCGGAAAGTGTCTTGCGCACTAAAGAGAGAGAAAGAGAGGGAGTGAGAGAGACTTGCCTATACTTTACTATCACAAATTGTAAAATATATTCATTGACCACTTCTTTAACAGGAAATTTACATTTTTATTCGTTCTTTAATGCGTACTTATATTATTCATGCGGATGACCATAACATTTATTGTGGTATTGAAAACGAGTATGAACTTGTTTCACTGCTTGCTGTGTTGCTGTGTTGGTGACGTCGTCTGTTTTTTTTTATTTTGAGAAAAATTAAATATTTTTGCACAATATTGTTTTGTGTGTCTGAGTTTAAATTACCTATATTATCTAACACTTATATGACGCACAAAGATGATTCGACTGACTTAAGCAATCTAGATACTCAATACGGTCGTTGAGAGAATATCTATCATCCAACTCATTAATGAGACAACTTTGTTAGTTGTGAGTCTTAGTACTAGTCTGAATTGGTTTTCAGCCTATCTGAAATTACGTTTTTTTAGCTCTTATACGATTTGTTCTAGACATAATTGTCTTGCCTCTCATGGGAAATCAATTGAATATATGTAAAGAAATTATACTTCTTTAATTGGTAGCACTGACCAGAGATATTACAATTGCATTCTGGTCAAGTGAGCTAACGGTAGTGCAATGAGTAACGTTGTAAGGAATAACAGCCAAGACAGTTGATATTTGGAGCTGACAGAACTCACTGTGCATAATGTTAAATTATATAATAAACTTTAAATGTCGTTTCTTTGTTTTCAGGTAAGATAGTATGATTTAAGTTAATCAGTGTAATTATTATAATTTGTGTGTAAATTATTAAAATAAAAGCCTTTGTTTTCAGAGCAACACATAAGTTTAATTAAAAATTTAAAATTCCAAAAATGTCATATATATATATAGTCATAATTGAAACGCGTTTTTGGGGGCCCCACACTCGGAACGCTTCTGTTAGTCACTTTAACTGCAAAATAATTTTATTTGGTTGCCTTTATGAGTTATCGGAGTATTGACTGCATACTCAACTCAAATTTAGATTTCTCGAAGTTGTCTCACCAATGAACTGTACGATCGGTATAAGGACGCGCACATTTATGACAAATCTGTTTTATGACAAAATTGTAAGTGATCTGCATGTTCACCATGTTCTCCATGATGTTCTCTATATCTTTTCGCGATAAATTTCAGAAAGTTAAAAGCAAAATACAAAATGCTTATTAAGTTGTCTAGCCAACAAAGAAATTAAATAAAAAATTAGGTCATTTTTGTGCTTATATTAAAATGCACAAATAAAATGGGTAAAATAAAAACTGCATTCGTGCAGAATTGAACATTTTATGTCTTTTTATTATAGCTTTATGAATATTTCAGATATGAAACTAGCATTTTAAAATTGAAATGTTGTTTTCAATAAAATTAATATATTCTGAATTAATTAACAAAATATTAAATTACTGATAAGCTTATGCAGAACATAAATAGGTGCAGCTATTAGGCACCATTCCCAGATTTTGTTTTAATTTGTAGTGTAAGTGTTCATTGTTTATGATTTAATCCCAAACTGTTTGTTTTCAGAAAAGGATTTCATTGCTACATTCTGACGCACTTAAATAATTTTAAACTTTGTAGTGCGATACGTCGTGCATCAGTAATATATATTTTGACAATTCCGTTTATAAAAATTAAAAATAAGTGCTATTTTTAATAATAATTTTGTTTCGAATAAAGAATATGAACCTTATATCTTACATTGGTACGCGTGATTACTGCTTACATATTCCTTTTAATTTATCACGATACACATTTCTTATTTTGTAGCATTTCTAGTGCCAGTACTCTAGTGACAAATTGCCAGAATTTATAGGTTATGATATAAAAATGGTATTTACGTATGTAGATTATAAACATAGATAAAGATTTATTTTTTAATTTATAAAATATGGAGTGTGTATATCTAAAACGACCTAAAACTAAAACTAAAACTAAAATTAAAACTTACATATACTCTATATGTAATTTCAATTAAAATTAAAACCGCTGTTGAGAATAATACAGTTCAAGATACATTAATTGTCTTAAAACAATTTCTCGTTGTTGTAGAAAGATAGAGACAACACCTTATAAACCCACTAAACAAACAGAGACAAGGGTAACAATTTTGTCTAAAGACGGACTTGTCGAATTTGCGCGACATTCACGTATTCTCATGGTACGTACCGAGTGACTTAAGATCTTCAGTGTTTAATATTGTTAAATTACAAATTTGTCTCTGTTTTATGGTGTCTTCCTTTTGCTTTTATCGACATTGTTGATGATGTCAATCAATGCCGTCTGTTAAATTTTTATCTTATGTCTAAGTGGTCTAACTCTACTCTGCTGTGCTGATTTTACGAGTATATTAAAAAAATGTATGTCTGCCTGAGTTATGCAAGTGTGTCTAAACAATTATGCCTTTCGGTAGTTTATTTAATTTTAAATGTTGAAAGTTCAAAGATTCTTATTATTCTTAAATTACATTGCGCTGACTAGCTGGTGCATTTATATATATTCTCGTTATTGTCAGTCGATGTTATGTGTTATGTTTTCATGCTGTCTAATTTTGAAGCGAGAACTGGCTAATAACACTACTTTCTATGCTAAATTTTATAAAAAAAAATGTGTTGTATGTATGTAGTATGTGTCTATAGAATTATGTCTTTCGGTAGTCTGTACTTAATTTAGAGTGCGCAAGAGGCTGAATACTGTAATATAGGCAAAGAGAGAGATAACCTCGAAATTCCTCTGTGTCTCTTTCGTGATTGATTGCCGCGGTAACGAAAATATAGCCATGTTGCGTCAGAGTTGAGTGCTGTCGGTGCCTTTATTCAATATCTGGACGTTAAAATGCTTTGTATATACACATATATATATACACACATCTTTATTTTTATTTTAACTATACCGTCTGCTTGCTTGTTTACCCCCTACCGTACCATACGTACGCTACGAAGAAACAGATAGGACTCTCGGTAGGGTATCTCTCTCTTTGCATCTATCGCTTCCTCTTCCACACGGCCGTACACTTCGCGTACTCTAGTTTTATATCTCTATGGTCGTGAGTGAACTGTTGTATTAGTCATGTGTTTTTATAGTACTGTAAAATAATTATTCACTGTTTTATGATTTCATCGCAAATATTAAAATACAATATGCAAAATACAAACCGAAAACTGAGTGATGCTGAGTGAACAGGAGACAATGCTGATATAAACAAATAGACTACAGTCAAAGTAGATGTAACATGGAAGACAAGTGTTTAAAATGTACACAGAACACATTTAAAAATGTACCAAAACCCGATCCATAAAGGGCAGCAAAATAAGGTTGTGGATGGATAGAGATGCTGCTTTAGACACAAAATCTTTCAACGTTAAAATGCTTTTGTGTTGTTTAGTTTCGTTCATCTGACCGTCTGACACTAGTGACCCTGATTGGACAGCTGGTGGGGCTGGTTGGCTTATGCCAGTGCCCCGTTTGGGGATGCTGCTCGTACTACCACTTCACTTCCCTTCACGCCGGTGGTTCCCGCTTGGAGGATATTGAATTATTAACGAGTATCGATTGGAATTCCGAACAATCCGGTGGTCCTACGTGTGTCAGTCACAAACTCCTGCGGGGAGCAATGGGGTGGCAATACTGTTACTAGACATATATGCCACTGCCACACATTGTATGATCGGTGTACTACATGTTATAGTAATTACATCGCATGGAACCCCTCAAAAGAGCCCCCTCCCTTCACAATCCATATGCCCCTTCCGTTTCTCAACCGCAGAGGTTCAGTAAGTGGAATATAAATATAACACGTGGCAAAATGATTAAAATTTCATGAAATCGAACGAAGGAAGACGGTAATGGAGGTAAACAAAGGACGCCATAAACTGAACGGTGGACCGACCTATGGTGTACTCATTGTTTGGTTTATTTATATTCGAAGGTTTTTTTAAAATTGAGTTCCGGAACTGATTTAGAAAAATACAATTGGGATAGTCCTTCATATATTTTATTCAAAAAGGTAGAAAATTGTTTATAAAATTTACATAATGCAAATTAGAGAAGTAAAGTTAAAATAGAAGAAATATTTCCAGGATCTTGGCAGCTTGGTGATTTAAACAGAGCCGTAGATAGGAGGGGGGCATAGACTCACAATGACCTACATCAAACGCCGAAAAATGCGGCATTCCTTGTCTGGTATGTTTTTAATATGGCTCGCGAGTTAATATTTTTTTAACATCAAAGAGTTTTTATTTTAATACATTCATTTTTAAATATAACTTGTAATTTTAATATGAATGTACCCCTTCCAAAATAGACGCATACCTATACAAGACCATGAACATATATATTCAAACCTAAATAGACATTCTAGGAACCTTCGAAGTTTGTTACTGCCGATAATGACTGCAATGTGACGATAGTGGAAATTATCAACATCAACAATATTAATATCTACTTATTATAATGTTCGTAATGTTCCAATTTAACATGGAAAACCCATAAGAACTCATAGATATTTATATATATAGAGCGTTATTTATTTATATATATATCCGGTAACAAAATCGTATATGGTATCTTCTAAACGGCGCCTACAAAGTTCTTCAAATTTTGGTATGATGTAAAGGACGAATTTCTAAGACTTTCTACGTCCCTGAATTTTCCCCTGAATTTCCGTGGAAAAACTTATACTGGAAAAACTGAAAAATTCGAAAAAATAATTTTGCTAATATCTGACGAACTAGAAAAGATAGAAAACTGAAATTTGGTATGTGTATTGAGATCATAATTGTGCACATTTTCCGATAGTTGGAAATTTGAAATTTGAGTTCAGTAGCGGCACGAATTTCTGGGGGCAATGTTAGAATAGAGTTAGGACGTTCAAACTTAATATGTAGGCTCGCTGTAGACAGTAATTAATGAAAAAAAATAAACAGCCCCAAATTTCCATTGGCGGCGGGAGTTGAGACAATAAAAGCCAGAAATATTGAAAAAGAAGTATTAAAACTTTGGGTATCAAAAAAAACAAAAAGCTATCGCGTATTTATGTTGTATTAATTTTGCTCCTGAAATTATTTTCAATTTATTAAATTTATTATACTAAATATAAATTATTTATTTAATAAATACAATTGAAAAAGGAGTTTAAAGATAATAAAGTGTAAAAACAAAGTAATAGATAAAAAATATTTTTTTTTTATTTGTGTTAAGTGAAAGTGAGGTTATAATAATGAATGACAGGTCTCATGAGAAAGACCTCTATGAAGCAAAAAGGATAAGAACCAGCTATTATCCACATAGTTATTCAGGAGTGTGCTTGGTAATTCTAAAACCAATTACTTATAATACAAACCCTGCCTTTATTGCACAATATTTGCGGTCAAATCACAAGGACATTAACATTATTGCTGTCAGCCAAAGAAAAATTGAGGTGGAGACGAATAGCCCATTTCTGGCTAATAAAATTATAGAAGACGCCATAGTTCTAGCTAAATACAAGAGCATAATTCCGAAGAATTTGGTAGAAGTGCAGGGACTAATCGACTTACACCCCGATAATCTGGATGACGTATTCCTACATGACGCAGTAGGCTTTAATAAAAATAGTAGACAGTTGGCACCAAAAATTACCGATTTTATTAGATTTAATAGAATTGAAGAAGGCAAAAAGACTCCTACTTGGAAGTGCCTAATATCCTTTAGTGGGGATAAGATCCCGGAATATATAGCCTTCCAGGGTATCCTTTACCCAGTTGCGGCGTATATACAGAGAGTTAGACAGTGTCGTCGGTGCTGGAAATTTGGCCACTCCACTAATTTCAGCAGAAGTGCTGAATATTGCCAATTTTGTGGTGGAGATCACAGCTCTTTAAGTTGCAAGAAAGAGAAGTTATTTTGTCGCAACTGTAAAGAAGACCATAAAGCTGACGATAGATCCTGCAGCAAATACTTAGAATTGAAAAATAAAAACGAAGCTAAAGCTAAAACTACCTATATAGAAAAAATTAAAATTGATCGTGGGAAAGAGGTATTTACATTAAACCTTTTTGAGTTCCCTTCTTTGGAAGAAAGTATAAATAAAAAGAAAATTACAGACTGTATTATAAGCGGTGAACCGGAAAGGAAAATCCGTAGAGTTTTGAAAATTTCAGAGCCCCGCAGATCCCCCCGAGAAGTAAAGAAAAGGACGTGGAAACCGGACAATACACATAAGGTAAAGGAAAACGAACGCTCTCAGCCAATTCCCGTAAATAAAACCGATAAAGTGAAGAAACAAGAGATAATTAAGAAATCAGAGTTCGTTAAGAAAACTGATTTTGACAAAAATATTATTGAGACTTCAGAAGAGATCAGAGATTCAGAGGAGATAAACCAAAATATTGATACTGACGAAGTAGTTTTAGAAGCAGAAACTATTACTAATAATTTGAACCAAAAAATTGTAAATAACCATACTATTCCACCCCCAGATAATCAAAATATTGAAATGTTCTAATACAAATATTAGTTAACAAACATAATAAATAATGTATAAAAATACTTGTATAATGCAATGGAACTGCCGCAGTTTAAAATCCAAATTGATAAATCTAAAACAAATAGTTTTTGAAAATAATATTGAAGTAATCGCGCTCTCGGAAACCTGGCTTGATCCATCTTATAAAATCAAATGGAGAAATATGGAACTAGTAAGAGCAGATAGAAATAACAACGGTGGAGGCGTTGCTCTAGTAATAAACCACAACATTTTTATTGACAAAATTTTAATTCCTCTCTCAGGGGATATTGAAATTATAGGAGCAAAAATTAAATGGGGTAATGAGCATATTAATGTTGTATCTCTTTATGCTCCAGCAACAGCATCTATTACTACAGGAATATTGAATGCAATATTAAGATCTATTCCAGAACCAAGGCTAATTCTAGGTGACTGGAATGCTAAAGCCATTGCTTGGGGAAACACCTATGACTGTCCAAGGGGTAAAATTATATGTCAGGTGATGGACAATAACAATATGATGTTCCTTAATGATGGTTCTCCTACTCGAATCAACATCCATTCAGGAACAGCGTCAGCAATTGATTTATCATGGGCAACCCCATCTCTTGGTAGCCAACTTTCATGGAACGTAATGGAGGATCAACTAGGTTCTGATCACGCCATTATACTTATGAATGGGGCACAAATTAGTCAATCAAGCAGAGGCAAGGAAAGATTTAAATTAAACATTGTACCAAATACAATCGACTGGGACAATTTCTCTAACCAAATAGAAGCAGACTTATTGGCAAACCAAATTCAGTCCAATACTACGCTGGAAATAAAGTATAATTACCTCATTGACTCAATTGAGTCTGCAGCTAAAAAGTGGGGGAAAAATATTGCAAACAATAAAATCTCAAAATATCCGCCAAATCCTTGGTGGGATGATGAATGCAAAGAGGCTGTGCAAAACAGAAAAAGAGCCTACAGAAGATACCACCGAAATAGTTCTGAAACAAATAAAGTAGCCTTAAAAAAAGTAGAATCTGAAACGACCAACTTACTAAAGTTCAAGAAAAGACAAGCTTGGAGAAACCTTGCCGAAGAGTTAAACCATAATTTAACTACTAAACAATTATGGGAAAAAATTAATAGGATGAGAGGTTCAGGAAAATGCACGAAAACAATTTCACCTAACAGTGAGGACTTGTTATGTGAACTTTCACAAGTAATAGCACCGCCCTGGGTACCTGAGCAAGAAAGCGTACTATATGGAGTCACTCAAGACGACTCCAGTAAAATGATGATTAAAGAAGTAGAAATGTGGGAGCTACAATCTCACCTTATAATGACGAAAACAACCACGCCCGGTCCAGATGGAATCTCTTATGAAATGTTAGGCCATCTCCCATCAATCGCTAAAAAATTATTATTAAACATATACAACACAATTTTGGAAGAAGAACTAATTCCTGAGTCCTGGAAAAATACTCAGATTGTTCCAATATTAAAAATAGATAAGCCAGTAAATCAACCAACCTCATATAGACCTATAACTCTCAATAATTGCTGCAGAAAAGTCTTTGAGAAAATATTGAAAACGAGATTAGAATATTGGCTAAGATTCTAAGTCGTTAATTCCAAAGCAAATTTTAGGCTGTAGAAGAGGTAGAAGTACCAGGGATGGCATAGTTGCATTATCAGCTAGAATTGAAGCAGGAAAAAGCAAAGGCAATGTATCAATGGCCTGTTTTGTAGATATCAAAGCAGCTTTCGATAATGTAAACATCAATTTTTTATTAAGACAATTATATGTAATAGGAGTACCAAGAGTAATAATTAATATACTAAGGAATTTACTTAGTGGCAGGAATACTCAACTATGGTTTAATGGATTACTATCGGACTGGAGACTATGTTCTAAAGGCATTCCACAAGGCTCAGCACTAAGTCCTCTTCTCTTTAATATGATGGTTAGGTCAATAAAACCGTATCTCAACCCAACAATATCATGGATATCATATGTGGATGACTTAGTTTTCTTATCACAAGAAAATACTATAGAGGAGACTGGAAAAAAAATGCAAAAGATTGTAAATAACTTAGAGAAATGGCTTAATGATGCTTGTTTAGAAGCATCAACAGAAAAATCTAAACTAATGATTTTTAACATGAGTTCAAAAATATCACAGCCACCTATAATAACTCTAGGTAAACAAAAATTGGAATACACAAATAATTATATATACTTAGGATTTCCATTTTCCACAAATAAATCCGAAAAATCAATAATACTCAATATTAAAAAGAAAGCTGAACCTGCAATCAATATACTCAAAATGTTTGCTGGACAAAGATGGGGACTAAATACATCTTCGCTACTAAATTTATATAAATCATTAGTCCGCCCTCATTTGGAGTATGGTGCAGAGGTACTAATAATGTGTAAAAAGAATACAATAGAATCACTTGAAAAATTGCAATATAAAGCTTTAAGAATAGTATTAGGAGCAATCTGTACAACTCATACCTTTCATTACTAGCAGAGGCTTGTATGCCACCATTAAAAGAAAGATGGATAAAGAAAACGTCTTACTTTATGGCTAGCGCTTTAATGACAAATAACACATTAATAAGGGACGAACTTAACGAATTATCAAGAACAGGTTCAAGAAGTCATGAGCTTAATGCAATTTGGATAAATGAAAAAAGGAAATGGACAGAAAGAGGAACCCCAGTAGAAATACCAATTTTCGAATTAGATTATTATTACTCAGGTAGAGGAACTCCTGCAAATATAACTATTGGCAAGGAGCTAAATATGAGTAACATATTACCTGAGCTAATAACTATAGACTTACAACAAAAATTAGATCAACAATTCCCGAATTATACAAAATTATATACTGACGGCTCAAAAGAAGCAGATGGAGTGGGTGCAGCAGTAGTAGATATTAACAATAGCAGAATTTACAAGCTTCATAATCAAGCATCCATATATACAGCTGAGTTATGTGCTATAGATCTAGCTGTGGATCAAATCATTACTGATGACAGAGACAGCACTTTAATATTATCCGACTCGTTATCAGTCATACAGTCCTTAAGCAGTAAGGGAATCAATACAAAATTAGACAACAAAATTTATTATGTCAAAGAAAAAATAAATAGGGAAATAGATAAGGGCCGAAATATTAAACTAATTTGGATACCGTCACATAAGGGAATTAAGGGAAATGAAAAAGCTGATCAAATGGCCAAGGTAGCTACTTCCTGTGATAAATATATTTCATTTTTTATAAAGTCAGACATGAAAGCAGAATTAGAAAAAAATGAAATGAAAAATTGGCAAGACAAGTGGGATAATTCTGATAAAGGTAGAGAATTTTATACAATACAACCAATACTGAGACGTAAGCCATGGTTTGCCAAACTAAAATGGCCAAGAAGATTAATTACAATGACCTCAAGGCTAAGAATGAATCATACTGGAGCTCCGAAACATCTAGCAAGAAACAAAATTATTCCAAACTCTAAATGCGAATGTGGTGAAGAAGAGGCAGACCCTGACCACATTCTGTGGCAATGTAAAAATACATCAATGGCAAGAAATGGACTCCAAAGGGCGGTACTACAGACTTCGCAGACGCTTCCTGTTAACACCGCTTTTTTGATTGAGAAACCGAGATTTATAACTGCAGTTGCCATGAACAGATTATTCTTGTTATCTGGGTATAATATATAAGAAAAGACAGAATAGTATTAGGGGCGATAAAAGGCTACATGCCTACGAAGCCCAAAAATCTATATTAAAAAAAAAAAAAAACTTTGGGTATGTATTAAGACACTAATTGTGCATGTTTGCCAATAATTAGATTACCAAAATTTTAATTCAGTAGCGGCGTGTTTTTTTGGGGGCAATGTCGCAACAGAGCTAGAACGTTAAAATTTGGAACGGGGGCCATATATAGAGTGTCATTAAAGACACACTATAGAAATTTGGAACTTTCCAGAGGCGGCGGGCGCTGGGGGCCAAAAACCAGATATTTGAAATATATGGAGATGAAAGGCTATAGTTTAGAATATATATTCTTAGATACAAATAAAATAGATCCTTGTGCTAAAATTTAACAAACTTGTTCAGTAGCGGAGGTTTGTGGGGGGTACTAATGCTAAAATATATATACAAAACTGAAATTTAGTATGCAGATATAGATTGACATTATAATTACGAAAATATAAAAAAAACTACATTTTCTTAAGTGCAACATTAGAGTGGCGGGTGATAAACCGAATATAAGAACAATATAGAGGTACAACGATGATATTTTGCATGTAGAATATTAAATAGAAGCTAAATAGTTCTCTATAAGTCAGATATTCAAATTACATTCAGTAGTAGAATTGGATTGATTTTTGGTGCGTTTGTTGTGCTGTGAAATCGAACAGGAGTGAGAGGTATAGGGGGGAAATAGTTAACAGCCCCAAATATAAAAAAATAGAAAAAGTGAAAAAATAGAAACTATGCATGTGCATATTTGCGAAAATAAATTTAACCTTAGTAGCGGCGTAAAATTGGGGAAGTGGGGGCGGGGAAAAGCTTTGCCAAAGAACTCAATTTTGAAATTTCGATCATTTATAAAAGTAGGGGTAGATAAAGGTAGAGAGAGTTGCTACGAGCAAAATAGATTGCTATGCCTAAAATTTGACAATTTTATTTCAGGAGCGGGGATTAATGGGGTGACTAATATTATAACGTAAATGTAAATACGAAATATAGAATGTAAGATTACAGTACAGTTTTATTCATGTAAATGAATTGCTATAATATCGAATTAATAGTGCCTGATTGGAAGAGAGTGTGGCGCTGGGGTTCAGAACTAAGTAACGGCGTGTTAGAAGTAGTGGCGATAGATTATAATGGCCCTGGGAGGTAACCGTGTTGCAGAATATGTGCTTTGGTGTTGAAAGTGTGGGTGGTGGGGTATGGGTATTAAATCGAAAGTGCAATAACGGGAAGGAAAAGGCCTAGAGATGAGATTATTAAGAGCGAACTGTTAGGCTTTCTTAAAAACATAAATGAATTCCTGTAATTAGTAGGTTTACATTGAAATTAGTGAAAATGTTATCAAAGATTTATCTTATCGAATAATTATTAAAAAATTAAGTACTTCTAAGAATGAAATTTAGTATGCAGGTTGCCAGTATAGTATTAATTTTGAAAACTAATTGTTAAGAGTTTAGTACGCAGGGGGTGGAAGCGCAGGATAATTTAATGATTGCGCTAAACGGAGGGGGATAGGAAAGTGCCCTAATGAGCGATGATGCTCAGGTGGGCTGTAGTGTTGCAAGTGGGCGCAATATGGCAAAGGTGCAGATGAATATAATTAAAAGTGCGAAAACGATACAGAGCATGGAGCAAAGAGGTGATTGGTGTTTAGGGGCAAAGCAGTGGACATTGTTCAATACTGTGCTTCATTATGGTAAATGATAATTTTACGCAGCGGGGGCGCTGTGAAAGTACTCTAAGGACCGACGATGCTCAGGGAAGAAGCGATGCAGAGTGCTAAAAGTTGGAGGCGCTTCATGGCGGAAGTTTAGAGGAATCAAGTTAAAAATTTGGAAACGTAAGAGAGCATGGAGCCAAGAGGTGAAGATTGGGGCCTATAAGCGGGGGCACTGGAGACTGGTCAATGCCTTGCTTTATTACTGTAAATAAAGGAATTATAACAAAATAAGGAAATATAAATTTTAAAAATATTATACTTTAGCGAAAACTACTTAAAAATAATTTTTTGCATTATTTTCAATTTATCAAATAACTTTTATTTATTCACAAATAATAAATACACGTCGCTTTGCGACGGGGCGAAGCGCTAGTCCTATATTATAATGTTCCAGATGTATCTGACTTGTTTATATGTTTGGTACTGAATTTTGTATGGTAGCTCGAAAACGGCTCTGTTAATGTTTTTGAAAATTGCCTATTTCGTAAAGAAGAAAATTTTAAGACTTTTTAAGGCATTGAAAAAATTAGGGGGGCCTGTAGGAAACTTTGGAGAAAACTCAAATTTTGGATTACTTAATAATGAATATGTTATTAAAAAAAAGAAATTCAAAATTTTATTTGGGGGCACGGGGGCGGTTTTTGCCGAGAGTAAAAATTGTGCTAGAATGTTAAAATTTTGTATATGGGCTAACTTTGGTACCTAATTTACAAATCAGAAAAAAGTTCTTAAATTTTTAAAAAAAGTTGGTCAAATAAAAATGAAATTTTTAATTTAGTTTATATGAAAAATTATTAATTGTTATATGTAAGATTAATATACGAGTTAAATTTTTCAATTTAAAAATGGAATTAAAATTTGAAATGAAATTCAATTCACACACAAAAGACAGTCGTCGCTTGCGACTCTAATAGTTTTTATATTTATGGTAAATGAAATGTACATAGTATTTATATTTAATATGTATATAAAAATATAAGCTTTAAGTATTTGTTAATTATTATTATATTAATTAAATTGTAATGTACCTAGCATTTATATTTTTGATTTTTGGCAAAATGGTTGAATAAGCTAAAGCCTAAAAAAAAATTTTTAAAAAATTAACGCATAAATACAAAATTCAATCAGCTCCAGAATACGTTTATTATTAACTGAAAAATATTTTGTGCGCATTTTTGTGTAATATGTATCAAAACATATTATGTAAAAATATCATTTCCTAATTTACAGGACTGTAAAAACGACAATACACTAATACAAGGTCTGAGAAAATACACACACGATAGCCTACTATTTCATATCAATTAACTCCAAAGTATTGCTCCATTTACCATATAAGAAGAGTGTTTTTTAATCTAATTTCTACAAAATTACACAGGATAAAAATCTTCGACACAAATATACGGTTTAAAGCTTAAGTTTAAGCAAAGCACCGGAAAAATGAAGATATAATACAAAATTTTTAATAAATGTGTTGTAAAAATTAAGAATAATATAACTTTTACCGCCTTACAAATAAACCTGTTATAAAATTTATAACAGTTATAAACTGAGAATAAGCCTGTCCGGACGGGATTTATACCTGGTATAAATTTTATAACAGGTTTGTTTGAAAAGCGGTTAAACTATAACTTTAATTTTTAATTCCAAAAAATTGAACTAGGTTTTTTTATTGTTATTGTAAAGTGGCTCGCATAACGTAAAAGTTTTACGATCTGGCCCTTTCCAGAAACAGTTTTCTAACCCCATTCCTACATTAAAATTCATTTGCCCTACTTGTACCTTAAAACTAATCCGAACGTCAAGGCTCCCAAATGTTTTTAGAGAGTTTAAGTATTCAGTACGGACCATGCAAACTCTTGCGACGAAATCTATAGACAAACTTGATAGTGTTATCTCCCTTTGTTCATGTTGTCTCATTCTTTCTTTTTTTATTTGAAATAGGAGTAGAGTATTTATATTCATTATTATAATTAAATATCCAGAGCTATTTAAATAATTTTCAATTAAATTTACAGGGAGTCGTTCCTTCGGTAGGAGACGGTAAATATGCACGACCTCCTGGTGAGCCATGATAATGCACCAGCAATGACGTCAACCTGTTGCTAGAACTACACTTTATTCACTTTTTAATGTACTAACTGTTATGGAATTTAACATATTTGCTAAGAAAACGATGAACTCATAAATGAGAGACTTTTTAAATGTGAACCGTTGCGCAGATTTTGATCGCATTGCTTTCAAAATAAACGTCAAAATAAACCTATAATGTAAGCATTAGAGAGTAGTGTGAAGTGGACAGTTCTAGTTCCATGTTATTAGCAAATCTAGGATTGCCATAATTGCCAAGACTTAATAAGAAATAACAGGACGTTTAAGTGCTAATGGCTTATTTTACATATAACCTAACCCGTATACATACATATACGAATTAAGACTGCATTTCTACAGTATAACAGATATAGATTCAAATAACAGACTCTGAACGCGACCTTGCTATCTAGACTGGTTATATGCTACCTATAACCTAGGATGGAATTACTAACATTGGAATATTTACTTAAGTAATAACAGGATTAACGCCACGATGAGAGGTCCTTGGCATCGCCGACTATCGACTAGAGTTTGTCCTGAGTAATTTTGTAATGATAAGAAATGGAATAATGACTTTAGGTAATGGTTTAGGTCTGCACTTAATATTGAATGGTAGGTGTACTACTGTCGTGTGTACAGAGAAAACGGGACAAATAGTAATACTGGGACTGTGTAGTGAAATGTTCTGTATATACGGGACTAATGGCAACATTAGGTATATCTCATATTAGTACACTTAATTTTTGTTATCATTTTGTAAGTGGGTAATAATTTTGTTATGTAACTAAGAGGAACCTAAACAACGTAAAACGTGAATGAACGTGAATATAACGTAAATGAGCGTAAATTTACCGTAAAAGAATGTAAACGGAACACAAAATAATGTAAAATAACGTACAATGTAATGCTTTATGTACTTTCGTTAACATTCTGTAACGTTTCTTACATTATTTTACGTTCTTTTTATCAAAGAATCTACTAGAATCCCATAGATCTTATTATTACTTCCTACATCAATCACTACTTTAATAAAAGTTAATAAAAAAATTGACATGGGTAGGCAAGACTTCCTATATTTACCATCGTTAATAAAAGAAAATGAGAGGTAAACAATCCTTTTTTCACTGAGTCTTATACTAATAACATGGAATATACGTCGCATTTCTACATCAACCCATTGGAAGCTTGAAGGACATGTAAGCTGGAACTGTTCAACTTACTCTACTTTAGACAAATCATAACAATGTGTACGTTATCGAAAATATATTCCAGTCTACCTTTAAGGTAATTGTTCACTGGATGCATTTAATTTCAATAAAACTTTGTTCAATTATTCTATGAATAAATACAAATCATATGATCCCAATTATTTCAAAATTGACCACGCCGTTTTTATAAAAAATGAAAATTAAGAATACAAATTTTTTTGAATTTTTTTAATTTAAATTTTAAACGTAATGCAGGAACTTCATGAAACTTTCATATGTTATAAAAATAGTAGTCACAGACCTTATTAAATAAATGAAAATTATTGACCACGTCGTTATCGAGATATTACTATTTAATAATTAGATTAATCGAATCATAGTAGTGATCTGTGTGCATTGATCAACTGGGACTAACCGCATCGACTATCAGATATTCGTAGTGCCCTGAGCTATACTTTTGAATCAGACTGTCCATGAGCAACTACCTTAAAATAAGTATGTCGTGTTTTTATTCAGCACACAAGAAAAATCTAACTAAGCCAAAACTAACACCAAGTCATAAATTCACCTTCGTTCTATTTCCCGGTCTGTAAATATACATAGTTTCTAAACTTTGGACAAGAAATCACATAAAACGAAAAAAATGTTCGCCTGATAAGCAGGCAACCAAGCAAACAGGAAACTAATGTGCTTCTTGAACCATTTAAAAATCGTACGGGAAGGTAATGTAGCGAATGGTTTAATAAAGTAAACCAGGACTTTAATCCTAGCATCAGGATTTTATGGCAAATAGGACAAAAATTGACCTCGTATTTTATGAATTGATTAAACTTCTTTAAACAACGGATCCGGCGGAATAAGATCAGTCTTATTTCTTTCGATTATTCAATAGCCCTCTTACGCTGCTTTTATTTTGCCAGCCCCAGTGTGTGGCAGTCCATAATTAGAAAAGCATGCTTTACAGGCACGTCACGTGTTTCTTTTATATTCATAATATAAAACCTTTTTATGTGTAAATTTGAAGGAAATAACCATTTTATTTTAGTAATTTATATTGGAAATATGTTATTATAATATAAAACTTGAAAAAGTATATACACGGAAGGCACTTGACGTGATACCAAAATAAAATACTGCAGTTTAGTCAATTTTGAATGTTTTTATTTAATATTTAAGAACAATGTTAGAAATACATTAAATTTCATAAAAATCATGTTACTGTTCGATTTGGCTATCGCTGAGGCTGGTCGTTCTTTAACACAACTATATTTGAAAAATCAATTTTTTAAGTTAAACTTTTGTTATTGCGTAAGGCCTGTCTCAGTATGGAACCGTAATTCAACGAATTTCGGCCCGACGTATACGCGGTACTACGCTTTACCTATCCGAACCCTGTAAATGTAATGAGACCTCTCATACTGCAAGCGGTAAAGCCGTCCGAATACGAGCGGTACCTACCTCTCACATTAGAACCGAATAACAACGAATTTTAACCAAGCGTTACCACTACCACAACGATAACCTATCCGAACCTTTGTAAATACAACCAGCCCCCTCGACTGGAGGGGATGCCTAAGAACATTCGTTGTATCGCCTCAATCCACTTCATTTGGGATCTATCGGCGACATCGCTTTGTGAACGAGTATGTTCACATGCTTCAATTTATACAAACCACCAAACAAATACAATAGAACTAAATTAAAATTCACGCCAATCAGAACTCAGATATATAATAAATGCTAAAGTCTCTTTAATACCAATGGTGTATCGATAAAAATTAAAGTAAAAGTTTGTTCTCATGATAAATTATGTTAGTGCAAAACAACTCCAATACACCTCCTACAGTACACAAGTTGCTTGAAGTACTGTCGTATCGATAAGGAGGTGTCGTATGTATTGTGACACACACAGTCGGTTTGCTTTGAGAATAGTAGCTGCTCATCCAACCCGCCGATTTACGTCCGAATTCGCCGTCGCTTAAATACGGAGCCATAGTGCGACATACCTAACGAATTGAAGAAACGACTGTACATTTCAACAACACATTCTAAAAATTTAATCAGAATCTTATGAAGCTCGTATTTTATCATAATAACTATCATACGCCACGTTGCAAAGCGACGCTTGTTTAATGTATATGATTCAAACTTAACAAATCGTTTAATAATTTCATTTAAAGTTGTATATCTATTTTTAAATTGCAATACTTTACTTATACTCGTATATTCAATGGTATTTTTTTGATACAGCTATATATCTAGCTTTTATATCTATTACGAAAATAATGTGCCTAAATATATTTCAGATTTTCCGAAATGTCAGGATTTCGGGTAAATTTAAAGAACGCTAAAAGTGTTACAAATTTTTTCTCTACGAAATAAGTAATTTTCTAAAATTTTGCACGAGCCGTTTCCGAGCCACCATACAAAATTCAGTGCAAAACATATAAGAAGTTCTAAATTAAGAATATAAACATGTAAAGAAATTATATTTCTTTAGTTGGTAACACTGAACAGAGATACTACAACTGCATTCTGGCCAAATGAACTAACGTTATATATTAGTTATCGCTACTTTTATTGTAGTGTGTGCCAACGACAAATACAGTTGATATTTGGAGCCGACAGAACTCGTTGTGTATAATGTTAAGTTATTATAAAATTAGATAAAAAGGAATTGACAATTTAAATAATAAACTTTAATTGTCGTTTCTTTGATTTCAGGTAGAACAGTATGATTTAAGTTGAACAGTGTAATTATTATAATGTGTATGTAAATTAATAAAATAAAAAAATTATTTTCAGGAGCAACACATAAGTTTGTTTAAAAATTTACAATTCCTAAAATGTCTCATAAACATATATCTGGAACATTATAATATACTCATATAAGAATGATTGCACCTTATTAACCCCCCCCTCCCTCCAAGTCGTTGATGAATCCGCTCAGAGTGGTTTTATTCACATCTGTCCATTTAGACCTCCATGTATACCATGAAATAAAAGCGCAGCGCACCCTAAAAGACCGACCGACCCTTCTAGCAAGCTGATGGGTATTGGGAGGTTAGTAGAGTAAAGTGAGGTGCGGGAGAGGGAGACGGTACCCCACCTGTAATGTAATTGCATTCGAACGGTTACGATATAGTACACAGCTGAGAAAAAAACAGAGAGGGGTAGATAATGTGTAGTACTAGCTACGACGCTACGGTAAAAGTAGAACTACACCTCGTTCACTTACAGAACCGGATTTGTTTACTCCTTTCTTTTATTTTTCTTAGTTAAGTAAAAATATTGACATTTTAAAAAGTTTGTGTGTATAACTTGTGAGACACTATTCAGAGATCCAACCAATTAGAACTTCACCTTTAATGTTGCCATGATCCTGATGAGAGTCTTGCTCCTTCTACATATTTATAAAGTTTCCTATTAGAAGCTCAGATACCGGATTATTTATGAAATAATTAGGATATCAGCAAGATATAGTTTAGAGAGAGTGAAACTAAATTATTCGAAGTATCTCTGTTAATGTCATGCTTTTTTCACTTCACTTACTTTAGAAGGAAGTTTCTGTAGTTTAGGTCCAAAGTGGTTTAACACGATGCAACAACGAATATAAAATCAGCTAAGGTTTATATCAACTTACTTGGAAGAAACACATATTTACTAAAAGAAAGCAACTAGGTCTACAACTGCGGAAGATGTACTGGCTGATAGGACGCAAGTCACAACTTAGCACAGAAAACAAACTCCTGCTCTACAAAACCACACTTAAACCGATATGGTCATATGGTATCCAACTATGGGGTACTGCATCTACCTCTAATATTGAGATAATCCAAAAATTTCAGCCCAAAATGCTAAGGATTGTCAGAAATGCACCATGGTTTATACCAAATCACATAATACATCGGGACCTGGATATACCTACAGTAAAAGAAGAAATAGTGCTTAGAACCAAAGTATACAAGGAGAGAATAATAGAACATCCAAACAATTTGGCCAGCTGTCTAATGTCCAATATTTCCACAGTACGCAGACTGAAAAAGAAGGTGCCTCAGGACCTACTAGCCAAATAAACAGAATCTAGGATCTATTAAAATTAAGGGATGAGTCGATGGGCACATCCCGCGCAAGACATTTTATTTTGACATACCTATCACTGAAAGTCCTCTAAGCAGAACAGATTGTAATAATCTTTAGTAATCAAAAAAAAAAAAAAAAAAAAAGGTTTATATCAGAACGCATGTGTTCGAATTGGTTTAAAAAACTCCGTTGTGGAGATTTATTTACTAAAAGATGACTCATGTTCAGTTCGACCTGCTTAAGTTTTTTTCAATATTGTTTTACGACAACTTCAACTGCTTTGTCATATTCGCCGACGTTGTCCTTATATTACTTGTTCAAGGTATGACTCGATAAGAAACTCTCGAAATGCTGTAATTTTCACCGGATTATCTGCAATGATATCTTGTTTAAAATCAATCTTCGATGCTATGCTCTTCTCGGAAGATTATGTTTTGCATCTTATCAGTAGGTGTCTACGGAAGTTGATGACCAAACTGAGATGATTGTGGCAGAGATTACCGAGAATTCAAATGTATCACACGCAACAATTGAAAAACTCGTTAAATTCGATCATCTTGGTCCATGGATAAGAAGAATAAGAATAAATGAATCAGTTAAGGTTCACACGGTTCAGCTAAACTGATCATCAATTGAAGAAAAAATGTTTTTACTACAAACGTCAGATAATAAATAGCGCGAAATCTCCATTTATAAAGTAGTAGTGAAACATTTGAGAGATGACAGTTCTAAAATGCCGCTGAATGCAGTTGTAAAAAAGGCTGTAATACATTTATTAGCACTTAAACTAAAAGAAAAATTAATAAGAATGTAATTAACCATGAGAAAGAAACGTGACGAGTGCTGTTATTGGGTTCAGCGATGGATTTTAAGAAGACATAAATTAGGTGCATCCGAAACATTAGTAAAGAGACATAGAAAACATTTTAGGATGCCTGAAGAAAAATTTATTGAATTATATTTTTAATATTTGTAGTTTTTGTTTCTTCATATTTAAAATGGCTTCTTAGAATAACAATCCGTCTTTCGTCATATACACTTTCCCTTTTCAATACAACTTAAACTGTATATGTTCTAGTCTGCCATATCCTGTCGATGGATTATTTGTATATTTATATTTAATTTATTTTAAAATTTATTTATTTCATATATAATATAATTTAAATATTCCTTATTATCTAAAACTTTTTTTTATAAATATATGGAAGGAAGACAAAACAAAATCACGAGAATCGTAACGCAAAATTATACAAACACTGCAACAACTGTCAAATGCATTCAAATAAAGTAGCAAATGGCGAGAATCCCATGGTAGTTAAACGAACAGTTTGATTGTGTCAAACTTTTGTTGCACTGTTCAACAGTTGATCCATCCGACTAAATGGAAGTTTCTCACGGATCGATACTGACCCCCCGGGACGCCCCGTGAGAACGCGGCTTAAGAAGCTCGATAATTGGGTTCCGCAAAATAACGGATCAATATTTGCAATATACATCTCAGACGTAATTCACTCCCTGTCTTGAATGAATAATAACTGGAGATGAACTTAAGTCGAAAATCACCACAAAGCAAAGTGATAAGCCTGCATACACCGCATTGAAAGCTGCATCGCATCAGAGAAGATTATGCGATAAATTTAGTGGGAATAAAACCCACTAATTGTGTGTTTTAAGCTGTTCAAAGAACCAAATGATTAATTCATATATTTACAGTCAACAATTTATAAAACTGGGGGAAGCGCAAAGGCAAAGGCATGAAGGCAATACAAGATATCCTACATATTTGGTAATCCGTGGAAAATGTTTGGAGCTTGGTTGGGAAGTAACGTCGCATCTCCAAATACATCTATGATCTTGTGTGCTCCGATTTTCAAAATTCTTTGAATGATAATCCATTAACTAATAAGGATGACCTGAAATCACACTTGATATAATTTTGTGGATAAGGACCATAAGATGTATAGGCGCGGAATCCTGAAGGCGTTAGAAATATTATAAAAGATTATCAACCAATATGGAACATATAAATTGAGTAAACTTTATATATATATTATTTCTTGAACTTCTTAGGCACGTAGCCTTTTATCGCTCCTAATAATGTTCTGATTTGTATCTTGACAACAAGAATGATTTATTCATGGCTACTGCTGTTATAAATCGGTTTCTCAATCAAAAAGGCGGTGTTAACAGGAAGCGTCTGCGAAGTCTGCAGCACCGCCCTTTGAAGTCCACTTCTTGCCATTGCTGTATTTTTACATTGTCACAGAATGTGGTCAGAATCTGCCTCCTCTTCACCACATTCGCATTTAGGGTTTGGAATGATTTTGTTTCTTGTTAGATGTTTCGGAGCTCCAGTATGATTCATTCTTAAGTAAACTTTATAGAGTCCAAATTATAACTAAAGGGCTGGTAATTGCAAAGGGTTCACCTAAGACTTTAGGATGTAATATGAGTTGTTCACAAAACGGTCATGTTTTGTACTAAACGAAGCGTAGAGTATAAATAATTGAGCGGTGCACTTGACGAAGTTACATTCTTACATTTGAAATGAATATTACAATAATTAATTAATGTCTCAGTAACGATGTTTAACGATGAGAAAGAAAAGACACAACAGCTTATAACCGAATGCGGCTCTGTTTATTTCAACGAGCTTTAGAAAAATGAAGTATCTTTCTGGTACGATAGACGCGTTATTCCGACCGAGTACACAACTTACGGCTGGCCGCGTTCATGACAATGCCATGCCGTCTACGTCTGCACAAAGCAATGGATTAACAGCTCTGGTGGAGCTGCTGCAAATGACGACGCTGCTCCTGCCGTAGCTTCTACTATAGGATATCCAGCGTTCTCTAAATATTTTTATTTGAAGTACAAAAACTGGATTTATTTGCTTTCCACTTGTTACTTGCTAATAGAGTTACATTGCATTTGTGCAGCAACGTATACGAGTAACAGATAAACGCAGGTAAATAAGAGAAAAAAACAACAAAATGTTGAAAATAATAGAATTTATAATTAAAGTCATTTCATAGAAAACAAAACAGCGCGAGTGAAGCGTCTATTGTTGGACAATCCGGTAAATATATTTTAGAAAGGTATCTCTTGAATTAATCTTGGATTTTCAGTACTTCTAATACGAGTAATGTGTTTATTTTATAAGCCATTGAATGTAAACTAACTAAGCGTTATTTTATTTTTACATTTAAATTATTTAAAGTCACCTATTTCCGATGCTGTGTCCTATAAGTGTCGCACTAGTCTGTACGTTAAAAGTACAACACATTTAGTACACTCATGTCTAAATAATGTTAACTTATAAATGAAAATATATAAATGTTGGATGTCGCATGTGGGGGTAGTAGGGGGTATTAAGACAATTGTGCAGATACTTTTAGATCATAGATATTCAAAATATAATATTTACTGATTAATACTATGAAGTATCAAAAATGAAAAAAGTATTTTGTATTTTCTAAATAGGAAATAGGTTGGTAAAAGTTTTCAAATAAAATATAAAATTCTATACTCTTAAAAGATATTTAAATACAAAATAGAAAATAGGTATTTACTATTTTATATTTGCATTTTGAGTATATGTATTTAAAAAACGCACATCTCTGTACTCACCTATATATTCATTACCACAATTAACACTTATGATAGCAAATCTGTGTCCATTTAGCAATTTCTTCAAAATGTAATTGCATCTGATGCGCGGTTAACTTAATCACTTTACTGTACTCTATTTTTGAGCGATTACTTCTTAATTTGTCATTTGATCTTTTTCAAAATGGGTTGTATCAGTACCCAGATAGGAAATGCAAAGTTCACACTTACCAGCTTATCACAAGCTAATTACAAGGTTTAATTTATACCTGGGTACATCAGATAATTTCTTGCTAAGCGTACAATAGACTTCTGCGTGTGATACTTTCAATAATTTGCATAATGTTTAACTTAATTTACATTTTTAACTTCAATTTGGTAGCAGTTTTCTTCAGTTAAGCTAAAATGAATATTCATGGCTCACACTGGTCACCGCGTAGCGCGGTGTCACGTGACACTTTAATAATAAACAAAAATTGAATTAATAAACCGCTGGTTATTAATTTCAAACCTAACTTAACTACGCGTTTACTAACAATAAATTACTAACAAATAAATAACAAATAATCTTAATCTGAGATTAAGTTCAGAGTTCAGAGCAGTTCCAAAATATTCCACAAAGGACACGTCACGTGTTTTGTTTGAGTGGTGTTCTGCGGGTTATTCTCTATAAAAATTAAGAATCTGATTACTGAAATATATTTAAATTGCGTGTTCAAAAAATATCGGATATTTCCATCACTTCCGGAAAATGTAACTGGGTCAAACGAAAAATAAGCAGCAGGGTCGAGCTAGTGGTAATATTATGTAAAGTAATGGTTTATTTGTGGAATGAGAAGTTTGACTAAATATGAAACCAGGGCCGCCCGTGGAGAAAATGAGGGCTCGATGCGAATAATTACTAAATGCGCCATTTAGAATGTATTTCAAAAAAATTGTACCTAATCCAAGTATGTAAATTAAGACCCCTATTTCGTTATACCCTTTATTTTTTAAATTAGGCTTTGTAAGTTTACCCAAAACTATCAGACGACCTTAAATAAAGAGCAAAATCAAAATCAAACCTTGAAGCCAGCATAAAAAAACCATTTAGAAAATATAGGCCTCTGTGGAGCCATCAGGACCCCCACCTACTCCGTGGACTTTGTCAGATGTTATTCATCAGAAATCAGGGCATGCATTCATCATATCGGCAACCAATCGACAAATTCTGATTAGGTGCGATACCAAAAGATTTGTTCTTTCTTTGTTATTTGTTCTTTGGTTAGAAAGGATGTTGAGAAGAAGTAATAGACTTAGACTAGGATAAGTTAAAATAGGAAAGCAAAAGTAGTAAGAATTGGAAAATTAATCGGTGAATATAAGTGAACAGTAAGTATGAGTAAAAATGTGTGGATGAAAAAGGAAGGGCAGTGGATTCATTGCAGTGGTAGTTGTAGGAACTTGAAGAATAGCCTAATGTTCATTGGTGCCCATTAAAATTACAAAATAAAGGCACAGTTTTATTAAAACTAATAAGACATCAAGAACTGAACATTTAAAGAAGCTTTTTGAAGTGAATTCTTGTAAAAGGCCAAAATCCAACTGATCGATCTAAGAGCACAAACCATCAGACCATTTTAATGAGTAGAATTTGTTAAATTATTACTCTGGTGGTTTGTTTATGAAACATTTTGGCGTTAGAAAGTAATTTTTTACTCCGAAAACATGTTGCCGTATTTGTGATAGTCCTAGATGGTAATATATGTGTATACATTATACTTATCCAAAGATCGAATCTGAAAACACAATCTATATTCAACGGGTACAGAGTGCATCCCATCATCTCTCTACAAAAATTGTTTGGAATGGGACAAATGGATCACCCATAATTTATTTATTCTACTATGTCTACGCTCTACATTCTATCATTGGGGGCCCATTTCCTCTAGTGCTAGTTGGCATGCTCAGTCCGTCACAACTTGCTTGTCATTTTACACAAAAGTGTTAAAAAGGGCTACGTGCACAAAAATAGTCAATAGATTGAAATAGTCCAGGAAGTGTTGTTCTTTTGAACATTTCAATCATTCAAATGATTGACCAACTACCACTGAATTACGCATTCCTAATTGAATTAAAAGAAATGTAACAATAAAGACGTCTGTCGAGGCATAAGATAAGGTTGACACACATATTATTAAAATGTCAGCCATTGTTGGACATTTGATATAATATGATCATTATCTGGATTCGACTTAGTGAACTATTAATATATGTATAAATTGAAGGGACTATTTTTCTACCCCTAGTTGCTCAAATTATAAAAAAGAATGTAAAACTTTACTCAGTAGACTCATACTTAATAATAATAAATACGTTTCGTTTAAAAAATAAAGTGATTATTTAAGAAATATTTGACTTTTTTGAAATGTAAAATAATTTATTAAAGATTCATAAAAAAAAATTAATTAAGTTTTACAATACAGAATAAAAATATATACGGTCTTTAAATACGGCTCGAAAGATGTTGTCAATTGTTGAACAACGTGTGCAAATCATCAAATTTTATTATCAAAGTCACTTCTCGAGAAACATTCTGCGCAATACATGATTTTTATCCTCGCCATAACCGTCCTGCCGAGACGACTATTCGACGTTCAGTGACCAAATTTTAGTCAACGGGTCTGGTAAATATTCCGACCAATTTATTAGAAATCCATAATTTATCGCCTCAATAAACGAGATTGGATCTAACGCTTGGAAATCATAACAGAGAGAATTTTAATGGAAAATATTTTTTCAAACTTTAATTTTCTTAGTTATTCTTTTAAATTGCAGTTGGTGAAAATAGCAATAGTAATAACCTGAAAGAGGCCAATATAACGTATCACAAAAATTAGTCTGATAGACCGAATCTGACGGATATTTGAGAATCTGCATCTAGAAATCGCTGGCAGCAAAATGTTATTGCCAATGTTATTTTTCTGAGAAATTTTGCATGTTTTCCGGGATACAAGGGCTATAGAAATCAATGTGATTTCCAGGAAATACCGCACGCCACTCCCCATAGTTAAGTATGACCAATGCTGCATTTAGACATTGAAGGCTCCCGGTCTACGGGTAATGTGAAGAATTTGTACAGCCATTTCTTGTCCGCCGGCGTCAAATTCCGTTCTAACTAATCTCAAGCAACTAATCCGATTGTATCAATGTTCAAAATTGTAAAGTTCAACGATAAGTTTTTGAGGGTGATTACTGTAGGTATATTACATTTCTATATCTTTTAAAATCTGTTTAAGTACATTACTTAGGGTATACATTACAATAGCATTCTCCGTATACTGATATTGATAAGAAGCACAAAACGTGCACAAAAGTCACAAAGCTGTCTACCTTTAACTCCCCTACTTTATTCCTTTTCATTCTTGCTCCCTAACGTCTAATGGTTATGTCAACGGATCTATCGCTATCATCCCTTATAAATCTGCCAAGCAATGGGTTCACATCGAAGTATTATCAACGTGGGTAGGAGCGGGGGAGCATTTCGAAACCTGGTGCTTTACCTAATCCCCATAAAATGTGCTTTGTAGCTCATAGAGCACTCATAAAAACATACGTACGTACAACTATACGAGTATATTCAGACATTTCTTTTAAATGGGGGGATTTTATTTCGCCAACCAGTTGTGGCACTCGTGTTATGGAATGATGTAGACAAATATGGTAGACAAGTATGGACAACTGGTCTAATTTAAGAGCGTGTGAATTTCTTGATGGTATTCACAATCCTGGAGACTTTACTGTATTAAGGTAGTGGTTCACTGGATTTCAATAAAACTTGGATTTATTATTCTTTGATTATATGCTAATCATATAATCCTAATTATTTCAAAAGTGACCACGCCGTTTTTATAAATAATTAAATCAATATTTTGCAATTTTAACATTCTTATGGGCTCTTATGGAGAATACAAAATATTATAAGAATTTCTGGTTTAAGTTCCAAACGTAACGCAAAAACTTCATGAAATTCAAAATTCGAAAAATTTAATATGTTATCAAGATCGTAGTCACACACCTCATGAAGAAAACTGAAAAGCCAGCGCAGTTGGCACGATCATATATGTATTACAATGGATGTGTGTGTACAAATACGTATTTTGGTGCTATTGTGAGCTACTGTGTGTGAAAGCAGTTCAACTAGAAAAGTTTTCAACTACGACTAACCGCTTTGACTATAGCTTACGGACTTAATCCCATTTTACATGTTTGAAACACTAAAAAAAACGCAATTTATAAAAACTAGATTATTAATAACATTTCAAGGTCTTTCCCGATACTCCAATTTTAACAAATAGTATCTCAATAGGATCTCAAACGTCTCACTCAACTTAGCATGTATAAAATAACTTTGAAACGCTATTAATGAAAATTAAGATATCAAAAACGTTTCAACCCCTGCTCATAAAACCTATGTGGCAGATGTGCTTAATTATTAACAGGATGTGGAGCGTGGCGAGATTTAAAGTTTAAGATATTATAACGTAACGTCCTGTAGATATTGATAGTGTAATGTAAAGAAAAAAAAAGAACCGAGGTCCCAAGAAGCCCGGTAATAAAAATAAAAATTAAAATAAACGTTTTAAGAGTATGATTGAAATCCTAATTTTTGATATCCTAAAATTAAATTATTTATTTATATCCAAACAGATTGTATGGTCAACAACTTTTTTAATAACTGTAAATATCATTTAGAGGAAAGAGGATTTTTGCGATCTATCGCATTTGAATATCAATTATGAGTTAACTTGTAAAATGTCAAAACAAAGATTAATGCAAGCTTATTCTATTTCATTCAGAAATTTACCCCATTTCTTATTTTATATGATTGGATTAAATACAAACGCGCCGATCCGACCCAGCATCGTCAGATGCACCGCCAAATTGCAAAAAAGTTGCGTTACCGAATCGAAAAGACGTCGAAAAGTCGAACAGTCTATAGCGGCCACCTCTAAATGAGCATTACCAAAAAAGACTATGTGTAATAATCTCCAATGCACAGCACAATGTTTGCAACGAAGCACTATAATTTATTTGTATTGTAAAATATATTTACTTTTCCACGTTTGGAAAACTCATTAATATAACTTATTATTTACAGTAGTTTAGTATACTCGTACAATATGAAGATATATGTTCTTTAAACATAATATTCTCATATCTCGGAATAAGCGCCTGAACCGATATCTACACTTACAACACATATATTTCACTTCATGTATTATGACTACTTCGCGATAAAACATCACGCTACTAGTTTAATAGATACTAAAATGTTTTAAAATTTAAGTTAAAGTGCACAGGCACGTTTCCGCCATATGATAGCTACGGCCTCTATGTTCGTGTCGTCTAAGAATACTCAAAACACTCAGGGTTTGTCAACATGTAGCAGAAGGACTATTTTAAAATAAAAATCCAAGTCAGCGAGGTTGTACGTCATAGTAGCTAGATTAAATTTTTAGTATCTTACCTTACCTTACTTTACCTCTATAACCGTATTTTACTACTTTTTTTAAGCAATATTGAATGTTGGTTTTTAGACTATTCTGTAAAACATATATACAAACTAGCCATCATACTTTCACGCAGGTGAATGTAGTTTCCTATATTATAATGTTCCAACTGAAAGTTTATATGTTTGTTTGTTTGTTTATATGTTTACGCGATTCGTATGGTGGCTCGAAAACGGCTCCGCGCATTTTCTTGAAAATTGTCTATGTTGTAGAGAAAAAAATTCTAAGACTTTTGGCGTCCTCGAATTTCCCCCTGAATTTCCTGGAAACCCGCAATTTAGCAAAAACTAGAATTTCTTTTTTCTTTTTGCTCTATAACTTTTAATTCGTAAAAGATAGAAAGTTGAAATTTGGCATGTGTATTATGGTGTTCAATGCTGACACTTTTTGAAAATTAGAAATTGAATAATTTGAAAAGGGGGCGTTGAGAAAATTGGGAGGCCAGGTAGAAAACTTTGGAGAAAACTCAAATTTTGGTTTACATAATAATGAAATATGTTACTTAGAAAAAAACATTCGAAATTCAAAAATTTTATTTGGGGGCACGGGGGCGGTTTTTGCCGAGGGTAGAAATTTGATATATGGGCTAACCTTGGTACCTAATTTACGAATCAAAAAAAAAATTTCAAATTTTAAAAAAAAGTTGGTCAATAAATTGAAAATATTTTATATTTTGTTGAAAAAATATATTTATTTTAGTCAGTTTATATGAAATTTTTGTTGTTGTTATATGTAAAATTAATATAGAACGAGTTTAATATTTCAATTTAAAAATGGAACTAAAATTTGAAATGAAATTTAATTCATACACAAAAGACAGTCGTCACTTGCGACGGGGTAAACTCTAGTAATATTCTCTTTGCATCTACTTCCTGCAAAAAGGCACCGCTTTCGTACGTATCAAGTCAAGTACGTATAGTTATTAACTACATATTACACTATTTATTCTAAAAATTTCAGCTTTGCTAGAGTGACGTAGAATGGGGTAGGTCAGAAATTAACCGCCTTTACTGAGTAGCGCTAGTAGCAGCAAACCGTCATTAACGCAATTTGTGGCTTAGCTTCCAACTGTGGTAGCATTGCACTGTCCATCGTTTTCTAATAATAAGCTCACAAAATCAGTGTTCTATTAGAAAATTCCAAATAGGTGATAGATAAAATTTGATGGGCATAAAATCTGTAGGGAGCAAACATTCATTGTGAATTATGTGCTATATATGGCTCCGACATTATTCATGAAATTGTAGCGCGTCAGAGGATCCGATTGCTAAAAGATATAACAACAAACATTCCTCGTATCGAAGAGTGACAATGTCACCAAGAAAACTGACGAAAGGGTTCGAGAGAACCACCGAATCAAGATATCGGGGCTCTCTTAACAGTTTGCGCAAATGTCTTAGACTGTATTGTACAAGTGTTTGAATTTAAATGGTACGTTTAAACATAGTGGAAAAGAGTTGTAGTAATGTATTTGTAGAATATTCAAGTTTTTTATTTATAAGCAAACGAAGGTTACTTTAAAATACTAAACTTCTGACTCTAAAATATATTTTAGATTATTTTGAAATGTTGTCAAGCTCTGTCTAAGCTCACTACTAAAGAGCTTTTGGGTGTTGGGTTGATACATAGACGAATATATTGAATTATATAAATACTCGTAACCGAAAAAATAAAACGTTATAGCTTATAGGTGGGTAGTTTTTATGTTAGGCATTTTCATTACGATATTATTTATTTATTTATTTGTCGTTTTAGCTTACTGTGTTCTATTGACATTTTTATTTACTTTAATTGCTTTTAGTTGAACAATATAAAACTGAAAGGGAATAGAATGTTTTTGTTGACAATAAAATTGTTACTTAAAAGGATATAATCTCCTGTATTTCCCGGTTGTTGACCTTCGTGCATATGGTAAGCCGCAGACTCGATAGGGACACTCTTCACGTGGATTCCCTTTACATTAGGATGGGTTCCAACACCAGCCCTTTAAACCGCATAATGTACTTTGGAAGCTCATTACGAGCTACACTTTATAGCAAATTTACGGTGATGTATTCTTTATTACTTACTTTTTATGGTACCAGCCAAGGTACAGGGCAGTGCCCGTGTTATCTTAAGACATTTAAGAAAACATTCTTAACGTCGATCTGTTTCCGATTCTAGCCTTATAGCCATAGCCAACGTTAGTCTATTATTATTTTACTCTTATTTTTTAAGGCATTGGTTTATTCCACCATCTTGCAAAAATAAAAAATATAAATGTGGAATTATGGCTATTAATTAATAAGTTATAAATTTTAATATCATTATAAATAAATAAATAATAAGGGAGGTAGCACACAAGGCGGAGTTAGCAATGCGACGGGTGTGTGGATTAGGAGAAAAGGTATTTGGGGTGGGGGGTATATACAAAAGAGACTGTGGATGTTCGACAGATTGATAACCAGTATGATGATGTATGGAACAGAGATATGGGGGTGGAAGGAGCAAGAGAAGTTGGAAAGAATCCACAGAGAGATACATTAAATGGATACTAGGGCTGGACAGGTGCACGCCAGGATACAAGGTCATGGAGGAGCTAAAAAGGGACAAGATAAGAATTAAAGCAGGTGAAAGAGCAATAAAATATGAGGAGAAAATGAGCAGTGCTGAAAGCAAAATTTTAAAGAAAATAAGGGAGGAAAGTATAAAGAAGGGGGGGGGGTAGTTCCGAAAAAGAGAAAGGAGTATTTTGAAAGCAATGGAATGGAGAAGAAGGAGGCGCGGAAAGAATGAGAAAAATCGAGAAAAGCAATTACACATAATAACATAAAATATAAGAAGACAGCAAGGTTTAGATTGGGACATGAGGAAAAAGGAAACAGATACTGGGAAAGTAGAGAGAAAAGAATGTGTAGAGTGTGCGGAACGGAGGACGAAACACTAGAGCACATTAAGTTTGATTGTAAGGAAAAAGTAGGGAGTGAGATGAATATTGGGCAGCTCTTAAAAAGGGGCAAGGAAGGGAACAGATGGATGGCAGAAATAACTAGAAGGAGAAGGCTGAAGCTATTTAAATATTTTGAAAATGTGCAAAACCATTTATTTTCTTGTAGATGTTAGGAGTAGTTAGAAGTTAGTTAGATAATGTATTGTAATGTAAAACATTAAATAAATAAATAATAAAAAAAATATCATTATAAATATTCTTTAGTTTAGTGAACTATGCTTTTTAACAAATTGTTCTGTAAATGTTTGTGGTAATTAAGAGAAGAATTAAGCAAACATTAAGTCGTAACCATGGTTTATGTCCAGACATAACAATTGGATTTATTTGGTTGACAAAAATTGTTTAGGATAAGGGTTTTAATGTTTTTAAGTGGCGATAATTTCCAATGGAGTATTAAAATCAAGGTCTCTGAATCGCTATTGTAGAGAGTGTGTTTTTGTAGCTACTGAATACTATAACTACTATTCATAAATGTTACATCATGTCATAATATAAAAATAGTTATTAAATATATGAAAACATATTATATTTATTTAATTGATAACACTGACCAGAGATATTATAACTGCATTCTGGTGAGATGAACTAACTGTATATATTAGTTATAACTACATTCTTTGAAGCGTGTGTAGTGCAACGAGTACTGCCTAGTCCGACTCCAGCAAAGTAAGTTGATATAAGGCTCGTCTGTCGGTAAAACAGTGACCATATAATCATGGACTTCATGGATAACGTTGTAATGAATAATGGACAACACAGTTGATATTTGGAGCTCACAGAACTCACTGTGCATAATGTTAAGTTAATATAAAATTAGATAAAAAGGACAATTTAAATAATAAACTTTAATTGTCGTTTCTTTGATTTCAGGTAAGATAGTATGATTTAAGTTAAACAGTGTAATTATTATGTGTATCTTAATTACTAAAATAAAAGTCTATGACAGAAGCAACACATAAGTTTGATTAAAAATTTACAATTTCTAAAACGTTTTATATGCATAAGATTACTTTGCAATGGACGAAGGCAAACTTCAGTTACCTACACTGAAAAAATTGGTTGAAAAAATGCTTTAGACGCTTCTTTCTTAGGCTAAGTTTGCACTTTTTTACAATGTAATTTTTCAGAAATAGTCCTTTTAACAATCGTCTAATGGTCGCCCAATGAGCGCCCTTAAAAAGTTACAAAATAGAGTCCAAGTGTAGAGATATAATTGTGTCATCATATATGTTTCATTTATTCATTTCTTATAGTTCCTTGATAATGTACGAGTATATCTCACTAAAGAATACGTCTGTTAAGTAGCCATAGCAATTTTGGTCATTAACAATGTCCACATTGTCAATTTGCTGATTTTGTGCCGCTATTTGTTTGCTACAACATTGACTTATGTCATTAAGTAAAATTCTTAAATATTTCTTGTAATAATGGGCTTGTCTCCTCATTTTTCAGTGGTCGATTTTTCAATTGTTGATTGAAATTGATGTTAATAAATGAGTATTGGCGTGTCTATTTTATTAAATATCTAAATATTGACGAATATATAGCAATTAAAAGTATGATTTGTAGTTTTAGCGCTAGAAATTGTCGGCCATATTTGTATGACGTGAAATGCATTTTAACGTCAGTTATTTGTTGAGTAGGTCAGTGCTGTGGTAATGTTCTGTAGCTGTTGGTAGTCAAATAATCAAGTCAAATCAAAGAATAATAAGTTTCTATTTTATTTAACCCAGCTAAGGCAGACATAGTATTGAAATTTGAGTGTTCCTTGAAATAGCTGTAAATAATATTTAATATATAAATACATATAGCAGAGTTTTATGAGCTGTAAGGTTGGTAACTTTACACAAGGATTGTGAGGTCACATGCACTTGGAATGTGTACAACATTGAATCGCTTTAATAATTAAAGAGACAAAATGACTTTCTTAATTGTTAATATCTCTTAACATATAAGGAGTTATTAAAAAATAATTGAACATTTGAGGTTCTAGTAACCCACTTTATCAATATATAGTACACTTTTATAGAAATTAAGACATACGACACAAGCCCATTTAAGAATAGTGAAAACTTTGGATTTTAATAACGTGTTTGACAACATAATAAGTATCATTATAAAACTTCTTCGGCGATAGATAAATCATTAAACATTAAATTATAAAACTAAAACAATAATAAAATAGATTAAAACTTATATATATATATATATTTATAAATAAATTATATTTTTTTAGTTGGTACAAAGGTTGCTCTGTCGGTAAAATAGTGACCATATACTCATGAACTCCATAGATGATGTTGCGAGGAATAACGGATAACGCAGTTGATATTCGGAGTTGACAGAACTTACTGTGCATATTCTAAGGTTTACATAAATACAATTACATAAAAAGGAATTGACAATTTAAAAAATAAACTTTAATTGTCGTTTCTTTGATTTCAGGTATGATACTATGATTTAAGCTTAACAGTGTAGTTATTATAATGTGGATGTAAATTACTAAAATAAAAGTTTTTGATTTCAGAACAACACATAAGTTTGATTAAAAATTTACAGTTCCTAATAAAATTGGAGATATTGTCTTATATATATTAGTATATTTCTTTGTTTTTGAATTTCCGCTACAATCCGTAAATACAGAAATTAATGAAATGAACACTACAAGATTATACCGCGACTCAATTAGGTCAAACAATATTATAATTAAAATTAGTTCTGTCAAATGCCGCGAGATAAATTTCTTAAGAATTCAGACAATGTTGGACATTTGTATGATAATGGCTGTGCATTATTCTTCCTTTGTACGAGGAATATCCACCCGCGCACACAGATGTCGGTCCCGTGCTGATGCTGTGGCGTAATGAGCAGCTTTTGGCGTTATTACTTTACAACCGATGGCGCGCTTTCATGCTTTCGCTGAGGTCAGCTCCATGAAGACCTTACGTCAGAAAGCGGTAACCTGTGCACTAGGATCTGTACAAATATATGCATAAATATAATTTTTTATTATTACATTTTGTCAAAGAACATTTTAATTTTGTATTTGAACTATACCTTAATTAATTTATAAGAAAGGAACGCGAAATATTACTTTAAGGTAGTTGTTTACTGACTGTCTGATCGAAAGTACACTACAAATATAAAATAGCCGAAGCGGTTAGTACCAGTTGAAACCTTTTATGGAAGAATAGTCTCACTGCTTTCTCACGCAACCAAATAGCGTAACTACGTATTTGTACACACACATCCATTGTAATACAGAATTAAACATGGCAACTACTCTTGAGTGTTACTGCGGATCTTGTAACCAAATACCGCGTTTATTTCGCAGTAATGTAAAAGCGCTGTTGCCACATCACTACTACTGTTCGATTCATATCTCGGGTTAATTAAAAAAATCACATTTTAAATAATAATATCTTGATAACGATGTGGTCACTCATTATTATTTCTTGGTATGAGGTCTGTGACTTCGATTTTTATAACATATTAAATTTTCATAAAGTTATTGCATTGCGTTGGAAATTACCAAAAGAAAAGAACTGTGCCTGCCGACACAGTGGGCAAGAGTTTGTCTTCGGGTTTGATTCTCGGTTGAGTTGCTATCAAATTAAATAGATTAGGTACATACATAATCATAAACTTATCATGCAGCAATGTTGTTCACATATATGAGGCCACGATTCCAAAAACTATCTCAGCATCGGAAATAAGTCGTTGTTAAAAAAACGAAATTTACAAAAAATTCTCCATAAGAGCTCATGTAAAAATTATAAAATGTTGATTTCGTTTCTAATGAAAACGGCGCGGTCAATTTTAAAATAATTAGGCTAATATGGTTAGTATAAGAGTAGGAGTATCTCTTTATCTCGTTGGCAACCAAGGAACATTTGCAGTAGTGCGGGGTCAATTTGAACATAGAACATAAAAACGACTTTTCGAAATGTTTTACTTTCTTATTTCGGTAAAGGCAAGAAAGCTGTGAGGTTGACAAAGAGATATGTGAGGATTTTGGTGATAATTAATCAACAAATTGTAATTATCAGAATAGGTTTAAAAAATTCAGTTATGGAGATTGTTCACTCAAAGAAAAGCTACATTCAGGTCTACCTCTGCTACTTTGAAGTTTTATTATAATGATGAAATCAATATCATAATTGAATGGGATCGTGAAATAACTGTGTCATACATAATTAAGTCTAATACGTGTTTGGTTTAGAGTTCCGCGTTTAATTTATTTTCTTCAAAACTCTTTGATATAATTGTTTCATGTAAAACACCTTTGGCTTAAGAAATATTCAAATTTTGAAAATTGTTGGAGAGTTGGACTATGAAATAGTTTTACAGCATCAAAAGGTTGCTCATCCCTAGGTGATGTAATATGCTCTACGCTGTGCTACGCCGCTACGTTTCTGTAGTTGTTTGTGTGTCGTTCTGTCTGTAGTGGTATAGTGGTAGACTTGAAAGGTTAAAGGTCGTGTCTGTTTTAACTGCGCATGCGTTAAAAAACGTTACAAGGTACGTCCTGGGGGTATGGAACAGGAGTGGTGAGGGAAAAGGAAAGAGAGAGTCCTCGTCGACATTTTCGTCCTTGTTCTCCCTCGCGTCCTCGAGCTAACTAAATATTATACTGTTTTACCCCTAAAAATGTCTAATAAAAGAATTGAAATTTATTTTTAAACAGCGTAGAACAAAATTCACATTCCTCTTTGCGTTATTTTCATTTGAAAGCGTAAACTCATTTTTGGGAACAACGGATACGAACTATTCATACGTTTTACTGTTTTCCATGATCTATAACTTTATGAGTATAGCCGCGGAATTGGCATATGTTAAGAAACTGGACGATTTGTTTTGGTTGGTTACATACGTCATAGTTTTTGTTCAACAGAACTTGAAAATACGAGCCAATTATACTTATGTCATTCTAAAGTGTTCTAAACATTATTAGCAATATAAGACTCTATTTAAAATAAGATAAGATGTTAATTTGTATTACAGAGAAATACTTACATAAGTATTGGTATATATATAAGCATATCCATATATAGAAGCATAACTTCCTTTTTTCTAAACTTAATAAATCCCATTGTATAAATCAGAAATTTTTTATTTGTTTTTTATAATGTAGGCATATAGATAAAGTTTTGTTTTAGTTAGTTTTGAATATTAAATCAGGAAGGTGACGTCCCCCATTCTGCATACACTGAGTAAACCGATTTCTGGCGCATGTCATGACTCGTGCCAGTATAGCAGGCGTTATGTTGGTAATTTCTTCCTGGATGTTGGTCTTCAAATCTTGTAGGGTCCTTGGACTGTTCACAGAAACACGGGCTTTCAAAAAACCCATAGAAAAGAAATCACAATAAGTCAAATCGGAAGAGCGGGCCGGCCACTCCAAATCACCTCTTATTGAGACTCTTAATGTGCCAAGAAGTTTCTATTGCTCCCCCTGCACCGCTTGTAAATACTTTCTCCTCATTTACTAATCTAAATCTTGCGATTCTCCTATGTAATACGGTACCTCTCTCTCTTATACCCTCTTATATCTCTCATTGTATTTGCTGTATCAATTTTTTACATTCTTTATTGCTGCTGTGTCTCTCTATCTCTGCTCCTTCGCTCCTCTTTTACACTTCTTTCTTCTTTTCTCTTTTTGTCTGCCTCTTCTGTAGCCTCCTTTCAAAGTACTCCTTTGTCCTTTTCGTCCCTCCACTTGCACCTTCCTCCATACTCTTTTCCTCTATTTTCTTTAACATTCCTCTTATTTTTTTCTAACTCCCTCTTCCTTTATTTACCTATTTTTTCCTCTGAATTACTCATTTTTTTCTTAGAATTTTATTGCTCTTCTTCCTGCTTCGGTTCTTATTTTGTCTCTTTTCACCTCTTCCATTATGTGTTTAAAAGATTCACTATTTATATAATGAAGAAAATAATTGCTGCCTACTCAAAATGCAAGGTTAGTCTCTTTTTAACGATGTATTTCCAGTTTGTTTGACAGTGAATGCACAGTAGCTTTTCCGCACGCAGAGAGAACGGATGAGTCACTGCAGCAGTGAAACTTTATATTTTGTTTTCCACGTTTCACAAAATGAATGATTATTATGAAAACAAGTTTTAAGGAAAGATTGATTCGTTGTTATTCTGTAAGGAGATTAATCTTAAAGATAAATTGTAAAAATGACAGAAAAACTATACAGACTAGTAAATAACATGCTGAATCATTGAAAAGCAAAATCTATTTCAAAAGAAAAACTAGTCTACTGAAAATACGCAATGCAGGACACAAACAAACGGCTATAAGTAGGGAAAATATGATTCAAGAATTTTCCGGAAAACACAAAATATATGTAGAATCATTTTAGTTGGCAAACATAGGAAAACAAAAAAAATCTAGTGGTTAGGGAGCCTGGCCGCAGAAATGTATACTCGTAGTAGTCCTATAATCGCTGTAGGAAAAACGACGCGGCTGTGAAATAAACAACAGTCATTCGTGAGGGGTGTTTTGCCACTTGAGAATAGTGTGGAGATACTTGTAATCATGGGGAAGTCTATTTTGTTTTAAATATATTGAATTTAAAGATTTTTATACAATTTTAAAATACTACCACGATTGCCAGATTTCAAAGTTCTTCAAGCCTATCTTAAACGATATTTTCTTTTTAGAGTAAATCAACAGAATTTGGTTTCAAACCTTTTTTAAGTGCTTAGTCAAACCATATTACCTTTTTTTTGGCATGTCAAAAATTTTTAGGTTCACGTGAAATCAATTACATCTAGTCAAAGCGTTCCCAACAAAAAATGGAAGGGCCTTATGCGGGATATTTAAATATTTGTAAAGCAATTATATTTCTTTAGTTGGTCGGTAAAACAGTAATAAATGTCACTGAAGAAATAACGGCCAACACAGTTGATATTTGAAGTCGAAGGAACCCACGTTTTTAGTTAGTTAGTTAGTAAAGAGCACATTGTGAGGTTATAATAAAATTAGATAAAAAGGAATTGACAATTTTTGGTAAATAATAAACTTTAAATGTCGTTTCTTTAAATTTCAGGTATGATTTAAATAATGGAATTATTAAAATATGGATGTAAATTACCAAAATAAAACTTTAAATTTCATAAACATGAGTTTGTTTAAAATTTACAATTCCTAATAAAACTGGAGACATTGTCTTGTACAGGTTGTCCCAATATTCAACGATAAGCGGGCACCAGAAGGTGGTCTTGCTCATGACTACACAAGAAAAAAAAAAATTTGTTTTTTTCGAAAATTGAAACACCTTAAGATGTTTTTAACTACCATGACTACAATTTTTCAAATATTTCTGATTTTTTATATGATAAATAAATGAAAAATTGTTTGTACCATTTGTTTTAAATCATTCAACAATAAAAAACCTTTTTTGGGTATTGTTAAAGTGATAACTATCAACAACAACAATTTATGAAATATGGTTCTTGTTTAGAAATAGTATGAATAATTTTTTTTTATTCCTAGTTTTCCTGGAGTAATATACCATTTTGGAATCCTGAAGAGTTGCGCCAATTTTTAAAAAACTTGCCATAGTAGTGTTCATACTTTTTTTTTACACCACGATGAGTTAAAGTTTCAATTTTCGAAAAAAAGAAAAAAAATATCTACTTCCTAAACAAAATAAGATGAATTTTTTTTTTCTTTTTTTTCTTGTGTAGTCGTGAGCTCTGGTGTCCGCTTATCGTTGAATATTGGGACACCCTGTATATTTATGCGAGACAATGCGGAAATTACGGGACAAATTACCTATGCGTTACATTTGGGGCATCTAGCATATCTGAATACAGCAGAATGTGACCATTAAGATAATCAAAAAGACATTTAAATGTATATGCGGAACACGGAACAAAACACTTTTGTGCGGAACAAAGCTGTGCATTCCGGGACGTCTTTCATCTTGGAATACTGTGGAAAGTGACCGTTACAAGACATATTCCTTCTTTAAGCTTGAACAATGTTACACACCTGACAGAGGAACATTTAGCCTTAAGAACCGTTTTTGTACAACATTGTATGTATGATTTGTTTTGTCGATGGTCCAGTTCATTAGTGAGATATCTCCGAATATTGAATTTTCAATATTGAGTTTCAAGCATTCTCCAGCGGTATTTCACTTGAGAAATACCTATATTATAATTTTGTTTGGGTGCATTAATGAGTTATTTGAGTGTTACATCAGATAGAGAGTACAATTTTATATATATCTGCTAACTCCAAAGTCAAATTTCGAATTTGTTCTTGCTGAGATGTCTCAATAATGAACTAGACTATCGTTATTGGTACATGTTTTATATTTACGCATCAAGGTGTCTACCTATGCAACGTTTTATATAAATAGAATTTAGGAAGTTGTCGCGGTATTATATGTATCTAAATTTAAGTTGTGTGTGCGTCGTATAAATGGAATGATTTATATCTGAGAAAGGAGAAACTTTTGTCGAAGTCTTATATGCAAATTTATGTGGGTAAGTACATATGCAAATGCGTTAATTTATATTCGGCATCTGCAACGAAGACAAACTCGCGGAGGAGTTATAGAAGATATATATAGTTCAAATCACGATAGTTCGGCGGCGACATATACTTAAAAGAGGTTATAAGAGCGGTATAAATCTATAATACGATAATGAATTTTATCTTATTCCTTTCTATATATATTATAGATGTGTATAAGTGAGTCAGTGCTTTTTAGTTATATCGGCAGTTTATACCCCACAACTTGTTTTAAGTATGAGTCGCCGTCGAACTCTCGTGATTTGAACAATAATATTAAAACTATATAACTAAATAAAATCAACAAGTTTGGTACAACGCCTCAAGCACGGCATGATGTCGTGTTCAAATGTTAACGCCATTAAAGATTTAAAACATATTGGTACAATTGATCTAATTTAAAATCATAGATTTTGCCTGCTATTTTCACATTAGCATTTTGCATTGCTATTTTCTGGTTTTTCCTTTACCTTTATTTATATATTGAACTTTATCGTTCTTTATACCATGAAGGTTCATGGTTCTTAACATGACAACAACAACAAAACATTTCATTCCTACTCAAATACAAATACATAAATAATCACACTACCTAAAGAAAACTGAAAAATATTTTATCCATCTTTCAAATACAAATAATATTAATCCTTTCTTTCTTCATAAAACTACCTTAACATACTTAAGGAGCTACAGGACGTACCGTCAATGCAAAAAGTTTATCTTTCGGTAATACGAAATGCAAAATACGAAGTACATGACGGACGAGCAAATATTGGGACTGTATCTTGGAAAATGAATTTTTCAATTCCCTATTAAACTGCTATTTGCTGGTTAAAATGATTTTTTTATGCATATAATAGTTAAATAAATGAAAAATTACCTATAATTAATATCAAATTTATATTAATTCAATTTAAATTCAAATTAAATATTTTGAAAAAGGAATAATAAATTTGGCAACGCTGTAAATTTACGTGTGTTGACGCATGCGTGATTTGGTTCTTTGACAAATAAATTGTTATATTTTATAAAATATTTATTCCGATTTTGAATTTCCCGCTCAAATTGGGATTTGCAACGTTGCTGGGCTTATAACCTACACTTACTGTTTCTTAAAGGTTTTATTTAAATATTTTCGTAAATAGGTGTCCTTTTGATAATTTTCTTTTTGCAATAGTTACAGAATAGATTCTTTTATATACACCTAGTTTTTGAAAGCCGTGTCACCATTTTTTGATAGTTAAAAGTTATATTATGTGGTGAAATTGAGCTAAAAATTATGATTTGTATGGAAAATGACTATTTTTAATCATGTATAAAAAGAAAACTAGGAACCCTAGATCTCTAAAATTTTGAGATAGCATGTTTTTTTCACTATTTTTATTGACCCTCCAAATTTCACTACGTTTTCATCATTTACGTTAACCTCCTATACCTCCTTAAGTAATCCCAAACCAAAAAACAAGATTGTTTTAGAAATACCAATTAAAATAAAGTATTAAATTAAAAGAAGTGTTTTGTTTCTCTAAAACGATCCGACCTGACTTACAACCGGATAATAAAAACATCAGTGCAAGATCAGCAAAGCGTCGATTCTTGACTCCGTTTCAAAATTAAAGTAATAAAAGAATATAGCTTATAGTTGCACACCGTAGTAAGATGTCCAGCTTTTCCTTACCAATTATAATTAATTTCCCAAGTGATTAATGCCATGTTTTTCTTAGATAGAACACCGTGATGTCAATTCCTTCGGCTTGTAATAATATTTGTTTTTCGCTTTGGCGCATAACCTGATCTTCCTTGAATGTTAGTCTTTCCTTTTTCATTTTCTTTGCCTTAAAAGCATAATGCAAACAGTTTCCCATTCACTAAATTATCCGCTCTGCACTGCGCCCCTCTGCCCCGGACTTTGCATTCAGCAAACAGCTTTTCACTGAAAAGCACTTTTAATAAACTAACAGAATAATTGCTCTTGCAGTTTCACTTGTGGTAATTGAGTCGGTGCATGCCACGGTGCACGGTGCTCAGTGCCCGGTGAATGCATTATTGCATGTCTGTACTTATACGAATACATATGGATAGTGTGGAACTGTGCTCGTGCATTGGATGCATATTGCACATTACATTAAACTATTTGTTATATTAATTATATAATGTGTTTGGTGCCGAGTGTGTTCTTACGCTGTGAATGTCACATTGTTATCATAACTAATCGTAATGTAACTTCTAACACGAATGGAAAACTATTTATAGTTTGTTATTATAACAATTACAATCTAGTTTTAAGCCTAATTAGTTATTTACAATTAATATATTATTATATTTTTCTAAGCATATTTTTATTTTTATGGTATTTATTACACTCTGTTGAACGTGTACTAATTCTGCTTTGTCCGATTTATTGTTCTTTGCATAACTCAAAAGGTTTAACCCTTTTCAGTTTTCTTAACTCGAGCATTGTTCAGTAGGTGGGATACCTTAACATCAGCTCCTAGCGAGTTTACTTATTTCGATATCCATAGTTTATATCTTAAAGAAATATTATTTATGTATATGAACCCTCTCACACGACAACCGTCTTCTTTCTATTTGCGACTTTTTCAATAGAGTGGAGTCGCATTAGCATACCTAATCATGACAGGAAATTTTTATTTGAATGTTTATGAATACTCCACTGTATATAATTTACACGTTCGAATACGTAATATGGCTAATACGTCTGACCATCCAAGTTCCGTATTACAATTTACTCACAGACACAGATGCGGAGTGGGATAAATGCATATTCGAACATAACGTTATATGTCCATAGTACTTAAATAGTTTATAATGCGGCATACTAGATTTATATAACTATATAATAGTATGATATATGTAGAAAATAATTGAATTATTATTTTTTATATTTATTTACTTATTTTCCTTGACTTTCTTTCGTCATAGCCACCATCAAACATTTTTTATACATCTTTTATAATTTATAATTCAATTTTACAAATTTCTAAATATTTCAATAATTCACTAATTAATTTTGAATCAGTTAACAAAAATTTAGTATTAACAGGAAAAGTTTTAATCACATCTAATATATCACTATTCAATTTTGATCTTTCTAAACTATAATTTATGCATTCAAATATAATATGATCCAAAGTTCCTTCTTCACCACATTGACATCTATCGTCAGATTTAATATTAATTTTGTACAGGTGAGCTGGAGTTTTGCAATGATTACTTTTGATTCTGATTATAGTTGATATAATTTTGCGGGACTCATTTCTAAACCATCTTTTCTTACTTAAATTTGGATGTAACGTATAATAATCTCTTCCTTTTAACTGACTTTTGTTAATGAAATCTGTGTTTCTCAAATTGAAGTTTAATTTTTTGATTATATTAAAAAAACCAATATAGTTTCTTTAATTTAGAAAACAGTGCAAAATTCTAAAACAACACCTAAAACTCAAATTAAATTTTAAATTAAAACTGGTACAGAGAATGATTACGTATATTCCCATATGTTATACTCGTACAACTTAATGAAATGATACTTATATATCTTTGTAAATAACATCGTTTTTTTTATTTATTTCGGGATTATTTTGATGAAGGCTTCTTTCTCCTTAAAACTATTAAAAATTCTAAGGAACCAACGCATAGAGTTCAAGCTAATATTAGTAAAATAATATAGCATTTTACCGATAACGTTTACACGATGGCAACAACCTTAATACCACAACACAAATAGCCAGATAATTCGTAACGAACGTAGTTCGAAATTTCTTCATTTATAAATTTCCAGACGATTACCTTAACGACTAACATACACCTAGTATGCTAATTCTCTCGCATATTTCAAACTTTACATACGGCGAGGGGCGAGGGATGAGGGGCGTCGCGAAGCGATGTACAAGTACATGTAGATTTCTTTTTAACTGTATATGTTTTTCCATTTTCCGTTTCTCCTTCCATAAGTGTGTAGGTGGTTTTACAATAAGAGGTGTGCGAGACCACGTGCTGTGAACTGTAACTTCTCAACTCCCTACTCCCTCACCCTTTCTCACAATCCCACTTCACCACTTTATACTATGGGTAACCCAGAACTGGAACAAGTTATTTTCATTGAAGGGTGACAGTCGACCAGAAAGACAAGAGCTCTGTTTTAAAGTGCCTCAACTTGACAAGAAAACTGTGAAGATAGGCCTATTCTGTAATTAGTTGGTTGAAATACTGGAAATTGTAAGAAAATTATCAAGTAAATATCGTCGAAGTATAGCGAAAATAAAATGAAAATTAAATATATCAAATAATGTATTCAATTGAAGACACAACTGTCTTTTTTTGCTTTGTGTTTTATTTATTTTTAGATTGAAGAGTATACATTTATATTGCCTTTCTCTTTTTAAATTTAATTTATTTAACGTCGTCCGATACTAAGTCCTGACTTACTAAAGTGGCAGTTTTTGTGGGGGTCGTATCCTCATATATGTACGCTGCCTAATAAGTTTATGATTACGTATGTACATAATCAATTTAACTTGATAACAACCAAACCCAGAAAATACAACTCAGGTCATAGAATCGGAGACACTGTAGTGTCGTCTACATAACTTTTAAAGAGATTTTATTCGTATAATCACATTTTATGATCAATTTAAATCGAAAGTAAACTTCAAATATAATATTTCTTTTAAAATTTGGCGTGCTGTGAGCTATTTTGAACATTTCATATCTACGGGCTCTGAATAATAATACAGTGTAATCCGTCTTGTCCATGTGGAGAATCATAGATGTTCCTAGTCAATGGAAAGTAGCTGAAGTGATAATGTTACTTAAACCCGGTAAACCTCCAAATGAGATTACAAGCTATCGGCCAATTTCATTATTACCTGTATTATCAAAAATATTTAAAAAGCTACTGCTGAAGAGACTGAAGCCAATAATATCTGAAAGAAATCTAATCCCTTACCATTAATTCGGATTCAGAAGTAAACACACGACCATTGAACAAGTCCATCGGATTACCAATATTATTGAAAAAGCAGTGGAAACACAACAACTATGTTCAAGCGTGTTTCTTGATGTGGCACAGGCATTCGACAAGGTATGGTAAGTGAACGATAAGTACTTAGATATGAAACAGATAAAAGCAGGAGTTCCGCAAGGCAGCGTCCTTGGTCCAGTTCTGTACTTATTGTATACACGGGATATACCACAACCTAAGAACAGTAAAATAGCCACATTCGCAGACGGCACAGCTATAATGGTTGTTGGGAAAAATGAGGAAGAGCTTACCAGAAAACTACAACATTCACTAGACGAGGTCTGCAAATGGACAAAGAAATAACGAATTAAGCTGAACGAAGCCAAATCCACGCACATCAACTTTACAAATCGAGTAACTACTCCTCTCACAGTTACTATCAACAGCCAAAAAATACCCTATTCCAACACAGCGAAATACCTGGAGACGACACAGTGGGCGAGAGCATTGATGCTTGACGCCGACTGCTGTGTCTTCGGGTTCGATCCCCGGACCAGATATATATTTTCTGGGTTTGGTTATTATGAACTTATATTGATTATGGTCATACATAATCATACAGTTATTAGGCAGTGGTGTAGCCCACATATATGAGGCCACGACACCATAAATACTGCCAACATTGAAGGAGGTCGTCGGTGATAGGACTCAGCATCGGAAATAGGCCGACGTTAAATAAAAAAAAAAAAAAAAGAAATACCTGGACATGACGCTTGACGCGAAACTCAAGTGGAAGGAGCATGTTAAGATAAAAAGAGAACAGCTTAATAATAAATTCAGGAAAATGCACTGGCTTATGGGAAAACATTCTCAGCTTACAGTGCACAACAAACTGTTATTGTATAAGCAAAGACTGAAACCCATATGGACTTATGGTATACAACTATGGGGTTGTACCAAGAAAACAAATTTAACAAGAATCCAAACGTTCCAAAACAAAGTACTACGGAGCATTACAAATTCGCCCTGGTACATACGGAATGACAATTTACACCGTGATCTAAAGATGCCCACCGTAGACGAAGAAGTCAGGAAGGCAGCAAGCAAACATCTACTGCGACTGCAGAACCACCAGAATGAAGAAATTCTGCAGCTGCTTAATAACAGAGAGAATCTGCGCAGATTGAAGAGGACCAAGCCGGAAGACTTGACCCTGTGATTCTGCTACTACAAACCACACACGTTTTTTAAATTTTGGAACTAGTCAGTGGACTAGAACTGAACAATTATATTTAACTTTTTTATATAAAAATTACTAGATAAGCCACGCTTAGTTGTAATATTCTTGTAATAAAAAAAATAAAAAATAATAGATTGTGGCGGATGTCAGCCCTAATGTCGCAGAATGTATGAGATCATTTTTTGTTTTTGGTGCCAACTGGTAAATGTGTAAGGTGGTGGGATTGACCAGTGATATTCTTAATCTACTTGAATTTTCGTTATCGTGGGTTCGAAGTTATATATTGAATATTACTTTTAGCGCATTTCTCAGACATTGTTAGTTGTCATATTGTGTCTTTTCCTTTTGCACCTGTTAGATATAATTTTCATTTATAAATTTGTAGAAGTAGGATGTCCATATGGAATTTAACATTTTTTGTGTATATTTTGCCATATAGTGGTGTATTTCTTGTAATCTGTACTTTCTTGTAATAGGTACCTTTGGATTACCCTACAAAGTTACCGTCTTTCACGTTTATTAGAGAAATATCTACCAAGGAAGCTTTAAGGATCTTTGCGAATATAAATTTTTAAATTTATGTTATTAATTTTGTTGTAGAATGTTGTTGTATTTCATTATAATTTTCGGAAAAACCTATTTTATTAATAGGTTTCTCATTAATAGAGCTTAGACAGCACTACAGAAGAAACAATCATTGCTATATTAGAAAATGACATTGCAGTACTAGCAGAGAGAAATAATATAAAGACTTCGACTGTTAACCTGCAGAAAGCTAAAACAAAATCAACAGGTGAATCAAAAGATGGAGAATTACACTAAACGAAAGCAAATGGAATCACGTTAATTTTACCAACAAAAAGGTATAACTTCTTTTCCAGTAAATTTTATTTGAAAGATACTACCCAACGCAAACATAACAAAGTGTATTCGGGTAAGATAATATGCAAATTTACTCTGGAAATCACATGTTTAGAAAAAAAAGGGAAGTACTCGATATTGAATATAAAAAAGACATTATTCATTATTATTATTATATTATTTGTGTGTCTTTCAGCTTTACAATCTACATTCTTAATACATTTCATAGAATTTCAACTTGAAATTAAACTTAAACTTTTCTAGACCTTTTTATTTCCAAAAGTACTTTCTGCTTCTTCTTCTCTTGACCCTCCACTTCATTTTCCATAGTCCTCCTTCATTCTCACCGTTTCCTCACCTCTTGTGTTCTTTGTCTTCTCTCGACAAACCCTCTATTATATTTTCACTATACTTCTTCCCTTCTGTCTTCATTTTCCACTGTCCTCTGTTTCTTTTGTCCGACCATTGAGTTGATACTAGGAAAACACATTGTGGTTTGGAATGGCAACTAGGTGTTCGCATGGTTTTATTAGACATCACTTCTGAGAAAAGACTACTAGAAAGAAAGGTAGGAAATCTATGTTATCCATACATAATATATTGCTCTTACATAGAAAAATCATAAAACTAGTTTTTTTATGGTATCTAATTATAGCGATGCACGAAGAGAACTAGCATAGAACTTATACAACGTTTTCAAAATACAGAGCTAAAGTGAACACTTCTTAGCACATTCTAGATATGTAGCTACTTCCAGGAATCTGCAAATAGAGACCGTCGTCGAAGAAATAAATTGATGTGTCTAGGCTGCTTTGCATCTGAATTACTGGGCTGTATCACATTGGAACAGACTGTTTGTGACGTTTACTTCTCAGTAGGCTGTATCGAGTTGTTTCGCTTTAGCTTGCGATAAAGCTTCATCATTAATGTTCAATATGTATATAAAATTATAAAACTTAATATTTTATAGCATCATTTTGCACCCTCAACGATCCGTTATATATGAAATCGGAAACATAAAGAAGACCGCGCTCCTTAAGTACGAAATTGCGTTTATCTCAGAGAGTTCGGAAATATAAGACTGCGAGCAGAACGTACATTGGGGGTACATTGTATACTCTGTTGCAGTGTGACAGAATCCTGAAGAAGAAGAAACTATTCGAACTACAAACATTCGAGTGACTAGCATTAAGAAAGTGTAAGAAACAAAACTATAAATAGTAACCGCCTTTTAGGACGATTTAGAGGATATCAATGGACGGTCTATAATATTGTATATGATGAATTAAGGGAAATTTCTTTTACGACTTTTCAGTTTCACATGGAAACTCGTTGTCTTGGTATGTTATTGTCAAAGAAAGATACAAATATCACCATATAAAGGTATTGAACAAGCAAAGATATAAGCATTCCATAATTTTCTTCTATACTCCCGTTTAACACTCACCGAACGCTCATCTGTCCCTATTGCTCCCATACTCCGTATTAGTAAATGACTAAACATTCATATTAAAAACTAATTCCATAAATGAAAACAGGACATATATTTACAGGATCAGCCTTTACCGAATTGTTGTGTGGTCTGATTCACCATACTGAATCTGAATGAGTATGAATTACAAACTTCAGAACAATGGCAACAATTAAACAATTACGAGCTATTGTGTGTAAGTTCTCTATGATTCTACGGCTTATAGAGCAAAGTTCTCAGTACAATGCATAGCAGTAGGGCGCGATGAGACGCGACGCGACGCGAAGAGACGGAACGTTAAGGTAGTGAGCATTAAATGAAATAGAACAACAAACGGTTAATTGACTTCCTAAGTAGCTGTATCAATTAATGCCACTGTTTAATTAAAGTACAACAATTATACACTGATGACACAGTGGGCGAGAGCATTGATGCTTGACGCTGACTACTGTGTATCCGGGTTCAATCTCCGAGCCACTATTATATTTTCTGGGTTTGGTTGCAATCAATTTTAATTGGTTATGCGTTAATATAATATGAAATATGAAAATATTATCACAAAGAAAAATGCGAAAAACAAGAAATCAGAAAGAACTACAAAAGTAACGGAAGAGAAGTATAAAACAGCTTTATAAAAGGGATGAATATGGTCGAAAGAATGGAAGTTGTGCACTGGGGTGTCTTAATTAGCAGCTGGACGGAATATACATTTCAAAAGGGGCAAGAATGCAATGAGAGACGTCGCAGTGGAAGCGATTCCTTTAGTAGATCGTAATGCGGTTGTTGTTCAAGTTAAAGTTAATTAACCCATGTGATGGGATAGGGATGTTGGAAGATGGATGATGAGGTTGTTAAGAAAGCAACGTTGGAAGAGTTTGAAATAGAAAAGTAATAAAATGAAATGTATTCATTAGATTTTCCGATACTAGCAGATTGTACAGTCGCAGAGCGACGTGTGTATAATAAATTATAAATATTTACACAATTAAAAACATAGAGTGCGCGAATGGTATGGCTGCGTGTAAGAAGAAGCAATAAAGGCAAAGAGAGAGATAGCTGCCGAGTATCCTAGCTGACGACCCGCTGCTGCTAACTTGGTTGCTTGGCGGTGAGGTAGGGGGTAAGAAAGCAAACAGACGCAGTGCTCGGCTACAAAGAGACACAGAGTACTTTCGGCAGCTATCTCCCTCTTTGCCTTTATCGCAATATTCAGCCTCTTGCGCACTCTATTCTTATACCTCTATGATTAAAAATAATTGCAAAGGACCCATGCAGACTCGAACGTATTTGGTTCGGCTCCGGAGTCCAATTTCTGACTATCGCTCACTAGTAATATGAAGTTGAGTTATATTATTATGGAGGAAAACAGTACATCCCGTTAATGATCATGTCCAAAATCTGAAACAGAAATAAAATATTCTCTCGTAACTGGATGCGAACCCAGAACTTTCACTAAGTACGTGGAATCTTCTCATTTGTGCTATTACGTCAGATGCTTTAAACACAATTTTAATGGAAGACATGAATGTATTGAATAGGTTGTTCGAAAAATTGAGATGTATTTGTATAGCATTCTAAACCCAATTTATCAAATTGCAGCAGTACAAAAACGGCACCACAACCAAGTTAATACTAAATTCTACATTTTCACTTTGAGTAATGTTCAGATTTAAGCATATTTATTAATCGAATGTTATTACAATAATTAATTTTAATTACTGTGTCTTATTCTAATGTATGGTGCCTGGCCTGAGCCTAAATCTACATTGTCAATGCACTAAGTTCATGTCTTGTATTATATTTTGTTTTGTGTGTTTGTGTAGCAAATAGTGGTTGAAAAACCATACTTAGAAATGGAAATATGTATGTCTGTGTTGCGTAGCATGCGCCTAGAGAATTGTGTCTCTTGGTAGTATGTATTTAATCTTGAACGGTAGGCGGTCGTGTGTGTATATTTTGAAGTAAATTCGAAGTACATTCTGGGAGGTATGTTAGCCTGATAAATCACTACAGAGTGTTTAGGGAATTTAGTACTAATATCGAAAAATCATTTTTCGAAGAACACCCTAATGTACATGCACGTTGAGCAACCACAAACTACTTTCATCGCACCCATAATCGATCAAGCATGTTGGTCAGGACAGTAACAAAGTCAAACAGTGTGAAAGTGTTTTAAACCACTATATATTCTTCATTTATTACGAATTGTAAGGTTAGTTACTCAGCTGTCCACCAGGTACGTCCTTTAATATAATTAATTTATTTATATTCCCAAAGGTTTTCAATTTTCAATAAATTATCCACCTGTTTGAGACTTTATATATTGCTAATACTAACTGTCACGCCATCTGTGCCATCTGTAGCGATATGCACATGTACTAAAATGTGAGGACGCCGAGCACATGCAAACCTGTGGCAGTATGTGAAATATGCATCGTCACATCGATTGGAAGTTCACAAAATGAAGCTATTTATTTACCAGCACTATGAAACGACACGGTGGACGAAAGTATAATTGATAAATTTATTATTGATTATTCTATAATAAATTAGTTTGCGAATTATTATAATTATGTCTCATAGTTTGTTGGAACTGCAAAGGATTTCATGCGGCAAGTAGACGCTTATCTCAACATTGTACATGATTCAGTTCTCCTAAGATACAGCGTGTCTCAAAAGTAGCACGTCAAACTGACACCGGAGGCAGACTTGATTCAGGCGCATCGAATAAGCCTAATATGACCTCAGTAAAAATCGCATCGGTTTCGAGATATCGTCAGTTTAATTTTATTTTAATTCCACATTTTTTAACATTGGTAGTGCCGGCGTTTTCTTGGATAGCTTTCTCTTTTAGTTTTTTACACGTGTAAATCAGCTATCGAAGTGAATTTATAAAAATACTAGAGTTTACCCCCGTCGAAAACAATGTCTTTTTAGTGTGTATGATTTGAATTTAATAAAATAATTCGTAACTTCATTTCAAATTTTAATTCCATGTTTAACTTGAAATATTTAACTCGTTATATATAAATTTTACGTATAAAAACAAATAATTTTTCATATAAACTGAATAAAAAAATCATTTTTTTTTCAATAAAATATAAATTTCTTTCAATTTATTTATTATTTGACCAACTTTTTTTTAAAATTAAGGACTTATTTTCGATTTGTAAATTAGGTACCAAAATTAGCACATGTACAAAATTTCTACTTTCTAGCACAATTTTTACTCTCGGCAAAAACTGCCCCGTGCCCAAAAATAAAATTTTGAATTTTGTTTTATTAATAATATACTTAATTATTCCACAATCCAAAATATGAACTTTCTTCAAAATTCCTTATCGGGCTCCCGAATTTATTCATAGCCCCTTTCTCCAATTTTTAAATTTCTAATTTTTGAAAAATGTCAGCATTGAACACCGTCATACACATGTAAATTTCAACTTTCTATCTTCTACGAATTAAAAGTTATACAGGAAAAAGTGATTTTTTTCCCCCTGCTTTTCCAAAATTACGGGTTTCCTAGGGATTTCAGAGAAAAACTCGAGGACGCCTTTAGACTTAGAATTTTTTCTTCTACGAAATAGGAAATTTTCAAAAAACCATTTATAATTAAACAAAGTAACAAAGAAATTCGAAAAATATTGTGATCCTAGCTCAAAGATACAGTAAATAGGCGTTAACGCTTCCCGCCTTAGGTCACAATACCTCTTCGTAAAGTATATTGAGTGTAGACAGTTTAGAATTTGTCTTTCTACGATAAATACAGGGTATTATCGGGAGTAAAGCAGGCAGACCTATGGGCACCATTATACTTGGAGAATTTATGACCCATCCACGTTGTAAAAAGTTTGCTTGACGACCCTCCAAAAGCAGCTTGAAGGGGATGAGCAGCATCATGCAGCATGCACCCTGCGGCACGTAAATAATGAATCTCCTGGCTCGACAGCAGGGAATACCGGGATACAGTGCACACCGATGCCAACCCATAGCAAGAAAACCACTCCCGGCTACGAGAGCTCTTCCGGAGGCCAACGAGGCCAGCACGGAACAAGTGTTTTGTTCTCAAAAGTATACTCGTAGATACATGGAGGAACAATATACAAAATCCTCACGTTTTGTTTTCACAATGGATCTCATTTTCCGAGTAAATTGTTTTTCACCGGTACAGAGTGAACCATAATAATTAAATCATTGCTATTTAAAAAAATGTATCGAGTTCCGCAGGGCAGTGTTCTTGGCCCAACATTGTATACTAGAGACCTACCCACTAATAACCAGACAACAACAGCAACTTTTGCAGATGACACAACAACTTTGGCTATTTATGAAACTCCAGATGTTGCATCACAGCAAGTATAAGTATCCTAGACGAGACTCAAAACTGGCTAAAGAAGTAACGAATTAAAGCAAACGAGACGAAGTAAACTCATGTTACCTTGTGTAGCAACACATGTCCCCACATGTTCACAATGTGAAGAGGCTAAATACCTACGCATGCATTTAGATCGGCGCCTAACCCTAGAAGAAGCACATCACGGAAAACCTTAAGCAACTACATCTCAAGTGCAGAAAGTTACACTGGGTTATTGAACACAATCGCATCTATTCAATAGCAGCAAACTAATGATTTACAAAATGACACTGAAATCTGTCTGGACTTACGGCATTGAACTCTGGGGAATATCTAGTGTTTCAAACATAGAAATACTAGAAAGATTTCAGTCAAGGACAGTAAAGACCATTATGGATATCCCGTGGTTCATAAGCAACAAATTCATCAACCAAGACTTCGGCATTAAAACTGTGAAAGAAGAAATTAACAAATTCAGCCAAATATGTAGCGGCTAAACAATCATACAAAATATCTTGCTGTACATTTACTAGATACATATACGTCTCACAGCCCAAGGTCCGAGAAGAGTGTTATCACTTATCTCGAGACTGAGGGTACACCATACAGGAGCATTGGCACATCTTAAAAGAAATCACTTGGTAGAAGAAGATATGTGCAATTGTGGAGAAGGGATAGCAGATCCAGAACATTTGATCTTCCAATATACAGAAACGAAGGCCTGCAGAAATAATTTGTACAGAGTTTTGATAAAAAAATGGAGTGGTGTTGCCAACGAGTATGCAGGAACTACTAAAATATCTGAGGTGGCCAGTGTGCTTAGTCATAGACAGGTTATGGCACATAGCGGAGTTAAAAGTTTAGGTAGTAATAATAATAATGAAATGTAAATAAAATGGAGCAAGAAGTGCGAAAAAAGGACCGTGGTCCTAAGAAGCCCGTAAAGTATTAATAAAAAAAATATACATACGTCTCACTTTAAAAGACTAAAAAGACACAGTGTGTTAAAGCTACCACAATGTATCTAATTGTCATTCATAGATATAGCCGTCACTGGACGACTATTTCTTAGCTAGGTTAATTTTCATTTTTAGCATAGGTACTTATTGTTCATACATATTGTAACAGTTTGTAACGTGGCATATTATAACAAAATTTAAAAAAAAATTTAAAAATATTTATTACACTTGCTTAAATCAAATATATTTTACATAATATTGTCTTTGCAGTAACAATAGTTCTTCACAGATGGCGATTGCACGCAAGACGTTTCATCTCCGAAAACACTTAGTCTTGATATCGGTCCTCCCAATTCAAACGTCGTACCACGGTCTTCCACTGTGGCTTGAAATACGGCCGCCCCTGGCCTAGTTTGTATCGTCATTGTATAGAAAAATAAATTATTAGAAATATTTTTGGCAACAGGTTTCACTGCAGACGCGGCAATTATGCTATATATACCCAGAACGTGACAATCTTTATAGGGAGTAACTATATCGTTTATTTCTTTCAAGATAAATTCAGCAGCGTTGTTGTACCGATGGGAATTCCAAACTACAGCTGTTTTATCGTAGCATGTGCACCAATGGTGGTCTATGCCAGCATCTTCACAAGTTCTTTCTTCAGGAATCCGCAGAAAATGGCTAACTCCACGTGGACGACGTGCGCGTTTCTTCAATTGTGCAGCCCGACGATTCAACTGCTTTTGAGATATGCTTTCACTACAGTTAACCAAATCCTTCAACGTCTCATGCAAATCGAACGGAGTGGTGAGGCGACGTGAGTTAATCTTCAAATTTAGCATAGCATCAGGATATAACTCTTGAAAGTATTTTGGGAACACAAAATATAAAAATGGTTGACGATTTTCCAATACGCCTCTGTAATGATGAAGAAACGAGGAGAATCGGAATCCATGGTCACTCATAAATATCAACACGGTGTCGTTCAAAGCTCCTAGATCATATAGGGTTCGCAAATGAGCATAATAGTGATTATCCATCAAAGCAGCTCGACCCATGCTGTCGTAACTAAAACTACTCTCCCAAAACACTCCGAAGTATAAATAATGTTTCAGAGATTCAACAAACTTCTCTGTGTAGTCCAGCAATGTGTCATAGATCAGCCTAGCGCCCACGCAAACAGGTCGCCCGTATCCGAATCCGTACAAAGTCTGCCCAGTGTCTTTCTGTGACGCGTAGTTGAACCTAGAGGAGCTGTAATCCGTAGCGTTCTTTTGAAACGAATTCATATTTGGTCCAAACATGCCGGTGATGCCATCATCCTCAGTGTACGCTGTATAATAACCTTGAGATTTGTAATCATCCCAAATAAATTTACAAAAATCTAAGTAACTGTCAGGTAGTAACACACAGTCCTTCGTAAATTCCGAAACCGTTTGTCCTGTCCAAGCCGGAATAAGATTAGCGAATGTGTCATCCCCAACTTTGTTATACCCCATCATTTCGATCGCTCCTAATGTCCTTAACAAATAGGTGTGAGTCTTGATCATGCTCCTGCGAAAATTTTGTCTGGATACTGAGTCTATACCTAAAACTAAGACGTTAAGTCTGTTACTCGTGTTGTTCCTCAATTTCGCTGAGGAATTTGCCCTTATTGGAACAAATGAATGATAATCTTGATAAAAAAGAACTCCTCTGTGCGTGCAATTGACTCGAATAAATTCTAGTGATACCTTTTCCTTTTTCCAAAATGATCTACATGGTCCTCTAAATTGATATCCGTAATTCTTCGATGCATTCGACACGTGGATGAACTCCTCGAAACAACAGTGAACATCCCGACTACCCTTAAACCCGTAGAATGGCAGCACTTGTTCGTCCACCCAAATGTATGACGCATCTGACTGCACCAAGTGCTCCGTTTGACTTTTGTAGTCGCACACGACTGGATCTTCATCCACCAAGGGAATTGAAGGAAGAGCGACCATGTGACACCTGGATGTGTTTACGTAGAAGAGTTCTTGCTTGTCCGGCTCCGTTGTGTACGCCAGGAAGATAATGGACAGAGAGATTATCGCTACGAATATAGGGATCAATCTCCTGTTACAGGACGTGCGGTCAAATAAACAATTTTCATCGTCCATTGTTGATAAATCTTTTCAATTGCAATAAACCTTTTTGATATTAAGAGAGTTATTGTATTAACGACAGATTTTGTATTAGACCGCTTAATTTATTTGGTTTTGATTTCTAATAAATGTTGGAACAAATACTACATGCCAAGCTACTAGATCGTAGCCAAAACAAAATTAGATTACTACTACTACCAACTACTACTGTTTATTCTAATGAGAACTAATTTCATTCGTTAAGTAATGTGAACTTGCAATATCGGGAGCACGACTTTATAAAGTTAAAAAAAAACTTAACTATACAACGGGGTCGGCGCACGAAGTGTTACCAATTAAAAATGCTGTAATTTTGTCAATTTTGGTTTCTATTATTTAAAAACTTCAGTGTATCGTAAAAACATTTCAAATTAAAAAAAAAATGTTATTTTTTGACGTAGCCACCTTTAGTGCGGATAATAGCATCGAGTCTGTCCGGGAAAGCCTCACACACTGCACAAATGTGGTCTGATGGTCGATTCTTGGCGAAAAGCAATCTTTAAGGTGTCGACCGTCTCATATTTTTTAGTTGATACTTTGCCCACCAGAATGGACCATATGAAAAAATTCATTGGGTTTAAGTCCAAGGAATATGATGGCCATTGTTGTGAAGAAATGAAGGTGGGAACTTTTCTTGTAAAAAGCGCTTTGTGTCACGAGCCTTATGTGAAGGTGCCGAGTCTTGTTGAAACATCCAATGGTTTTTACCGGATTGTTTGCGTGCCCAAGGTGACAAAGAATCATTTAAAATCTTTTCACGATAGATTTGTTGATTTACCCTTACGCCCTGTTCAAACGAGTGGTGAACGTATTAAGCTATTATATAAGCAAAAAAAATCAATTAACCAGGTGAGAATCCATTTAATTAGGAATTGAAAAATTCATTTTCAAGGGTATAGTCTAAATCTTTGTTTGTCCTTCATATATTTCGTATTTTGTATTTCGTATTGCTGAGAGATAAACTTTTTGCATTGTCGGTATGTCCAGTACCTCCTTAAAGGATTTGCTTTTATTATTGCTTATGGAAATAATTCATATACCTCGAGAATAAACGAGATAGGTATATAATTTCAATTTTAATTTCAATTTCGAGTTTTTACCAATTTCGTGATTTGAGCGTCAATGTTGAGGTAAACGTTATGATATTTAGAAATATCAACATTTACGAAAAATCATCGAAATTGGAGTAAGATTGACCAGTTTCCAAGGAGATGTAAGTTTTTACTCAGTTTTTGTACTTTTTGTGATTATCTTAGAAATGGTAAATAAAAAACGAACCCTAAGAAAATCGTTGTATATACGTATAGCACCACAGTAACGCAGAACGCAAAACGCAACATGAAAAAGCAATAAAATCCAAGCAACTTTATCAAAATATTTTCCAGACTGTTTTTGTTATTTTTAACTGATTCAAAAAACGCAATGTGGGTATACTCGTATGTACAAAAAAATTCAAAACTCTTTGAACGAAACAAAGAGCGGCCCAGTAGCGGTTCATTCAGGCTACGGAGTGGAGTATCGTAGAACGTACCGTAAACGACGAGGGTTGGTTTTCACGCAACCCTCACCCATCTAACTTCCTTCTCGTCACCCCTTTTACTCTTTACCCGTTACATCATAACTACCATGGAATAATATCAGAAGTGGTCCTAGCAGGGTACAGAGAAAGGAAATCCGTGTGGCTTACCGAATACGTCCGGATATACCCGAATGGAGTTCGATCCGGTGGCGTCCGACGTCGTCTACCGAAGTGACAGTAGTGTAAAATTATGTTTTGAAGTATGCACTTGGGCTGGCGCTTGTTAGCTTTTGTTTTAAATAATTTAATAACAATATTATATTGAAAACATTTCTTATTTTATTATTTAAAACTTTACAGTGCAATACAGCTTTTATTAAGCAGCAGCGTCATGAAACGTCGACTCACCATTAGAACTACAAGCATAGTAGGAGGTTATCGGTAGATAATGTAATAGTTAGATACAAGTATATTACCATTCTTGAATCGGCATAACATAACATAAGCAAGTTTGTCAAAGACGGAGTTAATGTCTTGCTGAGGATATACTTCAAGAATAAACCAGAAATTGTTCGTATTTCACATAAGTCATCGACACAATAACGCTTGTGTCGTCCTAAGTAACTATTCACGATAACATAGAAATAAAAAAACTAAAAAAAACAACTATCCAAGAAAACGCTAGCATTAACAATATTAAAAATTGGAGAATTTAAAAAAAAAATTTTAACTGCCGATATCTCGAAAACCATACTACTTTTATTATTATATATTCTATGCATCTGAGACAAGTCTACCTCCAGTGACAGTTTGACGTGTCACTTTTGAGACACCTTTTATATATGACTTAAATTCAATAATTTTAATTTCACTTGAAATTATAATTCGTTTTCTAAAATAAAATGTTGGCTTGAATGTAATTGTAATTAATTTTTTTGCAGAATTTGTTCTTAATGACAGTTCTCATTTCATAAACAAAATAAAAAATATTTTTAATTTTCATAATTTTGGCATCATTTGACCAACCTATCTTTTTTTATTTTATTAGGAAATTAGGTAACACAGATTAGCTTAAAACCAAAATTTAAACAATCTAGCTTACTTTCAACTTTCTACCAAATATGGAATAAAGGTTATATAGTAAAAAATGCCAAATTTTAGTGTCATGCAACGTTGACTACTATAGAGATAAGAAAATAAACATACGCCTGGAACATAATAATATATTACACATATATTTTATTTGGAAGTGTTGGTCTTACTACATAACATTATTTTAAGAAACTGTTACCCAGAGGAAATGTACTTTGGTTAATTCATTTCCCCCCTCTATCTCTGTCAAGATTACATTAATACATATGCTAAATTAAAGACTTTACTATCGTGATCTTCTGGTGACCTCTCGGAGCATTCGTCCGAGCGCTTCTCATTCACTTGTACTATATTGTATGTAAATTGGAGATTTAAAAAAGTACTATTTTAGTCCTATCCAATATTTCGCTGTCAAGGTCTGTTGAAAATTGGATGTGAAAAATGTACACTATTAATCCATTTTTCACTCTGTCCTCCGAAGAGAACCCTGTGTCTCTGCTAAGGCTATATTATATGCTTAGTTAAACCATTTTTTCCGTCCTGCTAAAGTTTTGATTAACTGAAAAAGGGCACCTATACTCACCTGTCCTATTTACTTCTACTACTGGATGGAAATTTGAGATTTCAAAGAAATATTTGGTTAAGTTCAATATTTTATTTCACGCTCTGAAAGCTTGATATACTTTGATTATGGGCTCAGCTTCAGAGCGCTATATTTTTTATAAATTTTTTATTTTTACAGTTTTCCAGAAAAACATTTTACAAGCCATTTTCGGAACACAGCAAATTTCTTTTCCTTCATTTTCTCATACCTTAAATTATTAATTAGTCGGTATTTGCATTGTGAATAAGTCTTTGGGCACTCGCCTATTGAGTCTATTACATATTTTAGACTTTAGTAAACTGGTAGCAAGTAAATTCAGATGAATTTGCAGTCGTTTCCGGTATTTTCCGCTTCGTATCGGTATAAGGTCTCTGACTGACTGGATCTACTACTCACAAGCCATTGACATCAAATTTATTTAATATCATTAGGTTAATAGAAAAATTCTTGTAAAAAATATCAACACTTGAAAAACTTTGTAACCGCCATTTTTAAGCTGCCATAGAAAAAGCTACCACCGACAAACTACCATTGATTCTTATGGGGTTTCGTATAAAAAGTGCACCACACATAAACTATTTAATGATTACGAACATTATAATAGTAAGAAGAACGTGATAGAATTTTTGTATATACTTAACATAGATATTCTACAGCATTACTTTAAAACTAATATAAAATCCAAATAGAAAACTTTTGAGTATTTCTTCCGCGCTTTTAGTGCTGCAAAGAAGCTTAATGAATATTTAACTAATATCCAACATCCTTTACCCCTTACCTCCCACTATCCCTTTGTATTTTACAAGTAGATACCAATCTCATCTTGTAACACAGGTTCGATTATTTCATGAATGGATCAATCGCCTTGTGGCTTCGTTGTTCCTGTAAATTAGTGTAATGCTGAGGCAGGAAATTAGGGCACGTGCATTGTAAAAGCTGCTCTAGCGGATAGAAGAAGAACTAAACAAAGTAATGGAAATTTATGTGATAACATCACCGTAGTACGGAGCTAGCGAGCTGATTTGTGTAATTCGAGGTACAAAAGTGTTTAAAATAAACCATGCTTAAGAAATATTACCATATAAGAAACATACCATATATTTTATATCGAGATTAAAATTCAACTAAAACAAAGAAACGTCCTGTTTATTCTCTAATAAAACCAGTTCTCTATAGAATTTCATAAAATTTAAATATGATGTTAATATAAGTGTCCTTAATTTAACTAAGTTTTGTCAGCTGTGAAACGATTTATTAATAGGTTTTGAAAAATATAAAAAGGCATCGTTTTAACGTATACTTTAAGAACGATTCTTCTGATGTGTTGTATAGGAATAAATTAGGAAATCTTCGATTGTTTAAATCTTCGTTTTTTGGATTGTTTAACCAGTTAGTAATATATATTGACCACAATTTTTCAAATATTTCTGATTTTTTTTGCGTTGATTTTTAAAAAAACTTGCCCTATATGAGTGAAAGTGGCCTGAAAGTAAAAATCTTTCAAAATATTAGCGAAAAAAATAATTTAGATTAATTTTTGTGTAAAAACTACAGGTGTTCTGCGATTTTTAATTTGTGTGGTGAATAGCAGTCGTTAGATTGTCGATACAAAAAAAAAATCAGAAATATTTAAAAAATTGTGGTCATTATAGATAAATGTAGTGTATGTAATTTTTGTGGTGATCTACCTTAAATATTAATTATCATTTATTTTACAAGACTTATTTTCCCGGGTGTCCAATAAACAGAAGCCAATAACAATATGACGCAATGTTTAATCTATTAATATGCTAACGACCAGGGTGACGCAATTGTTTAATTACCTAAGGGAGGCTAGTTGATTTTAACATTTTGTTATGTTCAATAAATTTTAATATATAAACCAGCGTCTCCAATATAAGTTAAAAATTATTTTTATTTTTGCATTAAACTACTTACGCAATAAAATGTATGTTACCACTATACATATCGAATTTATAATTTTACGTAACGGGCTATTGGAACTAAGATAAACTTGCTATAAAATCAACGTTTGTTGCAAAAATCGATGTGATTTTTTTCTTTGGGATTACCTTAAGTTAAATTTGTACGATAATATCCTACAAACTGTAACGGAGTTTAGGAAAAACGTCACATCAAATATTGCGTCGATTTCCAGACCTCTTCTTTCGAAAGATACTTACATCTGAGATTCAAGGAATGTTGTCAGCGCAACGGGCGTCACCTTAACGATGTTATTATTTTTAAATAAAAATTTGTTTCTTTGCAAAATAATTATTACCTATAAACAATTTTAAAACAACTGTTTTCTCTGTTTTTAGTAGCTTAAAATAGTTGAATCTTTATGAGACACCCTGTACAAAAATAAACAACATACGTATTGTAGATATATGAAATATCACTTACCGAAATATCACCTATAGCTCCTTTAGTATCATTTATGTTGAAACCTGAAAAATAAATAAGAATAAATTTAAAAAAATGAATTTTGTATGTTTCCGAATTTTACGACATTCTGGTCATTGAAATCGGAGAAAATGTACCGACTTTGACTTCAAATCCGTGCAGTTAGAAATTCAATTTTTATTAATTTTACTATAAGATTTAAATACTACTATGTCTCTGGGTTCGATCCCTGAACCAGAGTTACATTATCTGGGTTTGGTTACAATCAAATTTAATTGATTTAAAGAAGAAATAGATTATATTTGAAAGAATAGAAGTTATGCACTGAGAGGACCTAATTAGCAGTATGCAATTGGTGAACATGTGGAGAAGTGATACACAGTAATAAAGAAAAGTCCAAATAGAAGAAAGAATCAGAAACTGTAATGCGTGACATCATAATGGAGGCGATGTAAAAATAAATAAAATTTATAAATCTGTGATGAGTTTGTAATAGATACGCTTTGGCCAAAATGGAATCTGACGATGCGGGCATTGTTTTAGTATTTATGTTTTATGTTATGAGTACACAAAGTTAGATTCATTTGAATTTAAATATCAACTGAAATCTTTATATACCATACATGTGGAAAGATTATTAATTAGTTAGTCATAAGTTTCTGTATTGTTATAATGTTCTTTAGATTAATGAACTTTGCTTTTTTGTACTATAGCTTCTGTAAATCTATTTTAGTGTAAAAATTTGTTATTTATTTAGTATAGGTAATATTTCAAGGTAGTATTTTAAAAGGTTTCAGTGGAAAGCAAGTATTAAACATTAATTTGAAATACCAAGGTTTATAAGGGTCAGAATAAAATTAACTATATCTAGAAATAACGATTAGATATATTTGGTTAGTGATATTTCTTTAGAATAAGGTTTTTTTTGTAATCTAGAACAAATATTAATTTTAGGTGATCTTTAGCCATTTTTGAATCCATCTCCTTTTATAAGTATAGCTGTATTGGAGTAAAGACGTGTGTTAATAAATGCATGCAATATTCATATTTGTATATCAATAATTTGCTTTTATTTTTTAATTAATGTTAGATTTAAGATTTCTTTGTCTTAATTCATTTATATTTTATGCCTAGTTGTTTCATATACACTGCTCTCTGTAAGCAAACGATAATTCTTATATAAACATCTTTTGTTTATATAAGTCACTTCTCTAGACTTCGACACTACGCATTTGGTCCTAATTCGTTCCTATCGCTTCAACACTCAAACCTACAGCACGCTTAACCTTTTGGTGCATATACATAAATTAATAAATACACATATTTTTGCTTATAACTTAAACCGCGAGTTACATTTACCTAGTGTCGTAACTACTATTCTTATTAACTAAAATATTTAATCAATTTATATGTAAATTAATAGTGTAGTTTAAAATAAATGTAATCTAAAAAGGTTCTGATGTTTTGCTGTGTCTTTTGATATAAATAAAAAATTGCTATTAATTAGTTAATAGCTAAAAGGTCCTTCATAATTAAATTGTGCGCCCATTAAGCTATTGAAAGGAACTGAGCGACATTTGCCGTTCGAGAACTTGGATACCGCCGACAGATCACAGATACGCCTTAGCAGCTTATAGATCTCTATAAGGTCCAAACTCCACAACCAACGTGTTCTGTAGCTGGAATTAACTGATAATTTAAAGCAATTTTTTTAAGTCTACCTATATTTCTTTCTTCTTATTATACACACTCCAGTTCGATACTTTTTCACAAACGCCACAGCTCTGTTTTAACTTTAACACTAAAAACAAGTACATATATGTAACTTACTAATTCGACTGCAATTCTAATTCTGATCAGATACAATTCATTTATCGCATAACAATAGAGATTGGTGGATAACGAAATAGGATAGCTATGCAATAAACCAGCTAGATGCACAACTAAATACCTGGGCGTGGATGTACTTCGGTCACTCTGTCTGTAGTGTGCATTCATTTGCACTTACAGATAAAAGGTTGAATAAATATTTAGTGCGAATAAATTGACAACACCGGACATTTAACACGAATATGTCATTATACCGCCAGATGTCATTCGGTGCAGCGTGAAATCAATACTGAAACTCTCCTCACCTCCCACTTCCCACTTCCCACTTCTCATCCTTTTCCACATCAGGTGGATTTGAGAGAGACAACACTATGAGGTGTTGAATACCCATATGCATTACCTATGTTATTATAATTAATTAATTAAATTTAGAACGAGGCTAAGTTCATTATATTACAATTTGGACCACACAAAAATAAACGCATAATTCACCAAAATAATAATAGCTATTAAAAACGAGATATTAAAAAACAATAAACAATAGAAAAACACATCAGTGAATCTAGCAGTCCAGCCGTAGCAGTCTGCTTCGTACTAGTGATTAAAAAGTTACCATTTCGCGATCTGATCAAAACTATTGGTTATTTCATTTCAATATTATGTCCTTAATGTCTCTGCAAAGTTTCGTTTCGAAAAAGATGGGGAAAATTAGGGCTTCAGATAAGGCGAGAGTTTCAAAAATCTCGCTTCGTTCTCGTTAGTTTAGAAAAAAATAGGTATTGTTTTAGTCTCGTTCTCGTCTCGTCTCGTTAAATCTCATTATTGTGAGAGCTTACTCCTAAGATAGACATAAACAAAGTCATCCATTATATTATTACGGCTAATTATTTTTTTTATTCTAAATTTTTCACACACTAAGCATATCGCTTTTTTCTCACTATTAATTGTATCAAATTTAAAAGAAAATTTAAGCTAGATCAATTTCACTTAATGCATCATCACTTTCATCTAATCTCGACCTTTTTGTCAAGTTGGCACTACTAACACCTACGCTCAACAACATTTTACGTTTCCGTTCGGCTACAAAATGTTGTAAAAGACAAAATTATAAAATAATATATTTTACAGATGTTTGTTTACCAGATTTTATATTTGGTAAATGTGCGACAATGTAATTACGTAAATGTAAAAAAAGGTTAAACGTTTATGATGCTGTTAGTTTATTTTTCTAGCAATTTTTTTTTTTAAATAACGTCAACGAGACCAGAATCGAGACTCTCGGGTTTCGCCGTACGTGGTCTCGATATCGTCTCAATAGTTTTCAGAAATGTCTCGCTTAAGAGTAGTAAGACAAGTCTCGTGCTCGTGTGAAGCACTAGGGAAAATTAATTTTTATTTCAGAATATATATATCCTGTGAATACGTAAGTTGAATACTTCAAAATAGTTATACACATACTAATACATGACTACGAATGTTCATTTCTGTTATTATATTCTGTAATTGTTTACCGATAACCAATAGTGTCGATCAGACCGCGAACTGCTAATTTTTTTACCCAACTAGCACGAGGCAGAATGCTACGGCTAGACTGCCAGATTCACTGACGTCTTAATATAGATAATAATAAAGTCTTGTTACTATGAACGTGTTGAATAAGAAAAAATAAGATTGATTAGTTATGACTTATACTTATTTTTTCAGCGGTGGAAATATTTAATTTTTTCACCGCTCGAATAAAGTCGCTGTATTTAAAATAACTAAAGTGGTATTCTGTATGCAAAATTTTCCATCGCCCTTATAATATACAGCGTTGAAAAAGTATAGTGACGTATTTTAAGACGTCATCAATTTTAAAAATATTTGACCAATCACAGCATTCAGAATATTCAAATATTTAAAAATTCAAACACTTGACAAATACGAATACATGTCAATTGTTCAAGTCAATTGACAAGCAACATAACCATATCACTTTCTGATATATTTATATTTGTATATTCATATGACTATATACATATACTGTGTATTAAAAAATTTGTACTGAAATTCGAATTATAATTCAAATTGTTTGACAGTTCCGGCGACAGAAATAAAATCGATGGAAATTTGTTACAGAATACCAAATAAAAAATCATCGGTTTTGTGACGTCATTTTACAGCGATGAAATTTTTTCACCGGTGGAAATACTTTACAGAATAAGGCCCTTAATATACTTAACTATCCTAATTGCAGTTCCGTGACGCCAAAATATGATTAAAAATGAAACGACAAAACGGAAATTTAAATTTCAAAGAATTATATCTACCCGTTAACTTTCTGATATTTAAAAAAATAAAAAAGCCAACAGACATAATACTAGCAAAACTTCAATAAAAATTTAAAAGTCCAACTTCAGAGTTCACAAGTCCATTCATTGTTTGCAAGATATTTTGTATGTATACTGTACAAAAAATGTTTTAGACACCTCTTTCTTCGCACACTGCAAGCGTATTTAAGCGATGGCGAATTCGGGTGCAAATCGGCGTCTTGACTGAGCGGCCAGGACTCTCAAAGAAAGCCGACTCCTGTGTTAATTGCATGTAACGCTTGCAGTGTGCGACAGGCCTAAGGCTGTACTGCGAAAATATGCCGAAATAAATCTGTAATTTAGTAATACATTGAATCATATATTCACGCAGGTATTGATTTGAAAGTCGCGATTTTGTATCAATTATTTTACAGTGTACTTAGTTATTTGTTTAAAGCTTAGTTTCTTAACGAACAATAAGACGGTCACCTTAAGAACTGACACAAAAATCATTTTGTTAATAAGTGTTGAATCAGCTTGGGCATTTACATTTTTCATATGTAATAATCAATTACATATTTTTTTATAGTGTAACACGCAGGAAAACCTAATATTACCGAACTTCATCATTGATGTGTTTTTTCCAATAATTCTGCGTCATTTCCGACTCCGACATTTTCCCATTTACTGGGGCGTATCGCGTACTCTACATCATTAACCTAATCGACTTGTTCGCTGTATTAGCGTTATCGGTCGTTATCATTTGTTTACTCATTGTCAAATATATATCTGGTTCGCTTTGATGAATCGCGTTATTACAAATTATCGTCGGCTATCGCACACATTATAATACCCCCCCCACCACCCTCTCATTCAATACCCGTTACCCCACCACCCGCAGGGGATTGCCATATGGATAATGTGAGGTACTACAGCGCAGTCTATTAGAGCAACTGTTAAAAGTAAATTAAAAGTTTATCGATATTTATGAAAGAACTGTTTTCGCTAGAGGTTAATGTAGGTCTTAATTCTTAAAGGCCCTATACACGCTCAAGTTGTATTGGTAACTGGCTCGGCCAACATGCTTGAGCGATAAACATAGTTGGTGGTTGACATGCTCGACAGCATGTTGGTGATTGATAGTTTAGTTCTGTTGTAATTATAGTAAATAATTACTATATTTGTATTCACCGCTCATTATAAATATATGAACTGTAATAATAAAGTAAGATACCACCGAAGTATCAGTACAAGGATATGAGCCATCTGTATTTGGTAACACTAACAAAAGTACCGAGAGTACTTCGTAATGTCACATGTAGTAATACAGTGCTTGTTTTGACGTTGAACTGTATGGAACGCTCTGAGAACCTAGTGCAGATACGACATATTTAATACACATTATTGAAATATATTCTTAGTAAATATAATTCAATAAATAAATGTCTAATTGCCCTAGCGTTGCATTGACTGTAATATCGGTATACTGAAGCAGATTTTCAAGAGAACTAACAGTGAGCGATTTTATTACCATTACGATTTCTAAGATCTGATTGCGAATAAAAATCCCCCAAAATTTGTACAGTCTTGCTATCAGATCAGATCTGATCGGTGGTGCTAAGAAGAAAAAAAAAGATATACTCGTTATCGTATGTAGAAGATGTAGTTATGATGGCGAAAGACTAAAGAGGAAATGAGAGAGATGTTAGAAAAGATAAAAAGATATTTGGAAAAGAAAAAAAATGAACTGAATGAAGGCAACACTATTGCTGTTTCAGAAAAAGGCTGGTAAGAAAACAGGAGGAGGATGCTAGTGGAAGAAGAAAGAGATAGAAGAGGTATAAGAAATCACATACTTAGGATACGAATTTAGTAGACATAACGACGACGGAGAGTGAAAGCAGGTACTTAAAGGTTCAACAACAGTTTAGGATGAAGAAGATAGATAAAGCACAATATAATACAAAAAGATACGATTAGTTATAGATGAAAATAATGCCGAAGTTCCTATAAAAACAAGGAGGTAAAGAAACGAGGATGATGGGGAGGTTTAGACTAGGGAATGAAGAAAGAGGAAGTAGATATTGGAGTGCAGAAAAAGAGAAACTATGTAGGATGTGTTGCAAGGAGGAGAAAAAATTAGAGTGCGTTAAGAATAGGTGCAAGGAAGAATGTGGAAAGTGAAGTAGAACTGATAGAAATCCTGCAGGTGAAGAAGGAGGGTATACAAGTAAGGGAAGGGATATATAAAGGACAAGGGAGTGAAGCTTGATTTGTAGTTTAATGAGTGTCTAATAGTTTAAGTAAGAAAAAGAAACGTAGTCAGATAATTTAAGGCGAAAGAATGTATTTTCTAAGAACACATATGTTAAATTAAAAAATTCTATATATTTTTTTTTTTTTTATTTTATTTAACGTCGGCCTATTTCCGATGCTGAGTCCTATCACCGACGACCTCCTTCAATGTTGGCAGTATTTATGGTGTCGTGGCCTCATATATGTGGGCTACACCACTGCCTATTAACTGTACGATTATGTATGACCATAATCAATATAAGTTCAGAATAACCAAACCCAGAAAATATATATCTGGTCCGGGGATCGAAACCGAAAACACAGCAGTCGGCGTCAAGCATCAATGCTCTCGCCCACTGTGTCGTCAATAAATTCTATACATATGTATGTACATACACATACAATAAACGAACAGTTTGTCTGAATCTGATCCTAATTGAATATCTGATTGTATAAGAGACACAGTATCATGCACATTATTTATCTGTAGCTTTAAGATCGAGCAGGAAATAAATTCTTTTATATTTTACTAGATAAAAAAATGTATACTTAAAATCTGTAACCTAATAAAAAACAAACAGAACGGCGTTCGGCGATTGAACAGGTTCGAACATGTTTTAATATACTCGTACGTAGTTAAAGTCTCAACAAGTTACTGTTCGAGTATCTATTTTCATCCAATAGTTTACCGTCCTTTATAGCTACTCATAGCTTCAGCTAGCTTGAAGCGAGAATTGCACCGGTTGGCACTTTGCCAAGCTATCGAGTGTACTACTGCTAGGTACAACTGATGACTAAACGAACCAGGCGTATTAATAAATAAACATTAAAAATCTACAAATCCACGTCACAATTTAAAATCATTTAATTAAAAATTTAATAATCACTTGCCGAGATAAAAAATATAAAACTTCAATATTTAATTAAATGTACCAGATTGAAAATGCACGGCTATTATGTTTTCTACCCCAACAGCGCACGTGGGAAACAATGCAAAATGTTAAATATGCTTTTTGAAGTGCAACTATAATAAATAATGGAGAATAATAGACTATAATTAATATTTAAAAGTAATTATGGCTTTTGTGTTTAAAATTAAATATTCTATATAATAAATTATATCGAAAATAATTTACAATCAATAATTTAGTACATCATCATCATTATCATTAGCATAGAAAAAATATAGCTGTGAAAAATTATACGAAATTAGCACAAAAGTTTACACACTTCTGTACATATACCTCTGCGATATAAACAAGGTTCTTTATTTGAGACGTCAAAAGTGCTAAACAGTTGTAAAATACTCGTAGTTATAAATTGTTTTGTGTGTTATTAAATAAAGTCTGTAAAAAGTGTAATCCTTCTGTTTATTTTAATTGTGGCTATTCTTGATTATTATGTTACAGCACAGTATATTGAAAATAATTACTCCGCTCGGTAATTAACAGAGCCCAAGTTGCAGGCGTGATACAACACATATTTCGAAGGTTCGAGAATCCGGCTCCCTTACTTTATGCCCTCGCTCGCATCTACAAATTTGTATATTTGGCGTCTAAAGCGTTAAACGAAGATGAAGGTGAACGTTTGATTCAAATGCTTGCTTCCAACGTGTGAGTCAAATATTGGAGGAATGACATGGCCAGTTTTCAACTACATGGTGGAACGTATGTTTGATCCGACATTTTATAAACTTGTTGGAATTATTGACAGTGACACTGTTTACCAAAAACTTTCAAGTAAATAAAGAACTTTCAAATATAAAACCTTCCAATGTTGAACGATTCGTGCAGCAATGCATGAAATGTGGATCAAATGTGTGGTGTGGATAAAAAAATCTGTTTTGACGCGGGTCAAAAGAACTACAACAGCCCAAACTTCTTCCAACATGAACGTTGGACACACTTAGTTCCAGCATAGGCCACACGATGCATCCAATCATCAAGCGTCCAACGTTGGAAGGCGTTCGTAGCATCATTTGGTGCCGGTTTAAGAAAGTTCAAGAGCCAAGACTCCCTTCACTCCCCTACACACCCTTACAAGTTTGAATCCTTGGTGTTAGAACCTGGAGAATAACAAAATTGTACCAATATTCATAACAATTGTTCCTCTATTAAACTAAATTATCCTGGAAACCTTTTAATTTACTACGCAATAATTATTATGCCAAAAATTATAATGACAAAAAACTGAAGTTTGTATGTACATCTAGCATATTATTTTCAAAGTTTCAGAACCAGTTTAAATTTATAACAATTAGTAGGTGGTCGTCTATTTCTTGTGACTAACAAAACAATACAAAATCCAGATGGTGTTTGCATTAGTCAATTCGTCACTCAAAGAAACGGCTATGTTGTTACCATATTGACAGATTAACAGCCATTAAAGATACACCAGAAAGTAACTAGAGAAATAACATTTACTAAATCAGCTGGTTGATTGTTCGGTTGTCAGTGTCAATCAGCTGTAAGAATAAACTATGAAGTAAAACTGCGCGTCAACTGGTTCTTGTTTGTAAACAAAGGCCAAAATAGAATACGAAAAACATTTGTTAGTCCTTGTTGCTAGCTAACATAACTATATATGTACATATGTAACGAAATTATATTTCTTTAGTTGGTAACACTGACCAGAGATATTACAACTGCATTCTGGTCAGGTGAGCTTACGGTATATATTAGTTATAGCTACTTTCATTGTAGTGTGTGCATAGTTGATATTTGGAGCTGAGAGAACTCACAGTGCATAATGCTAAGTTATTGAAATCTGAAAAAAAGAAATCCTGAAATCAAAGGAACGACAATTAAAGTTTATTATTTAAATAGTCAATTCCTTTTAATCTATTTTTATAATAACTTAATAATATGCACAGTGAGTTCTGTCGACCCCAAATATCAACTGTATTGGCCGTTATTCCTCAAACGTCATCTATGGAATCCATGAGTATATGGCCACTGTTTTACTGACAGACGAGCTTTGTACCAACTAAAGAAATATAATTTCTATATATTTATACAAGTTTTTTATATAGTCAAATGGACTGTACTTACTGTTACTTTTCGAACAGATCTCGTTATCAATTTACATAATAGAACTGGCTTTATAGTAATTAGTTTATATGTTTTTAAGAAATTTGTACTTATATAACACAGAGCAGAGCACTTAGGCAGAGAGGAGAAGAGAAGGAGGCGCAAGTATGGAAGAGGAGCTAAGGAGAAGAGATAAGGAGATACAACAACAGGAAAGAATGGGAAAAATCAAGAAAAGCAAGTACAATACAAGATATAAAAGGATTTGGGAAAGTAATATACCTCAGTACTTAATAGAAAAAGATATAGAAAACATAAGAAGGACAGCAAGGCTTAGATTGGGAAATGAGGAAAAAGGAAACAGATACTGGGAAAGTAGTGAGGAAAGAATGTGTAGAGTATGCGGAACGGAGGACGAAACACTGGAGCACATTAAGTTTGAGTGTAAGGAAAAAGTAGTGAACGAAAGGAATATTGGCCAGCTATTAAAGGAAGGCAGTGAAGGAAAGAGGTGGATGGCGGAAATAGAAAAAAGGAAAGAAAAAACAGGACCATAAATAAGCTCGTAGCTTGATTGCATAAGGAACATCAAGAGAGAGGAAGTACTAAAAGAGGCAGTGAAGGGAAGCAGGAGAAAAAAAAAGTAGCGAGGAAACAGTTAAACTTCAGTCCAGAAAAATAGAGGATTTGCGGGAAGGAGATAAGGACAAGAGGTGGATGACGGAGTTAGAGACAATAATAAAATAGTAAAGGAAGAGAGTCAAGAAGAAATAGTAAAGTAAGAGAGTCAAGAGGAAATAGTAAAGATAGAGCGTTTATGCTTGTAATAGACATAAGTGGAGAAGTGAAAACGAAGAGAGAAGGCAGGAAGGATAGTGAAAAGATAATAGAGGGTTTGTCGAGAGGAGACAAGGAAGGCAAGAGGTGATAGATGAAGATACAGGCAATAGGAGAAGCAGGAAACGGTGTGAATAAAGGAGGAGTAGGGGACATGAAGAGAGAGGATCAAGAAAAGAAGAAACAGAAATATAATGGATTTTGGATGGAGAATATATAATGGATTTTAATGTTTTTATTATATGCGATTCTAAGCCAACGGTGCTATATTTTCATGCGCAAGGCAGCCATTTTTGTTTGATCATCTTCCGTTAAGGACGTGTATTGTATTAGATTACATTGTCGAGCTCAGTAACTACAAGACAGTTAGTAATGTGCATTAGACGCCATAGGACTCTCAGGACATCCAATTATTTCCAATTGTGTTTGTAAATCTTCTTATTCAATTCAATTTTTAGTGTTCAGTTGTTTACATACTTACTAGTATTTGCAGCAGACAAAATTAAAGTTACAGAAAATAGTTTCTAAAGTAACAAGTTATAGACATTCCTTTCCTTAATAAGCAGATACTCTGACATTTTGATAAATGAACATTCGAATAACTTCGCCTTGTTCTTAGTTTAAACTTCTGATATCTACACTTTGCTGTGTGACAATTACAACGTAGCTGGGCCGGCAAAGTAATGGTTGTTTAAAGTGGAATAGAACCAGCCCCAAATGTGGGCTCTCACGATAACTTTAATTCTATCAAAGTAAAAAGTAATGTTCCGAGGGGATTGCTAGGATCTGCAGCACAAAAGGGCGGCAGATTTCCAACACAGATAGAAAATTGTCTTGCAGTGCAAGGTTAAAGCTTAAAGGCTTACACAAGCTAATTCCACGATTCACTTTCTGTCCAAGCAACGCGGGAAACTGAAAGACTAAATCAATTTTTTCAACTTTTTTTAAAGTTTTGGTAAACATTTAATATTTTACTTCAGCGAAACCTAGTCTTAATTAATCTAAAAAGTAATAAATTTTCCTTAATATCAGATAAAAAGATATTCTTTAATTCTTAAGAAGAAATTGATAAGATTTTATAATACTTAAAAGGTTTTCTTAAGAAATATTTTGAATTCTCGAAACCCATTAAAAGATAGATTTATTTTTTAAAAAGCAGTAAAATGAGAGGTCACACACAATATTGTTTACATAACAAATAACTTTTATTATGTTAGATAAACTGTGTTTTGAAGTTTCAGCAACTATGTCTCATGACTTCTATATGACACTCTCTCTCCGTCTCTATTTAAAGAAGAAACAAAGAAACGAGGAATTAAGTTTTGATAGCAATACGAAAATTTGGTTCTTCTAAGCAAGAAACTAACTTCTAACAATATCAATGTCGTCATTTGTTTTAAACAACCTCCACTTGTTTTATTAACTTGATTAAAATTGAAATTTCACTTTCTGAAACTGCAAGTTTTGTGTGCCTTGCCACTAGATTATAATTAATTCCCAGTAAACATAATTACGTGTATTTAAGGTTTATGCAACATAACAAAAGTTACCTGTTATGTAAATAATGTGACTTAATAGTTAATGTTTTGTGACATACTTTTAAGAAAAAAAATTAATCTTACATTTTGATTATTCACATAATCATAAAACTTGAAATTCCTTTCAAGGATTAAAGAACTATAAAGATAAAGTATCTTTATTTAGACTTTTTTGTATGAATTATTATCAGGCTTCGATTTAGCAAAATATTACATGATTGTAAAGTAAAACTTAAAAAGTTTAAATTATTTAATGGATATTACGGTTATTATTATTTACCGAAAAAGGCGACATCATTACCGTTGACCACGAGTACCACGAGTTCTTTGGCGTCTCCGAATTTTCCCCTAAATTTCCTGGAAACCCGTAATTTTGGAAAAACTAAAAAAAAATTTAAACTTCTCTAAAACTTTTAATTCATAAAAGATAGAAAGTTGAAATTTGGTATATGTATTACGGTGTTCAATTCTAATATTTTTTGATATTCAGAAAATGAAAAATTGGAAATGGGAGCGTTGAGAAAATTAGAGGGCCCGGTAGGAAAGTTTGGAGAAAACTCAAATTTTGGATTACTTAATAATAAAACATGTTATTAAAAAAAAAAATTCAAAAATTTTATTTGGGGGCATAGAGGGGGCGGTTTTTGCCGAGAGTAAAAATTGGGCTAGAAAGTTGAAATTTGATATATGGGCTAACTTAGGTACCTGATTTACGAATCGAAAAAAAAAAATCCCAAATTTTGAAAAAAAGTTGGTCAAATAAGAAATAAATTGAAAATATTTTATATTTTGTTGAAAAAAAAAGTTATTTTTAGTTAATTTATATGAAAAATTAGTTTATTATTGGGCGAGTTAAATATTTTATTTAATAAATTTTATTTAACAATATTACGGAGGCATTATTTGCATCGGCTCTACATCCCCTTTAGTACAGCGCCGGCTCTGCAACGACGCCATGTTGTTCACACCCCATTTTCCAGATGATATAACTTTTGGAACTAGTGTAAAAGTTTTTAAGTCTCCTAGGTAACCAAACCTTGTCATGAAACATTCCTTAAATGTAATTCTACAGTTAACTGGTGCCTATATACACAGTGAATTAAAGTTCTATCTAAATCTCTGATAGTTACACTATCACCTTATATTAATTATAAGTTTTAATTGATTTACAACTTTGTTTGTGTTTGTTCCTTGTTCTCCTCCCACACCCGTCACACCCCTCGTTTCTACAACTTCGTGTCAGACAACGTGGTTGTTACTCACGGATGAATACCTCTGTAATTCCGTTAATTGACTTAAGTACTGTATGACGAATCCAGCTTTGAAACGCTTAGAGATATTCAAATTTTTACTGAAATTTTGCGGGCAAATCTTCAGAGATACTGGGGACCTTAGTTTTCATTCTAAGTTTTAACCTAAAATGTAATTTTGAATTTGTGAAATAAAGAGGGTCATGCATTATTTTGTAATAATTACTTTCTTTATAAATTATAAATTATTGTACTTAATACAATTAATTATATTTCTTTATATTTCACAAGCTGAATTTATATTTTAAGTTAAATTAACACTAAAACTCAGTGGGTGAGAATGGGGTTTTACTACTATGAAAAACTAAACCAGATGTTTTGTTATCGTCATTGAAAGTATGATATAAATAGAAGCAGGGTTCCTTAGATCATCCATAAATTACGTCATAAAATGTCATGACTTTTCTGCCCCTTTCTCACTTGTCCCGTTTCATCGTATATTGAAAAAAACTCCATTTGATGTCGAATTTTAGAATAGATACAATGTCACAAAGCCTTTGACGTACTTTGTGCTTTAACCCCCCCCCCCCCCCTTTGCAGTGCAAGATTTAAACATAGTAGTTCACCACAAGCTAATTCCAACTTGACAGCTTACTAGAAACCTTTATCTGGAATATAGAGATATTTCATAGTTTATAAAATATAGCCTCCCATCTCTGTTAACGTTGTTACGTCATTCAGTTCGCACACTGCAACCGTATTTCATCGAATTTTGACCTGACGTATACGCGCTACTACGTTTAACCTATCCGAACCCTGTAAATGTAATGAACTCTCACACACTGCAAGCAACAAATCCGTACGAGTACAGGGGTTACGTATTTCTCATACTGGAACCGTAATTAAGCTATTTTTAACCATGCAAATACACGCTATAACGTTAAACTTATCCGAACCTTGTAAATGTAATCAGTCGTCTTAGACTGGAAGAAAATGCAATAGTCTCTTTCATAACAGTGCAAAACAACTCCAATACACCCTACAGTACACAAGTTTGACTTGGCGTACTGTGGTATCGGTACGTGGTATATATGAATTGTGACACAACAACTGTAAAAAACACAGGAGTCTGCTTGCTCTGAGAGTTCTACCTGTTCAACCAAGCCGCCGATTTATGCCCGTATTCGCCGTCGCTTAAATACGCTTAATCTTAACGAATATTAATATCTGCTGATTCTATTGTTAATTTTTGACTTTTAACACTCTTATATAGAACTTTTAAAATTCTGATATATAGAAATTAAATTTCAGAGCCAAATAAGTAATCGGCTCTTTTCGGGGCACTGACTTCCAAAATTTATATACTCTGTAAGATAAGCGAAAAAAATTTATCTTTGTCGATTACTGTAATTTTACCTGCAAATTATGACAGGGCTTAGCGATTATTTAATGTTGAATATCGAAAAACACAGTAACTTTTTGTACTTTCTAGACATTTACCCGTTCAATGGTACTTTATTTTTACTGTTAAAATATACAAAAAGAACATAAAGTAAATCCCACGCTTTATCCTTCCCCTCTTTTTTGGCAATTGTCCTGTCAGATCCGCCAATTTGTCTGCAACGTCACGGACTGAAGGATTTTTCTTCGTTTGTTAAACTTATCGGTTTTTGTAGAAGGCTATTGTTAAGCCTGGTTTTCTAACAATGCATAAAGGAAACGCTGTTTTTCTTTGGGACTCTACGTTCGAATCGCTACCATCTGCATCCGTTGGATTCAGTGGAGTTACAGAATACAATATGTCCATCATAATACAGGGTGTCCGGCGGGAAAGAGATGGGCCATATGTGGGTTTCTTTTTGACATTGTTATTAAATCTACACTATTGAAAACTTTTAAATGATTATTGCTTTACACAAGAGAATACCCCTTTAAAAAAGTAACTGCTGTTAAATTGTCAATTAAGGTATTCAAAACGATTTCTAAAACGGTTACAAAACTAAATGTGAAAGAAATGGATGACGATTAATATCTAAAGCCACCTATTATCGTCGTTCGCTCCTGCCAAAAACTTATGAGCGTGGTTTTATTTTCTGCCATTTCGTGAAACCAAAACTATGAGTGGTATTTGATGATCGTCCCTTGTCAATTCATTCCAAGTTATTCTTGACTTCTGTGTGCAATAACGTTTTCTATATCAATGAATTTCTTTCACTGTCAAAAGCAGTTTGTCTATACATGAGCAGTAGAAGGCCGAAGAGAAAGCATGTGAAAACAGACCTATTTTTAGCCGTAGACTGAATTGATTTTACTGAAAGAATTAACCTATATATTGGAAGCCTATAGCTGGAAGTTCCCTCTCGATGGAAACGAAAGCTTATTTCCACCTGCTCAATCTGGAGTCATCGGATTAATAAAGAAAAAATATATTAGACTCGCTAGACTATATTGGCCAGCTATTAAAGGGAGGCAGTGAAGGAAAGAGATGGATGACGGAAATAGAGAAAAGGAAAGAAAAAACAGGCCAAAAATAAGCTCGTAGCTGGGTTGCATAAGGAACATGAAGAGAGAGGAAGTCCTAAAAGAGGCAGTGAAGGGAAGCCGGAGAAAAAAAAAAGAAGCGAGGAAACAGTTAAACTTCAGTCCAGAAAACGGAGATAGAGACAATAATAACATAGTAAAGGAAGAGAGTCAAGAGGAAATAGTACAGATAGAGCGTTTATGCCTGTAATAGACATAAGTGGAGAAGTGAAAACGAAGAGAGAAGGCAGGGAGGATAGTGAAAAGATAATAGAGGGTTTGTCGAGAGGAGATAAGGAAGGCAAGAGGTGATACATGAAGATACAGGCAATAAGGAAGGAGAAGCAGGAAACGATGTGAATAAAGGAGGAGTAGGGGACATGAAGAGAGAGGATCAAGAAAAGAAGAAACAGAAAGTACTATTTGAAGTAGTAATAGTCTAGAATAGTTTAAGTTTAGACGTTTAGTTTTTTTTAACTTTGAATTTATATGAAATGCATTAAGAAATATAATAATGTAGATTGTAAGGCCGAAAGGCACAAAATTAATATAATAAATAAAAATATTAGACTAGTTAAATAAGGATTTAACCACGAAATGAGAGCCAAATTCAAACCAAATTTCACATTTGTATCAGAAAGTGCAGTTTTAACTCGCATTAACACTCTATTATGCTATACGCGGATGTGCGGCTCTCAATCTGCGCGCTATATCTCGAAAAGGGTTGATTTCTGACATATGACCTTTGAAAAACACGACTTGAGTACACGCTATGAGATATTTCAAAGGACCTATAAAATACCAAAACAAAGATTTATACAAGTTTTTAGTTTTAACCTCTCATTCCAAGATTTAACCCGTTTTTCGTTTTGAGGGCCGGGCTATATTAATATGAAACAAAGCATTAGCTTGAATGATAATGAAATGAATCATAAAGAACTAAAATATCCAATTGATATATCACCCCAAAGTATAGCATTCATCTAAAATAACCCGAAGACACAGTAGTTCTTCAAGACTCATTTCTTTTCTATAATACTATTCTACATGATTATATTACTAGGTCCGAGGGTTAAGTTCTGCGAAATCTTCTATCATCATTACTATCAAGCAACATTTGCATCACGGAGATGTTTTCGTGGTTACGAAGTCTCAATTCGTGCTTTATTGCTATTGTTTTGATTTCTTCTCCGACTGTGTTAATCTTCAGGTCTCTATATATGTCATCATTGCGGATTTACCACAATGCATTGACTATTCCTCGCAGAACTTTATTTTAGAATGTTTGTATTTCTTTAAAGTTCTTGTTTTCAATGTTTAGTTCAGAGCGTCATCCAATTAGCCAATACATATTCCTGTATTTTATGTTTTAATACTCATAATGGATTAATAAAATCATAAAACTTCTTAAGGAGATTTTTTTAAGGATTATACAATATAAAGAAGTTTTATAAGTCCAAGATCCCGCAGCCCCCAGACCTACCTCGTTCTAGCAAAGCTAAAATTTTGTGAATAAATAGTAATTAAAAACGTATGCGTACTTGCCACTGTGAACCCTTACTCATCTACGTAAATGTAAGTTTGGTTTTTATACAGAGTGCCCCAAAATTCAACGATAAGCGGGCACCAGAGGATGGTCCTGCTCATGAATACACGAGAAAAAAAGAAAAAAAAAATTATCTCATTTTGTTTTGAAATTACAATTAAAAATAAAAATCTTTCGAAAATTGAAACACCTTAAGATGTTTTTAACTACCATGACCACAATTTTTTAAATATTTCTGATTTATTTTTTGCATCGGCAACCTAAATAGCACTGCTATCCACCACAATCATTAAAAATCCCAGAATGCCAAAAAAAGTATGAACACTACTATGGCAAGTTTTTTTTAAAAATTGGCACAACTCTTCAGGATTCCAAAATGGTATAATACTCTAGGAAAACTAGCAATAAAAAAAAATTACGCATATTATTTCTAAACAAGAACCATATTTCATAAATTGTTGTTGTTGATAGTTATCTCTTTTATAATACCCAAAATAGGTTTTTTATTGTTCAATGAATTAAAACAAATGGTACAAACAATTTTTCATTTATTTTATAAATGCTATTTAGGTTACCGATACAAAAAACAAATCAGAAATATTTAAAAAATTGTGGTCGTGGTAGTTAAAAACATCTTAAGGTGTTTCAATTTTCGAAAGATTTTTTTTCTTTTTTTTGTAATTTCAAAACAAAATGAGATAATTTTGTTTTTTCTTTTTTTCATGTGTAGTTATGAGCAGGACCTCCCTCTGGTGCCCGCTTTTCTTTTAATTTTGGGACACCCTGTACATATATGTTTTACAGAATATTGATAAAAGCTAACATTCACTATTAGCAGACCACTCCTGTAGGCACTAACTTCCGCCAGACGCTTTAAAGCTCTTAAAAAAATTAGATATATTTTCTTTGTTAAAACAACGTAGGTCTGGGGTCTTTGCGATCTTACTCTATTTTTATGGATTAAAGGATTATTAAGTATCTTACTTAAGTAAATGTAACGGGATATAATTGGAATCCTGTCCACAGAGAACGTACCTTATAGGGTACCTTACCATGAAATATTTTAAAAATCGATTGCAATGTTTTGACCATAGTAGCAAAACAAAGTCCAGGAGCGAGGTTAATAACAGCTTATAAAAGTAATAAACAAAGTAATCAATCCATTTTCATTAATCCATGTAATCCGCAAATTCGACATTTACGTACAAGTAGGATTGATACGTAGACACAAACTGTTCTACTGGTGCTCATTTGAGCGCCGCTGAGTTCGAGCAGCACTACCACTGAGCCACCAGGTCTGCTTTCTGCTATTGACATTTCTAGTTTCAACATTTCTCTCATCTCCCAACTCGTATTTACCCAAACCATTGGACGACGACCAACTCATGACGTCATCAACATGGGAATGACGTCACGGGTTTATAAGAGTCACAAGAATCTGCAACGAGCATGCGCTGATTCTGTTTCAGATGTTGTGTTAGGCTGTGTTTACATTAATGGAACTGAATACTGATACTAAAGTGTGAGGATTAAATACACTATAGACTCCTATTTAACGCGAATTTTAGCAATGCGAAATCATAAAACGCGATAAAAAGTATTACCGCAACTGGTTTTCTTAAAAACATTCTCGCGTTCAACGCAAACACAATTTAGGGTTTATTAAACGTAATAAAAGTTATCTGTAACGTAAAAGAATTTACCTAATACACAAAATTTTGTAACCTACTTTTTTTTTAAATAAATCTATCTTTCTGTGTTTTAACATACTCATAAAACATCTTAAGAACACCATTTTAAGGATTAAAATATCAAATACCTAAAATAATAAATAAGACATTTTTAGATTACTAGATATAAATATTACTAGGTTTTGCTTAAGTAAAATATTTCATAGGGTACAATTACAAACCACATATTAAATAGACGATTCACTGTGAACAAATAATTTTTTTCATTTTGATGGTTATGAATCCATTACCCAGGGTAAGGGGAAAGCAATCTATCTCATTCTATTAGTTGTCAAGCATTGCGAGTGGCCTCTCTATTTGAAAACTTGAATTTTTGACATTAGTTTGTTTACATTAACCAACAAATATATTAATTTATTTGTTTAATGTTTTATGATCTGTGCTGTCATTTAATTCAAATATATTTTTATAAATATAATATCGTTTACTTAATTATGTTATATGTTTTACTTAATTCTGCATTTTGGATTAAGCATGAGGATATTTTGCAAAATTAATTGATTAGTAAACAGGGTAAGTGTTTTAAATATTATTTTATATATGTTCCATAATTATTGTAGTAATTTATCTATATAAATATTTTGGTTTTAGAAATGCATAATTTTATAAACCGTGGCTGAACATGTGAACAACATGGCATGTCTTCTACTGCAAGGATTGTAAATGTGTTAATAAATTGTCTGATAAAAAAGTTGAATGATGAAATGAAATGAAGCTTGAGAACTTTTTTGCCGGCATCAGGTCATATGGGAGGTTGCATACAAGACCAACATCAAACGATTTCGTTAATGCTTTCAACACCTTAATTGTCCACAATATTTCTTCAAAGAATATATAGAATTAATACAAATTGTAAAGAAGATGAGTTCTTAGGTTTTGTTAGCAGTATGACAAACCTAATCAAGTAGGACGAAGGATATTGTACTGCAGAAATAGGTCAATGCCATTTAGAAAAGGATTTCGTTTATTCTGCCTTAAATATTAAAGAGTCTGCCAATGAATTTCAAGTATGCCAATATCAAATGGCATATTTTGTGGACGAAAATGACTTTGTGTTGTTGAGAATTGTTGTCAACACCTACACACTCTTACAGGAAATTGTCCAGTTGAAATACACAAACTTATTGTAGAAAGATAATTAGATATACTTATTTAAAACTTGCAATATCCCAATAATACAAAATATTGTAATTGAAATGCTGCCAAAATCATCACCAGATTGGAGATATTTTTTATGCAGTCAAACAATATGTTGATTTTTCCATTTGTGTATGTAGAGTTCATAGCAGTGATTTAAAAGAAAAGTTTATAAATGTTGCCATAGATCCAGGTACACTACCACCATCAGTGCTACTACTACTTGCTGATACTCGAAAACCAAAAATAATATGCAGACATCCAAGACTCGTCGATAGACTCTTAAGTTAAATAAGACGCGTAACCCACGATTACCGTTTTTACATATTATATATTGATATATATATATATATTTTTTGATAAATAAACATAATTATATATTATGTTAGTATTTGTAGTATTAGTATTTGTATATATCGATTGTTCCGTTCATTAGTGAAACATTTCCGGACAATTTAAATATAAGTTAAGTATGCGAGGTGAGAATAAATATGTCTATAAACCATCTATCTTTTTTTAATTGAACTAATTAAAATTATTCTTCTTCTTTTTATAATTAAATAGTGCTTATTGTCTTTCATACATACTAGGTGCAAGCTGTAATCCCCTGCAACCCTCAATGGAATTCCCCTCACCAACAAAATACTAGGGAGTGAACTTTGTTCTAAGTTATGCATCTATTTTTCTGTACTTTGTGTCAAGAAGATAGTTGCGTTACATGCTTCATCAGTGGAATGTTTTTTTTTTTTAAATATTTATTTGAATGCATCAGCTTTCAATAGTTATTAGCACTTTAAACAATATATACATTTTATAATCATTTTACATTACTGTAATAACTGTAATTTCTTCAATAACTTCACTATATGTTTCCTTGTCTTACTTGTATCTCATATTTATTTTTCCTTATATGACTTTAATAACTTTTATTTCAACAACAATTGCACTACGATCTTGCACTGCGATGTCTCTATTTTTGCATTCCCCGCTTTTTCAAATTTCTTCTGTTAAAGAGAACTTGTACTTTATTACTTTGCATTATTTTCCATATGTCTTCCAAATTGTTAATTAAGTCTTCCAGTGCATAACGTTTTATTATCGGGGATCGAACCCGAAGACACATTAGTCAAACGTCAAGCATCAATGTTCTCTCCTACTGTGTCATCGATGAAATGTTTATACATTCATGCAGGCATTTTTATACAATTATGAAAGATATCATTCTATTATTCTATTATTATCTAATTATTCTGAAAATTTGAAGATCGTTTCAGGCTCGAGATAAATTTGATTAAAGTTTCTAGCATTTACATGTAAGCAATGGAGAGTAGACTCGTACATTTGACGTGTGGTTACACTAGTCATTGATTTTTAATGGGCTTGTGTCCTCATTTTTTAGTGGTCAATTTTTCAATTGTTGATTGAAATTAATGTTAATAAATGCGTATTGACGTGTCTATTCTATTAAATATCTAAATGTTAACGGAGATATAGTAATTAAAAGTTTGAATTGTAGTTTTAGCGCTAGAAATGGTCGACCATATTTGTATGACGTGGAAAGCATTTTAACGTCAGTTATTTGTTGAGTAGGTCCAGTGCTGTGATAATGTTTTGTATCTGTTAGTAGTCAAATAATCAAGTCAAGTCAAAGAATAATAAGTTTTTATTTTATTTAACTCTGCTAAGGCAGACATACTATTGAAATTTTATTGTTCCATGAAATAGCTAATACATATAGCAGAGATTTATGAGCTGTAAGGTTGGCAGCGGTTGTGATGTCACATGCATTTGGAATGTATACACCGTTGAATCCCTTTAATAATTAAAGAGACAAATGACTTTTTTAATCGTTAATATCTCTTAACATATAAGGAGTTATTAAAAAATAATTGAACATTTGAGGTTCTAGTAACCCACTTTATCAATATGTAGTACACTTTTATAGAAATTTAGACATAGGACACAAGCCCATTAAAAAAAACAAATCATTATATTTTCCAATAAAAATAGAGTGCAATTTCTATAAAATCTAAATCTATAAAAAAGAAAGAAGATTGACCGTGTCATTATTTAAATAAGACACCTATTTGTATATATCGATTGTTCCGTTCATTAGTGAAACATTTCCGGACAATTTAAATATAAGTTAAGTATGCGAGGTGAGTATAAATACTCGTATGTCTCTAAAAACAGTTTTCAGAGACAATTATGACTAGATAAAATAGACCATCACATGAAATCTAAAGAAGCCCCTGTCCAAAACATATGCCCCTCAAAAACTTTAATCCAATTCATTTCGCGTTTAAACAACTTTAGGTAGGATTGCGCTTAAATTTTAGATAGGGAATTTCGACTAGATACAATTGAATTCGCATAAAAGCTAAACATTACATAGCCAACCGAAACGAACAGAAATAGTAACTAGATGATTTGATGAAATATATTGATAACTGATATTTTATATTAGTCAATTAATTATACATATTTTAGAGTCATTTGAAATCTAAACCAAAAACACGTGTTAAAAGTAAAGAAAAGTGTCAGTAGTTAGTTGCAATAAATGACGTCATGATTAAGTCCCCTGCGCATGCGTCAAGGACTAGTTTACGGCGTTTGCACAGGGTCCGCCGGCCGGCCGGTATTATTTTAAGAACATCTCGTACTAATTTAATAGGAATTTTAGAATTTTAATTTTTTTTATTTAAAAAGTAATATCTATTAATAATCACTGCACTATATCGTGTAGTTAAACATAATTTCAACATTCAAAGTTCATGGAATAAATTGCTTAATGAGGGTCATTATAAATCACTCGTTGGCCAGTTCGCGTTATAACAGTGACGGTAAAAAGGAGGTTTATTATGTTCTGTGTAAAATGGGAAGAAATAGCGACCTTCACAATAGGGTCTCTACAAAAAAAAAATCATAAATATTTGAAAAATTGTGGTCATGGTAGTTAAATACATCTGAAGTGGTTTCAATTTTCAAAAGATTTTAATTTTTTTTTTTTGTAATTTCAAAACAAAAATGAACTTTTTTTTTCTCGGGTAGTCATGAGCAGGTCCACCCTGTTGTCGGTCTTTTGACCCGCGTCAAAAGGGATTTTTTTACCCCCACCACACACTTGATCCATATGTCATGTACTGCTACACGAATCGTCCATAGCTGCTCAGCGTTGGTATAACGACGCGTGCGTTTTAATGTAGAAAGTATAAAAAATCAATCATATAAAAACAATAATAATATAAACTATACTAAAAAATATAAATAAAATCTACAAATTGAAATAAGGTAGGTCACCCAAATAACACCCGGGTCCTAATAACGCCCACCTGATGCTAACTAGATACGCATAAAAGCTAGAAACCGCTGAAAGCGGTGGATAGTAGAGAACAGGGTGTGTAGTCATTTGTCACATTTGCTGCTGTTTCCAGCTGTGCGTTAGTTTAATAAGGAGCAATATAAGAAGTGAAAATGACGCGTGTTGCGATTTTATTATTAGGTAATAAGTTGAAAGGTAAGTTATTTGCAAAGATGTGCACAAACATTTTATTTACTAGCTTCAACATAAGTAAATGTGTTTATATTTCATAATTTATTTTAAAAAATCTATTGTTTTTAGGGTAAATTATTTAGCATGAATGTGTGAACATATAGTAAAGTTGTGGCCAATAACGTCCATAGTATACGTGCAGTGGGCAGTTTAATAGTGAAAACGAAATGGCTTGCCGGAAGTAGCTAAAATTATTTTTGAAAAGTCATCTCGAAATATCCAGGCTCAAATGCTGAATCCGGCAAGAGCCCAAAAATGATCATGAACTGTATGTGGGTATAACTGTGTATCATAGGTGGGTATGGCTAAGGAAGATATGTATTTCAATTGTCCTAGAGGCTACCACTGATTATATTTAATGAAAATATTTATTGCTTCGATTTGTTTTGGAAAAAGCTTTCTTTTAATAATATTCCTATAATTATTTTAGTCCAGGCGTTCTTTGAATCAATGGTGCCTAATAACGCCTATTGACATAGTTTCTTTTTTTTATCATAAATTGGTAAATTTAGTAATTTTGTTAATCCAAACTTGATTCTCTAATAGAAATATATATTCTTTATTAAAAATATTCATAGTTTTCATTCCACTGGTAATCTTTGTTAACCTACCTTATTAATAAAAGGAAAAAGAACATGTAGTTACAAAGCCTACAACCAGTAGTCTACTAAATTGATACATTTTTACTAATATGTATGAAGTAATTTTTAAGTGGGGCAACCTATAAGGCGGTATCATACATTTGGTAGGCATAAAAAAAAACTACAACACAAATGGAATAAATATGAACTAAATAGAAAAAAAATGAAAATCAAATTGAATTTAAAATAGAAAAATGTTTTTCTAGTCACTGACTTGTCACATAACCTTCGTACTTCACCATTGTTCAATTAGACGTCGAACTCAAAATTACAAAAAAAAAATGATAAAAATCTGACGATCCAAATCCATTTTTACAGGTTTCAAATCAAAAGTTTTTCAGTAGTATAAGTGCTTGTAAATGGTTTGTAAATGCCGTTACCTCCCATTTTATTTACATATTATATTTAAGCACGAATTTCATTTTCTAGTTCTTTTAAAAAAATTTCTTAAATATCATTTTAATCTGTATTAACAATCTATAAAGAAGGCCACGTGTCTCTGTTGTAGAAGGATAGAGACAACATCACATAAACACTTTAAATAAACAGAGACAACGATACCAATTTTCTCTTAAGGCAGACTTGTCGTAAGTACGTGGCCGCCATTAGTGATAGAACATATCACTAGTAAACCTTGCATATTTCTAAGAATAGCTAAATAATTGAGATTATGAGTTTAAAATAAATTCACACTTATGAAAGTTTGTGCTTCAGTGTTGTAGGTCGGTAGCTAGCTGAAAGGCGAGGTGGCTGGTCGGTCGGTGGTAGCCGGTCGGAGCCAGTGATCATGACTTAAACTCTTAAAGGTTTCCGCGACTAAATATAAACAACGCATTAAAATAATGTTGTAGAAATAGTATCTTAAGTATAAATAAATCACCAGGATGCGATGATTATGCTGACACAAACTAGGTGCTAACATTTGATGGAAAATAACACTTAATAACAACTGACAAATAAAAATACCATCAAATATAAACAAAACGAGTGTTCATATCAAAAAATTAATGTAGTAAAGGTATTAAGTGTGTTTGTTATATCTATTATATTTTTAACGAACTGTATTAATTTTAAAAGTTACAACAGTTTTAAAAATAAGGCAAAAAAAAGTATACAAAAATGAAATAGCAATCAACAACTCCAGCAGAACTCCTTGTCCATCTGGGGGAACAGGGCTACCGTTGGAAAATAATATCAATTGTAACATCCCTAGCCGGTGCTCGTGATCCACAACGAGCATAAATGCGGTCCAGCACGGATGGAAGCCACAATATAAACTTAAAAATTCTAGCCAGTGAAAGACAATCGAAATGTGAGTACTACAAACAGAATATTTTTTTTTTTTTTTTTTTATATTGCTAAATATTATTACAATCTGTCCTGCCTATAGGACATTCAGTGATAGGATTGTCAAAAAGAATAAATAAAATGTCTTGCGCGGGATATGCCCATCGACTTATCCCTCAATTTTAATAGATCCTAGATTCTATTTATTTATGGATTTATAGATCTGCTAGTAGGTCCTGAGGTAACTTCTTTTTCAGTCTGCGTACTGCGGAAATATTGGACATTAGACTGCTGGCCAAGTTGTTTGGATGTTCCATTATTCTCTCCTTGTATAGTTTGGTTCTAAGCACTATTTCCTCTTTAACTGTAGGTATATCCAGGTCTCGATGAATTATGTGATTAGGTATAAACCATGGTGCATTCGTGACAATCCTTAGCATTTTGGACTGAAATCTTTGGAGTATCTCAATATTTGAAGTAGATGCAGTACCCCACAGTTGTATACCATATGACCATACCGGTTTAAGTATGGTTTTGTAGAGCAGGAGTTTGTTTTCTGTGCTAAGTTGTGACTTCCGTCCTATCAGCCAGTACATCTTCCGCAGTTGTAGACCAAGTTGCTTTCTTTTAGTGAATATATGCGTCTTCCAAGTAAGCCTCCTATCTAGGTGTATTCCCAGGTACCTCACATGGTCAGCCTGCGGTATATTGACATTGTTTAAAGCGATACTTGGGCAGTTTCCCTGTCTAGTTGTGAATGTGACATGTATTGATTTTGATTCTCTGGCCTTGATTCTGCAATCCTTCATCTATGAAGAAAGTTTGCCTAACAAACAATAATATGAATGGTCATAATTCAGGTTTTGGAACTGCACAAGCCATTTGTACACAGAAAGTGATCAAAGCAAACAAGTTATCATAACAGAGATGAGGTAATGGGGTGCTTTAATTGAATTTTTTTTCTATAATAATACAACCAAGTATAGACATACTTATCTAGTGGCTTACATTTCAATAATTACACGGTGTGGTACAGATTGCTCCAATGAACAATCTGATTTCTACATGATTAGGTTACTAGGTTCGAGGGTTTAGTTCTGCGAAATCTTCGAACATCATTACTATCAAGCAACATTTGCGTCACGGCGATGTTTTCGTAGTTACGAAGTCTCAATTCGTGCTTTGCTTCTATAGTTTTGATTTCTTTTCCAGCTGTGTTAATCTTCAGGTCTCTATGTATGTCATCATTGAGGATATACCGCGGTGCATTAACTATTCCTCACAGAACTTTATTTTGGAACGTTTCGATTGCTTTGACGTTGGATTTCTTGATGCAACCCCAGAGTTGCACTCCGTTCGTCCACACTGGCTTTAGCACTTGTTTATATATAAGCAGCTTGTTTTCAATGTTTAGTTCAGAGCGTCGTCCAATTAGCCAATATATATTCCTGTATTTTATGTTCAGTTATTTCTTTTTTTTTTTGACATACATTTTCCACCTTAATTTAGCATCAAGCATTATTCCTAAATATTTTGCTTCATTCGCATCAGAAATTGTGTTTGATTAAATTATTAAATTTACGTGTATTGACTGAGACTCATTGAATTTAATTCGCCACACTTTTGTCCAAGTGCTGACTTGATCGATAGTGTTCCCAACGGCCAAGATAGCAGTATCATCCGCTAAGGTGACCATTGTTGTTTCCTCATCTTGTGGTATATCTCTTGTGTAGAGCAAGTACAGTATTTGGCGAAGGACACTACCTTGCGGTACTCCTGCACAGATGTTCTTAAAGCCTAAGAATTCAGGCTTTCGATACAATTTTAGTATTTCACAGAATTATTTCGGAAAATCTCGTTGCAATATTTAATTGGATGAGAATAGACTAATTTCCAAATAATTTTTAATCTGTATTTATTTTATTAATTGTGTGCCTTTCGGCTTTACAATCTACAGTATTATATTTCCTAAAACATTTCATTCTTATATAAATTCAAATTTAAAACTAAACCTAAACTATTCCTTTTATTAGCCTTTCACTTAAATTCTTAATCTCTTTATAAATATTAATTCAATTTCATATCAAATCATATTTTTACCTTTAATCACGTGGACAATTGATAAGTAAACAAAAATGTTGCATGTAATTAGAACAAAGAAATTCTTAACGGGGGTAAGGTTTTAATTTTTTTTAAATTTATTTATATTAATGTAGAACATGTTAAGTTTATTGTGTAAAAATTTAAAGTTGATTGAAGTAAAACTGTCGATGATATAAAGTTGTAAGTCTTCACCTCTGTGGGCTGGTTTCGCCTTCCTTTGAAACATTTAAACGCGTTCTTCTCACACTTAGCTTTTTTAGAGACGGTGTCCTTTGTAGCTCAAAATCTGCTGCACCTATCCTTTTGAAATTTTGCACCCTCTTTCTTTACATTTTCTTTCTTTACTTTACAAATGATGAGGTATTGCTTTTTAATTTTACCGTATTTTAAAATAACAAAGTTTCTTATTTTTTTCATGAAAAATCGGAATTTTGATTTCTAAGTGCTGTAAAAAATTGAAAAATTAATAATAAAAAAAAAACTCGACAAGATTACCTGCAGAAGATCAAAGCAGGATTTGCTATATATGAACAAATACATTTATTATATGAGAAATTTAAATTAAATAACAAAGTTAGCTCTTATACTGGAGAAAAATTAGCAATATTAAAAGCATTGGAAATTAATGAAAATATGAACAATAATAAAATTACAATAATAACGGATTCTGTAAGTGTTTTAAAAAATTTAAATTCTAATGATTACAAATCAAATATTATTTTGACATACAAAATTAAGTAGCTGTATTTCAATATAATAAATAAAAATAATATCATAAAATTTATGTGGATACCGGGACATTGTGGAATAAGAGGAGATGAAATTGCGGACAAATTGGCAAAGGAATCAATAAATTTGGAAATTGAGATGAAAGTGAAATTACCTTCATATGAAATTTTTAATATAATCAAAAAATTAAACTTCAATTTGAGAAACCAAGATTTCATTAACAAAACTCAGTTAAAAGGAAGAGATTATTATATGTTACATCCAAATTTAAGTAAGAAAAGATGGTTTAGAAAGGAGTCCCGCAAAGTTATATCAACTATAATCAGAATCAAAAGTAATCATTGTAAAACTCCAGCTCACCTGCACAAAATTAATATTAAATCCGACGATAGATGTCAATGTGGTGAAGAAGGAACTTTAGATCATATTATATTTGAATGCATAAATTATAGTTTAGAAAGATCAAAATTCAATAGTGAAATATTAGATGTGATTAAAACTTTTCCTGTTAATACTAAATTTTTATTAAGTGATTCAAAATTAATTAGTGAATTATTGAAATATTTAGAAATTTGTAAAATTGAATTATAAAATGAGAAATATGTAAAAAAAAACGTTTGATGGTGGCTATGACGAATAAAAAGTCAAGGCTATTTGACTAAATAAATAAATAAAAATAATAATGGTATCATTTTGGTTGATTTCTTATGATTTTAGATGATTCAGTGATAGGTTATGAGTGACACCGTAATGAAACTTTTTTTTGTGACGTCTGCGGAGATTCCTTGATATTTATTTATGAAAATTGCACGAAGTATTTTTTAAATGTTATTTTATCATGTAGTTATTATAGAAATAATTATATATTATCTGTGTCGTCAAAAAACCTTTTAGAAAATATGCTTTTTTGTATCGATTTGACCGTAGCTCCCCTTAAAGCAGTAACATTAACTTACTCCCTCCCCCTTCTCTTTCCTTGGCTCATTGGAGTAATACAAGCACACAATACTCTATGAAATCTCTACAGTTGTAGTTGTCCATATGGTATTAATTGTCCGTGCAACGATGGTCTCGGATTATTGATTGACATTATGTTTGCGCGCTGCGTTCCTATTATAGTTTCTATTTTCTTTTCGGTGGATAATGTAGTCGCACATCGCATTATTTCACAGCATGCCCTTAGCTGCTATTTAGCTACTGCTTCGGAGTGCGGTTGACTGAACCACGTTGGTTTCCAGACATGAACCGTCTGGTTCAAAGTTGAATTGTCCAGCAAACAAATCAATACCAAAAAAAACATTGCCACGAATATATTATATACTTTGTATATAGTGAGATAATAGACTATGATGGGGTTTGAGGGGGAGGGCAAAAGTAATATGAAGGAGAAGTCGTTACTCGCTTGTTGTTGTTTTAATTTATTAACGACGATTTAAGCGATATCGGACTGACCCCAATAAACTCATTAAGTAACGAATCTAATTATTACGTCTCGTGGTAATTTAAAACAGCATGTACTTAAACATTATAGCATATCCCGTAACAGTCGAACATAAAGTATGGTACACATACGTGCGACATCCAACATTTGTTGTAGGAAGCTCTACAACACGACCACACTAGCGCGACATACAATTTAATACGTCGGAAACTTTCACATTTTGAACGAATACCTTCAACTTGCCTTAGAAAAAAAAAATATTTACAAAAACAAATTTAATAAAACTCAGTTATTTAACAAGGTATCTGCTAGCTCGCGATTAAGGGTCTATTTCATTTGTCAAATTAAACACCATTTTCAATTATGTTTATTTATTTACTAAACACAACCAAAAAACGTCTACGCACAATGAGAATACACGGCAGACTAGGTACTCGATCCTTTTGTTCGAGATCACATTTAAAACTAATTTCGTTAGATGTTCCGACTTCGCATTGAAACATTTCTGTTTCATAAAAATACTACTTAGAATTTTTTAAAATAGCATAAGTAAGGGTTTTATTAATGTCGCATGTTTTTATATCGCACAAGTCTATACGTTAAAAGTACAACACATTTAGTACACTCATGTCTAAATAATGTTAACTTATGAATGAAAATATATAAATGTTGGATGTCGCATGTCGCATGTTTATGTCGCACCAATCTGTATGAGGCATAAGATCGAGGTGATGTGTAAAGAAGGAGAAGCATTAGCGCAAATCTTAGTGGTGTTTTTATCTATTTGAAATATTATTTGCTATATCTTAATTAAGATACTTCTTATTTATTTACTGGCTTTCGAATAGCTGTTTCAATCATTTAGAGCTATCAGTTACATTTTTATTTTTTCAAGTAACGGATCACTTAGAATTATTAGAACAGTTTGCGGAACACCGAAATAACTAATCACTATAACAAAGCCAACTCAAGCAGTGGGTCATCATGGTCCTGGTCACCATTTTATAGGATCGTCGAAATCATGAGTTTTCTCGTTTGTTGTAATTATGTGTTGCTTGTGCAACATGTTCAACGATTTTATGTAGCAATTTTGAAATAAAGTATAAAAAAGGCATAAAAAATAAAGTGCGTCGGCCGGGAATCGAACCCGGATCAACTGACGCCTGTTAAACATAAAATGAATGTAAAAATTCTCAGCTTTTAATGTATAAGTTATTATATTTCATATGTATAAGATATGAATGAGATATGAATGAGATATGAATAAGATATGAATAAGACATGAATAAGATATGAATAAGACATGAATAAGATATGAATAAGACATGAATAAGATATGTATAAGATGCGTATAAGATATGTATAAGATAATACAGTGGACAAGGTACTATCACTTAGAGTAAAATTCTTTGGCATGGGATAAACCGCTTTAGGCGACCCCTGTTGGGATATGATATCTTCTATGAACTAAAATTCTCGGAAGTCAACATCTGACGAGAAAGAAGGGTGAAGGGAGTACACTTCAAAATGTTTACACTTTACTCCCTTCACCCTTCCTTCTCTTCAGATGTTGAGTGGCCGAGAATTTTAGTTCATAAACGATATAATATCCCAACAGGGGTCGTCTAAAGCGGCTTATCCCATTTCAAAGAATTTTACTCTAAGTGATAGTACTCTGCAGTGGAATCTGACAATTTTTACATTCCTTTTATCTGTAACAGGCGTCGGTGGTGTAATGGTCAGCATAGTTGCCTTCCAAGCAGTTGATCCGGGTTCGATTCCCGGCCGACGCACTTTACTTTTTATTCCTTTTTTATACTTTATTAATATTTTTTAAATTTAAAACTATATAACTTATGTATCTTATACAATACCATAAAATGAGATAACGTACTCATATATAACTTATATTTAAAAGAGACAAAAAACTAATATAATCACTGCTACACTTACATCTCGTTGCGTGTTTGACACATCGTATAGAGATTTTACAATTCATACTAAAAAAACGATTAATATTCATCCAACAGCAAAATGAGCAAACTCACAACAATGAAACATCCCTCTAAGTAATTTAAGACGAGTCAAAATCCACAGACGCCCTAACCTATATTATCTAAAGATGCTGCTTTCGTGGACGTATACAATCTGTTGATAATAATCAGGGAAAGAAAGTAGTAGAAACTTCAGTAGTAGTAATCGATAAATAACAATTATCAATCTTACTACTTTTATATTTTAAACTATTTTATTTTATTTATATGTAAAGAAATTATACTTCTTTAGTTAGTAACACTGACCAGAGATATTACAATTGCATTCTGGTCAGGTGAGCTAACGGTATATATCAGTTATAACTACTTTCATTGTAGTGTGTGTAGTGCAGCGAGTAACTGCCTAGTCCGACTCCATTTAAATAATAAACTTTAAATGCCGTTTCTTTAATTTCAAGTAAGAGAGTATGATTTAAGTTAAACAGTGTAATTATTATAATGTGTATGTAAATTACTAAAATAAAAGTTTTTGATTTCAGAAGCAACATATAAGTTTAATTAAGAATTTACAATTCATAAAATGTCTTATATGTATATATTTTACTTATACTTATTAATATTATTGCTTTCATATTATGTATTTTTTATATATCCTATTACTCTATCGCATACGTACAAAGTAACTTCTCCTAAGCTGCTCTGCGCAATTATCTCCGTTTTAGATGCCGATAGCACCAAACATTGCATCGTGGTTCCGTACTTTACATACTCAAACATATCTAAATTGAGTGTACATAACGATGTTCAACAATTGTCAGGTTCAGAATAACCCAGCAGTGAAAACCCTATTCGATTTTTATAAGTTAAACAGTTGAAAACAACGAAAAAAAATTAAGTAGTTTTAAATAAAGACGTATTTCTGAGGTGTGACAAGATCCAGAGTCTAGCCGGTGTATATATATATATATATATATATTAAGGATTTCAAATGTGGTATTTACCTGATTCCCTAAACAGAAAATTAGTGCACATCATTCCACTGTTAAAATGTTCTAACCGATTCGGTAAGGCGGTGTCTACACCAACGCACAAAAAGTATAAGTTTGTCACGGTTATAGAAGGGTAGGTTGATAGCTCAGTAACTTTTTTAATTTCCCACGCAGCTTACGCCAACTGCCATCTTTAGATAGACTACTGTAATATTTTGAGGAAGCTGCGTCATTTAGTTTGTGTTTGACAGGCATAAAAAGCAAATAACCAGCCATTGAAAGCAGCTATCCGCGCGATGGATGCCGCAAATGCGATTGATATGAATGTGTAGCCACCATAACAAAAATTCAGCAAATTCATCAGGTTTAGCCCACTGCGATTATTTCCAAACCTAAAGAAATAAAGAGGTCATCACTGAATCAATGAAATAAAACGCCTATTTTGAGTGCCTTGAGAAAATGTATTATCTGGAATGAATAAAAAAAATTGGAAAAACGCTGCATGACTAAATGCATCATAGAGATATAAGAATAGAGTGCGCGAAGAGGAACCGATAAATTCAAAGAGAGAGATAGCTGCCGAGTGTCTTATCTGTCTCTTTCTAGCTGAACCGCTACAGCTGGCTTGGCTAATTGGCGGTGAGGTAGGGGGTAAGCAAGCAAGCAGACGTAGTGCTCGGCTGGGAAGAGACACTGAGGGCAGCTATCTCTCTCTTTGCTTTTATTTGTTTAAATATAATTATATATGAATGTAATTGAAATGTAAAAAATTTAAGAAGATAGAATAAGTGGACAAAGAAGCACATATGGGCGGAAGCCTGGAAGGTGCTATTAAAATTTAATAAATGAAAAAAATGCATTATTCAGCCTTTTATTTAAAGCGCTTTAAAAAAAAAAGTCTGAATTACCAAACCACGTATCAAACGACGTAAGTCACAACTGAGCCCTGAAAACAAACTCCTGCTCTACTAATCCATACTTAAACCAGTATGGTCATATGGTATCCAACTATGGGGTACTGCATCTTTCACTAATATTGCAATAATCCAAAGATTCCAATCTAAAATGCTAAGAATTGTCACGAATGCACCATGGTTTGCACCTAATCATAATACACCGTGATCTGGATATACCCACAGTTAATGAAGAAATAGTGCTTGGAATCGAAGCATACTAAGAGAGAATACTTGAACATCCAAACAATTTGGCCAGCTGTCCAATGTCCAATAATTCGGTAGTAAGCAGACTAAAAAAGGAAGGTACCTCAAGACCTATTAACTAACTAAAAAGAATCTAGGATCTATTAAAATTGACGGATGAGTCGATGGGCACATCCCGCGCAAGACTCTTTATTTACATACCTATCACTAAATGTCCTCTAAGTAGGACAGATTGTAATAATCTTTAGTAATCAAATAAAAAACAATTTTAAAAAAATCAAACTACCCTCGTATCTCATGAACTTAAATAATAAAATCTAATGACTAAAATTTTGTTGGATAGAGGTTTCATGCTCGAATAGAAAATGGAAGGTAGATGGTAGATTTAACAGAGGGAGCCCATAAAACGAAGACGGATTCACGTCTTCCCTACCGACGATAGTCGACGTCGCACATAGTCTAATACTGTGTCAGACAGGTCTAACACAAACATGTTGTAAGTACATGTGCGTCCTCATACGTTCTGATGACTGACTTAAGACGTGTCTCCATTGTGGGGAGTGAGGCCGTCTGCACAAGGGTCGATTGTTTGAAAACTAACCGAGCAACGAAGTTTCCAACGGAAACAAAAAACGAGCCATGTTGAGCCTTGTTTCAATCTATTGCTTGTTTTAACAATAGCATAATAAGTGATTTTGATGTGTCGTATTGTGAGGTATTTGTATATGTATTTCAATATTTTTGAATAGTATTTGTGCACATCTCTGCTCATGATGTCGCCATCAAAAGCATGCAACATAATTGCCCTGCGACATAGAAATACAGTCGCCCAAAACGTGCTCAAAACCAGTTTGAAATCAGTTTTCTTTCATTCGTGCCCTGTGTTTTCTCTCATTCGTATACACGTGCGTTCTGTTACTAACAACACAGTTGCATTCTCATTCGGTTTGGACAGATTCGGGGCTCGCGTTTACAATCAGTAAACCCATGTGCAAACGTCATTGTAAGTATATGCGCGTCTTCATACGTTTCATTGACTGACTTAAGACAGTCGTGTCTCCATTATGTAGAGTGAGCCCTTACTCTTATAATTCTTGGCATGAACACAAACGATGCAATCTGTAGATTACTTTGAGGCGTTCTAATGGCCCCTGTGACATTACGACGAAATATGACTATTGTACAATAGTCATAGTAATTACATGGTCTACAGTTCAGCTCTGCCCCCTTCACATGTTCTCAAGATATATTCATTTAAATTGGCACCGAATTGTAATTCTTTCTCTGTCTCTGTTTCTGCACTCTACACTATTCCAAATCACCGGAACTTCATATTGCTGTATTTCCCATATGTACAGTATTATAGGAGCATCTATCTGTCTCGCTCCATCATTTTAATTGTCTCTTTTATTTATACATGTTTTTCAGATATGTTTTGTACATGTTTTCGACAAGGACAACAGAGGCAATTTGCCAGATAATATTTCGTTTTTACTATATAGCACATTGACTATATTTCTTACAACGTAATGGTTTCATTTTTTTTAAAGTTTTGTTGGCTCCAGTCTATAAAATGGTTTATTGTATTTCATATTGACTAACATGTACAATGGCTGTACGAAATTAAGTACCGGATTGTTATGACGTACGTATGTTCGCTAATTATACCTCTTTAAAACATTAATTAGTTTAAACTCGTATATATTGATGTGCAGCCGTGAATTGAAGTGGTATACTTTATCACCACACCAATAATTTATTTACAATCTGTTAATACAGAACAATAGGTAATAAATCCAAGAGCTTCCAAACCTACGTCAGTTAAGTAAAGCTGAAATTTTGAGAAGAGATAGTGTAATATGTAGCAAAGAACGTGTGAGTACTTACTAGCTTGAAAGTGGACCCTTTCACACGTAGCAGGTGCAAAAGTACGTTAAAAATTCACTCACCTATGTGAAAGTATAATGGCTGTTTTTTTTATACGAGTATGTTTTACAGAATATTGTTAAAAACTAGACCACCTCTCGTGTACAGCATCTTCTACTAGACTAAAGCACTTTTAGCTTACTTTTAAGCTACGTCATAGCATCAAGCCTAAATTTTATATGTATAGCTTATGGTACTATTTCAAGACCTTTTGTAAGCTGCCAGTAAGACCAAACATTCCGCCAGATACGATAAAAGTTCCTTATCTTACTCTATGAATATACTGTCCCAATAAACAATGGTATGTAGGATGCTATTCATTAATAGGTTCCTATTTAAAAATAATCGTAATTATTTTTCGTAATTTCTAAGGTTAATTGAATGTGACTTAGAATTTGATGGGTAGAACATTGTGGTTATGGGCTTAATCGATAGATCACGTTCAATTTCATCACTAAATCTGAACGGCGAATCTGAACAAAGACGGAGATTCTGATCTGATCTGATGGTATAAGCTTACATTACTCACAAAAAAATGTTAGCAGATTTCCTTGATTTTGAAAAATATATTTCAATGTTAAATTTATGTATACAATGTATACTTGGTTATAAATCCGTAATTTTGTAATACATTTGAATCTTATAAATAAATGTACTACTCCACTCAGGGCCGCATTATCCATTAGGCAGTGTAGGCAACTGCCTAGAGGCCCCGCATCAGCTAGAAGCACCGCGCGCCGAGAAAAATACCTGCCGAGGAACAATCAACTGTCCCGAATGATGATATAGAACGTAACTTTTCGAAATTAAACCTGATCAAAAACTGTCTTCGTTCATCAATGTCTCAGAACCGTTTAAATTCATTGGCGATAATGACGATTGAAAATGATATATTGGAAAAGGTTAACGTTCAAGATGTTTTAAACAATTTTGTATATAAAAAAGTTAGAAGAGTTAATATTTAAGCATATTACAAAACGTTAACTACTTTACAAAAAGATTTAATAAAAAAAATAAGTATATTTTATTTTCATTAGTTTCAAATTTTCAACCTTCGTAATATAGTAAAGAAACGGCTTAATTATAAATAAAAAATAGATTTTAGGAAGTTATAAAACGGTATAAGGGCCCTGAAACGTACATTGCCTAGGGGCCCCGACATGGTCAATACGGTCCTGATATCTGCTACTTTAAAAGTTGTTTCGAAATTATTATTTATATATTTATTTTTATTATTTCCGTGCTATTCTTTTTTGTAGTGCCGCCTTAGCTTAAGAAAGAGACGTCCAAAACAATTTTTCGACCAATTCTTTTTTACAGTGTAGAATGTTATAATTTACGAGAGTATGGAAAATTCATTGGGACACTTTTAGAAGAGCAGCAAAATCTTCAGGTTCTGGGTTTTTAACTTAATGGAACCATCAATTCAAGGAGTGGCAGAATTGAAATCTGATATTAATGTTATAATCGTATTAGCTTTGGACAAATTGATTTCTTTGCCGTTCCACCCTTTTTTCTGTACGCTATATAAATTAGGTAAATATTTGTTTTGACTCCTTTTATAAACACCATCATATAATAAAATATGACGTCATCGCGATATTCTTTGTACAAGTTCTAACTTGTCTATGTATACAAAGCTGCACCTTTCGAGACATGCCATCTGGAGCAAAATATGCAAATATAGGATGATTTGCTTTTGAAAATCACGGCATCTCAATCAAAGGCGTTATAAAAGTCATCCAATTCCTCGCGTCGAGACGCCCAGCGACGTTTCCTGCACTCGATGCAGCGCAGCGCCAATGCTCAAATTATTTCGCAGCATGACAGGTTGACTATTTTTGTTTGTTTACATGTTCAAAATGAATCACAACAAGCAGAAGCCGCTAGAGCCGTTGAGCGGTCACAGCGGGTGCCGTGGAGGCAGAGGCCCGTACGGCAGAGAATCACGGCTGCAGTATGAGCTGGCGCTGTGAAATAAGATACATGACACATCCAAAGGAAGACACAGGCTCAATGTGTGCGTCCTCTTTGCGAGGTACAAAAAGAGCTTCAAGAAAACTGAAAATTTTATTGTATTATACAACAGGCTTATGAATTTTTAAAATCTTTTTTGAAATAGTCTAACTAAAATAAGCTGACATATGTTTATTTGGTTTTTCATTCTTTTAAATATAAAAAGTTGAGACAGATATATATAACTAAACGGAACTATTTTACATTTGAATTTCTTTATTTCCACTTAATTTAGCTATATATTTGACGTTGACAGAGTTAATAATAAAGCCTGTAGAATAATATGTAATCAATTTTAAATATCCTTATTAACAATAAAAAAAAATCATATTTTCGATAATGTTTTTTAACGACACAGTTAATATATAATTATTTCTACAATTACTATATGATAAAACAACATTTAAAGAATACTTTGTGAAATTTTCATAAATAAATATCACGAATTGAGGCATTGAACACGAATCTCTGCAAACGTCACAAGAAAAAGAGTGATTGCGGTGTCCCTCATAACTCATCACTGGATTATCTGATATCAAAAACTCAAAATGATTTAATTAGTTGATAAGTTTCTGCAGGTAACGCAGTCGAGTTTTTTCAGTTTATTGATTTTTGAATTTTTTACAGCACTTAGAAGTCAAAATATCGATTTCTCATGAAAAATATCAGAATCTTTATTATATTAAAATACTTAAAATACTTTAAAATAAAAAAATTAAAAAAACTCCACAGCGTTACCTCGGCATTTATATACAGAAAAAGTGTGCAATATTTCAAAAGGATCGGTGCAGTAGATTTTGAGCTAGAGAGGACTCTGACTCTGAGGAGCTGACTCTGAAAAAGCTATGTGTGAGGAAAACGCGTTTAAAAGTTTCAAAGAAAGACAAAACCAGACCAGAGATAAAGACTTAAAACTCTTTATCTCTCACAGTTTTACTCCAATCCACTTCAAATTTTCACATAATAAACAATATATGTTGTACATTAATATACATAAATTTAAAAAGTTGAAACCTTAACCTTAAGTACAACAGTATAAAACCAGTTCTTACCCGAGTCAATTACTGCATATAAACTGAGATTAATTTATTCGCAGTGTGAGCTAGTTAAGTTTTAGTATACAGAATTAAAACCGTGAGGAAAAAACCGTGCGGTATTATGAGAAGGAAAGCATGACTACTTCAAACTCTTTAGGTAGCGGGTTTGAGTCCAATTTAAAAAATCAAATTTTTCCTAAGATTTCCCATTAATGATTAGTTGAGCAAAAATGTTAATTGTATCTATATCTCTTACAATATTGGAACTTATTAAAAAATAACTAGATAGTGAGTGAGGTTCTACTTTATCAATATATAGTACAGTTTTATAGAAACTAAAATTTGGTTCTCAACCCCATTATCAAAGAGGATTGTATAAAAGAAGTATGTGAGTTTTAATGTCACCCAAAGCTAATAAAAATCGAACGGAAATTGAATCCAAAACATTTCGGTTTCCGTTATAACATTAAAATTTAAATTACAGTCGCTGAAAGTCATTTAAACTAATATGTTTCAAAGATTGAAAGTATAGCCATAGTAATTTGCTGTACATATGAATATTTAAAATATCTGGAACTACCCCATTCGTGCCAACTATCAGCCAATATCCTTTAATATTGCTGACTATGACCTTATAAATAATTCGCGTGCTCGATATTGAAGATTCAAATTTGTCGCAATTTTTAATTTAATCGAAGAACTTGGCAGTGGTTGAACTTGGCAAGGAAAACCATGTTTTCAAGTAAAAATAAAAATAAAATTGTAATCCATTTGTCTAGGCTGGTCTAGTCTAGTCGAATACAATAGCAGCCATTTTATTTCTTAATCCCATTGTGCAGTTTATCTTAAAATGTTGGCGGTCAAGGATCAATTAAGCATTTTGTTGTATTAGTGTTGTTTTTATTTGTTACAGGTCGCATTAATTATAATATAGTATTATAATCTTAAGGAAAATTAGGGAGGAGAGTAGAAAGAAGGGTGGGAAAGGAGACCCGAAAAAGAGAAAGGAGTATTACGAAAGGAAAGGAATGGCGACAGAGGAGGCAGACAAGAAGGCAAGAAGGTGTTGAAGAGGAGCTGAGGAGAACACAGGGACATACAACAACAGGAAAGAATGGAAAAAAGTGAAAAGAGCAATTACAACAAAAGATATAAAAGGATTTGGAAGAGAGAGATATCACAATACTTAAGAGAAAAAGACACAAAAAAGATGAGGATTGTCAGATTTAAATTGGGAAACGGGAAGAAAGGAAACAGATACTGGGTAAATAGAAGAAAGGATGTACAGGGTGTGCGGAACGGAGATAGAAACAGTTGAGAACATTAAGTTTTTCATGTGAGAAAAAGGTAATAACCGAAAAGAATATTGGGCAGTTATTAAAGGGAGGCAGTGAAGGAAAGAGGTGGGTGACAGAAATAGAGAAAAGGAACGGGGAAAGAGAAGGAATGGTAGAGTAGAAACAGGAGGGAAAGTAGCAGGAGGAGCGAATCAATAGCAGTAGCAGTTTTGTTTTTATTTTTATAAGGATAATTTTTTTTTTTTATTGTTTGGAAGGAGTGAGAATGTTTAGATTTAATAAGGATCAAAATTGAATTAAGCACAAGAATATAGCGCCAAATTGCAAAAAAAATAAAATAATTTAATATAGTAATTGTGTATTTATTTGTTTATTATATAGTGTGAAATTTATTAAATTTATAATTTGTTTATTTTGATAAGTGTTCAAGGTCTACAATGCACGCATCGTATTACAAGTATTCAATAAACATAGTGCTTGGTATATGGGTATGCGTTCACAAGTCCGAGTCGCATGCATCGGATGAATTCATTTGATTGAACTGCCAGTTCTTAGCATATTCGCATTCAAGAATAATCCATTTTTTAAAACACGACTACCATGCACTATTGTGCACTACGATTTTATTGAATATTTTAATAAAAACTGCTCAAAGCAAACCTTCAACCGCTTGTGTATTCGCAGCATACAATTTGTCGCAACGAGTTCCATGCACATGAATAGTGAAGAATAATGATATCAAGAAAGTTGCACATCAGACATTTCTCGTTGGTAATGCCGCTGCTCCGACGCATACGATACTGATCAGTGTGAGTAGCCATCCAAAGGATATTTAATGCGATATAACTGCGAACGCTTACTTTTGCAGTCTACAACCTGACTACGTCGGCCATCGAGATGACTTTTTAATTATTTTATTTCACGAGTATATTTTGTTCTATACGAATCTCTCAAAAACGTTAAAATTAACAAGATTATAAACATTTGTACTTAGTAACAGATGCACCCTATGGTATATAATTTCATAATGTTATTCATTATGTTATTGTTATTTTCTCTCTGAAAATAACAATAACATCAACTACAGTATCGTAGTTGCAAGATCGTTTTAAACATTTCCTCGCTTGATTCTTTCTGCTAACCTCGTTCCATACTTCTTCTCCCTTTTTCACCTTCCTTACTTGAATTAGGCCTACCCTTTCTTTTCTTGTAAACATCTGTTTTCTGTTGTATTTCCATTGCATTCAACTTCGCCTTAACCACCGTATTTCCGCTATTATTGTCGTGTGCCCCTTTTCCTTTTTTCTCTTATTCATTTCGTTGACTTTTAGCCACTGATTCCTCTTCGTTATCGTCGTGTTCATCTTCTTCCTCTTTATCCTCATTCCTTCTTTTTCATCATTACTTGGCTCTTTTCTTTTGCCGCTGCCATTTCTGAACTCACTTTTGTGTAATTGAATTAACGTAAGTCTTTCGCTGTCATTTCCATTTCACAATCTGCTCTAATGTACCCGTATTCCCCACACGCGAAACATCTTCTGGACTTACTTTTTCGATCAGATCACCGGGATCACTTACCCAATAACTTGAAGATAACGATTCAAATAGCTTAAACCCTGTGGCACACATGTACATCTCTTCTGCACTATCAGTAGTATATACTCGTATCTGCATAGTTTTTCCCTCTCACAGTTCGACCACAATGAAATAGAATGAACACAAACGCAGCACATTGGTACTGCTCACGTTGTATACAGATATGCATTTAAACCATCATTGTCCGCACCTCTGTGAGTAGATTGCCAAACGTATGAGCCATATTATGAACGTTTGAAATACTTATGCCGGTGCCAAACGATGCTTCTAACACCAACGTTGGACGCACCGTGTGGTCGATGCTGAAACTAAGTGTGTTTAACATCGTATGTCCAACGTTATGTTGGAAGAAGTTAGGGCTGTTGTCGCTTTTTTGACCCGCGTCAAAAGGGATTTTTCTATCCCCACCACACAGTTGATCCACATGTCATGCAATGCTGCTCGAATCATCCAACAAAGGAAGATTTTATACTTGAAAGTTTCTTTATTTACTTGAAAGTTTTTGTTAAACAGTGTTAATGTCAATAATATCAACAAATTAATAAAATAAATAAATCATTCGCATCAAACATTCGTTCTACCGTGTAGTAGGAAGCTTGCAATGTCAATCTTCCAATATTTGAATCAAACGTTCACCGCATCGTTTAGTTACGGCTTTGCAGTGGTGTATTAATAATCATTAAAATAAAAACTTCCTCTCATGAAAGTCGAAAGAAAATGGTTGCAATGTGAGAGGTCCTAATGGTACTTTTTGTAACAGTTAATTGACATTTCTTTTAAATGTTCTGTTATGTGAAAAGCTGCAGTCGCCATATATTATAACGCTAAATGACATAACTATAAAAAACGTTAACATTACGTTAACGCAATGAAATGCCTTATAACGTTATCAAATAACATAATAAATAATAACGGGGTTCGGTCACTTGTGACAAACGTACACTAGATACAATAGTATACTAAGTTTTGCCTTCTCTGTCAAACTTTATATGAGCACGACTGACTATATCCTTTAAAAATCGAAACCCATACAAAGTATGTAGTTATTCCACTTATTGCTAAAAATATGATTTCATAATTTCAAGATAGTACAACAAATTGAATTATATATCGTAATCTAATTATGCGCATATTTATTTTTAATCCTATTATTTACGCCGACCAACGGGCGACGGACGACGCCGCGCCGCTGATAACATAACATTTAAAGCAATTCACAGGCCATTAATATCCAATATGTCAAATCATGACTTTTACAATATCTTTTATCAGTACAGCGAACGACGCGCCGCGACGCCATGCAATTCGTTCACCCTTTTGTCTGTGACCTTCACTGCCAGCAAGGTAACCGTCTTGTCCGGCGTCGGATCACGGTATGAAGGCGTCGCCCAGCACCCATTAGTGACGTATGCATACCTATGAAAGGTCAGCACTCGCTAGCGAATTACTTATTGTTAGTTGAATGTCGAACTGCTGCCTTCGAGGTATTAACTAAAATTAACCAGCTCAATGTGAAATAGAAATTGTTAAATACTTATACCGGTCTCACACCAGAGAGACAGTTTTGAAAACAGTTTTGTTTTATTTTAAAACAGTTCTGATTTTCGAAAACAGACTGTTCACATTGAACATTGGTTTTGTTTCTAGTGTTTTTCTGTGTGTCCCAGACAAGCGCAAATGTTCACAAAAAACAAAACTGCGTGTTCAAGCCAAGCTAACTAAAAATCAACAACAAACGTGCATTCCTTTGATCTTACCGACTCCAGATGGGAATGTGTTAAACAAAACACATTTTAAAGACAGTTTTTAAAGACAAAAACATTGTTGTTTTTGTTCGTGTTTTATTGGGGGAGGTAAGTGAAGTCGTTACTAAACTAACCGAATAAAAAACGTTAGCCGCCGCTCTTTCGAATGCGTACAACCCCACCCTCCACGGATTAATGGCCGCTGTGTGGCGCGTGTTTCAAATAAAGAAGTTATGGTCGTTATTTGGAACAACGTTGAAATGCGCTATTTTAATGTAGCGATAACTAGATAGAACTATCAAAATAACTTAACACCAATAACCGTACTCCGGTCCCTGATGCTGCATAAGACATTTTCACAGATCTCAATAAAAAAATCAGGTTCCATTTCTAAAAAGAGGACGCACCTAATGAATTTAATGTAGAAGTTAGATTGGTAGCCCGTTATAAATCTGATGTAAGTCTAGATAAATCCTTTCCATTAGCCATGTCATAATACGCATTAAAATTTAAATTCAGAAATGATCCAGGCGTCATAGATATTATAATTGAATAAATTGTTTATTTTATAAATTGATTTACGAGTAATTTTTGTTCAGTGCATCGTGCAAGGACGCTGTGGCTTATCTATTTAAATGCAGCAACCACACCAGCACGCCGCGCCACGCCGGCACGTTGTGTAGCCGTGCTGCGGGATCCGGTCATTGACAACGACGTTTCGCGTCGTCGGTGGTGTCATATTGTAGCCGATTCCCGGTGCACGGTACCGTCGATTTCACAGTATGCATTTCCCGTTCCCGTTCCCGTTGTGAAGAACACCTGTTTGTAGCTAGCTAGCTGCCTTTGGAGCTATTCTTAATCTGTGTCGATACATCGCCCTAGTTCCGAGACTGGTTCAACCGTCGATAACTTCTAATCAATACTGATTAGAACTGAAGATGATGAAAATTGTTTGTGCCATTTGTTTTAATTCATTCAACAATAAAAAACCTCTTTTGGGTATTGTAAAAGTGATAACTATCAACAACAATTTATGAAATATGGTTCTTGTTTAGAAATAGTATGCATAATTTTTTTTTATTACTAGTTTTCCTGGAGTATTATACCATTTTGGAATCCTGAAGAGCTGCGCCAATTTTTAAAAAGCTTGCCATAGTAGAGTTTATACTTTTTTTACACCACGATGAGTTAAAGTGAACTGAAAGTAAAAAGCTTTAAAAATTTTAGGGGTAAAAAAAATTTGGATTGATTTTTGTGTAAAAACTACTAGCATTCTGGGATTTTTAATAGTTGTGGTGGATAGCAGTCTATTTAGGTTGCCGATACAAAAAACAAATCAAAAATATTTGAAAAATTGTGGCCATGGTAGTTAAAAACATCTTAATGTGTTTCAATTTTCGAAAGATTTTTTTTTTATGTAATTTCAAAACAAAGTGAGATAAATTTTTTTTTTTTTTTCTTGTGTAGTCATGAGCAGGATCACCCTGTGGTGTGCCCGCTTATCGTTGAATTTTGGGACACCCTGTATATTGTATGTGCTAATATCATTAGGTTGCACACGCACTGGAATAAACTACTTGTAACTTTTTCAGTAGAGCGTATTCAAGTTGTTTCGTACAAGATCATTTTATCATGACATTAAGCTTCTACCTTAATGCTTGTCAATATACCATTGTATTGAATTCAATGGCACCGGGAACAGAGTGGAAGGGGGTTCATTTACCACTTCCACTCCCCGCAATAAAACAGTTCATTATTATTAAAATCACTCAAGTCAGATTAAAGTCACAGGCAAAATTATCAAAGTGTGTCAAGTTCGAAAAACAACTTGAGGCGTCTAGGTTATTGTTTAAATTTGTTTAACACCTTGTCAAAATCGTTAGAAGTTAATCAGATTTTTTTTGGTTAACATATATTAATGTGTAAGTGTCGCATTTAAGAGTTATTTCATATACCGGTATCTCGGAATACATACGAGTAAAAGACACAAGGAACATAAGACGAATCGCAATATTTATATTGGGTGACGAAGATAACGGCAGCAAGCACTGGGAAAATAGAGAGGAATCTGCAGGGTGTGCGGGAGAGAGATAGAAACGCTAAATTCTAAAAAAAATGCGCCGAATACACTACCTCACAGGTGGTACGGAAATGTGAGCATATTATGCAAAATACGATTTCGTCAACTTTTAGAATCGCAATATCTCAGGAATGGTGATTCTTAGAAAAAAAGTATAAAAACAATTTTTATAGATAATTTCATAATCTACAACTTTGGTCTGATCTATTTTTATGATAAAACTTATCGTTTACCGGAAGAATTGATTTTATTGACCTTTGACCTTGAATAACTTTTTATGCAGTTCTGCGATCCGTGAGGACTTTTAGAATTTTATTTGTAATAATTTCCCCAAGGTCTATATCAACTTTCAGCTCTATGCGAATTACAGTTAATCTACCCATACTTTATCGTTTATTTTGACAGAGCTATTACGCAACTGAATCTGCAGTAAGATATAATAAAAAATTGGCAATTATGTAGTTTAAAATAGAATTTATGCATGTTTAAATTTAACAACTTTCTGCTCCCTTCAGTATTAGGTTTAATGTAATTCTTTATGAAGATTAAATAGCACTCTGATCAGAACATCTGAGGACTGTACCAGTAAATATGAAAGTGCCATTCTAGATCATAAAAAGCATATTTCATTTTCGACATCTCAATAATAACCTTTTTTTAGCGTTGTCATTTTTACGACGCAGTGTGATTTTGCGTTGTTGATTACACAAAGAAAATTTGTATCTTGAAATTGAATGAATACATATTTTGATAGCAATATATTATACAGGGTATAAGGCACATCAATGTCAATCGTTTAAAAGACGACTGAAGTGATCAAAAGTTCGATCATGTTCAAAATAGTTTATTATTTGAAAGAATTCATCCATGCTGAAGTAACTTAGATAAGTTATTTTAAACATTTTATGACTACCCGCCGATCAGGGCCTTATTTTCGTGTGTTATTTCCTTAATTGGGTCAGTCTTAAGGTCTAAACTAACGGCAACTGCATCTAGACCGAGCTTATTCTTAGTCTTATTATACGCTGTCTGTTCAAAAAATAAGGAGAATTTTCATTTTTCTCAAAAAATATTTATTTATTCATCAATTTCTATTTTGTCCCCTTCAAAGTAGTCCCCCTCAGATATAATACACTTGTGTCAGCGTTTTTTCCAATCCTCGAAGCAGTTCTGATATGCACTTTTTGGTATGCTCTTGAGCTCTCTCAGCGATTCGGTTTGTATCTCCTCAATCGTCTCCTGAGCGATGCTCATGCGACGATTTGTTTGGTCAAAATCGCTGCCACACGCTTCATGCCCAAAATTTCCGAAAAAATTGCATGGCATGAGCCAACCGACATGCCGACATCCTCAACAACTTCTCTAATAGTGATTCGACGAATCTCCATAACAATTTTCTTCACTTCCTCAACATTTTCATCGGTTTTTGATGTGCTGGGGCGTCCAGGGCGAGCGTCGTCATTCACATCTTCTCGACCTTCTGTGAAAAGCTTGTACCACTTGTAAACATTTTTTTGGCTTAAAGTAGACTCACCGTATGCCACTTCCAACATTTCAAGTGTTTTGGAGCACTTAATTCCATTTTTCACACAAAATTTAATGCAAACTCGTTGATTCATGTTTTTCGACAGCAGAAAATCGCCGAACACGCAAAACACTTCTAACTTTTATGCCTCTCACAAACAAACTAAATGTGCTATATAGCTAAAACTGTGAACATATGTTCGAGACGAGTGTACCAACATAACAAAATAAAAAAAATCGATAATCGAATGTACGTAGCCCGCGAAATTTTTGCCTCACCTTATTTTTTGAACAGACCTCGTATAGGAGTATTTATACGAATTCCATTACTAACCCCTATAATAAACACTACTCCTCTATCCCTGCATCGCTCCAAGCGAATTTTCCATTGATCACAAGATGACACGTGTCAGTTTTTCTTCACAACCCACATGATCTGAAATCATGTTCCTATTAATGCAGACTTAAACTTGATAATGAGATAAAAATCACATGGTACAGATCTGACGAATAAGGCCGTCCGCACATGGGTTGACTGATTACAAACACGAGCTCCGAACCTGCCCGAACCGAATGAGAACGCAACTGTGTTGCTAGTGAGAGAACCCATGTGTATTCGAGTGAGAGAACGCAAAAGCTCGAATGAAAGAAAACTGATTTGGAATTGATTTTGAGCGACTGTGTTTCTTGGTCGCAGGGCCGTTATGTTGCATGCTATTGATGGTGACATCATGAGCAGAGATGTGCACAAATTCTTTTCTAAAGTATTTAAATACATGCATACATACAAATACCTCAGAATACGACGCAATAAAATCCCCTAATATGCTATTGTTGAAAATTCTATAGTCACGAAACACAGTTTTTTTTCATTCGAGCTTGTGCGTTCTCTCAATAACAACACAATTGCATTCTCATTCAGTTCGGGGCTCGCGTTTGCAATTAGTCGACCCATGTGCGGACGGCTTTAATTTAGATTTTTTTAATTGTACTTTGAAATATTCTAAAAAAACAAAGAAAACGTCAATTAAATTCTAAATTGAAAATAGTACAGGGAATGATTACGCATATTCCCACGCATAAACGGCGAGTAAGAATGATGCTTTCAATTTTTATTATTCTTAAATTTTACAATTTTTATTATATTCATTGTTCCGGTGGCAAGCTGTCGTGTGTATATTGTCCCAGATGTTGTGAACACAGAATACATACCCACATAAATCCAGATAAACATCGAAAGAACGCTTTTAAATATTATTCAGAATAGAGCTACAAGCATAGAGATATAAGAATAGAATACACGAAGGGTTCGGCCGCGTGTAAGAGGAAACGATAAAGGCAAAGAGAGAGAGATAGCTGCCGAGTATCCTATCTGTGTCTTTCTAGCCGGACCGCTGCGACTGGCTTGGTTGATTGGCGATGAGGTAGGGGCTAAACAAGCAAGCAGACGCCGTGCTCGGCTAGAAAGAGACACAGAGGACACTCGTCAACTATCTCTCTCTTTGCATTTATCCAGTATTCAGTCTCTTGCGCACTCTATTCTTATACCTCTATGGCTACAACACTCAGCCAGATGTTGTATACTGCACTTCAAAATTCTTAAAATTTTTGAGTTCTACCATAGTTAGGTTATATAGTAAACAACTGAGTATATCAAAATACAGAGATTATCTGATATTGATATTGTTTTACGCGCAGTAAAAGTCTTATTTTATAGCGTCATTAACTTCGTGTTAATTACAATAATTAAAAGTTAGTACATACATAGCGAAACATACATTAAATTAGTCATCTCTTTTCCATTGAATGGTTTAATAGAAGATAGAACAAGATGTACAATATTCGGAATAGTCGTTCTATATATGAGGAACTTCACATACGAATATCTTTATCGTGGTATTGGTAACGCAACGGACCTCTATATGGTATGATAAAATACCCCCTTACCCCACAGTCACTTAATGTAAGCCCTGGGTCCCGTGTCCCGCTAGCAGCAGCTAGAACAATAGGAACAGGAACACGGCTGACCACCAAACAAAATACAGGTATTGTGGAAATGAAGCTTGCCTGCGGGATGAAGAAGAGTGTGAGGGGGATGTTTCCAGTGCTTGATAAACTGATATGAATTCAGATCCGATTTAGTTATGTAAAGGCAAGCGTCCACAGGTACGCACTACTCCCATCAAACGCATTGACTTTATTTAGTAAAAGATGGAAAAGAAGGGAAATAGTGCGAGAGAAAAGGTATTGCCGACCAAAAAGAACCCGTTTTTGGTTTCTTTTACATAGAATGTTTGCTTCTCCTTTGGGCCTACATGTGGCAGTTATCGGACAAATTACGATGTTTAGGCTCAAATGAGGATGACATTCAAAACCCCATATAAACTTGGCTACGCCACAGTCACGCCTAGTAATATTGCGTTACGCGGTGTTGCCGTGTCGACGATGATATATATATATATATACACATATCTATATATTTATCAGCATGCATTGTAAGGGTTGGTCTTCAAAGCAATTTAATTGGGCAATTTCGACTATATCACATTTCTATGACTAATGCTGAACTTACGACAGTTTTTGTTCTCATGACTATGTTGGTCCTTTTCTGAATTTGTGCGTCTACGATTCTACGCTGCAGAAATGTCCGTACAAATCACTACACACGATACAAGCTGTACAAATCAAAGAAAAAAGTGCGGTCGGGTCAGCCCAATGTGTTGCAGGTGTATTGTGGTATAGGAATACATATACCGATCACCCAAATCAGTAGTGAGCCATCTCCGAAAAAATCGAAATTTGAGTTGAGTATGTAGTTATATGCGTAAAAAAATTATATGTCTTTAGTTGGTACAAAGATCGTTTGTCGATAAAACTGTGACCATATACTCATGGACTTGATAGATGACGTTGAGAGGAATAACAGCTAACATAGTTGATATTTGGAGTTGACAAAAATCACTGTGCATAATGTTAAGTTATAAAATTAGATAAAAACGAATTGACAATTTAAATAATTAACTTTAAAGGTCATTTCTTTGATTTCAGGTAAGATAGTATGATTTAAGTTAAACAATGTAATTATTATAATGTGTATGTAAATTACTAAAATAAAAGTCTTTGATTTCAGAAGCAACACATAAGTTTGATGAAAAATGTACAATTCTTAATAAAATTGGAGATATTGTCTTATATTTATAAAATTGCACCCTTTATCTCATTCAATTCTCAGATAACTCATAAATGCAACCCATTCTCCTTATGAACTGAACAATCGATATACAGATCAGAGCTCGGTGCTCGGACTAGATACGATGTGGTGTGTTCGTATCTTAAACCATGCAGACAATACTAAAACCTTAATTGTCGCTGCATACGTGTTCCGTCCCGCTTCCCTTCTCTTCACTCTACCTTTTACCCATACAAACTTACCTTAACAGAGGCGTAGAGAGATGCCACCGGGCCGGGGGGAAAATAGAATTTCAATATATCTAGTTTAATTTGTCTATAGCCCCGTTTTAATTTTATTGTACTGTCGACTAGTCCCAAATGATATTTAAAAAAAAAAATTATAGAAAATTTTAAGTTCATAAAATTTCTAAAATATATTTATTATCTATATAAATAAAAATTAAATGCTGTTCGTTAGTAAGCACATCTCTTTTTTGTTTGAAATATTCGAAATAAACTGAATAATGTCTTTAAGGAAAAAAAATAGGAAAATTGTAACATTTCGGAAAAACTGGAAGTGCTTTTGTCTATGAGGTTTTTGCTACTATGTGCCTAAATGTCGTTTCACAGCTGATTGTCAAATTGTGAATTCATCTAATAGTGACAAAAAATTAATTCAGTTGAATTGTGAAAAGATCACCCAGAGAGAAATAAGATCAGAATTCGGGTCTCCTAGTGTTAAATAAATATAAATTTTATGTAAAAATTTTGCCATATACTAATATTTTTATAATATAAATTCAATGAAGTATGTATGCAAACAGCCACATAAAAAGGACTCCACACCCGTTCCTATACGTATACTCGTATAGCAGAAGGACCCTTTAAGGTAGTATGACATTGCTTACATCGAATTCATCTCTGTTACCAAACCCAAATGTCCGATCTCTACATATGAGAGTGTGGCCTTACCGATCGATATGGCCGTGCCTCTTTCCACCGACCCCTAACCCCTATTCAAACCTGTGTATGGGAATACCAGGAATGATTGGACGGTACGGGACGGGACGGTACTGTCCCGGAATGATAGAATTCAATAACACGTGGATACGTGCACATACGATGGTCTGATACGAGATACGACAGACTGACGTGAATGATGTGCATCGAAATTATGTTTGTCAGTTTTATTTGGTTTGTGGTATAAATATGCCATTAACTCCATACTTCATCCAGCCTAAAGTGTAAATTACATTTTTTTATAAATTTGCCTAAAATGAATATACTTATATATTATATAGAGATGTGCCCAAATAGTTTTCAAAAGTATTTAAATACAAAATAGACCAGGCAGTTTGCGATCTGCATATTTTGTAAAGAAACTACTCTGGGAGCCTGGTCTATTTTGTATTTAAATACTTTTGAAAACTATCTCTGCTTATATATATATTTTAGAAATTTCATAAAATGTATAGTTTTGTAAAAAATATTGCTTTGCATATAGTCCAAGAGATCACAGAGTCTCCAGACCTACGTCCATTTAACAAAGCTACAATATTGAGAAAAAATAGTGTAATATGCAGTGCAGAACGTAACTGTACTTGCTAGTTGTAAGCCAGGCCCTTTTGCAATTAGCAAGTGCTAAATAGCCCAATCATATTAGGTAAAAAAAGGGGTCAACCTCGGAATGAAAGATAATAAGCTGCAAATTGGTATGAACCTTTGTTTTATCATTCTAAATGTTGTCTCGAAAGTCACAATCGTTATCGTGTCCGCGTCTCAAGATATTCAAGGTCAAAGGTCACAAAAATCGGTTTTTCGCGAATATCTGGCTTCCTATCGGTTAAATGAGATTTGCATTTATTATAAAAGTTGTAGGCTATAAAATTCCCTACAACTTTTGTTTAAACTTTTTTTTCATACAACCAACCGTTTTGAAGGTAGAGCGCGAAGAGTGCACATCGTACAGTCATATACGGCCTAATGCAAGGTCAAGCGTGAGTTATAGTTATGAGTACGTTATAAAGTCAATTATTTACTTGGAAATTATAATTATTAAACAATGCCTATTATTTATGTACTAACTATTAATTATTTATATTTAATTAAAGTAAGTAACTTGATTATTTATATATAATTATTCATATTTAACTATTTAAGTATAAAATATTATTAATTCTGGATTATATATTTTAGTTTTATTTTAAGTTAACACGACATTATATATCTTTTCTTTAAAACGCGTAAATTTCTCAATACTTATATACCTGGAAATACTTGTCCCTACCCTATGCCCTTTTCTATTCATTGCCGGGACAGATGTTCTATAGTATTCAAGGCCACTCTCTCCACTTTGTATGAGTCAAGATTATTCGTTAGTTTGAAATTGTACCGTTGCAACTACGGACGTACGGTTTTAAGAGCTATGGCTGATTTGTGTTTTATATGTGATAAGAAACTTTCAGAAGGTGTTTCTGTGAATGTCGTACGTGGTTTACAAACTTTAAAAACTGCAAGTATTGAAAGAAATGATGGACATATAGACTATTTAAATACTTTAAGTTCTGTAAATGTGCATTCCGAGTGTCGAAAAGTGTACACCAGTAAAAATGTTATTATTGCATCAAAACGACGCACAGATGAGAGTGAACCTTCAACGTCAAGTGCACCTCGTAAAAAACGAAATGAAGTCTTTGATTTTGGAAAGTTATGCTTATTTTGTGGCCAAGAAGCTGATGAAATAGCAGAAAAGAAAAAAAAATTAAAGTATAGACGGACAATAAGTAATGTAAGTACTCTTGCATTCAAAGACAACGTAATTAAGAGAGCAGAAGAACGAAACGATTCCTTAGGAGAATTAGTCAAAATCTACATGATGATCAAGTACTGATTGAAAAAAAATTTAATGCAGTTGATTTGTTGTGGTTATACGGAAAATGGAAGAATCTTTCACCGTTGCCAGGGTGGAATGGCTATCTTCAACAACTTACGAAAAATAATCAAAATTTTTCAACTTCTCAGGTTATATTTCTACCTTTCATTGATCATCCTGCCAGTAATTTAGACACAATTTATACAACTTTACATAGTGCTATAAATATTGCCAAGTCACATCAACAAAAAACGTGCATAATTACATTTGATCAGCCCCTGTACTCAAAAGCACGTGAAATGGTTGCTGCGTCAGATGCAAACTCAGACTTGTCTAAAACAGTTGTCAAACTTGGAGGATTTCATATGCTCATGTCTTTTCTTGGATGCATAGGACATGTAATGGACGGTAGTGGTCTCAAGGAAGCTTTAAGTAAAATATATGCTACAAATTCGGTCGACAAAATGTTGAATGGTCACGCTTATGCAAGAAGTATCAGAGGCCATATATTATTACGACTTGCATTATCAATAAAGATTTTTGAAGAGATGAAAATTGAAAATTGTGTGTTAGATGAGTTAATTGAACAGATAACTAGTCGCGATGTTTCCTACGAAGATGTTGAAGGATGTACGAGCAGCTCCAACTCGTTAATTGATCAATTTCAGGATAAACTAAAAGAATTAAAAGCTCGAGGTCCCACGGCACAGTTATGGGTGCAATATTTTGAAATGGTATCAATAGCCCTAGATTTCATTCGCGCTGAAAGGCTGGGACTTTTTCAAGAACATTTGGATGCAGTGCGAAAAATGCTGCCCTATTATTACGTTATTACCTCCAGCACCAGCCGAACTACTAAACGTAATATTTTGCAATTGCAAAAATGGTTGTGGTTCCCGCTGTGGATGCAGAAAATCAGGGCTACAATGTTCTTTAGCTTGCGGCCAGTGCAACGGACAAGCTTGCCTCAACGCTTCACTGTATCCAAGTAATCCCGATGAAGAAAATACATATGATCCCGATATTCTGGAAGGTTTGGAGATGAACATGACAGATAATGAGGATGATGACAATGAATCGAACATTTTTGAGCGACAAGAAGAAGAAGACGACGAAGAAGAAGAAGATAATTAGCTTCCATTTCCAATTTCATTACAATTAAAATCAACAAAGATACTTTTGATATTTGAACTCACATTTTGACAAATGTATATTATGCCGTATTTAATAATAAATAAAAATATGTGTAAAATATATACTCTTACTATCATTTTAATTTAAAATAAAACTAAAATATATAATCCAGAATTAATAATATTTTATACTTAAATAGTTAAATATGAATAATTATATATAAATAATCAAGTTACTTACTTTAATTAAATATAAATAATTAATAGTTAGTACATAAATAATAGGCATTGTTTAATAATTATAATTTCCAAGTAAATAATTGACTTTATAACGTACTCATAACTATAACTCACGCTTGACCTTGCATTAGGCCGTATATGACTGTACGATGTGCACTCTTCGCGCTCTACCTTCAAAACGGTTGGTTGTATGAAAAAAAAGTTTAAACAAAAGTTGTAGGGAATTTTATAGCCTACAACTTTTATAATAAATGCAAATCTCATTTAACCGATAGGAAGCCAGATATTCGCGAAAAACCGATTTTTGTGACCTTTGACCTTGAATATCTTGAGACGCGGACACGATAACGATTGTGACTTTTGAGACAACATTTAGAATGACAAAACAAAGGTTCATACCAATTTGCAGCTTATTATCTTTCATTCCGAGGTGAAAGCCCTAATATGATTGGGCTAAAAGGTACGTAAAACTGTTACTCACCTACGTGAAAATATGATGACTGGTTTTTAAAAATGTTGCACAGAATATTGTTCAAAACGAACGTTCGCTATTGCCAGACCCCTTCCATAATCCCTAACTTTCGCCAGACGCTTTAAAGCTCTTAAAACAATTAGGTGCCGCACAAAAAGTCGGGTGTTAGATGTTATTTTATTGAATATCGTACAGAAATAAAATTAAGACTGTTTACACCTGGTTCTTTATATGCCTCTATTTGAAATGAATTAGCATATGTTCCATCTTAAAAACAAGTGAACGAAAATGTTTAAAATTAATTAACTAAATTTAAATAAAAAGTACTTATTTTGCCATATTGGCCATATTTTGATAGGTAAGTCAGCAGACACATATTTCTCTATTAATAATATTTTACAAAAATTGTATTTGGTTGAAAAACACATGGACGTAGTAATCATGCAGTCGGATCTCGTACTATGAGTTTTCTTTTTTTTAATTTGTAGAACCATTCTTGAGATATATGTTAAAACAATGCCTTTTTACAGTTTGTACGTCTCCAGCATGTTAAATATGCACACTTTAATTTTTAATATCCCTTTTCACAGTTGGTCAAAACATTTGTAAGACACTCTTCTTAACTTAGTGTAGTTTTTTTCTCTAGTGTAAGTATGATTCCCACTTACTGCTTTAATTTAATTTTGTATTTAATTTAAATTGTTTAACATAGGGCAATACGCGTAGTCTTTAAGTAGTTTAGTGTAGTTAAGTTTTTTTAGTACCTTACAAGATTCAATGTTTTAAATTAAAAATATTAAATTAAGAAATACTATATTATATTATAACCTCCAAAATGTGACAATCTATCAAAATGCAGTAGGATTTACTTTTAAAAGAAGTTTAATGTTAGTTCTTGAAAAATATAGAAGTGAAAACAATTTCTATTACTAATTGTTATTAAAAATAGCAATTTTAATTATTTCACATATAATTTTGTCGAACTGCATTGACGAACTAACTAACGATGCATTACGCAACAATTAAATTAACTAAACTTAAATTAAAACTCAAATGTGAAAAGGAATGCTTAAACGAAAACCTGAAATCTAAATTACAATATTAAATAAAAACATTAAATTAAATATCAAAACAGTGAATGGGAATGTGGCTTTAATAACAATCATTTATGAATAATCATATCATAGAATATGTATATTGGTAAGGACCTTAACCGATCTATTTAAATGGTGAATCATGAAGTGGTGTTGAACTCTAACCGCCTTACAAATAAACCTATTATAAAATTTATTCCAGGTCCCTTTCACACAGCCTTATTATCAGTTTATACCTGGCATAAATTTTATAACAGGTTTATTTGTACGGCGGAAAGTGTTCCTTGTATCCAACAGTTGGCTTTGTCTCTTTTTAACAAGAATTTGTAATTTGTCTTTTTTATGTTTTAATTGAATTTGTTTTACTTGCATGAATGTACTGTACATATGGGGCTGACATCACAAATAAAAAACCATGTACTTCAACTGCGCACATTGATATATATGTAAAACAAAATGAATTTCTATTGAATAGTATATAATTATTCAACGTCTAGCCGACGCTACGCTGTAGCTACGTGCTACGAACACAACAATAACACGCTAAAGTGACAAGTTTTCTATGTAGAACATAAATTACGCCAGATTATAATAAGTGCCGGTTTTAATGGTTGCCATTGCACTCACTGGGGTGCGAAGTTAGTTCATAAAGAACAAGGTCTGCAGTTCTATGAAGTTAGTGGATTGTACCGCTAATGGTATAATTGAATAATTATATCAGATATTCATTATAATATTGGATGAGGGTGCGATGCGATGCGACATACACGTATTGTGTAATACATGTAATTCAAATAATAGTTTGCAAGTTTAGAAATTAGTACATGTGGGCCATGTACTGGTTTCTTTTTGAAATTACTAGTAAAAATTCAAGAGAGTACACCTTCCGATTATTTATATAAATAATTTTAATTAAATAGCTGCATTACATTTTTCTTAAGTGCGTCAATTGTTTGTAGATCATTGGAATAACAACGATCCCTTTCATAGTCCAGGAAATCCGTTCTTAAAAAGAGGTCAACCGGACATTTCAGGTAGACAACGATTGAAGAAAATAGTAAAAGGTGCTTGGAAAAAATGAAGATGAGGGGGGTGTAGAATATGAGGGGGTAATGAGAGTTCAGGATTGTACAAAAAAGCAGGTGGAGAATATGTTAAGAGGAGACAAGGAAGTGGATGGCGGAGGTATAGAGAGGAAGGAAGAGAAAAGAGGAAAGGGAGAGAAACTTGGAATAAAAAGCAAAAGAAGAAAATGGAAAAACGTGGAAGAACTGTCAGCGGGAGAGAGAGCTGTAAACGAATAGAGGAAGCTTGAATTTGATAAAAAGCAGGAGAAGAGTTTTATTTTGATTTGTTGTTATTTTTTATTATATTATAGGTTTGAGGGATGCAATTACATTTTATAAGTAGAATAGAGGACAGAACAATAAAAGTAAATTGCAACGTACAGAGGCAAATTTAGCAAGTAATAAATAAATACAATACGATTTAAAAAGAGATGAACCTGACTTCATATTTGAATTGTTTTAGTGAAAGGCGATCCCAATTAGTTTCTTTCGTTTATCTTAAAAACTATAAACCTCCACCAAAAAAATGTGAAGTTTTCTTGTAGATAATAATATTGTCTACAATTTTATTCGATAACTTTTTGCTGCAACTTTTATAATAAAAAGGTTAAAAGGAAAAATTAATCTTTAATGTGTTTGAATGTATTCTGAACAGATTATGCTACAGTCTGTTTGTTACATCACTTAATTTAAGATTTATTGTTGCTTATTACTTTTTATTATAAAAATTTCAACAAAAAGTAGTTAATAAAAGTTGTGTACAATATTAACATATAGAAAAAACCTTCTACAATTTTTTTTGTGGATCTTGTAATCTTTAAAATAAACAAATAATAACTGGTTGCACCTTATTTTGAAGATAGCCTCCAAATGGTATCTCTCTCCACCCTAAAGTTTAAATTAAAATTTAGGTTTAACGTTTTTCATTATGCAAAAACCTATTCAAAATGCACGGTTCGATAATGGATTTCTCTGACTCAGTGGCGTAGCTATGTAACCAAGGGACCCGATGCAAAAAAAATTTGGGCCCCTAACTAAACTGTTTAGGTTTTTCAAGTCAGATATAAATATATATAAATACTTTAAAGGTACTTAAGGTTTATCATCAGCTCTTTATCGTACACTGCATAGCACAGCAAAACTACTTACTATATGTATGTGTATGTGTGTCTTGTGTGAGCTTTAGTGATCGCCTAGGTGAAGAGTTTCGGAATGTATACTTGGATTTATATTATTGGTATTAATCAATAAAACGAAGTAAATCAAAAGATGTATGCATGTATGTATGTAAAACATTTATTGTAGATAAAACATTAATAGTATATTACACACCGAGAGAAGAAAGTAAGACATTTCAACCCGCGTGTAAAACTGACCCCTATCCGAAGGCAAGGGAGGCAAACACGCGGACTGGAATATCCTACTTTCTTCACTAGCTGGTATACTATTTTGCACCAAATTATGTGGACTTACGTCACTCTTTCTATCTTATCCAGATCAATTATTATGATGTTTTAATAGTAGACCAAAGGAAATAAACATCTGCCTTTTCTGTATATTGTTAGCGATATTACGTTCTAAGACTCTAAGTACAATCCTGCAGCTACTTTTGTTTCAGCTTAATCTCAACATAAACAACTCTGGAATACGTACCTCTGCCTGAGAAAATTACGTAATAGACTTAGACCCTTGCCTGGTTCATGCTTCCCCCCTCCCTCATGTTCAGCGATAAATTTGTACACAAGTGAGTATGAAATACACTCTCAATAAAAAAAATTCATTCCTGTTTAGAATTTTTGTTATTGTTTGTTTTTGTTATAAAAGTTTTGTATGCATTGTCGGGAATAACTATTTACTAAGAGTATTACTTCACTGTGAAACCGTTAAAATATAAATATAAGTTATAAAAGTCCGAGGGCCCCCTGAGCTTGGGGGCCCCGGTGCACTGCATCAACTCGCCCATACCTAGCTACGCCAGTGCTCTGACTATTCATATTTTCCCATAAAAAATTGTCCAAGTCAAATCGCAACTGCACAATGGCTGTTCCAAGCTTAGTGCAGGCTTAGTGAACACAGCAAATAACTTTGGACATACTTTTCTAATATTTCAAAACGTTAAACAATCCATTTCTTATGTGGAATTCACATTTGCGTGTTCGGGTCCAAACTCCAAATTCAGCAAACTTTAAAATCCGTACACGAAGATACGCATTTTCGGATTAGTGTCAATAAAATAGAAAAGATCAATTAAATGACCGAAATATTGCTACAACAATGTTCGAGGTATCATAACCTACAATTCTCAGTATGAACGTATCTGAACGTTTATTATCCATAATTAATCATTTTTGCGATGTTATGTTTATGTTTTTGTATACGAGTATATGTAAAGGTTTAGACGAATGTTCGGGAATTAATTATGTTGCAATTTACAAATATGGGCTGGTGCTTCGCCGAATGATCGTTTATGCCCAGTCAACATCGAATGGTAGGCAAACAGGACGATTAATTGGACACGGCCTTATAAAGACGGTTTGACACTATAACTGTCACTATGTCAAGCTCGTCAGTGTTACCAATGTTGAAATAACATTCACTTCATAAAGAAACCACCAGATGGCCCTCCCTTAATATAAATATGTATCTAATAAGCATTACTAGTTATTTTTGTGGTAGAACGACAGAGGCAGCACCATTTGAAACGGTTGAGAAAGTAGAGTCAGCGTATCCCCTACTGGCCTACTCTGTAACCACGATTTGATATGTTTTATCTTCTTCTATCATGAACTTGCCGTTAAATAAGATAGGTTTAATCTAGAGAATAGAAGAGAACAGCAGAATGGCACAAAAACTTTTTTCATATGATCGTAATCCACATAATTATAAAAGTTTTTATGATGAATTCATTTCAGCGGAATATTCACGGTGTATCGGATGAGTGGTTTTGGTAAAAAGAGAACGGTTGGAGGGAGTAGATGGGAGGGGAAAGGGTGTTCGGAGTGCCAACAATTGATATATCAAAAATGTTTAAAATTCAGCGAAAAAGTTTGGTTTAGTAGAGGAAATTGTATGGAAAATGTGAAAAGATAAATTTAACCTTTTACAGATAATATTTACTCATTGATCTACATACTCGTATTTTGTAATTCTGTCAAAATAATCTATTCAGTGAAAAGTTTTTAAAGTACTGTTTCATGTATTAACTGAATTCTGTAATACTTTAGAAATTATTTGCGTAATACATTTTCTACATTATCACATAACTCAATAAGTTCGTAGGATGATATATAGATGGCGCCACTATTGATAAATCCATATGATTTTTAGACAGTACCATCCAAGATTACTCGGATCTGTACGACATGAAGTAGTTGACACTTTGATGAACCATATTATGAATCCGGACGTACGAAATACATACAGTGATATATTATTAAACATTAAAATAGAAAAAAAAATGCGCCGAATACACTACCTCACAGGTGATGCGAAAATGTGTGCATATTAAGTAGAATACGACTTCGTCAACTTTTACAATCGCAATATCTCAGGAATGGTTTTTCTTAGAAAAAAAGTATAAGAACAAATTTTGTAGATAATTTCCTGATCTACAACTTTTGTCTGATTTATTTTTATGATAAAACTTACCGTTTACCGTAAAAATTAGAAAAACCATTTTTGTTGCCTTTTGACCTTAAATAACTTTTTTTGCAGATGTGCAATAGGTGAGGACTTTTAGTATATTATTTGTAATAATATCCACAAGGTCTGTACCAACTTTCAGCTGTATACGAATTATTGTAAATTGAAATGTCTATTTTGATCGGGCTATATGTATATGTATAAATAAGCTTTTTTGTATTGAGCACAGTCTCCAAAGAAACTATAACACTATCTTATACCGAGTTTTACTTAATACCAACATATACCTTTACCACGATTATTAGTAGTGTACTAACTTAAGACACGTTTTATAAACAGTACTATGGGAAATAAAGTCTTCAGGCTAAAATATTAGCACCCAGGTATAAAATTGTCTTGCAGTGCTGTTTCACACTTGCTATCTATCCACAAGCTAAATCTAAGGTTAATTTTCCGCTTTTCATATATAAAAAGTCTTGCAGTGCAGTTTCACATTTGCGAGTTTTACGACATTTTCTACCTGGAAATTGTTTTTTTATTTAACGTGTTATCTCTACCACAAAAACAGAGCTGAATTAGGGCAGTGTTGCCTTCATCTTGGAAATAGCCATTGTGCTATTGTCTTACATTTGAAATGCAAATTTAATCAGTTTTGCTAATTACTAAATGACCACTTTGAATACAGAGGAGAAAAATAAATTCTGCATAAATTGGTCGTTTGCATTTTAAGTTGAGAGAATCGATACCACAATGGCCTTGCCTTACCGTCGTACGCTACTTAAGAAGTAGAACATACGAGTCTACTTACCGATAAATCACAATAGTAGCTTTGTGCACGAGCACAAGCTCAATTCCTAACCTTATCTCACTACCCAGTAAACATTTTGAAGTCACTTTGACATCATATTGAAGATGCATATGATATTTTTGTCATGAAACAATTCTATTTGATTTCACTCGTTCAAAGAAACGTCAGTGATATGAACTACAAATTGCAAAATCACTTCACTTGGCCTCACTACCGTAACAGTATTGAATGAAGTTGGAAATAAGTGTAACAGAGACAGAAATATCTTGCTTCTTTTTCCATGATATTCTTATGATGGGCACGTTTGCTGTATAACTTTTTATTCGTAAAAGATAGAAAGGTGATGTTTTGCATGGGTATCATGCTCATAAAAACGAACATATTTCAAAATTTAGAAACTCAAAATTTTATTAAAGGTGGCGCTGAGCAGGAAACTTTTGAGAGAGCTCAAATTTTGGATTTTGTAATAATTAAATATCATAATAAAAAAAAAATCTAAATTCAAAAATTTTATTTAGTGGCACGGGGGCAGTTCTTACCGAGGGTAAAAATTGTGCTAGAAAGTTAAAATATATGGGCTAACTTTGGTACCTAATTTACAAATCGAAAAAAAAAATACGAAATTTTGCAAATTAAAAATATTTATTATTGTATTGAAAAAAATATTTCTTTATATTTAATTTATATAAAAAATATTTTTAATATTGTTGTTATTGTTTACACCTGTTCATAATTATGCTCATGCCCAATATATTAATGAAAATATAGATTTAAAATTTGAAATGAAATTACGAACTATTTTATTGAATTCAAACCATACACATAATACAGACTTCGCTTTCCAACGAGGTAAACGCTAGTACAGGTTATAATGCAATCAATTTGAAAAATAATGAACCGGATAATTCTATAAAAGTAATATGAAATTATGCATGAAATTGCAAACCAGATTACATGCTATGTACACAATATATTTATTTACTTGTCTGTTAGCTTGTTTATATAAGAGTACATAACTCCTTATGTATACAATAAGTGCATTTACAAATATGACGCAATAAGAAAATTTACTAAGTGAAAACAATAAAATGTTTTATTTTTAAATTTCTTTTCGAACCATATTTCTGCGATTTCAACTTCTAGGTTATATCTGTCCTTAATTTTAATTGAATTGGGTATTTTATAGATTTTGTTTTTGTTGTGAACATTTGTTTATTTATAATTTTATTTCTTATCTTATGGATCTTGTTTTAACAAAAACAGTTGGAGTAGCCGCCTTAGGTTCTTTCTTCATCAAAGAAAAACAGTTTGGTTTGTAATTATTTTTGTATTTTTTTTAATTTAAATATAAACTTAAAATTATGAATTTAGAATTGTTAGTGTCTGTTCAGAGCACGAAAGAAGAATTCTATCTAGTTTTCAAATTATAATAGGTGTGAGTTTAAAAATAGAATGATGTAAGTACAGGTAATACCTCCTTCTATTAGTTCAGGTACCAACGAACTAGGTATCTTAGGTCTTAAAATATAAAGTACAAGAGAATAGTAATAATTTATATGGATATAATACCTATTTGGCGAGTTATTTCATTGCCAAGCATGAGACCCGGTTCAAACCGAACCCAAGAATAGCAGAGTGATACACTATTTCGACTTTTCTGAATGGTGTATCAAATTATTACTCTTATCATGAGATATAGTTTCTGCTTTAATGTTTATCATACAGCAAACGTAACATACAATATATACAATAGCCGTACAAATAGAAGACGGCACTTTGATTTACATACGTATGAACTAAGGATTATTTCACAACAGTGATGTATTGATAAACATTACAGTAGAAACTTCGACTCATGATAAGCTGTACTAATGCGATACAATTCGAATACACCCTACTGAAAAAGGCGCCGCAAATACTCGCGTACAATGTAACAGAGCCGGTAAGCCTCTCTTACACTGGAACTGTATTCTTCTAATATCCTACCTCTTTAGTAGGGAGTAGTCGCATTAGAATACTTTATCATTGGAGGAAATTTTTACTTTAAAATTTATTAATATACCACTGTTGTGCGATGATCATTTTAGGGTTTATACGTATGTAGATTAAAGTGCCGCCTTCGCTTTATACATTTAGATTTACAGTAGGGTACATTTTGCACATTTTATAGCCTTGCTTAGATATATGCAATATCCCTATAAACAGATGACGAAACTTAAACAGCCCTACAAATAAACCTGTTATAACATATTCATTGAGCTTGTTAAGAAAGAAAACCTTTTCTAGAATTATAAAACCTTAATTTAAACCAAAAATTTAGACCGTTTTAGATTATATAATACTAGGTTTTGCTTAAGTAAAATATTACATGAATTTAAGTTAACATCCATGTTCCATGTTTTGCCGGCCGGTGAACATTGTTTGGTGTAAAAAGGATTCCACACCTTATAAATGAAAGAAAAATATAATTTTATTTGGCAATAAGTAAATGTAAACATTAGTTAATAATGTAATTAACTTAATTACTCTTAGAACTTGAAAATGATGTCTTTTATTACCGCCTATCGTTTAAAATAATAAAAACACCTACACCAAAGTAATATAAACTGGCGTCTCAAAGAAATTGCGTTTGATCACTTTAACAACACAAAATAGCTTTATTTTATAGCTATTTTATTATCTCCCTTATATTAAATTGTATCAACTGATTTAAAAACAAAAATAATTCATGAATAATATGAAACACACAAACACACATGGATCGATAGCTTAGCCCTATCGATTTGTCGTTAATATTTAAAACAAGTCACCCAGTTAGCTTCGAAAGATATAAAATTAAATAACAACCGATAATATAAACCAAATAGAATGAAGTACATATGTATGTATGTAGAAGTATAACCAAAAAAATATTACAATCATAACTTGTCAAATGTTCCGGAAAAAAATCTATAAAACCAAATAATGGACGTCTTCTATTGTAGGACTATAAAAAATATCTTAAATATTATGAATAGAATATATCGACAACAAAGAGGATGACATACATTTATTGATAACTATAAAAAGAATTTTATAAAAACTTACTGGATTTATATTTCTAATCAGTAGAAGATGTGACAGCACTGATGAATTCTACATCATTATGAATAATTAACACATATTATTTAATTAACATTGTAACTCACAAACTAATTACTTTTACTACAAATAGTCAAACCACCGTCCGTATAATTAATTAATTAGCGAGTTTTAATTCCTAAAAACATTAATTTATTTTACTAAAATGCACTAAGGTTTTATAGGTTATGTTACTTGAACACACAAAAAGTGTCACTCTAATTTATTGTTATTTATATACAAATTCATTATTTGTTTTATAGATTAAATGTTATATATTAATTTGGTTTCAATGTGTTCTATCGTTTGTATCACAGAAAACTCGAAATGTTACCGGCACGAAACTCAGCTCACAACTGAACTGTGAAAATATTCTAAAGAAAATAATAGTCAAGTGAACGCGCTGACGCGAACGTTGTAGCGCACCGCCCATAGCAGAACCGTTCACATCGACAAATCTACGAGCACGAAACAATAGCGAGTAGATAAAAGATATTGTTATTGTTTAGAAATAAATAAACAATTAAACTTGTGGTACAAATTATGAATAATGACATAATTGTTTAAAAACATTACCTTGCTTTAAAAATATTATATGTATTGATAAAACAACATGCTATTTATTATATTTTGAAAAGTTAATTTTACAAAACTTATATATGCATATATTTAATTCAGAGGTTACTATGAATGTAGTTTCTTTTTCCGCTCTGAAACTAGGCTGTAACCAAGCCAGTTAAAAGATAGGTTACACTGTCCGAGCTACTGACCTGAGAGTTGACAGCTACTATATCTATATACTCGCATGTCAGTAGCCCTTTTGGTACTTTCAGATAGACTGAAAAGCAATTGTGATTAAGCCCAATTTATTTTGCGTGGAATGTAAAAGCAAATGTTCATTAAATATAGGTTTAAACTTATTTTAAATTATCGGATTAGAGCAGAACTATTCCTTCAAAGCTTCAAACCTTAGCGGATTATATTCGTAAGGCTCTCAGCACACGACGCGACTGGTTGCAAACCTTAGCCCAAACCTGCCCGAACCGAATGTTAATTACAACTGTGTTGTTAGTAAAAGAACGAACTTCTTTACGAGTGAGATAAAACACACGGCACGAACGTAACTAAACTGATTTTGAGCATATATTCAACGACTAGATTTCTCGGTCGCAGGGGTTTGTTGGTCTCATCAACAGAGATGTTTAGGAATACTATTGAAAAGTATTTAAATACATACATACAATCAAATATAACACAATAGAATCCCCTGTTTTGCTATTGTTAAAAATTCTATAGAGTCACGTTACACGGCTCATGCTCGTTTTCGTTGAAAATTTCGTTTCGCGTTTAGTTTGCAATCAGTCGACTCGTGTGCCTTTCCTCGTGTTTTATTTCATTCGCATACACATTTGATCTCTCACTAACAACACAGTTGTAATCACATTCGCTTCGGGCAGATTCGGGCTAAAGTTTGCAACCAGTCTCGTCGTGTGCGGAGGGCCTAAGAGTATTGTATTAGAGGGCTTCCTTTTTTAAAAAGCGATATTCAGTCTGTTGATGTCGTAACGGAGCGCTAGTGGTCTCGTTCGAGAGGCGAGACAATAAAGTTTTGTCCCGACACAGTTCAGTCGCCATCATGCGTTGGAACAGTGAGGATCGTGCGTTTGCCGTTGAGGCCTACTTTACGAGCGAATGTCCTGTGATCGGAACCCAGCGCGCCTTTCGAAATCGCTTTAATTTAGCCCCGTTGGGACAAGACGAAGAACTGGAGTCCCTCGGCCAATTAGATCACCTGAGAGCATTGAGGCATTGAGAGCTTCAATGTTGCGATCTCCTCGCCGTTCTGCGCGCAAACATTCGTCTGCCGTTAAACTTTCCGATCGTTCTGTGAGGAGAATTCTTCATGATGATCTTCATTTCCATTTATACAAGATGGCGATTGTGCAGGAACTTTCTGAACGTGACTTCAATTTTCGGAGGCATGCATGTGAGGTTCTTCTGGAAGTCGTTCCTGATGACGCTATGGTTTTTTAGTGATGAAGCCCACTTCTAAGGGGTTTTTTGAAATCCCGTGTTTATGTGAACCGTCTAAAGACACTATAAGATTTGAAGACCAACATCCAGGAAGAAATTGCCAACATAAGGCCTGCTATACTGGCACGTGGCATGACAAACGCCAGAAATCGGTTTACTCAGTGTATGCAGAATGGGGGATGTCGCCTTCCTGATTTGTTTTTCAAAACTAACTAAATCAAAACTTTATGTATGTGTGTACATTATAAAAAGCTAATAATAAAAATTTTCTGAATCATAAAATAGGCTTTATTAAGTTTTGAAAAAGGAAGTTTGTCTGCCGCACCCTGTGTATGATAACTTAGTAAATAGTATACTAAATTACAATTGCTACTACGTTGATGCAAGTAGCACTAGTGTTCTGCGCTGGTTAACATGTAATCTTAGATGCTTCTAGCTCTGATATTGAAGCTTTATTAATTTGGAAATAAGTATGCTCTCAGAATAGCAACCATTACGGGATAGCAGTAGTTATCACTAGCTAAGCAAAAGAAGTTTACTGGCGTGGTGAATTTTAACAATAAAAATGTGCTTGTCTGGTTATGCATTGGCATGAACGTAAATCAAAGTCAAATAAAAACCGAAGAATGGAAACTTTATAACTACACTTAGTGATTATTATTTATTTAATAATATGGTTAACATGTTTTTCTAATTTCTCTGTTAAGTTTTTATAGAGGGCCTTACATTTCTTCTAAGCCAGGAGTCTCCACCGACCTAAATGCTCCGCTAGTGACTGTCCGAAAAAAACAAACAAAAAGTCGCATATGACATTAACTCGCATAACACGGTCACACGGTGGGAACAGCTACACTGCAGTAACTGACCAGAACAGCTCGCACGCTAACTCGCATCGTGTAACCTAACTTAAGTTAATACAGAGCTGATTAAGTGCCAGCTTGGTTCTATGGTATGGGGATGCTCAAAGAAAACTAACATAAAAATTATACAACGTTTTCAAAATAAAGTACTGAGAGCTATAGTAAACGCTCCTTGGTACATTCGAAGTAGCGACCTCCACCGGGATATCCAGATAGAGACCGTCGTCGAAGAAATAAAAAGATATGCTTCCAAGCATCATGGCAGACTGCACTGTCATCCGAATGACGATGTACTCCAACTGTTGGACAACCAAGCGTTAACTAGAAGACTTAAGAGGAAGGAACCCTTCGAACTACAATGACAATTATAAAACAAAAATATAAATAGTGTAAATTAAGGAAATGTCAATGAACGATCCTTAATATCGTATGTTATGTATGTGGGAAATAATTTAAGATTAAATATAATTAGATTTTAAGAAATAATTATTATAAAGAACTCTGTAAAATAGGTTAAGAACTTTGCTAATTGTTCATAAACGCATTCAATATTTATATTTATATATAAATATCTTGCCTTTATTTTTTGGTTAATGTTAGTTTTAAGAATTCTTTTGTTAAACATTTATATTTTATGCGTATTTGTTTTTATATTCAGATACAACGCTCCTTTTGAGTGGTACCGAACCTTGCTCATGCAAACTGCCTTTGTGTCTTGACCACATTTCTGCTAGGCATCGACACTACGTTTATGTTCGTATTTCATCATTATTAACTGAGCCATCAAACAGTCAGCTCGCTTTAACCTTTGGTGCATAAACAAAAGTGATATTAATTTAAAATATTATAAAATAACTAAAACCGAGAGATACATCAACATAATGTCGAAACTAGTATTTTTGATCAGTTAAAATATTTAATCAATCCATGTAATCCAATAGTGTAATTGTAAAATAAATGTATTCTGGAAAGTTCTTTTGTCTCGCTGTTTCTTCTGATATAAATAAAAAATTGTTATTAATAAATTAATAACAAAAAGGTCCTTCATAAACGAATTGTGCGCACCCTAAGCTATTGAAAGGAACTGAGCGCCCCCGAGCCGCTCGAGAACTTGGATACCGCCGACAGATCACAAATACGCTCTAGCCAGCCTATAGATCTAGAAAAGGTCCAAACTCCCCAACCACTAATATTAACATACTAGCTGACCCGGCGAACTTCGTACCGCCTAACAGTCAATGAATGTCGTGTTACCTTTTAGCTGAACTAATTTAGGCTTTGATGAACGTAATACAATGATACAAAATAATATTTATTAATATAGATAGAAATATAAAAGTATTTTATTATGATAAATGATGATGAAAACATACAGAATGAGAATAAAAATTAAAAAAAAAATAATAATTAACTAATTTAAACTCATGTCAGAAAAAAATGATTGAAAACTATGTTGTGCAGATTGGAATACACGCGGATTAATTCATTAATGGGATTTTCATTCAAGCACCTTGTGGTAAACGACATTCTTTGTTTTTTGGTCAGGCGCAAGAACAAATAAAGCGGATGGTTTGCCGACACGTGAGCATGCCACGTACAATTTACCATGAGAAAAACATGCATTTTCTAGATTGAGGCCACAAATAGTCAAGGATTGGCCCTGTGATTTGTTGATCGTCATGGCGAAGGCAAGACGAATCGTGAATTGAATTCGTTTAAACTCAAATGGCATATCCGTTGGGATCATCGGAATCCTTGGAATAAGAACTTCCTCATCTTTAAATTTTCCTTTAAGTATCGACGCGTGAATCACATTGCTCATCAGTTCTTTTTATCACCAAACGCGTTCCATTGCACAGTTTTGGTTGGTTTAAATTTCTAAGCATGATGACTACCGAGCCAACCTTAAGTTTTAAATTGTGCGGTCGTAAACCAGGCACATCCAAGGAGTTTAAAAATTCACTTGGATAATTAGTGGCTTCTTCTTCGTTTGTTACACAGTCGATAGATTTGAATGAATACAGAGTACCTACGATTTGATTTTGAATTATAAAATTGAGGTCATCTACATCTTTATTTTTAGCGGCCAAAATTGCTCGCTCACTTAACCATTTAGTATTTTTGTGGTTAGCAATGATATCCGGGAATACTTTGTTGATAAGCTCGTCTTTTGATGATACAAAATTTCAAACATTTGGAGGAAATGAAATCAAACCGCTCGATTTGTCAACAGGAACACGGCCATTACCGATAGTCAGCAATTGCTTCGAGAAATCATCAGCAGATAGATCGTTCAACAATGCAACTCTCATATTTACAGACAGTTGAAATTTCTTTACATATCGCCACAGATTTGATGCTTTGAGGCAAGCGTTTATTTCGTCGGCAGCAGTAGATCTTGGAATGACTGGTAGTGTTTGTCGGAAATCGCCAGATAATAAAATCATTGCACCACCAAAACATCTCGAGTCATTGCGCAGATCTTTTAATGTTCGGTCTAGTGCTTCCAATGCGCGTTTGTGCGCCATTGTGCATTCGTCCCATATGATGATTTTTGATGCTACTAAAACTTTGGCCATTGCGGAGTGTTTCGAAATGTTACATGTCGGTTGTTCAGTAGTTTAAAGGTTTAATGGCAATTTTAACGCTGAGTGAGCCGTACGGCATCCGTCTAACAATGTGGCCGCTATTCCAGAAGAAGCAATTGCTACCGCAATTTCGGATCTCGCACGTACAGTGGCCAAAATCAATGACATGAGGAATGTCTTCCCAGTTCCACCGGGGGCATCCAAAAAAAATAAGCCGCCATTTCCATCATCAATTGCATTAATCAGTGTATCATAGACTTCCCTCTGCTTAGGATTCAACAGAGGTACATTTGTTTGGACTGATTGGATTAGTTCATGTGGATCATATTCACGTTCACGTTCCAATTCTCTATTAAATGCGTAATTCATTCCGCGATCTGGCGCTGGCATTCCTAACCTAACTAACAAACTGCCGCACATGAGGTAACACATATCTTCGATCAAGAGCAAAGTCTGGTTATGCATCTCCTCATTCACCTCAAGATCGGAATTTCTTGAGCTGACGCGAATTCGATGTAAAATATCTTCAGACATGTTATCTTTGTATTTGTTCCATAGGTTACGTGGGTTCGATGGGAAGCATGTCGAAATGATGATAGCAAATAATGTGCGTATCTGACTTGGAGATGCAGAAATAATTGCTTCAGCGATTGTCGTGTCCCAATGAGTCTTCATCAGATAATTGACTCGCGTATTCCGTTGCCTAATTGCATTACGGCTCCGCTGGGAAAGATTAGATCTTCTAGGACGCGGCATTGTTATTAATATTAATACTGAATGTGCACTCGCATAAAACCACAAAAAACCACTTTCGAGACATAGACAATAGCTCAAAGAGTATATAACCACTACATATAAATAGCTTATCAAGAAAAATTATAGATAACCTTTAAAAAGACATTTACACTTTTGTGAACCTGTACAATAAATCTTAGGTATTATTTTCTGAAATTAAAAATTAAATAATTAATAAATAATTTACACAAATTAATGTCTAAAACAAACAAATATAACAGTACCTGAACTTTCGACACATTTTACAAAACATAAATTTCTGAACGCACACATGAATAGTTGTTACAGTATTTGACAGGATTGGACAACAAATGTTTGACATGAAATCAGCATTTATTGAAATGATTAAGTATTTATTTCATATCGAGTTTTTATTGTTTTTAAGATGTATTATGCTATTCGGGGCGGAGACAAATCCAACGAATCAATAACCATGAATATTGGTTCAGCAGATCTCGAGTTATAAGTGTTGTAACAAACCCGTCTTTCTTTTATATATTAAGATATTTGAATGTTCATAGCGCTGCTTTGAAACAACTTGTGGACTCTTAAGCGTTCACTTAATGCCTGTCTCAGTATGGCACCGTATTTAAGCGAATTTCTGCCGGACGTATACGGGCTACTACGCTTTACCTATGCAAACCCTGTAAATGTAATGAGAACTCTCTGGACCTCTCAGACTGCAAGCTACAAAGCCGTCCGAATACGGGCGGCACTACCTCGCACATTAGAACCGTATAAAGGCGAATTTTAACCAAGCGTTACCACTACTACAACGATATCCTATCCGAACCTTTGTAAATGCAAACAGCCGCTTCAGACTGGAGGGGATACCTAAGATCGCTTGTTCTTTCGCTGCAATACGGATCTTTTCGCATTTATCGGCGACATCGCTTGTGACGAGTATGTTCAGAGTACGGATTAAAGGCGTTCGCTAGATATTATATGCTGACGGTACATGTTTTGCGCGGCAAAAATGGCTGATACTTGTTGATACTTGTAGATACACACAGTGCGTATAGCGTTATTAGTAACTCTTTTTTCATTTATTAACATTATTGTAGTGTAATTGTTTTTCTTTGTGAAATAATTAAATGAACTACTAACTTATCTTTAATAAACTATATTGTAAATGGGGGCTCAACTCAGGATTTATATAACATCAAACTGCTACAAAGCCACAGCTGGTAATCTAGCTAACACCCACTAAGGTGTAAGATAGACCCACATGTATATGTTTGGTTATGGATAAATTGCTGGTTGGTCATTAGACCAGTTGTAGTTACGTAAAGGAATAAAAAAACTATATTAACTTGTTATTTGACAGTATGGAGGAGAGGGTTGGTATTTCAGATACTTGTTTTATAACTGATGATCTCCATTGGTGAAGACCTTATGAAAAGGCTGCTTCATGACTTGAGCCCGAAGACACAGTAGTCTGTCATCAACTACTGTCACCAACACTTGTTGTGATGATTATCTACGTCTGATAAAGTAATCCTGACATAAGAGCCCTAAACTTCATTCTTTTAAAACAATTATTTCTTCACACTGTTCTTTACACTGTGAAACACACAATTCTTTACACTCTGGAACGAATGTTTGATCCGAATGATTTATTTATTTTATTAATTTGTTGATATTATTGACACTAACACTGTTTAACAAAAACAAGTAAATAAAGAAACTTTCAAGTATAAAACCTTGCAATGTTGAACGATTTGTGCAGCAGTGCATGACATGTGGATCAAGTGTGTGGTGGAGGTCGGACAATCCCTTTTAACGCGGGTCAAAAGACCGATAACAGCCCGAACTTCTTCCAACGTGAACGTTGGACACATGATATTAGACACACTTAGTTCCAGCATCGACCATTGGATGCGACCAACGTTGGAATGTAAGATCGTTTGGCTCCGCCTTAAGACAGTTTTACTACTTGGTAGGACCATTGGAACATAAGAGGACTTGTTAGCGTTGTCTCTGTTTGTTCATATGGTGTTGTCTCTATCATATGGTGTTGTCTCTTTCTACGTTACAGATAAAATTGACTTTGAATTGAATTGAATTTTATAAAATTAAAATTGCAAACTAAAACAACGGTATCGATTTAGAATATATCTTCAGAACGTTTCTTCAGATTTAAAAAAAAGCTGATGTGTTATGGAGGGATAAGTTTGGAATGTTGGCAATACTGGCAACTTGCTAGACAGTATAATGTTACTAAAAGCTTACATCATTTGAGTACAGCCTCTGTAAGAAATGAAATAAGATCCTATACTTCATGTTTCTGCTTAACACTAGTGACTACCCTTATTGCAGTCGTGTCTGCAATGTTTAGCGTGTAGCCGCCTAAAATATATTTTTTAATTTTTTCTTAAGTTTCCACTCTCCTATTTAAGAAACTATTATAGTCACACCATTAACTAAATCCTAAAGTACTGGAATAGGTGAATTTAAGTTAAAAGGCGCCGTAAGCCCATTCTGATATTTCGCTCCCCTTATTGTGTAATGTTATAAATATACATTGCTTATTAATATGGATCATGAATGGCTACACTATATATAAATACCTGTTTGATAAATAAGTTGATATCAGACGGTTCACTTTTTGTTCATTTCTGTCTTTCACTCGAAAAGAACCGTCTGAACCCAAAATGAATCAAATCAAGTGAACCGATCCAGCGATATTGGATACGTTCATTCGGCATCGGCTCCGAACGTGCCGAATGAACAGAAAATGAACGTTCACTCCAGCTAAAGCCTGCTGCATATGTAGCGTGTTTTAACCCGCGCGGAACGTGTTTTCACCCGGACGGAACGGGACGACAATATCGATAATGATATTGTCGTCCCGTTCCGTCCGGGTGAAAACACGTTCCGCGCGGGTTAAAACACGCTACATATGCAGCAGGCTTAAGTCTTTTTATCTCGAGTTCTGTAGTGTATCGAATTCCAATACGCACAACATTGTTTGACGACATAGTAAAGTGTAATGCCGAATGAATGTTCATTTTCTTCTGTGGCATGTAAACAAACATTAAAAGGAAAATGAACGGTTCACTCGAGTGAACCGTCTCATATCAGCTTTAGCTAAATCCGAAAGTTCTGGCAGAGGTGAATTTAAGTTAGATGGCGCCATAAGCCCATTCTGATATGACACTCTCTTATTGTGTATTATCGGACACAAATATTACACCAGTTCTGCCTTCGAGATTGATATAAATAAATAAATAAATAATTAAGCTGTTATACCATATTGGAAATACACTTCAATTCATGTTAATCCCAATCCTAAACAGGTACCATTAACCAAATAACTCCGATAGACATTAGTCACTACAATCTAGATATTAGTTTGACCCACATGTGTTTCTATGTACCGCCTAAATATTAAATATATATATATACATATATATATAAATATATATATATATATATATATATATATATATATATATATATATATATATATATATATAACGGATGTTCTACGACTTCATCTTTTACCTCAAAGAAGCTCGCTTGTCTTTTATCCCTATATATTTTCTTACTCATTTCTCCCTATTCGTCTGGCGCCACAAACCTCTCTGGCAAACAGGCTACATTATAGATATTATTAATAATAATTATAAGTAATAAGCACGTTGTATGAAACAAATTTAAATAGCCTGCCCACAATTTGTGATCTTATTTTTTTTTAAACTGACACGATGAAAACTTCTTCTTTGATACTTTAAGCAATTGTTAGCCTTTTGTCATTAATCAATTTATCAAAAATTTAAATTGTAGTAGCTTTATCATTGTTCCACCCCCAAAGTTTGCCGCCCTACACACGGACTACGCCAGCGTATTCCAATTCTATCACTAAGCTGGCAGATTTATATAAAAATAAAAACCATAACATAATAACATGTGCTACCATCTATCTGTGGAGAACACTATTAAATTGAAGTACTGAGTGTCGTTTGTTTAAATGCCCTGGTTTATGAAAAGAAATAAATTATATACAGATTACTAGAACTGCGTGGTTGTATTAATGGAACGCAACGTATATTACAGAGTAGTTACTTTACTTCACCCCGGATATACTCCAGATCGAATATCGTTACCTGAGGGTAGTGAGAGCTTCACAAAATATTTCATAGATGGCAGCTCTGGCACTTATTATTTTCACATGTTGAAAACGACATTGAGAATTTAAAAATGTAATCTAGACTAGTAAAAACTAAATTCTTTCAATAAGTTTAAGTTTAAAGTATAACAATTAAATTTGCCGTAATATCAAAAAATTGTGGTTGATGGGTTTGGGAAATCATTTTTTAGAGGTCGTTTTTATAATTTTTAATTAAGCCGAAGCTACGAGTATTTAAAATTTGAATTTCTGTTTTACCGCTTTTATTAATTCCACTTATGACGTCACAGAACAAATAAGAAATCGACATTATTTTTCTTTGTTCACAACGATTATAATATAAAACTTTATAGGTTGCACAGCCCATCTGTAAATAGTAACTGACCTATCCACATAGCATACATAAAAAAGTAAATAAAGTGCATGTTACACTAACATGCACTTTATTTACACTTTGTTATATAAAGTTCTCAATTCCTAGAAGAGAAGAAGATATGAATCGAAATGTGGCTTTTTGTAATTGCTATCCGAGAGAATATGTTTTTTCATGAAATTTCATGAACTCAATACCTGGGCTTTCGGAAATTTATGGCAATTGTAACTTTAATTGTGAATTGTGACCACTGAAACCTATACAAAAACAAATCAGATAGACTAAGAGGCAACTGTAAGTAGAAACAATGAGTTTTCGCTCTTCACTTGGGACCTAAAATATATAATTCTCCAACATATAGTACAGTTTTATGAAAATGAAGACTTGGTTCACAAAGCATTTGGAGCAAAAAGTAAAATACGGCTTCCTGGCTCTAGTCTCAAACAGTGTTCTCGGTATGGATACAGTATCTTTGTGACTTTCACTGTTTAACCCAGTAAACATTTGGGTGAAATGGAACAGCTAGCTGAAGTTCTAGTTCAAATTCAATTATTTTAACTCAGATTTCAAATAGATGTCACCTATGAAAAAAAAATTGTCAGAATCTTTCTCTTTTACATTTGAAAATATTTATTTTAGTAGAGATAACATTCCAAGTTCATTTACCCGAATGTCATAGATAAAGAAACAAGATATATCTGTCTGTGTTACACTTGAATGGTTTATTTGCAACTTCAATTAATACTGGTACGGTAGTTAGGCCAGGTGAAGTGATTTTGCCATTTGTAGTTCATATCACTGACGTTCCCTTGAACGAGTGAAATCAAATTGAATTGTTTCATGATAAAAAAATCATACGCATCTTCAATATGATGTCAAAGTGACTCCAAAATGTTTACTGTGAAACTAAAAGTCTTTTCTTTTCAGAGATAATTTGGTGTTTTTCGGGCAGCTTCTCTCGACATCAACAACAAGTATTCACTGTTCTATTAAAGAAAGAAATTGCACTCTCTAAATTTTATTATGTTTTAATATAAAAAGCGTTTGATAGTTAATCGCTAATTTTCTCGCTCTCTGATTGATCACTAAGTCTTTATTTATAGTTGAAGTTACTATTAATTGATAACAAAAACTCAACATAGCTGTTTTATACATTACAGCTATAATATATATGTTATATGTATTAAAATGAATATGTATTATATGGATTAAATAGCTCTGTAGCAAAAGCTATATCTACAAACAAAATAAATTTTTCATAAAAGAAATATATTCTAAATGATAATGAACATTGTTTATTTATTAAGTTAGGTTTTGGTAAGAGGATTAATGTATAAATGGCAGTCAAATATGAATTAAAATTAATTTTGTTAAGCTTATTTAACATAATTATATAATAAAATGTCTCTTTCCGAATCATATAAAGTAATTTTTTCTGTCATCGTCATCTTTAACTTTTGCGTTATGTTTAAACGCCGAAATGCTCCACAACGACCACCACGACCCAACTCTTCAGATGGGTTGTTGTGCGCTTGGCGTGAGGGAAATTAATGACGTCATTAATGACGTTTTCGAATATTTTGGACGTTGTGAACGCTTAGTTGAACGCACCACTAGTGAACGTATTTGTTTAAAATTCAAACTACAAGAAAATAATGTTTTTGCTAAAGCAATACAATGAAATAATCAGTTTAATCTAGTTAAGAAAGTAGCATTTCTTGAGTTCTATTAAAAGTCGAAAAAGCAACGAAATCCGCAACAGAAACGATAAAGCAAAAAAAAAAAATCAGAGCGAAAACTTATAACTTTAATAACCATAACTTTTGAATCTTCAAAATCTTTCAATTTTAACAATGAAAATACAAATTGTCCTTGAAAACCGATAAGTCATTGTAAAGCGTCAATAATTGCTTTGTTCTACTGCTCAACTATCAATTGCATTATTAAATTTACATGATGGGGAAGTATTAATGGTATTCTCCTTGATGTCTACATAAGTATAGCCATTACGAGTCACTGAAAAATACATGTATTGTCACAGCAAAATTCTCTTTGATAAATAAATTATTTGGGTTTAAATTTCATTTAAATTTCAAAGCAATTAAATATGGTCTGAAACAGTCGGCACTAAATACTGTAATTATATCTACCATAATTATTACTTTTCTTCAATGTTCTTTGATGGTTTTCTTTATTTTAATAACAGTGTCTACGTTGAAGAATACTAAATCTTTTACCAGAATTATTGGAAAACCAAACACAATGCAGTGAAAACAAATTGTAGAGCGTAATAAAAGCATATACTACAGCAATAATTATGTGTTTGGGGTAATACAAGTTCTGCCCTTAATAATTCAAAGTTGGCAGGAATAATATATGTATAACCCTAGGCGCACACTAGGCACCTGTCCTTGACGTACAGCGATTGAGGCAACACCTTTTGAAAGACAAGATTGAACAGACTAAGACAATGCCTAACAGTCTTAAGACATGACAATTTTAATATGTTTCCATGGATATACTGAGTGTAAGACTCAATTAGTAGAAGGGTTCCAACGATTTGCGCAGAAGGGAAATCTCGTTAGACTGTCTAGAGTCAACATTGGTACAGATCTTAGCGGTTAAAAAAAAAAAAATATTGACTATAATACTACAACTATGTATAGATATACTTATCTAGTAGCTTACATTTCTATAATTACACGGTGTGGTAGAGATTGCTCCAATGAACAATTTTTCATGACTAGATTACTAAGGTCCGTGGGTTTATTCCTGCGAAGTCTTCGAACATCATTACTATCAAGTAACATTTGCGTCATGGCGATGTTTTCGTGGTTACGAAGTCTCAATTCGTGCTTTGCTGCTATAGTTTTGATTTCTTCTCCGACTGTGTTAATGTTCAGGTCTCTGTATGTCGTCATTGCGGATATACCATGGTACATTAACTATTCCTCGCAGAAGTTGACTATTTTGGAACGTTTGTATTTCTTTTATGTTCGATTTCTTGGTGCAACCCCAGAGTTGCACTCCATACATCCACACTGGCTTAAGCACTTGTTTATATTTAAGCAGCTTGTTTTCAATGTTTAGTTTTAGCCAATACATATTCCTGTATTTTATGTTCAGTTCTTCCTTTTTCTTTTTGATATGCGTTTTCCACCTGAACTTAGCATCAAGCGTCATTCCTAGATATTTTTCTTCATTCGCATGAGGGATTGATTTGCGTTTATGAGTATGGGCAGATTTTTGCATTCTTTTGATTTGTGAGTTTAATTAAGATCTTAGTGGTAACCTGATTAATAAAAAGAGACAATGCTTAAAACTGTTTAGAAACATTCTTCATATGTTTCCGTACTCTATACTGACTACAGAGACTTTCTAAAGACAGACTAAGGCCCGGTTGCTCATCTAACTATTCAACGTATAGATAGGTAACTAACTGTTCATAGTTATCGCAATAGTTATCACCAGTTCCAATAAATCCGGTTACTGCGTATGAAAACAACAGTATGTTAACTATCGTTAGTTACCCGATGTGATTTAACATTTTTTTATGTATATTTTAATAGATCTGCCACTCAATAGATGGTGCTTCTATTAATTTAGCATTATTGTGTGAGAGTTGTTATGTAAAGAAGTAGAATTTGAAATAATGTTAAAGGAACTACAAAAATGTACATAATTATTCTTTAATTTATTCTTAAGTTTTCACCTATTTGAATTAAGTATAGGTATACCTAATGATATGCTGTCATATAAAACAAAAATAAATATCAATGTTTACATTATATTAATTATTATTAATAAGATTATGTAACAAAGTCTTTAATTGTATTTTGTCCTGCTATTTGATGCTAGTAATCTTCTACGTTTTGTATTTCAATTTAACTTCATCAATTGCAATATTGTGCAGCACAGGAGATCGCACTATAATACTCATTGATGTTTTCAGTTGGCAACTAAGTCCTTAAAATTTCTTATTCTAATATGAGCTTCGTTGTATTTTTCCTGTGCTTCTGTTTGCGGATTTATTATTGGAATTAATAAATAATTTCTTAAAAGGTATCCAGAATCTCCCAATAAATAGTTCTGTCCAAAAGTGTCACCTTCTGCGTTTAGTTTCAGTATAGATGCGTCAAATATAGTTGCATCATGAGTGGACCCTGACCAACGAGCGTTGCAGGCACATTGGATATTATAATATGAGAAAAACACTTCTACATCTATATAGTTCATAGCGACTTTCACCCTTGTATTTTGAACTGGGTACAATCTATACATCCTATTACTCGGGGAAACTAAACTTTTCATAAAATTCTACAGCTGTAGATTGAACTTCCTGAATTCTTATCACTGAATATCATTATTGTATTTTTCCATTGGATTATTTCTATTCATAATTACATTTTTGCGCATGGCTACTTTTTTCTTGAACTGCATAATTTCTTCGTCAGATGTATAGTCTAAAGATGAATCACTCGAATCACTGAATACTTATAATAATAAGTATTCTAAGACTTTAGATCTAATATTATTATATATTATACATTTATTTATATTTGTTTAATTTTAAATCAAAGAAATATGATTTTTTTAATCTTTTGAGGTTATTTTCAAAATAGCTTAAAATAATATTTTTGACGATTTGATAGTTATAGGATAGAATTCGTATAGTTAGACTTAACATACTGTTTATCGTTGTGACGTCACTAACTATGTAAGCAGCAACCCGATTTAGTGCTATTGCATAGTTATCGGCTTAGTTATCGTACATCGGATAGGTAACTATGAAACCAGCAACCGGGCCTAGGTATGCGCCCTGTGTAAGTATATTGAAACAATAATTATCTTAGAAATAATTAATGCTAGCTTAATAAGAGACAGCTAAATGTTTAATATGTCTAAATGTCATATAAGATTCAGTTTTCAACTAGATATACAAGTGAAAACACCGGTACTCTAGTTCAAGTATTTATTTTTATTGATGTAAAACATTTCTAGTACATTTGTTATACATTTTTTATAACTATTTAAAAAAAAGCCTAGCTATTATATATATCATTATTTCAATTTGGAGTTTGTGTTTATAAAATGAAGTTGGATGAGGAGTAATTGTGTTTTTTTATGTGTAAAAAAGAGAAAAACACTTCTTTAAAATGATCTTAAAACTAACTTATAAGTATATAACATACAACTAAAACTAATTATTTAATATTAAAATTAGTTAAATTATATCTGGTGTGAATCGTAAAGTATTAATATTTTTGTTCTCATGGTCTTTAATTCTGGTATAAAAGTTTTTTGTAAGTTTGATTACAAAATCCTTAATTATTTTCATATTAGTTTCTTCATGTATGGATGCATTCGTTGAATATTTAAAGTTTTCGTCTCGTTCTGTTATGATCGCATTTATCTGAAGCATTCATTTTGTACACTTTCTAATTTGTTGTAATAACTATTAGTAATGTTGTTCCATACAGGAGCAGCATAGGTAGTTATGAGGCTGAATAATATTTTCTATAATAATAGTTTATTTTTCATGTAGAGTTGGCTATTTATATGTATATGTATATGTAACGCATCATACCATTGACTTTATTTTTCCATTCATTAATGTGTTTTGTGAAGGACAGTTTCTTGACCATTACTACTCCTAAGTATTTGCTATGATTTTTCCAACATATTTGCTCTCCATTGAGGGTAAGTGATGTTATCTCTATCTTTCTTGGTGGACTTCGTGAAAAGTATTGCATCCCTTTAGCTAGCATTCACTTTGATCTTCCATTTATCATAGTATTGTTCAAAATATTGTTGTAGCCTTGAAACTATTAACCTAAAAATAACTGATATGGTTTTAAGAAATGTAATTCAGATTTATTTGACTGAATAACACCTCCTACTAAAACTTTGACTCCGGAAAGAATTTAAAATATTAATATTAGTAGAATTTGATGGCATTATTCCACTTTTCATGGCATTACTTTGTTATTTTACAATCAAAATCTGTTAATTTTTTACTTGCGGGATATTTAAATAAGAGCGTGACAAATCACTTTTGTGCGGGACAATACCGCTCATTTTGAGACATTTGCAGTCCCTGTCTCATTAGAGTTTATTATAAGCAAGTGACACACCCCACGTTGTTGAATAAAGTGACTACAATTTGAACTATCATCGCATCGTTGTTACATAAAACACAAAAAGTATTCAAATAATTTATATTCAATGGAAGTCTACTAGTATTTCTTAGAATCAATAAATTATTATAGTCCACTTCGGTTTTGAATTTTAATCAAGTTTTAATTAAAAGTATTAATTAACTAATACTAATTTTATATAATTATAGTATAAATTCAAAAGTGTCCAACATGCGATAATTGGGTTGTGAAACGACTTTTTAGAAGTCGCTGCTTTAATTACTCAGGTAGAAAATAGTCCTGGCGTACAGGGTTGAAACTAGAAAGTACCAATATTTTAGCTTTGTGTGCAAGGCTTGTTTTGTTTGATAACATCAAAACCCATAAATATATTTCTGGTTCGAAGACACAGCAGTCTGACGTCAGTATCAATGGTTTTGCCCTCATTATAATTATTACACACTTCCACATTAAGATTTAATGAAAATCACAATTTAAAAAAAATAAATCAAAAAAATACTTCTTTAGAAGCGAACTTGTGCAAAACAAGACAAAACAAACAAAATTTATAGTACGCGTGGAAAATAAACAAGCAGCTAGATAATTTTAATGCTGAGTTATTCGTTAAATTGTTATATCACAATTTATTCTTGCAGTAACCTTGTGGTTAGCATACAATCATGTAGTACTAAGTACTAAGCTAAAATAACGCTATTTATAAGTTTTAACCCTGCACTCCAATACAATTTTCTACTTGGATATCTACTTACAGTTTGAATTTCTTTAATTGCGTAAGATTCCTGATTTTATTCTAATAGTTGATGACCTCATTAACTCAAGAAATAATCTTATTTATTTTTCGCGGTTTCGGGTTGTCAGAGCAGCTGCTATTGATATGACGTTATATTCAGCATCACTTACTTATTTTACTGCATGATCAAAGGTAGGCAAATGGTAGTGAGAAAGAAGGTAAACAAGTAATGAAGTACAGAACTCTGTTATTTTATTTAAATTTTACCCTTTTACTTAAAAGGACGCAAATGACTATTTCAACTTTATCAATATTCTGTGTGTGCACTTTTATATAAATTTAAGATATTTTATGAATTGTAAACTTTTAAACAAACTTATGTGTTCCTTCTGAAAACAAAGTATTTTATTTTAGTAATTTACAAAGACATTATAATAATTACTCTTTTTAACTTAAATCATACTATCTTACCTGAAAACAAAGCAACGACATTTAAAGTTTATTATTTAAATTGTCAATTCTTTTTTATCTAATTTTATAATAACTTAACATTATGCACAGTGAGTTCTCTCAGCTCCAAATATAAACTCTGTTGTGGCACACACTACAATGAAAGTAGCTATAACTAATAGAGCTAACGGTTTAAGCTCATTTGACCAGAATGCAGTTGTAATATCTCTAGTCAGTGTTACCAACTAAAAAAATATAATTTTACATATATTAATTTATGGTTCACAACACTATTACCTTTGGAATAATTAATAAACCTTTTCAATTAAGTGTTAACTAATTGTGACGTACAACTTAGTTCTCTGCCAGATACATGAGTGAAACACCTGTACAAACTTCATTTCAATCTACGATGGCAAAGTCAACATACAACGATTTTGACCAATTAATTAATTTGATCAATTTTCTTTTGCCACTACATGGAAACGACATATTCAATGTGAAATATACGAAAATAATTCAGAGGAAACCATTACGTTTTCTTCCAATGATAATAATTGGACTTTTATCTCCGGTAATGTCTGTGACAGCTTTGATCTACAACCAACATAATTTTCCAAAACTAGTGGAAACCATTTTGGTAACAGCGGCGTCATTCCAAACCATCTGTAAAATGTGCTTATTCGAAAAAGTTTATAAGGAGATGATAGAGCTGCATCAATCCTGCGGAAAATTTAGAGGAAGATATGCAGATGACTTGAAGAATGACAGCGAAATATTTTTGCGTCGAAATTTTATTAAACGATCAGTATTTGTCATTAGAGTAGCGGCTCTGCTCTATTGGACAGACAACTTGGTGAAGTTCGTTGAGTCATTCTTCAGCGAAGAGCGATCTCTGCCCTTTGAACTCTATTTGCCAGTTGGCATGCCCTTCGAGAGTCCTTACTACGAGATTAACTACGTCGCAGTTGTCGTAGTAACATCGCTTGTAACATACTACATGATTGGATTGGACGCCATCTTCATAATGTTTGTTTCGGAGATTTGTTTGCAGCTAGACGTCTTGGAATATAAGTCCTTGTCACAGGGTGATGATGAAATAGATGGTAACACCGAAGTAGATATGTTGCGTGATATTCACGAGATGCATTGGGATATATCAAGGTCAGTAAATTAGAATTCTTTGTACAGTTATATAAAGGATATCATTATCTAATTGTTCTGAAAATGTATAATTGGGCCTTTTTCTGTAACTTTTAAAAAAATCGACCTTATTTTTTCACCGCTCGAATAAGGTCGCTGTATTTAAAATATCTAAAGTGGTATTCTGTATGCAAAATTTTCCCTTCCGCCCTTATAAGTATACAGCGGTGAAAAAGTATAAAGTGATATTGATGACGTGTTCTCCGACGTCATCAATTACATAATATTTCACCAATCACCACAAAGTATTTAATAGAAAAAATATAAAATATTTAAAAAAAAAATGTTTTTATTTTTTTATTTTTTTTATTAATACTTCATGGGTTTCTTAGGACCACGGTCATTCTTTCGCCCTTCTTACTTCATTTTATTTACATTTCATTATTATTATTACTACCTAAACTTTTAACCCCGCTTTATGCCATAACCTGTCTATGACTAAGCACACTGGTCACCTCGGATATTTTAGTATTTCCTCCATACTCGTTGGCAACTCCATTCCATTTTTCACCAAAACAAAGTGGAAAGTCCACATAGTGTGGCAGGATAGGTACGGTCAGGGAGAAGTGGCTCATATTGTATTAAGTTGCTGTATTATGGGGCACATAGACAAGATGGTTGTCGATGGTTCAGTTTCCTATTACAACAACGTTTGGAGTAAGATCAAAAACTTTTGATATTTTGTGGGCAGAGTCTGATGTTGGTGGTACGATTAAGATGTTTGTGGCATAGTTGTCAACAGGATCACTAACATCAGTTGCCAATTTAGTTGTTACGATGCCTCAGAAGTGATGTGAAGAACTTGGTTGGTAAACATGTTGCTCAGTCTGTTCAGTATTGACCAACATAGTTAACAACCTTGTTGGTCGTCTGTGTGCCGTATTAGAGATAATTGCAAAAAGAGTCTGTAAGTTCAATGGTTGAGAAAGTATTGGCTTTTCCACGTGGCAATCCTAAGTGGTCGGTTTGTCGGTTTGTTGATAGGATAGGGCACGTGGGAGGCTACATGGTTAACTTTAACCTTAACCCTATCTCCACATGCGTGTTCGTCTGTTCGTCCTCTTTGCCGATTGTCAAATTCGTACACTTCAATGTGTATTATTTACCACTACTCGACCGAAAATGAATCTTTGCCTTACGAACACTACCTGTGGAATTCTGTCTATAAACATTCGTACCAGAACACGCATTTGTGGACAATGGGCTTAGGCATATAAGTGAAATAGTTGATGTGTATGTTACTTTGTAAAAAAGGTGATGAGAAAATGTGAAAGTATATTATATGGCAAAGGTTTTACAAAGATCAAAATTGAATAGTGATATATTAGATGTGATTAAAACTTTTCCTGTTAATACTAAATTTTTGTTAAGTGATTCCAAATTAATCAGTGAATTATTGAAATATTTAGAAATTTGTAAAATTGAATTATAAATTATAAAAGATGTATAAAAAATGTTTGATGGTGGCTATGACGAAAGAAAGTCAAGGCAAATAAGTACATAAATATAAAAAAAAAGAAAAAAAGGACAGTAGTCTTAAGAAAAAAATATCATATTAAATTTTAAAAAATATAATATGCACTTTTATTTATTTCTCATCTAAAGTAGAAATTATCTCATAATAAAGTATGCTGAAGCAAAACATTTTTGTTGACGTCCACTGTAACTGCAAAAGGAAACGCGCGGAAAAAAATGCGGACCGCTCTTTATTTAATTTTGTATCAAGTTACAGATTTTTCGATCGAATTTTAAATTGCAAAAGTTGCTTTCAGTTGTTTTTTTCAACTAATTTTTCTACAGTGTACGAACGTGACACACTTTTGAATAATATAGTAGGACGACAACGTCTTTTAATCATAATAAGAACTTACATGTCTTAATTTTTCAGGTCGATTAATGATCTCAACAATATATACTCCGGTATATTCGTGAGCCAGTTTTTCTCCAGCTTTATAATGGTATCAACGGTATTGTTTATGGTAACCAAAGACGATTCTTCTTCAATCATTACAGCGATTGCTCTGATTCTGCAGTTGGGATTGTACTGTGTCTACGGACAGGTACTAAAGAACAAGGTGCTTTTATCAGTATTAGTATTACCCAATGAGATTGTGAACTTAGGGGTTGTTTTATTAACTTTTTTATTAAAATACACGCTAATGTAAATATGTACTAGTATATTGACGTTTTTAATTTTTTACATATCGAAAAGTTGATGGAGATATTGCTATGTCAAAATTGAATATCAGTTTTGCCACTTGTGTTACTTCTGCGTGTACCGTAGCAGAAGAAATAAGTATTCGATATTATTCATACATAATAAAAAACTTAATGAGATGAACAACCTGGCTGTTAGTAGTAAATGACACAAGAGACGGTAAATCGTCGAATGTGTCGTCACGTGCAGGTTTAATTTTTATAACTGTGGATCGCTTTAAGTGTAATCGCCTACGAGGGCGGCGTTTTTTATACGCGAATTGTTTCACAGGCTGTGACAAGAAATGGGATCAGTAGCAAGATACGCAGGGCTGGCCGCACCAAGTGAGTTGGATCATATGTTTTCCTAACAAATCTATAGTAAATGGGAAAGCTCGGTGTCACTAATGACTTTTGTACCGCGTGTAACAATTCTTTATTGAAGTATTGGTTAATAACCGTATATTGGCGTTTTTATTTTAATAAACAGTCAAAAACTGACTGAGCTATTTCAAGTTTGAATTTTATTTTACTGCGAAATATTTCTGTGAAAAGGATATAATGTAATGTTATTTATTTTTGGTGTTATATCACGACATTATATTGAAACATTATAGGTCGACGGACCAGCTACTATAGCTTTGACGTGTAATATTGCATCTCTTTTGCACTTGATTGTAAAGGTTGGCAAGTGGTGTTTTGTATATATTTACCCCTTTCATTATTAAAGGGGGAAAAATGACTATTTGAAAAGTTAATAACAGCTACAATATTGCGAATTGAATCAAAATTTTTAATATTTTAATTATCAATATCTCTTTTAATACTTAGATTTTATTAATAAATAATTGGATATATAGTTCCTGATAGGCAACTTTATCAATACATAGTACAGTTTATAGAAATTAAGACATAGTTCACAAACTCATTAGAAATTTAATTTCTTAACCTCCTCCTAAGCATCTGATTACAAATCTGACGAGTATGATTTAAGGTCAACAAAATCGCATTTAACCTGTACAATAATTGTTGGTATAATTTGGGAGTAAGGCCTAGAAAATCTTTGATCACCATGATGTGTTATGCCCACGTGACCCCCACGTTGAAAGCAGTTGGATATCTTGAGCTTTCTTTGGCAACATACTTTAAGGTGAGTATACCACGATAACGGAAAAGTTATTTTTTAGGTTAATATTGCATGGCACTTTCGGGAATTGACTATTTGGACACAAGGTGCTAGCTCTGTTTGTTATATTTGTGCATTTTATTTTTAGATTTTAAAATCTGCATATTCTTATCTGGCCGTCATGCGGGATAGTCAGCCTGAAGAATGAAGAGTCAGATGGATGCAGATGTGAGAACTGTGCAATTTATAATGGACCAACAAATATAAGTTAAACATAGTTAAAAGTGTAAAAATTTCACTTACGTGCAATGTAATTTAAAATTTATGTGTAATATTTTGTGATTGAAATTGAAATATTTAGGTAAGAATGCTGAAAAAGTTATTGTTAAGATAAATTTTAAAAAATAATGAAGAATGGCCTTCAGAGTAAAAGGTCGCATACACACTCGAATATGTTGGGCTGGTAACTGATTTGGCCGACAACATAAATAAGGAAAAAGGTCCATTTTGAGACGTAAAGAGAATAACCACAAGCGTAAAAAGGGTCTTTCAACAAGAAATGTCATTTTAAATGAACAGAAAAACGCAATATTTTGTAAAAAGTGATGATATTTTTATTTTAATCCAAAGTACAAACGTGATGTTAGTAATAAAACACAATATCTACCAAATGCCATACTTTTTGTTTAAGGAGGTATAGGACATTAACGTAAATGATTGAAACACGTTGTGAAATTTGGAGGGTCGGTGCAAATAGTTAAAATACATGCAGTCTCAAAATTTTAGAGACCTATGATTAATAGTTTTCTTTTTATACATGATTAAAAATAGTCATTTTCCATACAAATCATAATTTTTAGCTCAATTTCATCACATAATATAACTTTTAACTATTTTAAAATGGTGACACGGCTTTCAAAAACTAAGTGTATATAAAAGAATCTTTTCTGTAACTATTTCAAAAAGAAAATAATCAATAAGATACCTATATACGAAAATATTTAAATAAAACCAGTAAGAAACAATAAATGTAGGTTATAAGCTGGCAACGTTGCAAATGCCAATTTGAGCGGGAAATTCAAAATCGGAATAAATATTATATAAAATATAACAATTTATTTATCAAAAAACCAAATCACGCATGCGTCAACACACGTAAATTTACAGCGTTGCCAAATTTATTATTCCTTTTTCAAAATATTTAATTTGAATTTAAATTGAATTAATATAAATTTGATATTAATTATAGGTAATTTTTCATTTATTAAACTATTATATGTATAAAAAAATCATTTTAACAAGCAAAAAGCAGTTTAATAGGGAATTGAAAAATTTCTTTTCAAAGGTACAGTCCCAATATTTGCTCGTCCCTCATGTACTTCGTATTTTGCATTTCGTATTACCGAGAGATAAACTTATAGTATTGACGGTACGTCCTGTACCTCCTTAAAGTAAAAAAATTATAGAAGAATCTGTTTGTTGATGTGGTCAAAATTTTGCAATCAGTTTTTATCCTCTTTATAGGCATAAGTAATTGGGCAGAAATTTTTGTGGAGAATAATACAATGCCGTATGAAGCAATAATATGACATTAAATATTTTAATAGATAATTTGAGATATATTTTTATTTTATTTATTTAACATCGGCCTAATTCCAGTGCTGAGTCTCATCACCGACGACCTCTTCTTAGTAGGAATGGAGAAAATATGAATATTTTTATTCTCAAAAATTGTTTACATTCTTTCACTCAATTTTATAATTTTATTGACGAAACAGTGAGCGAGAGCATTGATGCTTTACGCTGACTGCTGTGTCTTCGAGTTCGATCCCCGGACCAGATATATATTTTCTGGGTTTGGTTGGTATCAACTTATATTGATTATGGTCATACATAATCGTACACTTATTAGGCAGCGGGGTAGTACAAATATATGAGGCCACGACACTACAAATACTCCCAACATTGAACGAGGTCGTCGGTGATAGGGCTCAGCATCGGAAATAAGCCGACTTTTAATAAAAATTATAAATTTTATTTTATTTAAAAATATATTTTTATGGTTCTTTTTTTTTAATTACCTGATTTACAAGCTGTAACCATTTTTATAATTTAAATAAAATTAGGATTATTATTAAGGAATTAAATCATTTAATTCAATGGTATTGGAAATAGCAATTAACAACTATGAAAAATGTCAATATGAAAAATTTCTACATTCTTTGCTAATTAGTTGGTATCAATCAATTCGCGCACATCATTCGACACCATAACTTTACTTAGTACTTAAATGTGTTAGGCACTACCGCAGTAGTAACGCTTATAGAGAAAATAATTGAGAAATTTGAATGCAACTTTTTTTCGAATGATTTACGGCCGGTGCTGATAGTTTAAATGCAGTCTTAGAGGTGTGAATACCACGTGTACATATACTTATCAGCAATTAAATCTAGTGAATGTTGTAAAAGTATTAAGATAAAAGTAAAAGTTAAATTAATAAAAAAAATAACCAGCATTTATCATACAAACTTTATTGTCGATTGAAACTTAAATCTACACAAAACATATATTAAAAAATCTTATACTAGATATAAAACTATATACTAGAAAATCACAGTGTGAGTGCCCGTTATCCCTCTAGCGGCAATAACACGAATGCTGGTTTTGAAGCAACAGCTAATAGCACGTTTGGAGCCTGTGATTAACCAAACATTACTTTAAATTAAAAATTGATGAAATATTAACGATCTTCAGATATTTGACATTAATTATTTATAAAAGCATGCCTTTAAAAGCTGTTCATCAATATCCGAACTTAGTTCTGAGTGGACAGCAGCGTAAGCAGTACTGAGAATTAAAATGAATAATCCATTTGACGAGTTTAAAAAAGTTTTTAAGGTTATGAACGTTTTCATGACTTTAAGTGGTAACAATGTGTTCAGTGAAACAAACTGTGAACACAAGAGAACTGTTGCACTTAATGTGCAATACATTTTGTTAATTATAACGCCTGTGCTGATAATTTCAGCCCTGCAATACAATTCGAGTGACTTCACGAAGATCGTAGACTCGGTAATAATTGCAGCAGCGTGGTTTCAAATCGTTGGGAAACTGTACATACTTGAAACCAGGTATAAAGATATGATAAAGTTCTTTAACAACTGCAAAATATTCAGAGAGAAATACAAAGAAGACATCGCCAATTCCACTGGGATCTACGACGAGGGTTTCTTCTTCAAACGTCCCATTTTGGTTATTGCGGTAGTGCTTTACACCTACTGTATGGACATAGTGACAACCAGTAGTGGACCTTTTTTTGAAAAAGAGAGAGCCTTACCATTTCCTTTGTATTTGCCGTTTGGTTCACCTTTTAAAAGTCCGTATTATGAAATCACTTACGTGTTGGTTGTTTGTATAGATTCGCTCATAGCCTACTACATGGTTATATTCGACGCCATTTTTATAATTGCCATCTCGGAAGTATGTTTGCAGTTAAATATAATGAAATGTAAATTATCTACTCTGGAAAAACAGGAGAGAAATTCGCTGCGGAATGTTTATCGGATGCACCAGGAAGTAACGCAGTCAGTATTTTAGTAGTTTGTTAAGGTAGTTCACTAGTAAAAACTCTCTATAGCCCAATCATTTAAGACGAAACAGGATTAAATCTCTGATTGAAAGGTAATAAGCTAACAACGTGTATAAATCTATATATTGACATTTTATAAGTTCTTTCAAATATGTCATACTATCTCTTGTACGCAAGTCATGCTTTTCAAAGGTTAAAGGTCACAAATATTAATTTTTTGTCTTCTTCCATTTTTAGTTATTAATAAAGTTGTAGAGTATAACATTATCTATAAATTTGATTTTTTGCATTTTTTCGTGTGATCAATCCTTCCCAAGATATAGCGCGAAGAGTGACGGTGCGATTCGTGTATACCGGGTAGCGTAGACAATATACTAAGAGATATTTATTTGTCGTGAGAGAATTTATAAAATATCAAAATAAAGATTTATACAATAAGTTTTTACCTTAAATTTCGAGTGTTTTTTTTAAATTCTTTATTTTAAAGTTATTTTAGTTAAATTTGATTTATTAAGTTTATATAAGTTTTTTGAATTTCTTCTGGATTGTCTGAAAGCATGTCCCTTTAGTTCACCACTGATGCTATGTTTTGTTCGTTGAGTTTGATATTGCGGGCAGGTTATTAGTAGATGATGAACTGTTATTTGCATGATGATAGTTGCTGCACTGTGGAGCTGTTGTTTTACTCAATAAGTGTTGATGCGTCAACCTCTTATATCCTGTTCTTAGTCTAAAGATGGCTTTTTCGATTTGTCTGTTGCTCTGATAAGAAGTTTCTCATTTTTTTGTATTTTCCTTAATTATTCTCAATTCATTCAACGCAGATTCGTTCCGCGATATTAGTCAACGGCCAGATATCCGCATCAGTTTAATATTGTTTTCCTTTAAAATGCATAAATTAAATTGTATATTTGTAATGATAGGGTTGAATTTTGGGTTTCTGTTATTAGTGACTGTCACTGCATATTATAATGTTTTTCAAGTTTTTATTTATAAGATACTCTGTTGAGGAGCTTATTGCCAAGAGCTCAGCTCCCAGTAAACAATTTGGTGAAGTGTCCTATTTGGTGAAGTTCGAGTCACTCATACAATTCTATTCTAACGCTTTACAAGTTCTCTACCTGTACAGATTTTGTGTTAGTTTTTCATAATAATATTCTTTCTTTTTCCAACATCATTCATTAAGTATTTCTGTTTCTTTTCCACATGGGTATATTTTTATTATCCGGTCATAAATCATAAACCTACTCCGCTTTTAATTCAGCAGTGAACCGTCGTTGCAATGTCTGTAGCTCATAAAAAGGACCTTTCCTATGAACGACTGAATAGAAAACGAACACGTTCCAGACAAAAAATTCATGATATGTAATAGAAATTAAGTAGAATTTACTCCAAAATGTTTACTGGGCTGTATAGTTATTGTTGAAATTTATGAGTTTAAATTTAAAACTGTTTAGGTCTGTTATGCTATGTTGTGCTCACACCGTTGTATCTGGTGTTTTTGATCCATCAGTATATTATTTGATAATTTCTGTGGTTGTCTTAAATCTTTGGTGGATTGACACTTTTTCTTAAGTTGACTAGATTATTTATTATAATCAGAAGCCTAAAAGGTTTTCTTATTGTATTCCTTTTCATTCCGAGGTTAAATTTAATTGGGATCAGTATAAATAACACTGATTTTGATATTAATATAAGTGTCCTTAATTTAATTACAAAATTTCTAATGTTTTGACCAGCTGTGAACTGTGATGTTAATAATTAATCTGCGCACATTAAACATGTAGTTTCTTGACAGTAAAAAGGCGTCGTTTTAACGTATACCTTGAGAATGGATAAGATATTAAGGTTAAAACTTGATATTTTTGCAACAGTATTACGTATAACGTATATTAAGTATAGTTGTCGTAATTACATCCACGTGCTCTACGTGGTAGCATTGCTATATTTCTCAACACTGAGTTTGATAACAGATGTATTAAGTACAGTCCCTGAGAAAAGTAAAATCTTTATGCCTACGGTGTCACTAGTGAACTACCTTAAACAAAAGAACATTTTTTTTAAATTATTTATTCTTGTACCTTCCAGATCTCTCAACAGATTCAATGAGATGTTTTCCGCCATGTTTCTGGTACAATTCATATCTAGTTTCGTGATGGTGTCTAGCTCCCTTTTTACCGTTACTCAAAATAACTACAGCTTGTTTGTGACCGCCATTGGCCTGACTGCCCAATTGGGACTCTATTGTTCTTACGGAGAAATATTAAAAAACAAGGTAAAGAATGACAAACTTTTATGAACGATTATTTAATCTAACCCGCTAAACATTTAAGTTTATTCAGGCTTTAGCTTATTCAGTCTTCTTCCCAAAAATAAAAAATATATAAATTTTGCATTATGTCATAATATAAAAATAGTTAACTAGTACTTAAAGGGAAACAGTAATCGTACTGGCAAACCGTGTTTTCTTACACATAAACTTTAATAGCATTGCACACAAGTTAGCTATTTAAAAAACAAAAGCGCTAAATAATTTTTTAAGCTTTAGTCTAAAAGAGGTTATAAGAGCCGCATAAATGAAGATACGATGGTAAATTTTATCTTGTTAGCTGCAATTACATTATAAAAATACAATACATTACATTATACATTATAAAAAAATGTGTGAGAAAGTGCTTTATCATTGTATCACAGATTTATACGGCACAACCTGTTTTAACCATGAGTCGCCGGCGAACTCTCGTAATTTAAACTATAGTATAATATATTATAACATTTTACATCTATTATCTAATGATATCCGCGAATTATAAATTCAACTTTGAATATCGTATTATAAGTTTTATGTTAGTGTAGAACAGTGCATGTTGAAAAAAATATATATTTTTCGTATATATATATATATATAATTTATGCGTTATTCTACCAACTTTTTTTCATTAGGTAACAAAGTTAACCTATATACAAAAATTTAGCTTTGTAGCTCAATTTTTACCCTCATTAAAAACTGGCCCCGTGCCTCCAAATAAATTTTTGAATTTTAATTTTTTTTTTATTCATTACATACCCAATTATTACATAATCCAAAATTTGAAGTTTCACCAAAGTTTCCTACAAGGTCACATAATTTACTAAAAAAAAATTTAAAAAAATTTAAATTTTGAAATGTGTTCGCATTCAATACCTTAATACACATAAAAAAAATTAACTTTGATATATATACTCGTATATATAAAATAATTTATAAAATTTCAGTTAGACAATTTCGTGTTGACTCTGACTAACAACCAGTGGTACAACTTGGTACTAGAGGATAGAAAATGTCTGATTACGATGCTGATTTACGGGCAGGTGTCGAAAACCTTGAAAGCTGGGGGCTATATGGAACTATCACTGGAAACATACTTAAAGGTACTGCAATACGAGTATTTAACTGTACCTTACTATTAAGTTAACATTGACGACAATGGATGTCTTCCTTTTTTTCAGATTTTGAAAACAGTTTACACATATTTGGCTGTGATGAGTGACTACCAGTCTAGCAAATAGCTTCATAGGAAGGAATAAAGTACCACCGAAGATGATTTTTTTACGGACTGACTTGTGTTGGATTTAAAGACATAAAAAAACGATAGAGAAATTACAAAATTTTATTAAATATTAAATAGAAATATTATTACAATTTTAGTTGAAAGTAATGTAGTTTTTGATCTTTTTTTTATGTATTATTATGTGTTTTATAATTTATTTTAACTGTTTTTGTGTAGATTTAAATTTCAGTTGACAAAGAAGTTGTTTAATAAACACTGTGCAATTTAGGTTAATTTCAGTTATTTTATTTTTCCTAATTTTACAACTTTTACTACCTCTAATGAGTATATGTACCATGATCTTGATCGCATATTTATGTTGTATTAATTTTGCTCCTGAAATTATTTTCAATTTATTAAATTTATTATACTAAATATAAATTATTTATTTAATAAATACAATTGGAAAAGGAGTTTAAGGATAATAAAGTGTAAAAATAAAGTAATAGATAATAAATTTTTTTTTATTTGTGTTCAGTGAAAGTGAGGTTATAATAATGAATGACAGGTCTCATGAGAAAGACCTCTTTGAAGCAAAAAGGATAAGAACCAGCTATTATCCACATAGTTATTCAGGAGTGTGCTTGGTAATTCTAAAACCAATTACTTATAACACAAACCCTGCCTTTATTGCACAATATTTGCGGTCAAATTATAAGGACATTAACATTATTGCTGTCAGCCAAAGAAAAATTGAGGTGGAGACCAATAGCCCATTTCTGGCTAATAAAATTATAGAAGACGCCATAGTTCTAGCTAAATACAATAGCATAATTCCGAAGAATTTGGTAGAAGTGCAGGGACTAATCGATTTACACCCCGATAATCTGGATGACGTATTCCTACATGACGCAGTAGGCTTTAATAAAAATAGTAGACAGTTGGCACCAAAAATTACCGATTTTATTAGATTTATTAGAATTGAAGAAGGCAAAAAGACTCCTACTTGGAAGTGCCTAATATCCTTTAGCGGGGATAAGATCCCGGAATATATAGCCTTCCAGGGTATCCTTTACCCAGTTTCAGCATATATACAAAGAATTAGACAGTGTCGTCGGTGCTGGAAATTTGGCCACTCCACTAATTTCTGTAGAAGTGCTGAATATTGCCAATTTTGTGGTGGAGATCACAGCTCTTTAAGTTGTAAGAAAAAGAAATTATTTTGTCGCAACTGTAAAGAAGACCATAAAGCTGACGATAGATCCTGCAGCAAATATTTAGAATTGAAAAATAAAAACGAAGCTAAAGCTAAAACTACCTATATAGAAAAAAATAAAATTGATCGTGGGAAGGAGGTATTTACATTAAACCTTTTTGAGTTTCCTTCTTTGGAAGAAAGTATAAATAAAAAGAAAATTACAGACTGTATTATAAGCGGTGAACCGGAAAGGAAAATCCGTAGAGTTTTGAAAATTTCAGAACCCCGCAGATCCCCCCGAGAAGTAAAGAAAAGGACGTGGAAACCTGACAATACACAAAAGGCAAAGGAAAACGAACGCTCTCAGCCAATTCCCGTAAATAAAACCGATAAAGTGAAGAAACAAGAGATAATTAAGAAATCAGAGTTCGCTAAGAAAACTGATTTAGACAAAAATATTATTGAGAATTCAGAAGAGATCAGAGATTCAGAGGAGATAAACCAAAATATTGATACTGACGAAGTAGTTTTAGAAGCAGAAACTATTACTAATAATTTGAACCAAAAAATTGTAAATAACCATTCTATTCCACCCCCAGATAATCAAAATATTGAAATGTTCTAATACAAATATTAGTTAACAAACATAATAAATAATGTATAAAAATACTTGTATAATGCAATGGAACTGCCGCAGTTTAAAATCCAAATTGATAAATCTAAAACAAATAGTTTTTGAAAATAATATTGAAGTAATCGCGCTCTCGGAAACCTGGCTTGATCCATCTTATAAAATCAAATGGAGAAATATGGAACTAGTAAGAGCAGATAGAAATAACAACGGTGGAGGCGTTGCTCTAGTAATAAACCACAACATTTTAATTGACAAAATTTTAATTCCTCTCTCAGGGGATATTGAAATTATAGGAGCAAAAATTAAATGGGGTAATGAGCATATTAATGTTGTATCTCTTTATGCCCCAGCAACAGCATCTATTACTACAGGAATATTGAATGCAATATTAAGATCTATTCCAGAACCAAGGCTAATTCTAGGTGACTGGAATGCTAAAGCCATTGCTTGGGGAAACACCTATGACTGTCCAAGGGGTAAAATTATATGTCAGGTGATGGACAATAACAATATGATGTTCCTTAATGATGGTTCTCCTACTCGAATCAACATCCATTCAGGAACAGCGTCAGCAATTGATTTATCATGGGCAACCCCATCTCTTGGTAGCCAACTTTCATGGAACGTAATGGAGGATCAACTAGGTTCTGATCACGCCATTATACTTATGAATGGGGCACAAATTGGTCAATCAAGCAGAGGCAAGGAAAGATTTAAATTAAACATTGTACCAAATACAATCGACTGGGACAATTTCTCTAACCAAATAGAAGCAGACTTATTGGCAAACCAAATTCAGTCCAATACTACGCTGGAAAAAAAGTATAATTACCTCATTGACTCAATTGAGTCTGCAGCTAAAAAGTGGGGGAAAAATATTGCAAACAATAAAATCTCAAAATATCCGCCAAATCCTTTGTGGGATGATGAATGCAAAGAGGCTGTGCAAAACAGAAAAAGAGCCTACAGAAGATACCACCGAAATAGTTCTGAAACAAATAAAGTAGCTTTAAAAAAAGTAGAATCTGAAACGACCAACTTACTAAAGTTCAAGAAAAGACAAGCTTGGAGAAACCTTGCCGAAGAGTTAAACCATAATTTAACTACTAAACAATTATGGGGAAAAATTAATAGGATGAGAGGTTCAGGAAAATGCACGAAAACAAATTCACCTAACAGTGAGGACTTGTTATGTGAACTTTCACAAGTAATAGCACCGCCCTGGGTACCTGAGCAAGAAAGCGTACTATATGGAGTCACTCAAGACGACTCTAGCAAAATGATGATTAAAGAAGTAGAAATGTGGGAAGTACAATCTCACCTTATAATAACGAAAACAACCACGCCCGGTCCAGATGGAATATCTTATGAAATGTTAGGCCATCTCCCATCAATCGCTAAAAAGTTATTATTAAACATATACAACACAATTTTGGAAGAAGAACTAATTCCTGAGTCCTGGAAAAATACTCAGATTGTTCCAATATTAAAAATAGATAAGCCAGTAAATCAACCAACCTCATATAGACCTATAACTCTCATTAATTGCTGCAGAAAAGTCTTTGAGAAAATATTGAAAACGAGATTAGAATATTGGTTAGATTCTAAGTCGTTAATACCAAAGCAAATTTTAGGCTGTAGAAGAGGTAGAAGTACCAGGGATGGCATAGTTGCATTATCAGCTAGAATTGAAGCAGGAAAAAGCAAAGGCAATGTATCAATGGCCTGTTTTGTAGATATCAAAGCAGCTTTCGATAATGTAAACATCAATTTTTTATTAAGGCAATTATATGTAATAGGAGTACCGAGAGTAATAATTAATATACTAAGGAATTTACTAAGTGGCAGGAAAACTCAACTATGGTTTAATGGATTACTATCGGACTGGAGACTATGTTCTAAAGGCATTCCACAAGGCTCAGCACTAAGTCCTCTTCTCTTTAATATGATGGTTAGGTCAATAAAACCGTATCTCAACCCAACAATATCATGGATATCATATGTGGATGACTTAGTTTTCTTATCACAAGAAAATACTATAGAGGAGACTGGAAAAAAAATGCAAAAGATTGTAAATAACTTAGAGAAATGGCTTAATGATGCTTGTTTAGAAGCATCAACAGAAAAATCTAAACTAATGATTTTTAACATGAGTTCAAAAATATCACAGCCACCTATAATAACTCTAGGTAAACAAAAATTGGAATACACAAATAATTATATATACTTAGGATTTCCATTTTCCACAAATAAATCCGAAAAATCAATAATACTCAATATTAAAAAGAAAGCTGAACCTGCAATCAATATACTCAAAATGTTTGCTGGACAAAGATGGGGACTAAATACATCTTCGCTACTAAATTTATATAAATCATTAGTCCGCCCTCATTTGGAGTATGGTGCAGAGGTACTAATAATGTGTAAAAACAATACAATAGAATCACTTGAAAAATTGCAATATAAAGCTTTAAGAATAGTATTAGGAGCTGTATGTACAACTCATACCCTTTCATTACTAGCAGAGGCTTGTATGCCACCATTAAAAGAAAGATGGATAAAGAAAACGTCTTACTTTATGGCTAGCGCTTTAATGACAAATAACACATTAATAAGGGACGAACTTAACGAATTATCAAGAACAGGTTCAAGAAGTCATGAGCTTAATGCAATTTGGATAAATGAAAAAAGGAAATGGACAGAAAGAGGAACCCCAGTAGAAATACCAATTTTCGAATTAGATTATTATTACTCAGGTAGAGGAACTCCTGCAAATATAACTATTGGCAAGGAGCTAAATATGAGTAACATATTACCTGAGCTAATAACTATAGACTTACAACAAAAATTAGATCAACAATTCCCGAATTATACAAAATTATATACTGACGGCTCAAAAGAAGCAGATGGAGTGGGTGCAGCAGTAGTAGATATTAACAATAGCAGAATTTACAAGCTTCATAATCAAGCATCCATATATACAGCTGAGTTATGTGCTATAGATCTAGCTGTGGATCAAATCATTACTGATGATAGAGACAGCACTTTAATATTATCCGACTCGTTATCAGTCATACAGTCCTTAAGCAGTAAGGGAATCAATACAAAATTAGACAACAAAATTTATTATGTCAAAGAAAAAATAAATAGGGAAATAGATAAGGGCCGAAATATTAAACTAATTTGGATACCGTCACATAAGGGAATTAAGGGAAATGAAAAAGCTGATCAAATGGCCAAGGTAGCTACTTCCTGTGATAAATATATTTCATTTTTTATAAAATCAGACATGAAAGCAGAATTAGAAAAAAATGAAATGAAAAATTGGCAAGACAAGTGGGATAATTCTGATAAAGGTAGAGAATTTTATACAATACAACCAACACTGAGACGTAAGCCATGGTTTGCCAAACTAAAATGGCCAAGAAGATTAATTACAATGACCTCAAGGCTAAGAATGAATCATACTGGAGCTCCGAAACATCTAGCAAGAAACAAAATCATTCCAAACTCTAAATGCGAATGTGGTGAAGAAGAGGCAGACCCTGACCACATTCTGTGGCAATGTAAAAATACATCAATGGCAAGAAATGGACTCCAAAGGGCGGTATTACAGACTTCGCAGACGCTTCCTGTTAACACCGCTTTTTTGATTGAGAAACCGAGATTTATAACTGCAGTAGCCATGAATCGATCATTCTTGTTATCTGGGTATAATATATAAGAAAAGACAGAATAGTATTAGGGGCGATAAAAGGCTACGTGCCTACGAAGCCCAAAAATCTATAATTATATATATACTATGATCTTAACGCTTCGAGCGAGTAGCTACGAGTAAAAGTAAAGATATTTTTGAAAATATCATTCTGTGAAATATACTAGTGCCATCTCGTAGATATTGGGAACTAAAGCCTCATTTCCACTCACTCTTTTGACATTTAACTTACGTTTTTATTTAATATTTTAATCGAGATTCTAGGTTTTCAGAATAGGCATTCCTTAGTCATATTCGTGTTTTAATTTGAGTTTAGTTAATTTAGTTGGCGCGTATGCGTCGTTAGTAATATACATTTTGACAGTTCGACAAAATTGAATGTGTAATAATTAAAATTACTGTTTATAATAACAATTAGTAAGAGGCATTGATGTTATTTATTTATTTTTGACAAACTGACATTCAAATTCTTTTAAAAATAATTCCTATTGCATTTTAACAGATTGTCACATTTTGGAGGTTATAATATAGTACAGTGCTTTTAAATTTAATATTTTTAATTTAGAAACATTGGACCATGTAAGGTTTAATTCAAAAAACAAGAAAACATAAATAAAATTCATTATTGAAAATAGTACAAGGAATGATTACGCATATTGTCATATCAATAGCCGCCAGTATAAGACTAAACACTTGTTCAGAAAGTTATAAATACAGGTTGATTTATACGCCGCCGAATACATCTATAACTGAAGGGTCTCTCACACTACAACCATTATTAATAGGTCGCAACCTCTTAATAAATTATCCTATTAGCTTGTCAAATTAAAGTTAATAAATGTTTATCTCTACACAGTGGGATACTATTGCTTAGATAAAAGTGCTGGCAACTAGGGGTTGCTAACTGTTAAAGATACATAACAGCGAAAGAAAGTGAACGTCCCATACCGTCCATCAGACAAAGACGCCGTATGCTGGCTGACAGTGGAAATGTCAAGAGGAAAATTATAGCGCACTTTTTAAGTTCTTTACATATCTCTCTTTGTAATGAATTATATTTTGACTTCAAAACAAATAAACGAAATTATTTAAAGAAAATCTTTCTCATTCTTATAATCTTGTCCCTTTATTTTGATTCTTGCTCCCAATTTCTCCTTGTTTTTCTTCTTTTCCTCTTTCTTCTTCCCTTTTCTCTGTCCTGTACCTTTTTCCTATCCTGTTTCCACAAACCAAATTCTCTATCTTCATTTCGCTGTCAATCCCAAACTGGAATTCCCCAAACCGCATGTGCTCCAAACATCTTATTTTACTGCTTACTTATTCTACAGATCCTGCCCTACATTTCTTCTCAGTAACTATTACCTTTTTCTTCATCTCCCATTTTGAATATTAAATTTTCACTCTTGCATCTTGTGTCTCTTTTCTTTATGTATTCCGGTAATTTCCTTACCTATATTTCCTTGCAGCTTTCATAGCAACCCTATGCCTCGTACACATTGGTGCGACCTAATATGAAACATCATGATGCATAAGATAAGTTAATATTAGCTTTATGGTGCTGAAACTTCTTTCTCTAGATGGAACAATGTGGGATTAGAGTTATATTACCATGTTTTTCAAGTATTTCCGGCAACTTCTGTTCATTTCGTGAGTAGCTCAAAATAATAATTTTTCTCGTTGAGAACTATCTTTCGATTGCAAATCACTAAATAAAACGTATTAGCTCAGTTTAATAAGCATTTAGTCTCGGAGTGAAAATTACAAAGCTAAACCTTTGCAAAATTCTTTACTCTTTAAATAACCTCAGCTTCTAATTTTTGTAACAAACATGATAGTGCTTTTCCATTGATCTTAGTGACTATAACAAAATTGATAAATGATTCTTAAATTTCGACATTTTTATTTTCTTTATTGATTGTAACATATCTGAGAATAACACTTAATTGCTTTAAATACGGTAACAATTTAGTTAACTGCAGACATGATTACGTTAATTATTTTCAGCTAAGATCCAATAAAAATGTATGATTTGATTTTGCATGTTGAAAATAAATGTACGTATGTATATTTCATTGCATTCGCTTTTTACAACCTTGGAATCTCATATCAATTATTTAATCTTCATTTCATTTACATTTACTAAGCCTTTTAAAAAAATTAAATCCTATGTTTCGTTTCTATTTTCCTAGCTCCTGTGCTTCTCCTTTTTCTTACTTTCGCCAATTATCGTCTTCGTTCTCTCTTTCTTGCAACAGTTGTTCCAGACTCACGTCGCTTTCAACCTCCTCAATATGGCTACTGCGCTTCAGCTTTCCCAAATATCCTATATATTTTCTCTTCCTCTCCTACACAATACTTTATTTTTCATCATCGTTTCCTAATTTAAATCTTCCGATCATTCTAGTTTCCTTTTTACATACTAGGTACTTTACACAGTAGGTACTTCATACTTCCCCGTACAGAACTGGTATCCTACCTCGATATCTCCATCTTTCTCATCCTTTCCTGTCGCCAGCGCCAGATTTAGAAGTATTGAGGCCCTGGGGCAACTAAGGAGCGGAGACCCCTTATTACTTTCCGAATAAAAGGAACAATTGTTTTCCGTCAAGTCTTTCAAAAATTTATTGCATTTATCTCTATCGTGGAGGCCCGGGGCGAAAGCCCCGCCTGCTCTCCCTCAAATCCAGGCCTGCCTGTTGCTTCACTTTTTTAACACTTTATAATATTATCTCTTGCACCTCTTTCCCCTCTTCCCTTAACCTTCAAATCTCACTTAACGTTCCCCCCTTCATAGTATCCTCCATTTATAAGGCCATGAATAGATCGTTCTTGTAGTCGGGATATAAAGTTTAAAAAAAAAAGCGGAACATTATTAAAGAGAAATCATAATATTATACATAAAAAAAATAGTATTCTTCAATTTTCTTCTAATACTTCGTATTGACGCACCAATTTGCTTGCTCTCTTGCTCTCTTATCAGCCTCAACAGCCCGCTCTTTGTCTTATTTAGTTTTGAATCCCACCTCATCTTTGAACTGCAATAATGAGTATTGGTGCTCTGCTTTGGATCTTTAAATCATCAATTTCATAAAATATCCGCTTTAAAAGAGAATCGTATGACCTTTATAAACTTAGGCGTTGTTTTCGGTAAATAATATGCATTATAACATTTTCCTTAGAATTTTTCTCCATTTATTTTACGTTTTTTTTTAATTTCCGTTTTCTTTATTTTCTGTGTTCCGTGTCTTGGATAAATTTATTTACATATTTTTCACGTTCTTCTGCATTGAATAACTTTCTGACCCCCTAAAAAAGATAATGGATATAGAACACCTTTAATATTTCTTGTTTTAAATTGTTAATAATCTTAAAAGTAAAATTAAATATTTTCAATTCCTTTATAATCATGTATTCCGGCGTGCACCTGTCCAGCACTAGTATCCATTTAATGCATCTCTCTTGGATTCCTTCCAATTTCTTTTGCTCCTTCCATCCCCATATCTCTGTACTTACTCGTTATTAGTCTATCAAACATCCATAGCCTCTTTTGCATATCCGCACCAAACACGCCTTCTTAGCTCTAGTCCTTTCCTGTCTAGTTATCCCCAGTCAATCTATCATATCCTGCAGTTCTCCAACCCTTTTCGCCAAAATGACTATGTCGTTGGCGTAAGCTAAGGTCCATATTTTTCTGTTTCTTCCGATTGCCACTCCTCCGTCTCAACTCTTTTATTAATTACTAATTTTCAGTTAAGTGCTCTACTTTACATCAGTGCAGCTCAATATTTATCAGATATACAGATTTTTAATATATATACACGACATTCCGAAGCACGACAATTGACTATCTTTGCAGATGACACGGGAATATTTACCACATAAAAATGCTTAAAATTAATAACCTCAAGACAACAACACTTAGACATCCTTGAACCATATTACGACAAGTGGGAAGCGATTCTATTTAGGAAATTCTCTAAGAAAATATACACAACAATTCTATCACACAATGACAAATCTGCTGGAAGGATGAAATCAAATACTTGGAAGTAATAATGGACAAAAAACTTACCTTCACAAAACATATAAATGAAAGGAAAAACATAGGCTAAGGTATGATATTTTGTATATATAATTTAATTGAACCAAACAACCAACTTCAAGGGAACAATAAATTACTATTATACAAAATATTAATCAGTCTCATTACTACCTATGCTGCACCTATATGGAACAGAATTACTAATAATAATTATAACAAACTGCAAATTGTGCAAAATAAATGCATTAGACCATTTAAAAGATGTGATTTTCCCCTTTTTTTGCACATACAAAACTCCTGATCCAACTCCATCTTATAAAGAGAAACTTTAAAATTAAAATAAAGATAGCTCTAACTAGGTTTATTTAAAATAGACATAAGAAAGGTATAATAAATGTACTGAAAATTCATGTATCAATAAAAATACTTTGAACATGAACTTGAACTACTTCTTAAATTGATTTAATGTATCTTTTACAAACAACAGTAATACAAGGCTCAACGCTGTAGGATACCTTAAGTAATATAACAATGATTACAGAGAATAGGGATTATGTTTTATAAGATATGGAAACTCTCTATAGTTGGAAACATAAGCTTTTAGAAAGTATTTACAGTTTAGAAGATCCTATTAGTTTTAAAAATAATATAGTTTTGTAAAAGGTATTGCATACTTTCAAAGATGCCAATTTCAAATCCCATTTACTTTACATTAACTTAAACCTAAATGTGTATCTGTGCACAAGTTAGTGCATTAGTTAGTTAGTGCTGTAGTGAATTTTTGTGATCAATTTATAGCCGGAAAACGACAAAGCTGGTTTAAACTGTAAAATGGAGCTCAACACTATGCGGTGTTAAACTGACAATAAAAAGAGCGTTAATTTAAATGATGAATTAATAATATAAGAATTAAAAACTCTTTGAAGTAGATGATAGTGTCCCCCTAACGGTGATTATAGGAAAAAGAAATATAAATAAATCAAAGAAATATCTAATAAGTAGTACTTCTGTAATCTGTGATTATAAAAATGATAATTTCACATTAAAGTAAAAGAAATAAAATATGAAATCAACCCATTAAGTATTAATAAATGAACCAGTGAATTTAAAGGCCCGTCAATCTAAGACAAATTAAGTTTCGTGCAAGCACCGCTAGAGGAAACACCGAGCATTAAAATGTATAATCCGTTTAACGAATTTAAAGAAAAGTGCAAGTTAATGAACATGCTGATGACGTTAAGTGGGGATAATGTAATCAGTGAAACAAACAACGTTCGCAGGAGAACTGTGTTGCAAATTACAAAATATCTCTTTCTAGGAATAATGTTGACAATGATAGTATCAGCATTGCACTACAATTTGAATGATTTCACTAAGAATATAAACGTAATATTATTGGCTGCTTGTTGGTTTCAAATGGTGGGAAAACTCTACGTTCTTGAAGGAAACTACAGCCAGATGGTGGACCTCTTTAACACTTGCAAAGCATTTAGAGAGAAATATGCAGAAGAGATCAACAATTGCAATGGAATCTATGATGATGTCTTCTTACTAAGGAAACCTATTTCGGTTATTAGAGTAGTGCTATTCCTTTACTATTTGGACTGTATTATGGTCTTCAGTGAATCATTTTTTGAAGAAGAAAGAAATTTGCCTTTAACTTTGTATTTGCCCTTTTGTTCACTATTTGAAAGCCCTTATTATGAGATTAACTATGCCTTGATTTTATGTATAAATTTTTTAATGGCTTACTATTTGTCTGTATTTGACATTTTCTTCATAATTGCCATATCAGAAGTGTGCATGCAGCAAAATGTAATTAAACATAAGTTATCTACTCTGGAGCAACAAGACGGAAGTACTTTGCGAAGCATTCATCAGATGCACCAGGAAATAATGCAGTAAGTGTTGTAGTAGTTTATTACGAAGAAGAGATGAAGGTTAAGAAAATAATAACGAAAGCACAATATAGACACGGCCAGGGTGGTGAGGTTAACATGCACCTGGCGCGCGCCTGAGTGTTTTCTGACGGGCAGCAGTAACGGATCTACGATTTTTTGAATCGGGTCAAGAACTTCCCTTCCCTCAAAAGATCATTACCGAAAATAGATTTTTTTTAAGAGACTAAGTGTGTACAATATACACAGCGCTTAGAATTTAGCACCCTTCTTGAATTATTACGCGCCCGGGGCAAGTATCCAGGTTGGCTGGGGAGGCTTAATAATAATGTCATAGAATTTTGGATAACTTTGTTAAATAATAAAACGTAACGTTAGCTAAAATTATTATGTTAAATAATACATTAGTTTTCGTTTTTTGTATAGAGGATAGAATAAATGTTAGCAATGTAAAGATACAAAAGGCAATTAGAATGTAAAAAATAGAGAACACCAAATATAATAAAAGGTATGAGAAACTATGACCAATAGGACGAAGTATCTTCTGAACCGTCCAGACCAGAGCATCATCAACATGCGACATATTTTGTATTTCATTCACTCTAATTTTTATACAGTGTGTGTGAGCAAAACATAAAATATGTCGGGTGTTGTTGTTGCTCTGGTTTGTACAAACCCATAGAGATAAAAGAGGTACAAATTGCAAACTGAAGAGAGAAGGAATAAAGGTCACGAAGGAGAAGTAATAAAAGCATTTGGGTCTGCGAGCGACAGAGGAAACAATGAACCACATGAAGAGTGCGCAGATAACGTGGAAAACGAAAAGGAAATTGTAAGAGTCAGTAGCGGCGAGTAGAAAATGTAGAGAAGAGAAAAGTTAGCAGGAGAGAAAGAGTAGAGATAAAGAGAAATAGATAACAGGAGGAGTATTAAGGTGAATGTAAAGAGAAGGAGAAAGAAAGAGATTTATAATTTGTAAATACGATATAATTACATAAAGGAATTATTGTGAGAATGTAACACGCAGCGGCAAAAACTTGCTTGTTAGCTAGTTGATCAAAATATGACAAATGTTAATGCTATGTTGTACTTTTCAGGTCATTGAACAACTTTAACAGGATGTTTTCTGGCATTTTCCTTATTCAATTCGTATCCAGTTTCGTGATGGTGTCCACCTGCCTTTTTATGGTCACTCAAAATAGTTACAATTTGTTTCTATCCACCATTTGCCTCACTTTTCAATTAGGATTGTACTGTTATTATGGAGAATTATTAAAAAATAAGGTAAATGCATTACTGGTAAATATTCAGTATCTCAGTAATGAACTTTATCATTCAGTTCGTTTAATTTCAGTTGGATAATTTTGTGTTCACTGTGGCAGACAACCAGTGGTACAACCTGACACTAAAGGATCAAAAATCTTTGATTACGATGATGATCTACGGACAGAAGTGTCAAACATTGAAAGCTGGGGGCTACATGGAACTATCGCTGGAGACGTATTTGGCGGTACTTCATCAGTCTAGAACAAATTTAATATAACCTGTCGTATTTATTATTATAAATATTATCTTCAACTGATCAATTTCTTTCCTACAGATCCTGAAATCAACTTATACATATTTGGCTATTATGACTGACCACCAATCTAAAACCTAACAAAATACAGTATGGTGATTTTTTCTAGGGAACACGAAGAAAAATCCCGATAAATAATTTTTTGGTTTATTGAAGAAAACGGATTTAAATAAATTTTAAAATAAGAAGTCCTTGCTGGCACATTTTGGAGGTTTTAGTGCTGAAGAATACACGACAGTTGTTTTGTCTAACAGTTAGCCTATCAGTTGTATTGGTGTTGTCGTCAAAAGCGGGCATAAAATACAACAGCTCTTCAAATAAGAAATAAAATTATTCTAAAATTATTTTAATTATCTTTATTAAAACATCTTTAAATAATAGTATTCTATTCAAATAGTTCTTTTGTTGTTAATAAAAAACAATTCCTATTGATGAGTTAATAGCATTGTGAAAAGTGAATTCCATAATCTTTTGTCTTATGGCAAGATAACTTAAGGTATTTAATAGAAAATCGGTATAAACTACTAAAAAGAATAGAAATAGAATGATCTATAAGGGGCGAAGCCGTCACGGCTAGCGTCCAACACGTTGACACAATGCCCATAGTGGAACATCAACAATCTAACGTGCAAAATCAGGAAAATCACCATCAGATTCCATGGATAACCGTAGTGGATAAAAAACGCTTAAGAAGCCCAGAAGAAGACAAACCGCGGAAACAAACAAAGATGAGTGACTACTGGCTACAGAAACCAATAAAAACAAGTAACAGATTTGACAATCTCAACGTAGAGGAAGAATCTAGTCAAACAAATATTGAACGTAAGCCCCCACCAGTAACTATATACAAAGTAGGAATTATTGAACACATCCACAAACTGCTCCAAGATATAACAAATGGACAATATGAGATAAAAACTGTAGCGTTTGAAACAGTAAAAGTACAGGTTCATGATGCGGAATCCTTCGGTAAACTGATAAAGGAACTAGACAGCAGGAATACTGAATATCACACATTCAGGCCTAAAAGCGAGAAAACTTTTAGATTTGTTATGAGAGGTCTACATCATGGAACAGACATAAACTCCATTAAAGAGGCTCTATTGGAATTAGGTCACGAAGCCGTAAACATACACAACATAAAAAACAGAACCACAAAAAATCCTCTTCCAATGTTTTACATAGACATTAAGCCTAAAGAAAACAATAAGGAAGTGTACTCCATAATAAATCTAAACAATAACATCGTGCAATGTGAACCGCCTCATGCAAAAAGAATTATTCCGCAATGCACCAGATGCCAATCCTTCGGTTACACAAAGACTTATTGCCGTAGGTCTTTCAGATGCATCAAATGCGCAGGTTATCACGAAGCTAAAGACTGTAGTCGCAAAACACGCGATAACCAGGTAAAATGTGTTAATTGCAACAACGCTCATCCAGCCAACTATAGAGGTTGCATAGTCCACCAGCAACTCCAACATCGACTATACCCAGCATTACGAGAGAAGAAAAACCCACAACAGCTGCAATTTATATCTGACCACCAAATTCGTCCGGGCATGACATTCGCGCAAGCTGTCAACAACAAAAATAGCGTACAAGAAACACAACATAATCCAATTATTTCAACATATAATCAACCTATTAACAACATGGCAAAACTTGAAGAAATGCTCAGCAAGCTAATGGAACAAATGGGAGTTATGCTCAATTTACTAACTACTGTCATTAGTAAACTGGCATAATGGCTGTACACAAAAAATATAAATACAAAATTGCAATGTGGAATGCAAATGGTCTTCACCAGCACTCGCAGGAAATCAAAGCTTTTATACTCAACCAGGATTTAGACATCATGATGGTAGCAGAGACTCACTTCACAGAACGGAACTATATAAACGTTCCTAACTATAAAGTTTACAATACGAATCATCCGGATGGAAAGGCACGTGGAGGAACTGCCATAATAATAAGAGATAACATTAAACATCATGAACGAGATAAGTACACTAAGGATCATCTACAAGCAACGAGTGTCTCAATAGAAGACGTACACGGACCAATAATTATAACTGCTATATATTGTCCACCGAAGCACAACAACAAACAGCTGCATTTTGAGGAGTTCTTTAAAACATTGGGAAATAGATTTATAGCAGGAGGTGACTATAACGCCAAACATCCAACATGGGGTTCCAGACTAACTACGTCTAAGGGCAGAGAATTGGTAAAAACCATGACAGCAAATAAGCTGCAACATATGTCAACATATCAGCCAACCTATTGGCCTTCTGACAAGGAAAAAGTTCCTGATGTGATTGACTTTTTTATTATGAAAGGTATTGATACCAAGAAATGTAAGGCAGAATCTTGTTTGGAATTATCGTCTGACCATTCACCCGTAATACTCACTGTTTATAAGAAGATACTCAATAAAGAAACTTAGCCATATTTACATAATAAAAGAACGGACTGGGATCTATTCAGACATAAGTTAGAAGACCTAACCTCACTAAAAATACCATTAAGATCTGAAATAGACATAGAAGTAGCTGTGGAAAGCATAACAAAAAACATACAAGAAGCAGCATGGTTTGCTACCCCCAAACATAAAATATTTCCAAGGAAAAATGATATGCCACTCATTATTATGGAAAAAATAATGCAAAAAAGACATCTGCGGAAACTATGGCAACAAAGGAGAGATTCGGTGTACAAACGAAAACTAAACAGAGCAACAAAAGAGTTGAAAGACATGTTATTAGAATATAAAAACCTTAAAATTCAAAATTACCTTGCAAATCTAACGCCGTCTGAGGCATCAGACTACTCGCTATGGAAAGCAACACGAAAACTGAAGAGTACTCAACTGCACAACCCATTTATTAAAGACGGTAAGAATAAATGGGCCAAAAATGATAAAGTTAAGGCTCTGATGTTTGCTAATCACCTGCAAGAGGTTTTTAAACCATATTCTTCAGAAATATCTGCAGCTGAAGAAAACGAAATTTCTGAATATCTGGATGCTCCTTTCCAAATGGATCTGCCCCATTCAAAAATTAAATACACTGACCTATTAAATACAATTTCCAAAGAAGTAAACATTAAAAAGTCACCCGGATTTGATCTAATAACTGGTAGAATCATTCATGAGTTACCATGGAAATGCATAAAACTATTAACATTTATAATTAATACAATACTTCGAACAAACTAATTCCCAAATAGTTGGAAAGTTGCGCAAATTATCATGATCCCTAAACCCGGAAAAAAACCAGAAGAGGTAACTTCATACAGGCCTATAAGCTTATTACCAATATTGTCTAAGGTTCTTGAAAAAATATATGTCAAAAAATTGAAAGAGATAATCGATACAAGAAAGCTAATCCCTGAGCATCAATTTGAATTCAGGAATAGACACGGAACTATTGAACAAGTACGTCGACTTGTTAACAAAATCAACAAAGATCTGAACACAAAAAGATACTGCTCAGCTGCCTTCCTGGACATATCGCAAGCCTTCGACAAAGTATGGCATAAAGGAATCTTATTTAAAATAAAAAAGTTGCTCCCACCCATACAGGAGTCCCCGTAGTTCGACAACGGAGCCAAGCGTGGCCCAGTCACGGGAAACCAGACTTCGGCGCGCCAAGATTGGTCCAAATTTGGATAATTCAGGCTTGGCCAATCCTATGTTCACCCTATCTTGGGCCACGACTGGGAAATCAAGTCTTGGCCATTTCTTAACTCACCCAACTTTGGGCCAACACTGAAAATCTCAGCTCTGGCCATACTACGGTGACCCAGCTTTGAACCAGAATCGGTAAACCAAGCCTCAGCCATTTTTTGGTGATTTAGACTTGGCCCAATACTGGGAAATCGAGTCTTGGTCATCTCTTAATTCACCCAACTTTGGGCCAACACTAGGAAACTTAACACTATGTAATTAAGCTACAAACCACTTACTCAAATAGTGAATCGCTTAGACGAGTTACAATCTGGTGATTGTGTAAAAATTATAAAGAAAACAAATTTATGTGAGTGTACTTATGGATTAGTACAAGATTTTATTGAGTTTGATCAAAAAGAATATTTTAAGTTGAAAAAAGTTAAATTACGTGGGTTTACCCTTTTGTGTGATCATCCAAACAATGTAGTGCAGTTAAAAAATAATAAAATATTTGTTATTGATAGTATTTTAAGTGTTAAAAGTGTTTGCTCAGTAAAACAAGATATAAATCATTTATATGTACACGGAATAATAGAAGAAAAAAGGAGAGAAATATTTGATTATCCTACATCATCAATCGATGTGGGTGTTATGGAAATAATTTCTTGGAAAAAAGAAAAAATGATTTTTAAAATGGCTTACGTAAAACGAAAATGCATTCTAATGAATATGAATAATTCAAAGTTTATAATGACATTATTACATCTATAAAAAATAGCTACATGATTAAGAGTGAAATAACTAGTCGTAATCAAAGAAATTCACTATAATAATTTAACTTATTATTTAAAACAAGTAATGATTACATATTTCATTTAAAGGCATTATTTAAATTTAAAATTTAATCCATACTAGGTATAAAATTAATACATAACTGTTATTTTTTATTTACTAAAAATTTTACGTAAAATTGTTTTTCATTTGTCAATTTTTTTTTTCATTTATAAAAAAATCTTTTATTTTCATCGAAATTTTGGTTAATTGAAATTTAGAATTAGAAATTAAAAGTAAAAAATACTATTTCTCATTATATTGTATTTCTTTTCTTTTGTCTTGTATTATATTTTTGTTATATATCCATATTTTTCTATTGAGAGCTAAAACTGTAAAATATTTAATAACTATTCATAGAAAGAAAGATAGCGAGAGAGAGAGAGCGCTAGAGAAAAACAATACAAAGGGCTGACTATAACCTCCTGACCAGAGATAATAAGAGATGTCCAACTCCATATAAAACCAAGCGGTATTTTGCGATAATACTTGTTGCTAACATGCTTATATTTGCTTATATTAATTAATATAAGACCGGTGACTCAACTTTTCTATGTGTTAGTGAGACATGTACTTGGTATATGCATGAGTGAGTATAAATGAATTGAATATTTCAGTGAATCATGGACACCGATACCGATACCAATACGATAGAACTAAATTTAAATTCACGCCCACCAGAACTCAGATATATAATAAATGCTAAAGTCCCTTTAATACCAGTAGTGTATCGATAAAAATTAAAGTTAAAGTGTGCTCTCATGATAAATTATATAAGTGCTAAAGAACTCCAATACACCCCCTAATACACAACTACAGACATCTGTGACACACATATGCGGTTTGCTTTGTAGTTCATCCGCAAGCCTGGTTTAAGGCTAACTGCCTTTTGTGTTATGACCATCTGTTATGCCGACATTGCGTTCGGACTTAAAACAGACATTATTAATTGAATCGTCAAGCAGTCAACACGCGCTTAAGCATCTTAGCATTAACAAAATAATATTAAATATTATAAAATAATTAATATATTATATATATTATTTAATAATTAATATATTATATATATTATTTAATAATTAATATATTATATATATTATATACAAGTGTCTATGTGGAAGCAGTCAAATGTTCTCTATTTATTTCTTATTGTACATTTAATATTAGTCATTTAATATATTACGTATGATTTAAATGTTTTATTATTAATATTATAACTATGTCTGACTCGTATTATCGATTGAAAAAGTGGCGCGCGTTACACAAAATAAGCAAAGTTTCAAATAAACTAACCAACTCAAACATTAATCAACCAAATGTTAGTGATCAAACTATTAATAGTGATGTGAATAAAAACAATGTTTCTAATAACATTCCAGAACCAGGTGGTTCATCAGTGTGTAATAATAAATATTTTGATTCCAGTGATAGCAATGAAAAACTATTATAGTTATCGTACAATTTCTAGGGATAACCGACTATGATGGTCTCGCAAAATTCCTTGAAAAATGCGTGGTAAGAGAATGTGATAAAATGAAACGACGCCTTTTATTAACGGTATCGAACAGGTACGACAAGATTTTGCGAGCTGTAGAATACAAAGCGGAATTACCAGAGAAAACTCAAGCTTCGAAAGAAATAGGTAAAGATTTACCGTTTGACAGTATTGAAGGTTTTCTCAAGTTTGAAGAGGATCTTAATACAAAAGAAGACACACAAGATGCCGTGGTACGCATTACGTTTACTATTCATCATTAGTTATTGATTATTGATAACTTGTTAATTAATTATACACGTATATTTGTAGAAAGAGATATTCAAGATGGTAGCTGCTGGACACACGAAATATGAAGATGATATTTCACCGATAATGACAAAGCTGCTGAAAAAAATGTGCAATTAGAGTACAGTGGATGTGGAAGAATAATGAAAGGAGTTGGTAAGAAAGCTTTCAATCAAACTGAGTCGTACAAACTGATGGAAGGTAAGTTGCAACATTCGAGTTGAAAAGTAATTGTGATTTACTGATTGCGATTTCATTTTTTTCAGAATATATCCAGGCAAAATATCATGATGCAAAGGATAAAATAAAAATATTGACTATCGTCAGTCAATTTTTATCTGGTGCAGGCAACAGGGACGGTGGACGAGCACAGCGAGGAAAAGATGTCCTACAAAATGATATACTATCAGAAACTGGGCTTTTTACCTTATAGTATGGGAAAAAAGCGTTGATTGAGAAGTAAATCTCAGTGTACAGTGTATTAGATATAGTAATATTTATTAATTAAATATTAATAATTACATCTATTATTCTAACTATGCATAACGTTAAAAAATATATTTTGATCTTGTTAGTTTTTAAGTTCTTATCAGTACGATCAGTAATAATATTTGTGATATATATCTATAACAAAGTGCTAATTGAAAAGCAAGTATCAGTGTACCTGTTTTTTTATTAGATACAGTAATATTTATTAATTAAATATTACTAATCACATCTATTATAATAAATAAGCATTACTTTAAAAATATATTTTGATCTTGTTAGTTTTTATGTTCTTATCAGTACAATTAATAATGATATTTGTGATGTTGGGTATATTATTATAAACAAAGATATCGACTAAAATATAAATCTTAGTATGTTTTGAAAATTAATGTCATATGAATGTTATCTCATAATTTAAATAATTAAATAAATTTAATTTAAGTATATGGATGTAATTATTTGTGTCTTAAAGCATGCGCTAATTATAATTAGCTTACGCTTTTATTAAATTTTTTTAATCCAAAACTGGTATACAAATCTGGCCCAGTATTGGTGATCAAGCTTGGCCCAGTCTTGACAACCAAGCCTGGCACGATGTTATCATTCCAGGCTATTCCCAAAGCTGGGCCAAGACTGGTGTGCATACTTGGCCCAGATCTTTACAGTACTGAACCAGGCCTGTACCAAGACTGGGCCGATGGTTTGATCCTGTATGGGCATACTCTCACTTTCAGCTGTTAAAATCGTATTTGACAAATAGGCACTTCCTAGTGAAACAAGGTAGCGAGTATACCGATCTGTATCCTATCCAATCAGGAGTCCCACAGGGAAGCGTGCTTGGACCTACTCTATATCTTCTTTATACAGCAGATCTGCCAATTACAAGATTAACTACTGTAGCAACGTTTGCTGATGACACAGCAGTACTATCATCGCACACAGACCCTCGTCTAGCATCACAGTATCTTCAGAACAACCTCAACATGATCGAAGTATGGCTCAAGAAATGGCGGATAAAAGTCAACGCATCCAAATCCGTACATGTAACTTTTACCATGCGCAGAGGAACCTGTACACCAGTGAAAATTAACAACTGCGAACTACCACAATCCGATGATGCTAAATATCTCGGTATTCATCTGGACAAGAAGCTTACATGGCGGAAGCATATCTTTACGAAACGTAAACAGCTTGGCCTCAAACTAAGCAAGCTGTACTGGATGATTGGTCGTAAATCGAAACTTTCATTAGAAAATAAGATACTACTCTATAAGGCTATATTAAAACCGATCTGGACTTACGGAATTCAGCTTTGGGGGACGGCAAGCAAATCCAATATTTCCATACTGCAGCGTTTTCAAAATAAAGTTTTACGTGCCATCGTTGACGCCCCATACTATATATCCAACGAGGTTATTCAGCGGGACATTCCACTAGAATCCATCAACGATGTAATTTATCAGTACAGTGTTAATTATAGTGAGAGACTCTCTAATCACCCAAATGTGCTAGCAAACCAACTATACGAGAGTGATAACAGTGAAATCCGTAGATTAAAGCGTTGTCAACCAGCTGACTTAGCTTTAATCCTAAGATAAGTGCTCAAATAAGCAGTGAATGAATATCTTGCAACATAGAATGTAATAATTACAGAGATCAGTCATTGGATTGATTCTCTCACATACGGGTGCCTAACGCGCCCTTCTCGATTGAGCCTTAATATTATTTAAAATATAATAATAAAATAGAATAATAATTTATTTGTAATTGTAGGTAGGAATTGTTTTTTCTTTAAAATCATGTAACATAAGCCATACTATATCTGAGGTCATGTTACTGTCCAACATGTCGACGCCATGTTTAATCAGAATTCTTCTTTTTATTAACAGTAGCCCTTAAAAATACAAATTCTTTATAACAACACAAAAAAAGAAGATGAGTGCAACATATTTATAAAAACAAAACGCCTTTATATTTAAAGAAATGTATAACCAAAATATATTTTAAATGTAGTAAATAAAAACCAAAATTTTATGTCAAACGTTTATTCAACATAAATAATAAATAAGAGAGAAATGAATATAAGCCTTATATATATTATAACAGATTTAAAGACGATAACTATCCTTTATATATAATATAGCATTAAAATGAAATCAACTTACATTGGTTTGGCATGTCTGTCACAGAACTCGTAAGCAATCGGGCCGCCATTTTGTTGTTGATAGTTAACTTTTTGCAGCTTATTTATCTTGTTATTTTTATTTTAGAATTAATAAATTTGTGTTACCAAAGTGCTTTAATAATTGAACTAGGTATTACAAAGCTTAATTTGACTTTATTTAAATCATTAGGCACTGAGAAAAATTCTTAATAATTTGTTAATATCTGCTGTCTGAAGACGATCGGTAACTAAATATGCAAATATGTGACGAGAAGTGATTGGCATCAAACAACGACATCTATCTCGAAAAATTGATTATCGGAAATTTCACCTAGGTTTTGCTTGTTTTTCGGACACTAATTAAAGTAATAAGCAAAACAGAGATATATATAAAATAACGAATATAATAGGTTACAGGGTTCGCTTTATAATTGCTACTACTATTACAATAATATTTATCACAAACTGACAATATCAAATAACATTTCGATAAAATAATCTGTAAAATTATTATACAAATTAAGTCAATATTATTACAAAAAATTTATAAAGCGAAATTTATAAATTAGAGCTTTATTTGTTTATAAATAAGTAAATACTTTATTAAATTCCTAATTAAAAAATGAACCCTGAAAGCAGTAGTGGTCTAGCTTGGGCTCTTGCTTGGAGCATTAAATTAGCTTCTTATTCCTATTTAATAACCTTTGCGATATTTCTATAATTTAAGCTATACCTAACATTGAAATATTGTCATTTATAAGTTGACATTATTCAAATATAAGGGTACTTTTAACGTACAGACTATAGCGACTCTAAAAAAACCCTTACTCATCCTATTTTTAAAAATTCTACCTTTATTTAGCACACATGAAAATGTTATATTTTGTTTTAAAGTTACCAGTTTGCCACAAAATGGTGGCGACAGAGCTTATCTAGAAAACCATCTTTCTTGTAAAGTATAAGACATAATTTTTTCAAAGGCCTAAATCCGTATACAAAAAGTTAGGGCGACATAGATTGGTCTGATAATAGTAAATGTCTGGAAATACATACTTAAACAGGCACATATTACAATGTAATTATTCTCAAAATTTCAACTTTGCTAAAACAACGTAGGGCTGGAGGAATTAGGATATTGGACAAATTTGTTTAAATATTTATGATTGGAAAAAGAAAACTAAACTAAAAGATAAAAAATTAAAAGTTAAAAATAATTTTAATTTCATATTATATAAAGCAGCACTTGTGTGAACAAATGTGCATGATCAAATAAAAAAAAAATTATTTACTAACTTTTACCCATATATTTGTATGTTTAAATTTATTTTGTTGTATAGAATTTTTTTTTTAGTTCCTCTACTTTTATTTTTAAGTAAAAAAAACACAGTTGGTACAACTGCTAGTTTAAAAAATATAAAAATTAATAATAATATTAATTTCATATTATATAAAGCACCACTTGTGTGAACAAATGTGCATGTTAAAATAAAAAAAAAAAATATTTACTTACTTTTAACCATATATTTGTATGTAAAAATTTATTTTCTTATATAGAATTTCACTATATCACCCACTCTTAAGGTATTGTAAAATAACAGAAATGTATTAATTTTTTTTAAATTCTATTGTTTTTGTTCCTTTACTACTATTTTTGAGTAAAAAAGACACAGTTGGTACAATTGCAAGTATAAAAAATATAAAAGTTAAAAATAATTTTAATTTCATATTAAATATAGCAGCACTTGTGTGAACAAATGTGAATGTTAAAATTAAAAAAAATATATTTTCTAACTTTTAACCATTTATTTGTATGTAAAAATAAATTTTTTTGTATAGAATTTCACTTTATCTCCCACTCTTAAAGTATTTTAAAGTAACAGAAATGTATTAATATTTAAAAAAAATTATTTTTTTAGTTCCATCAGTACTATTTTAGAGAAAAAAAGACACAGTTGGTAGAACTGCAAGAATAAAAAATATAAAAGTTGATAATAATTTTAATTTCATATTATATATTGTAGCACTTGCGTGAACAAATGTGCATGTTAAAATTAAAAAGAAACTATTTTCTTACTTTTAATTATATATTTGTATGTAAAAATTTATTTTTTTGTATAGAATTTCACTTTATCTCCCACTCCTAAGGTATTTTAAAGTAAAAGAAATGTATTAATATTTGAAAATTTTTATTTTATTATTTCCATTACTACTATTTTTGAGTAAAAAAGATACAGTTGGTACAACTGCAAGTATAATTAATATAAAAGTTAAAAATAATTTTAATTTTATATTATATATAGCAGCACTTGTGCGAACAAATGTGCATGTTAAAATAAAAAAAAAATTATTTACTAACTTTTACTCATATATTTGTAAAATTTTAATTTTTTTAACAATAATAGATTTATTTTTTACTCGTTTCTGCTACTGCGTCTAAATTTCGACGATATATTACCGATTTGGGACTTATTGTGAGTTCCATGTTGTATCTTTCGGTGACTTTTCAGAAATATTGATTTTAGAATCTCTTTTTTTTTGGTGAAATAATGTTTGATAATTTTTGCGTTGACGTTATTTTGACTTTTACCTCAGTTAACTTTTTGCCGGATTTCTTCCAACTATTAATTGATTTCGTCTTGGACTTTTTTTTATTTTGCTCCTTTATATCCTAGGAAAATAAACAAGTGTTGTAATAATATAAAAAAAACCGATTCATTAAAAAAAAAATATATAGTATATAAATATTTATATATATATATATCTAAATAAATATATATATATATATACATATATATATATATATATAAGAGTCAAAATAACTTACGGGAATATGTTTAGGTAGAACTGGATCTTGATCGAATGTATTAAACATCTGTCCTGCACAAATTATTTTGACGTCCACGCACTTATCTTCAGTATCTTTAAAATTACAAGGTATACTTGTTGGTTTATTTATAATTTTGTAATTTCCATCTCGAATAGATATTCGTATAGGAGGAATTTTCTTTTCTATTCTACTTAGAGTTGATTGAATATCCGTAAGTTCTTCAGACTCATCTTCACTGTTTTTAAAAGTTACTAAATCGACAGAAGACAACTTTTGAAAATCTGTTTCTTTATTTTCTACTTCTTCTGCTGCTACTTTTTCTACTACAGTTTCTTCTGATGCTAGTTGTTGCATTAGTCCTTGTTTTGGGTTTTCTTCATCAATGATTGAAATTCCGAGTTCAAATGCAAGTTGTTCTAGGGAGTCGTTAATATAAGCGTTCGAATTTACATTTGATGTTTTTGCTTCTTTAAACGGTTGTAACTCAATCAAATCACTAAGATTTTTACAGCTTTTGGAAGAAGCCAAAATATTGTCATGAGGTCTTGGAGTTTCTGGTAATGAATCGTACTTTTCGTTTTTCTTGGGAGTTGAAGTTTTTGGATAGCCTGTAACATTATGAAACATGTTAAATTTATTTATTTTATACTTTTAATTGCGTTTATCAATGAACTAGTAGATATATTAAAATTGATTAAAAGTTCTTATTGTTGATTTTTAACAATTGTCTTATATACTGATTCTACAACTCGTATATCAATTCGAATTTTGAATAAATTGAAAAAAAAGCAATTACATTACCTTTGATGCAATCTCTATTCATTTGCTGGGAAAACCTTTTATCGTCATCATCTTCAGAATCATCATCCGATAAATTTAATATCGGTATGTTAGCTAACATAGTTGTAATATCTGAACAAACTGGCTTGCTAGATGATTTTGAACCAGAGTTCAAGCTGGAATTAGACTCTGAGCTGGAGCTAGAACCAGAGTTTGATCTTCTTAAACTGCTAAAACAAGATGACATACGACCGTTACCAGCACTCAGATTACTACAGACTTTTGAGTCAGATTTACTATTAAAGATCTGCTTCGTACAGACATCTATTTGATCATTTTTAACAGTAAATGATGGAATAGGTCGAAGTTGCAGCACTGAAATCGCTGAAGTCATGCGTAAGGGCTGTTTAGGTATCAAAGCGCAACGCGAGAGTAATTTAGACTTTGGCCGTACAGCTATTTGTGACGTTGTTGTTTTAGTAACAGTCGCAGCTGGTTTAAACATATTTGTTTGAACCACAGGCCTCATGATTTGCTGTGAACGTGGTACATGTGCAATTCTAATTCTCTGAACCATTCTGCAAGAAAAAATACAAAGTTTATTAATATATAGATGTAAGATATTACCAAAGTGAAAGACAATTACTAAAGAAAAGTCAGTGGAACAGTGAGTCAAAAAATATAGACAAATTTGAAAATTTACGCAATTAGTTTTAAAATTGTTAAAGTAAAGTTACAATTCTATTTATTAAATTAGCTTCTATCTTAGTCAACATTTAGATAATCATTGAAATTAACTTTAGTAAATTATATTTTAATTAACCTCTAAAAGATGAGATTACAAAATCATTGCGAATAGGAAGAAAAACATCATTTACATGCGTTATAAGAAACAGAGGTTTTGATGTTATAAATGTGATTAACAAGATTTTAAACACTTTAAAGGTTTCTCGTCTTGCTGTATGTGTGTTGCTAAAACATAGAAAAATTTAATAAACGTAAGGTAAATAACAAAATAATATAATTCTTACCTTACTTTGTTTCTTCTCAGACTTGAAAAATGCACTATGATATTTATTCTTTAACTAAATTTAGAAAATCTTTAAAAGAGGATTTTCTTCTTCTGTAGTTTATAACAGAATGAGTTATACGTATCCGGATTACCTGTAATTTTAGAAACTTTTAGAGGTTTATGGTGACTGAAGTTGACACAGAAGTACAATAAGCGACGTTAATTACTGCGCATTCTAGCAATTAATTTTTTAAAAGAGTGGACAGGAAACAAAGTTATTAAATCTTTATTATAAGTTTAAGTTATTATATAAAAAGTTTTTTTATAAGCGTGACAATGAATTAGTAATAAGTAAAAAAGCACCAAATTTCTAATACTCTTCTAAAATTGTAAAATGTTATTCACATGTGTTACATGCATATTTTTATGGTTTAAACATAAAGTTTAAACTAAATTCAGTAAATTTCAATTGTTCTTTATGTAATAGTGAACCATCAACTAATATATACTTTTAACAATTATAAAAAATAAAGTAAGTAATTTATAACTATAAATTTTTATGATGGTATGAAACGTATCTTACAAAGTTTAGGCAAATAACGAAACAATTAAATTTTGAAAAAATTCTAACCTTACTTTGTTTCTTCTTAGGCTTGATAAATACTAAACGATATTTCCTCTTTAACTAAATTTGAGAGAAGATAAACTAAAAGAAACTATACGAAGTTAAATTAGAACTAGATACAATTGGTTTTGCGTGAAGCTGAGGAAAGGTAATTTCAGATATGGGGTTATCCATTTAGGCCTCGTTAGATTAAATCAGACTTACTCTAGCTTATAAAAAATTAAATTAAATCAGCAGAATAATATAGATATAGAAAAATTCACTTACAAAATAAAAAAAATAGTATTTTGGCAAATGTAATAACACAAAACTTAAACAAATACTTCAACTGCCAAAGTGATTGTTATAATTAAGTTAACAGCAGTAATATTATTTAACTCATGATAGTTTGGAAACCAAAAACAAGCCCGTACTTCATAATAAATGTTTTAAAAAACTTACCACAAATTCTAGAAGAAATAAAGTAGAAAATCGTCAAAAACTTGAAGCCAAATTAAATCTGGATAAAAGTTTTAAACTTGAAGTGAGTACACAATACACAATACACAATATTAAAAATTAGGACTGATAAGTACCTGATAGAACACGTTACTTTTACGCCAACTGGTGGCAAAAGTGTGAATTCATATCGTAAAACATGACGTTAACGTGCACTTATTCTACTTATGATTCTGGTTCTAACCGCAGCTATTGATGTTGTAAATACATATTAACATTTCAGACAATTTTTCTTTTACAACTTAAGAATAATTTATTTGTCTAGACATGTTTAGGATATTTTACTGGGTCGAAATTAGAGGCCGACTAACCCATTACTAATAAAATTTAAACTAAACAAACAAACATTCCAGATTCTTTTAGAAATATTCCATAAAATATTTTACCTGTTAAAATTTTTAATATACCACCCAGTAAACAATTTGGTGAAGTTCGAGTCACTCGTACATTTCTATTCTAACGCTTTACAAGTTCTCTACCTGTCACAGATTTTGTGTTAGTTTTTCATAATAATATTCTTTCTTTTTCCAACATCATTCATTAAGTATTTCTGTTTCTTTCCCACATGGATATATTTTTTTTAAATTCACATTCATTTTATTTATTACAAAATGAGAGAGAAACGAGATGCGTTAGACAAGTAAAATATATTTTTCACCGTTATACTTGTATAATATTTCGTTCTGTAGAGATGTTTAAAGTATATGCTATCCTTTTTCAACAAATCTTTCTTTAACGGTAATAGACAGACGCTATCTCCCTCAATCCCCGAATAGAATGTATATAAACGAAGATAGTACCTAGCGATGGTAAGACAGAGGTTTTAAACCTAACGCAGACCTGCCGATCGTGGATTTTTGAATCATCAAAACAATGTAAAAAACTAATATAACGAGTATTGTTGAAGATGAATAATATTCATTAAAAAAATCACGATCCGTACTAAAGATTACATCTATTTATTTCTTCATTTAAATATTTATATTTTGCAGACTTTAAATAGTAAAATTCCATTAAGTTTTATACCCCTGCCATCCTTGCTAGTGTAAAGTTTATGACTTATACGATGCTAAGACAGAGGTTTTAAACCTAACGCAGACCTGCTGATCGTGGATTTTTGAATCACTAAAACAATGTAAAAAACTAATATAACGAGTATTGTTGAAGATGAATAATATTCATTAAAAAAATCACTTTGAAATATTTTTGAATTTTCAGTTAATTTGCGGGACCTTACCTATTAAAATGAACACACAAACAAGGTAATTTACGCATAGTTTTAAATTATATAAACATTAAGAAAAACTTTAAACTTCTTTAGCTGTCTAATTTAATTTAATTATTACAGGCACGTTAAGAATTGTAAATGACAAATTATTGCTATGATATTATTAAATTACTTATAAATTATTAACTAGATATTTTCATCATACTTTAGTTAAGCCTAGAACGCACCGCGTAAAAATAGGCAAATTATGTAACACGTGGAAGCATATCCATATTGCGTTCCAAGCCTTGGCGCTGATTTTTCAATAGTCAGTTAAACTCCAGTTACAGAAAATCTAACCTAACCTACAAAACAAAAAAAGCACATCATAGGACTTACGTAAATGTAATCAGCGTATTATTTTTGGTTAAACTACAGTTATTATTATTATATTTGGTTAAATTACAGTTATATACAAAAATGAGAGCTGAGGTACAAAGTATCAACCAAGGTTTATAAATTTTTTGTTAAAGTGAAACGATACTTGGCTATTTTTGTTTTGCGAAATATAAATAGTGAAGCTATACTGCAGGTTAAATATTATCAAAAAAGCCATGTTATTTAATGTTTAAATCGTCTTATGAAAGTAACTATAGAAATTTAATAAAAGTTACGACAGTTACAAATTGTGCTGTTTCTGCTCTTAAATCTTCCTAATTCCTTTGCCCCACATTTTTATTTTATGGCAGGGTGTCATAAAATGTGCCATAAATGTGTCTAACACACTGGTGCTACTTAAGGGGCGATTTTTCAAAAAAAAATCCTGAGAATACTATTAATTGTATTAATGTAAAAATTTGTACACATGGTATGGTAACTTTTAACTGTATTCAAATATTTTTATATTTGCAAAAATAATAATTGGGAAGCTGCTGTTACTGATCTCCAGGAGCTCCTCTCAAAAAAAGCATATTGACCACTACAATTGTAGACTGAATCATCTAAAATAGAAAAACCAACCGGATTTCGTTAAAGTAATGTATAATCTAAAAATTAATCGAAGGATCACGCAAAATAATTTTTTTTGACAAAATGGTGGCTTCTCATAAAAAAAAATCGATTTTTACCAATTTTTTGTCCTTAAATTGTTTATAAAAAAAAATTATCGGTGAGATTATTACTCATTCGATACTTAAAAAGCTTGTGTTCAAATTTCAGAGTGATCAGTTCAGCCGTTTCCGAGTAATTTTGGTCACCGTTGTTGAAAACACTATTTTGAGAAAAACGCTTTTAAAATTTCAAAAGCAGTATACCAGAATACAATTTTTTTTTTTCAAATTATATAACTTCAAAAATAATCGCCGTATTTACTTGAAACTTTCTGTGTGTGATCTTAAATATATGTACATTACCAAAATGAAATTAAAAAAATATATTTTTTTTTTGAAAATATTAACTGTATATAAGTCCTTAAAAATGCGACATCCAAGATTTATATATTTTCATTCATAAATTGACATTATTTAGACATGAGTGTACTTTTAACGTACAGCCTAGTGGGACCTAAACATGCGACACTAATAAAACCCTTACTTAAGCTATTTAAAAACATTCTAGGTAGAATTTTTAAGAAACGAAAATGTTTCAATTCTTCTGCTGTACTTCCAACACGATTGGAACGGTGCTGAACAATAGACCCTTGTCCTTTTTACTTTTAAACATTTTTTTTTCTAAAACAGGTTGAAGGAATTCGTTTGAAATATGAAAACTTCCAACATATTAATTAAGTTGCATGACGTACTCGTGTGGGCAAATGTTGCACAACTTCTTCCAACAAATTTTGGATGTCGCATGTTTAAGTCGCACGTATTTGTACGAAGCTTAAGAGAATGGTAGTCAACGGATTTCGTTAAAGTAATGTATAATCTAAAAATTAATCAAAGGATTACGCAAAATATTTTTTTTTTACTAATATAATACTTGATGGGGTACACAACCCTACTGTTAGTAGTAAATGATGTACCGTAGAGGTAGATTGATGATTTTTTTTTTAAATTATTGAAGAAGGATTGGACATTTGATCTTAAAATGTATATTGTGTATTTTCTGCGTATTAAAGAAATGGCAAGCAAATAAACAAGATTACTACATTATTGGACTAAATTTATGTAGAAACAGTTTAAAATAATAAAAATCGGAAACTTACATTCTAAGCCTATATTCTTTACTAATATTTTATATAATACATAATTGAATTACATTAATTTCTGTTGCCTAAATATTAACTGCAGTGAACGTATGTTTTATTAATTTTTCTCACATATTCCTGGTATCAGAACCGTTTTTAGTTCACAAGTTTTGTCAGGTGCGTTGCACACGATAGCGTGGGAAATTTAAATATTCAAAGTTAAAGTTTAATAAAAACACCCCAAACAAACTATGAACGCGAATGTACATTTATTTGATAATGGCAATGGGGTTGTGTCCTATGTCTTAATTTCTATAAAAGTGTACTGTATATTGATAAACTGGGTTACTAGAACCTCAAATGTTCAATTATTTTTTAATAACTCCTCATATGTTAAGAGATATTAACAATTAAAAAAGTCATTTTGTTTCTTTAATTATTAAAGGGATTTCAACGTTGTACACATTCCAAATGCATGTGACATCACAACCGCTGCCAACCTTACAGCTCATAAATCTCTGCTATATGTATTTATATATCAAAATATCAAATATTATTTACAGCTATTTCGAGGAACAATAAAATTTCAATATTATGTCCGCCTTAGCAGGGTTAAATAAAATAAAAACTTATTATTCTTTTATTTGACTACTCAACAAATAACTGACGTTAAAATGCATTTTATGACATATAGACACGCCAATACACATTTAATTTCAATCAACAATTGAAAAATCGACCACTACGAAATGAGGACACAAGCCCATTCGATATTACCTGATCATATGAGCGGGCCTGACTTTTAACAATAATATTATTAAAAGAAATCTAGATGTAAAATGCATAACGTCTAATAAAGAATAAGAATATTAGAACAACTATTGAATATTGGAAATATTATTTTGGAGCGAAATGACTGCTACAAGACCCTGGGCGACATATCTTTGCGAAACCCTTGTTCTTTGTATATTTTATGTAAATTCATTTTCAAGTTATGGAAATGCAAAACTTACAAATAGATAAATGTAGAGTTTCAAAATTTTACATGGGAAGATTTATAAAAGTATTCATTGTGTATGATTTGAATCCAACAAAATAATTCATTCGTAAAGCATTTCAAATTTTAATTCTATTTTCAAATTGAAATATTTAACTCGTTCAATAATAAAATAATTTTTCATATACATTGACCGAAAAAATATTTTTTTGAACAAAATATAAAATATTTTAATTTATTCGTTATTTGATTAACTTTTTTTCAAAATTTCGAATTTTTTTTCGATTTGTAAATTAGGTACCAATTTTTACCCTCGGCAAAAACCGAATCCGTCAAACTAAATTCTTTTTCTTAAATTTATTTAGAGTTGGTATTTCTGGAAAATATCTTCTATTTAACAAATTCTTAATTTAAATTAAAAGATCAATTTGATTTTATAATTTTTTTTATTTACCATAACCATCTTACAACTACATATATATTTCCTAATGTATACACATTTTACCTAATAACGTTAAAGATTAAAAACAATTTATAGTTTTCCGATTAAGAAAACGAATTTGCCAGACCTGAAGAAAGAAAACGGTAAAGCGGTAAATAACGGTAAATTTTTTTAACAATAATAGATTTATTTTTTACTCGTTTCTGCTACTGCGTCTAAATTTCGACGATATATTACCGATTTGGGACTTATTGTGAGTTCCATGTTGTATCTTTCGGTGACTTTTCAGAAATATTGATTTTAGAATCTCTTTTTTTTTGGTGAAATAATGTTTGATAATTTTTGCGTTGACGTTATTTTGACTTTTACCTCAGTTAACTTTTTGCCGGATTTCTTCCAACTATTAATTGATTTCGTCTTGGACTTTTTTTTATTTTGCTCCTTTATATCCTAGGAAAATAAACAAGTGTTGTAATAATATAAAAAAAACCGATTCATTAAAAAAAATATATATATATATATTTGTATATAAATATTTATATATATATATATCTAAATAAATATATATATATATATACATATATTTATATAAGAGTCAAAATAACTTACGGGAATATGTTTAGGTAGAACTGGATCTTGATCGAATGTATTAAACATCTGTCCTGCACAAATTATTTTGACGTCCACGCACTTATCTTCAGTATCTTTAAAATTACAAGGTATACTTGTTGGTTTATTTATAATTTTGTAATTTCCATCTCGAATAGATATTCGTATAGGAGGAATTTTCTTTTCTATTCTACTTAGAGTTGATTGAATATCCGTAAGTTCTTCAGACTCATCTTCACTGTTTTTAAAAGTTACTAAATCGACAGAAGACAACTTTTGAAAATCTGTTTCTTTATTTTCTACTTCTTCTGCTGCTACTTTTTCTACTACAGTTTCTTCTGATGCTAGTTGTTGCATTAGTCCTTGTTTTGGGTTTTCTTCATCAATGATTGAAATTCCGATTTCAAATGCAAGTTGTTCTAGGGAGTCGTTAATATAAGCGTTCGAATTTACATTTGATGTTTTTGCTTCTTTAAACGGTTGTAACTCAATCAAATCACTAAGATTTTTACAGCTTTTGGAAGAAGCCAAAATATTGTCATGAGGTCTTGGAGTTTCTGGTAATGAATCGTACTTTTCGTTTTTCTTGGGAGTTGAAGTTTTTGGATAGCCTGTAACATTATGAAACATGTTAAATTTATTTATTTTATACTTTTAATTGCGTTTATCAATGAACTAGTAGATATATTAAAATTGATTAAAAGTTCTTATTGTTGATTTTTAACAATTGTCTTATATACTGATTCTACAACTCGTATATCAATTCGAATTTTGAATAAATTGAAAAAAAAGCAATTACATTACCTTTGATGCAATCTCTATTCATTTGCTGGGAAAACCTTTTATCGTCATCATCCTCAGAATCATCATCCGATAAATTTAATATCGGTATGTTAGCTAACATAGTTGTAATATCTGAACAAACTGGCTTGCTAGATGATTTTGAACCAGAGTTCAAGCTGGAATTAGACTCTGAGCTGGAGCTAGAACCAGAGTTTGATCTTCTTAAACTGCTAAAACAAGATGACATACGACCGTTACCAGCACTCAGATTACTACAGACTTTTGAGTCAGATTTACTATTAAAGATCTGCTTCGTACAGACATCTATTTGATCATTTTTAACAGTAAATGATGGAATAGGTCGAAGTTGCAGCACTGAAAGCGCTGAAGTCATGCGTAAGGGCTGTTTAGGTATCAAAGCGCAACGCGAGAGTAATTTAGACTTTGGCCGTACAGCTATTTGTGACGTTGTTGTTTTAGTAACAGTCGCAGCTGGTTTAAACATATTTGTTTGAACCACAGGCCTCATGATTTGCTGTGAACGTGGTACATGTGCAATTCTAATTCTCTGAACCATTCTGCAAGAAAAAATACAAAGTTTATTAATATATAGATGTAAGATATTACCAAAGTGAAAGACAATTACTAAAGAAAAGTCAGTGGAACAGTGAGTCAAAAAATATAGACAAATTTGAAAATTTACGCAATTAGTTTTAAAATTGTTAAAGTAAAGTTACAATTCTATTTATTAAATTAGCTTCTATCTTAGTCAACATTTAGATAATCATTGAAATTAACTTTAGTAAATTATATTTTAATTAACCTCTAAAAGATGAGATTACAAAATCATTGCGAAAAGGAAGAAAAACATCATTTACATGCGTTATAAGAAACAGAGGTTTTGATGTTATAAATGTGATTAACAAGATTTTAAAAGGTTTCTCGTCTTGCTGTATGTGTGTTGCTAAAACATAGAAAAATTTAATAAACGTAAGGTAAATAACAAAATAATATAATTCTTACCTTACTTTGTTTCTTCTCAGACTTGAAAAATGCACTATGATATTTTTTCTTTAACTAAATTTAGAAAATCTTTAAAAGAGGATTTTCTTCTTCTGTAGTTTATAACAGAATGAGTTATACGTATCCGGATTACCTGTAATTTTAGAAACTTTTAGAGGTTTATGGTGACTGAAGTTGACACAGAAGTACAATAAGCGACGTTAATTACTGCGCATTCTAGCAATTAATTTTTTAAAAGAGTGGACAGGAAACAAAGTTATTAAATCTTTATTATAAGTTTAAGTTATTATATAAAAAGTTTTTTTATAAGCGTGACAATGAATTAGTAATAAGTAAAAAAGCACCAAATTTCTAATACTCTTCTAAAATTGTAAAATGTTATTCACATGTGTTACATGCATATTTTTATGGTTTAAACATAAAGTTTAAACTAAATTCAGTAAATTTCAATTGTTCTTTATGTAATAGTGAACCATCAACTAATATATACTTTTAACAATTATAAAAAATAAAGTAAGTAATTTATAACTATAAATTTTTATGATGGTATGAAACGTATCTTACAAAGTTTAGGCAAATAACGAAACAATTAAATTTTGAAAAAATTCTAACCTTACTTTGTTTCTTCTTAGGCTTGATAAATACTAAACGATATTTCCTCTTTAACTAAATTTGAGAGAAGATAAACTAAAAGAAACTATACGAAGTTAAATTAGAACTAGATACAATTGGTTTTGCGTGAAGCTGAGGAAAGGTAATTTCAGATATGGGGTTATCCATTTAGGCCTTGTTAGATTAAATCAGACTTACTCTAGCTTATAAAAAATTAAATTAAATCAGCAGAATAATATAGATATAGAAAAATTCACTTACAAAATAAAAAAAATAGTATTTTGGCAAATGTAATAACACAAAACTTAAACAAATACTTCAACTGCCAAAGTGATTGTTATAATTAAGTTAACAGCAGTAATATTATTTAACTCATGATAGTTTGGTAACCAAAAACAAGCCCGTACTTCATAATAAATGTTTTAAAAAACTTACCACAAATTCTAGAAGAAATATAGTAGAAAATCGTCAAAAACTTGAAGCCAAATTAAATCTGGATAAAAGTTTTAAACTTGAAGTGAGTACACAATACACAATACACAATATTAAAAATTAGGACTGATAAGTACCTGATAGAACACGTTACTTTTACGCCAACTGGTGGCAAAAGTGTGAATTCATATCGTAAAACATGACGTTAACGTGCACTTATTCTACTTATGATTCTGGTTCTAACCGCAGCTATTGATGTTGTAAATACATATTAACATTTCAGACAATTTTTCTTTTACAACTTAAGAATAATTTATTTGTCTAGACATGTTTAGGATATTTTACTGGGTCGAAATTAGAGGCCGACTAACCCATTACTAATAAAATTTAAACTAAACAAACAAACATTCCAGATTCTTTTAGAAATATTCCATAAAATATTTTACCTGTTAACATTTTTAGTATACCACCCAGTAAACAATTTGGTGAAGTGCCCTATTTGGTGTAGTTCGAGTCATTCGTACATTTCTATTCTAACGCTTTACAAGTTCTCTACCTGTCACAGATTTTCTGTTAGTTTTTCATAATAATATTCTTTCTTTTTCCAACATCATTCATTAAGTATTTCTGTTTCTTTCCCACATGGATATATTTTTTTTAAATTCACATTCATTTTATTTATTACAAAATGAGAGAGAAACGAGATGCGTTAGACAAGTAAAATATATTTTTCACCGTTATACTTGTATAATATTTCGTTCTGTAGAGATGTTTAAAGTATATGCTATCCTTTTTCAACAAATCTTTCTTTAACGGTAATATACAGACGCTATCTCCCTCAATCCCCGAATAGAATGTATATAAACGAAGATAGTACCTAGCGATGGTAAGACAGAGGTTTTAAACCTAACGCAGACCTGCCGATCGTGGATTTTTGAATCATCAAAACAATGTAAAAAACTAATATAACGAGTATTGTTGAAGATGAATAATATTCATTAAAAAAATCACGATCCGTACTAAAAATTACATCTATTTATTTCTTCATTTATATATTTATATTTTGCAGACTTTAAAAAGTAAAATTCCATTAAGTTTTATACCCCTGCCATCCTTGCTAGTGTAAAGTTTATGACTTATACGATGCTAAGACAGAGGTTTTAAACCTAACGCAGACCTGCCGATCGTGGATTTTTGAATCACTAAAACAATGTAAAAAACTAATATAACGAGTATTGTTGAAGATGAATAATATTCATTAAAAAAATCACTTTGAAATATTTTTGAATTTTCAGTTAATTTGCGGGACCTTACCTATTAAAATGAACACACAAACAAGGTAATTTACGCATAGTTTTAAATTATATAAACATTAAGAAAAACTTTAAACTTCTTTAGCTGTCTAATTTAATTTAATTATTACAGGCACGTTAAGAATTGTAAATGACAAATTATTGCTATGATATTATTAAATTACTTATAAATTATTTACTAGATATTTTCATCATACTTTAGTTAAGCCTAGAACGCACCGCGTAAAAATAGGCAAATTATGTAACACGTGGAAGCATATCCATATTGCGTTCCAAGCCTTGGCGCTGATTTTTCAATAGTCAGTTAAACTCCAGTTACAGAAAATCTAACCTAACCTACAAAACAAAAAAAGCACATCATAGGACTTACGTAAATGTAATCAGCGTATTATTTTTGGTTAAACTACAGTTATTATTATTATATTTGGTTAAATTACAGTTATATACAAAAATGAGAGCTGAGGTACAAAGTATCAACCAAGGTTTATAAATTTTTTGTTAAAGTGAAACGATACTTGGCTATTTTTGTTTTGCGAAATATAAATAGTGAAGCTATACTGCAGGTTAAATATTATCAAAAAAGCCATGTTATTTAATGTTTAAATCGTCTTATGAAAGTAACTATAGAAATTTAATAAAAGTTACGACAGTTACAAATTGTGCTGTTTCTGCTCTTAAATCTTCCTAATTCCTTTGCCCCACATTTTTATTTTATGGCAGGGTGTCATAAAATGTGCCATAAATGTGTCTAACACACTGGTGCTACTTAAGGGGCGATTTTTCAAAAAGAATTCCTGAGAATACTATTAATTGTATTAATGTAAAAATTTGTACACATGGTATGGTAACTTTTAACTGTATTCAAATATTTTTATATTTGCAAAAATAATAATTGGGAAGCTGCTGTAACTGATCTCCAGGAGCTCCTCTCAAAAAAAGCATATTGCTGTGACCACTACAATTGTAGACTGAATCATCTAAAATAGAAAAACCAAACGGATTTCGTTAAAGTAATGTATAATCTAAAAATTAATCGAAGGATCACGCAAAATAATTTTTTTTGACAAAATGGTGGCTTCTCATAAAAAAAAATCGATTTTTACCAATTTTTTGTCCTTAAATTGTTTATAATAAAAATTATCGGTGAGATTATTACTCATTCGATACTTAAAAAGCTTGTGTTAAAATTTCAGAGTGATCAGTTCAGCCGTTTCCGAGTAATTTTGGTCACCGTTGTTGAAAACACTATTTTGAGAAAAACGCTTTTAAAATTTCAAAAGCAGTATACCAGAATACAATTTTTTTTTTTCAAATTATATAACTTCAAAAATAATCGCCGTATTTACTTGAAACTTTCTGTGTGTGATCTTAAATATATGTACATTACCAAAATGAAATTAAAAAAATATATTTTTTTTTTGAAAATATTAACTGTATATAAGTCCTTAAAAATGCGACATCCAAGATTTATATATTTTCATTCATAAATTGACATTATTTAGACATGAGTGTACTTTTAACGTACAGCCTAGTGGGACCTAAACATGCGACACTAATAACACCCTTACTTAAGCTATTTAAAAACATTCTAGGTAGAATTTTTAAGAAACGAAAATGTTTCAATTCTTATGCTGTACTTCCAACACGATTGGAACGGTGCTGAACAATAGACCCTTGTCCTTTTTACTTTTAAACATTTTTTTTTCTAAAACAGGTTGAAGGAATTCGTTTGAAATATGAAAACTTCCAACATATTAATTAAGTTGCATGACGTACTCGTGTGGGCAAATGTTGCACAACTTCTTCCAACAAATTTTGGATGTCGCATGTTTAAGTCGCACGTATTTGTACGAAGCTTAAGAGAATGGTAGTCAACGGATTTCGTTAAAGTAATGTATAATCTAAAAATTAATCAAAGGATTACGCAAAATATTTTTTTTTTACTAATATAATACTTGATGGGGTACACAACCCTACTGTTAGTAGTAAATGATGTACCGTAGAGGTAGATTGATGATTTTTTTTTTAAATTATTGAAGAAGGATTGGACATTTGATCTTAAAATGTATATTGTGTATTTTCTGCGTATTAAAGAAATGGCAAGCAAATAAACAAGATTACTACATTATTGGACTAAATTTATGTAGAAACTGTTTAAAATAATAAAAATCGGAAACTTACATTTTAAGCCTATATACTTTACTAATATTTTATATAATACATAATTGAATTACATTAATTTCTGTTGCCTAAATATTAACTGCAGTGAACGTATGTTTTATTAATTTTTCTCACATATTCCTGGTATCAGAACCGTTTTTAGTTCACAAGTTTTGTCAGGTGCGTTGCACACGATAGCGTGGGAAATTTAAATATTCAAAGTTAAAGTTTAATAAAAACACCCCAAACAAACTATGAACGCGAATGTACATTTATTTGATAATGGCAATGGGGTTGTGTCCTATGTCTTAATTTCTATAAAAGTGTACTGTATATTGATAAACTGGGTTACTAGAACCTCAAATGTTCAATTATTTTTTAATAACTCCTCATATGTTAAGAGATATTAACAATTAAAAAAGTCATTTTGTTTCTTTAATTATTAAAGGGATTTCAACGTTGTACACATTCCAAATGCATGTGACATCACAACCGCTGCCAACCTTACAGCTCATAAATCTCTGCTATATGTATTTATATATCAAAATATCAAATATTATTTACAGCTATTTCGAGGAACAATAAAATTTCAATATTATGTCCGCCTTAGCAGGGTTAAATAAAATAAAAACTTATTATTCTTTTATTTGACTACTCAACAAATAACTGACGTTAAAATGCATTTTATGACATATAGACACGCCAATACACATTTAATTTCAATCAACAATTGAAAAATCGACCACTACGAAATGAGGACACAAGCCCATTCGATATTACCTGATCATATGAGCGGGCCTGACTTTTAACAATAATATTATTAAAAGAAATCTAGATGTAAAATGCATAACGTCTAATAAAGAATAAGAATATTAGAACAACTATTGAATATTGGAAATATTATTTTGGAGCGAAATGACTGCTACAAGACCCTGGGCGACAAATCTTTGCGAAACCCTTGTTCTTTGTATATTTTATGTAAATTCATTTTCAAGTTATGGAAATGCAAAACTTACAAATAGATAAATGTAGAGTTTCAAAATTTTACATGGGAAGATTTATAAAAGTATTCATTGTGTATGATTTGAATCCAACAAAATAATTCATTCGTAAAGCATTTCAAATTTTAATTCTATTTTCAAATTGAAATATTTAACTCGTTCAATAATAAAATAATTTTTCATATACATTGACCGAAAAAATATTTTTTTGAACAAAATATAAAATATTTTAATTTATTCGTTATTTGATTAACTTTTTTTCAAAATTTCGAATTTTTTTTCGATTTGTAAATTAGGTACCAATTTTTACCCTCGGCAAAAACCGAATCCGTCAAACTAAATTCTTTTTCTTAAATTTATTTAGAGTTGGTATTTCTGGAAAATATCTTCTATTTAACAAATTCTTAATTTAAATTAAAAGATCAATTTGATTTTATAATTTTTTTTATTTACCATAACCATCTTACAACTACATATATATTTCCTAATGTATACACATTTTACCTAATAACGTTAAAGATTAAAAACAATTTATAGTTTTCCGATTAAGAAAACGAATTTGCCAGACCTGAAGAAAGAAAACGGTAAAGCGGTAAATAACGGTAAATTTTTTTAACAATAATAGATTTATTTTTTACTCGTTTCTGCTACTGCGTCTAAATTTCGACGATATATTACCGATTTGGGACTTATTGTGAGTTCCATGTTGTATCTTTCGGTGACTTTTCAGAAATATTGATTTTAGAATCTCTTTTTTTTTGGTGAAATAATGTTTGATAATTTTTGCGTTGACGTTATTTTGACTTTTACCTCAGTTAACTTTTTGCCGGATTTCTTCCAACTATTAATTGATTTCGTCTTGGACTTTTTTTTATTTTGCTCCTTTATATCCTAGGAAAATAAACAAGTGTTGTAATAATATAAAAAAAAACCGATTCATTAAAAAAAATATATATATATATATTTGTATATAAATATTTATATATATATATATATCTAAATAAATATATATATATATATACATATATATATATAAGAGTCAAAATAACTTACGGGAATATGTTTAGGTAGAACTGGATCTTGATCGAATGTATTAAACATCTGTCCTGCACAAATTATTTTGACGTCCACGCACTTATCTTCAGTATCTTTAAAATTACAAGGTATACTTGTTGGTTTATTTATAATTTTGTAATTTCCATCTCGAATAGATATTCGTATAGGAGGAATTTTCTTTTCTATTCTACTTAGAGTTGATTGAATATCCGTAAGTTCTTCAGACTCATCTTCACTGTTTTTAAAAGTTACTAAATCGACAGAAGACAACTTTTGAAAATCTGTTTCTTTATTTTCTACTTCTTCTGCTGCTACTTTTTCTACTACAGTTTCTTCTGATGCTAGTTGTTGCATTAGTCCTTGTTTTGGGTTTTCTTCATCAATGATTGAAATTCCGATTTCAAATGCAAGTTGTTCTAGGGAGTCGTTAATATAAGCGTTCGAATTTACATTTGATGTTTTTGCTTCTTTAAACGGTTGTAACTCAATCAAATCACTAAGATTTTTACAGCTTTTGGAAGAAGCCAAAATATTGTCATGAGGTCTTGGAGTTTCTGGTAATGAATCGTACTTTTCGTTTTTCTTGGGAGTTGAAGTTTTTGGATAGCCTGTAACATTATGAAACATGTTAAATTTATTTATTTTATACTTTTAATTGCGTTTATCAATGAACTAGTAGATATATTAAAATTGATTAAAAGTTCTTATTGTTGATTTTTAACAATTGTCTTATATACTGATTCTACAACTCGTATATCAATTCGAATTTTGAATAAATTGAAAAAAAAGCAATTACATTACCTTTGATGCAATCTCTATTCATTTGCTGGGAAAACCTTTTATCGTCATCATCCTCAGAATCATCATCCGATAAATTTAATATCGGTATGTTAGCTAACATAGTTGTAATATCTGAACAAACTGGCTTGCTAGATGATTTTGAACCAGAGTTCAAGCTGGAATTAGACTCTGAGCTGGAGCTAGAACCAGAGTTTGATCTTCTTAAACTGCTAAAACAAGATGACATACGACCGTTACCAGCACTCAGATTACTACAGACTTTTGAGTCAGATTTACTATTAAAGATCTGCTTCGTACAGACATCTATTTGATCATTTTTAACAGTAAATGATGGAATAGGTCGAAGTTGCAGCACTGAAAGCGCTGAAGTCATGCGTAAGGGCTGTTTAGGTATCAAAGCGCAACGCGAGAGTAATTTAGACTTTGGCCGTACAGCTATTTGTGACGTTGTTGTTTTAGTAACAGTCGCAGCTGGTTTAAACATATTTGTTTGAACCACAGGCCTCATGATTTGCTGTGAACGTGGTACATGTGCAATTCTAATTCTCTGAACCATTCTGCAAGAAAAAATACAAAGTTTATTAATATATAGATGTAAGATATTACCAAAGTGAAAGACAATTACTAAAGAAAAGTCAGTGGAACAGTGAGTCAAAAAATATAGACAAATTTGAAAATTTACGCAATTAGTTTTAAAATTGTTAAAGTAAAGTTACAATTCTATTTATTAAATTAGCTTCTATCTTAGTCAACATTTAGATAATCATTGAAATTAACTTTAGTAAATTATATTTTAATTAACCTCTAAAAGATGAGATTACAAAATCATTGCGAATAGGAAGAAAAACATCATTTACATGCGTTATAAGAAACAGAGGTTTTGATGTTATAAATGTGATTAACAAGATTTTAAACACTTTAAAGGTTTCTCGTCTTGCTGTATGTGTGTTGCTAAAACATAGAAAAATTTAATAAACGTAAGGTAAATAACAAAATAATATAATTCTTACCTTACTTTGTTTCTTCTCAGACTTGAAAAATGCACTATGATATTTTTTCTTTAACTAAATTTAGAAAATCTTTAAAAGAGGATTTTCTTCTTCTGTAGTTTATAACAGAATGAGTTATACGTATCCGGATTACCTGTAATTTTAGAAACTTTTAGAGGTTTATGGTGACTGAAGTTGACACAGAAGTACAATAAGCGACGTTAATTACTGCGCATTCTAGCAATTAATTTTTTAAAAGAGTGGACAGGAAACAAAGTTATTAAATCTTTATTATAAGTTTAAGTTATTATATAAAAAGTTTTTTTATAAGCGTGACAATGAATTAGTAATAAGTAAAAAAGCACCAAATTTCTAATACTCTTCTAAAATTGTAAAATGTTATTCACATGTGTTACATGCATATTTTTATGGTTTAAACATAAAGTTTAAACTAAATTCAGTAAATTTCAATTGTTCTTTATGTAATAGTGAACCATCAACTAATATATACTTTTAACAATTATAAAAAATAAAGTAAGTAATTTATAACTATAAATTTTTATGATGGTATGAAACGTATCTTACAAAGTTTAGGCAAATAACGAAACAATTAAATTTTGAAAAAATTCTAACCTTACTTTGTTTCTTCTTAGGCTTGATAAATACTAAACGATATTTCCTCTTTAACTAAATTTGAGAGAAGATAAACTAAAAGAAACTATACGAAGTTAAATTAGAACTAGATACAATTGGTTTTGCGTGAAGCTGAGGAAAGGTAATTTCAGATATGGGGTTATCCATTTAGGCCTTGTTAGATTAAATCAGACTTACTCTAGCTTATAAAAAATTAAATTAAATCAGCAGAATAATATAGATATAGAAAAATTCACTTACAAAATAAAAAAAATAGTATTTTGGCAAATGTAATAACACAAAACTTAAACAAATACTTCAACTGCCAAAGTGATTGTTATAATTAAGTTAACAGCAGTAATATTATTTAACTCATGATAGTTTGGTAACCAAAAACAAGCCCGTACTTCATAATAAATGTTTTAAAAAACTTACCACAAATTCTAGAAGAAATATAGTAGAAAATCGTCAAAAACTTGAAGCCAAATTAAATCTGGATAAAAGTTTTAAACTTGAAGTGAGTACACAATACACAATACACAATATTAAAAATTAGGACTGATAAGTACCTGATAGAACACGTTACTTTTACGCCAACTGGTGGCAAAAGTGTGAATTCATATCGTAAAACATGACGTTAACGTGCACTTATTCTACTTATGATTCTGGTTCTAACCGCAGCTATTGATGTTGTAAATACATATTAACATTTCAGACAATTTTTCTTTTACAACTTAAGAATAATTTATTTGTCTAGACATGTTTAGGATATTTTACTGGGTCGAAATTAGAGGCCGACTAACCCATTACTAATAAAATTTAAACTAAACAAACAAACATTCCAGATTCTTTTAGAAATATTCCATAAAATATTTTACCTGTTAACATTTTTAGTATACCACCCAGTAAACAATTTGGTGAAGTGCCCTATTTGGTGTAGTTCGAGTCATTCGTACATTTCTATTCTAACGCTTTACAAGTTCTCTACCTGTCACAGATTTTCTGTTAGTTTTTCATAATAATATTCTTTCTTTTTCCAACATCATTCATTAAGTATTTCTGTTTCTTTCCCACATGGATATATTTTTTTTAAATTCACATTCATTTTATTTATTACAAAATGAGAGAGAAACGAGATGCGTTAGACAAGTAAAATATATTTTTCACCGTTATACTTGTATAATATTTCGTTCTGTAGAGATGTTTAAAGTATATGCTATCCTTTTTCAACAAATCTTTCTTTAACGGTAATAGACACACGCTATCTCCCTCAATCCCCGAATAGAATGTATATAAACGAAGATAGTACCTAGCGAAGGTAAGACAGAGGTTTTAAACCTAACGCAGACCTGCCGATCGTGGATTTTTGAATCACTAAAACAATGTAAAAAACTAATATAACGAGTATTGTTGAAGATGAATAATATTCATTAAAAAAATCACTTTGAAATATTTTTGAATTTTCAGTTAATTTGCGGGACCTTACCTATTAAAATGAACACACAAACAAGGTAATTTACGCATAGTTTTAAATTATATAAACATTAAGAAAAACTTTAAACTTCTTTAGCTGTCTAATTTAATTTAATTATTACAGGCACGTTAAGAATTGTAAATGACAAATTATTGCTATGATATTATTAAATTACTTATAAATTATTTACTAGATATTTTCATCATACTTTAGTTAAGCCTAGAACGCACCGCGTAAAAATAGGCAAATTATGTAACACGTGGAAGCATATCCATATTGCGTTCCAAGCCTTGGCGCTGATTTTTCAATAGTCAGTTAAACTCCAGTTACAGAAAATCTAACCTAACCTACAAAACAAAAAAAGCACATCATAGGACTTACGTAAATGTAATCAGCGTATTATTTTTGGTTAAACTACAGTTATTATTATTATATTTGGTTAAATTACAGTTATATACAAAAATGAGAGCTGAGGTACAAAGTATCAACCAAGGTTTATAAATTTTTTGTTAAAGTGAAACGATACTTGGCTATTTTTGTTTTGCGAAATATAAATAGTGAAGCTATACTGCAGGTTAAATATTATCAAAAAAGCCATGTTATTTAATGTTTAAATCGTCTTATGAAAGTAACTATAGAAATTTAATAAAAGTTACGACAGTTACAAATTGTGCTGTTTCTGCTCTTAAATCTTCCTAATTCCTTTGCCCCACATTTTTATTTTATGGCAGGGTGTCATAAAATGTGCCATAAATGTGTCTAACACACTGGTGCTACTTAAGGGGCGATTTTTCAAAAAAAATTCCTGAGAATACTATTAATTGTATTAATGTAAAAATTTGTACACATGGTATGGTAACTTTTAACTGTATTCAAATATTTTTATATTTGCAAAAATAATAATTGGGAAGCTGCTGTAACTGATCTCCAGGAGCTCCTCTCAAAAAAAGCATATTGCTGTGACCACTACAATTGTAGACTGAATCATCTAAAATAGAAAAACCAAACGGATTTCGTTAAAGTAATGTATAATCTAAAAATTAATCGAAGGATCACGCAAAATAATTTTTTTTGACAAAATGGTGGCTTCTCATAAAAAAAAATCGATTTTTACCAATTTTTTGTCCTTAAATTGTTTATAAAAAAAAATTATCGGTGAGATTATTACTCATTCGATACTTAAAAAGCTTGTGGTAAAATTTCAGAGTGATAAGTTCAGCCGTTTCCGAGTAATTTTGGTCACCTTTGTTGAAAACACTATTTTGAGAAAAACGCTTTTAAAATTTCAAAAGCAGTATACCAGAATACAATTTTTTTTTTCAAATTATATAACTTCAAAAATAATCGCCGTATTTACTTGAAACTTTCTGTGTGTGATCTTAAATATATGTACATTACCAAAATGAAATTAAAAAAATATTTTTTTTTTTTGAAAATATTAACTGTATATAAGTCCTTAAAAATGCGACATCCAAGATTTATATATTTTCATTCATAAATTGACATTATATAGACATGAGTGTACTTTTAACGTACAGCCTAGTGGGACCTAAACATGCGACACTAATAAAACCCTTACTTAAGCTATTTAAAAACATTCTAGGTAGAATTTTTAAGAAACGAAAATGTTTCAATTCTTCTGCTGTACTTCCAACACGATTGGAACGGTGCTGAACAATAGACCCTTGTCCTTTTTACTTTTAAACATATTTTTTTCTAAAACAGGTTGAAGGAATTCGTTTGAAATATGAAAACTTCCAACATATTAATTAAGTTGCATGACGTACTCGTGTGGGCAAATGTTGTACAACTTCTTCCAACAAATTTTGGATGTCGCATGTTTAAGTCGCACGTATTTGTACGAAGCTTAAGAGAATGGTAGTCAACGGATTTCGTTAAAGTAATGTATAATCTAAAAATTAATCAAAGGATTACGCAAAATATTTTTTTTTTACTAATATAATACTTGATGGGGTACACAACCCTACTGTTAGTAGTAAATGATGTACCGTAGAGGTAGATTGATGATTTTTTTTTTAAATTATTGAAGAAGGATTGGACATTTGATCTTAAAATGTATATTGTGTATTTTCTGCGTATTAAAGAAATGGCAAGCAAATAAACAAGATTACTACATTATTGGACTAAATTTATGTAGAAACAGTTTAAAATAATAAAAATCGGAAACTTACATTCTAAGCTTATATAATTTACTAATATTTTATATAATACATAATTGAATTACATTAATTCCTGTTGCCTAAATATTAACTGCAGTGAACGTATGTTTTATTAATTTTTCTCACATATTTCTAGTATCAGAACCGTTTTTAGTTCACAAGTTTTGTCACAGATGGCAGAGCTAAATTTATTTGTTGCACACGATAGCGTGGGAAATTTAAATATTTACAAAGTAATAAAGTTTAATAAAAACACCCCAAACAAACTATGAACGCCAATGGGCTTGTGTCCTATGTCTTAATTTCTATAAAAGTCTACTGTATATTGATAAACTGGGTTACTAGAACCTCAAATGTTCAATTATTTTTTAATAACTCCTCATATGTTAAGAGATATTAACAATTAGAAAAGTCATTTTGTCTCTTTAATTATTTAAGGGATATTCAACGTTGTACACATTCAAAATGCATGTGACATCACAACCGCTGCCAACCTTACAGCTCATAAATCTCTGCTATATGTATTTATATATCAAAATATCAAATTTTATTTACAGCTAAGAATAAGAATATTAGAACAACTATTGAATATTGGAAATATTATCGTCTGCACTGCTTAACAAGCAATAATGAACTAACCGGCGTGTTTATCGCAATTCTCAACCTAGCCTAGAAAGCCAAATAAGAACTGGAGTATCATACGCCCGAGCTCTTAATGATCAAACAGTACCAACAAGCACCCAATCAGTCAGCAATATGGTTAAGCTTGAAGAAATGCTTGCCAGACTCATGGAACAGATGGGGACGATGCTCAACCTACTTACTGTCGTAGTTAGTAAATTGGCCTAATGACAGTACAACAACAAAACTATAAACAACAAAAGTATAAATTATGTATTTGGAACGCAAACGGTTTACACCAACACTCTCGGGAAATAAAAACTTTTTTAATTGACCAAGACATAGATATCATAATGGTATCAGAGACCCACTTCACTGAACGGCACTACATTAGTATTCCAAAATATCAAATATACCACACTAGACATCCGGATGGTAAGGCACATGGTGGAACTGCAATAATTATAAAAGATAGTATTGCACATCATGAAAGAGAGAAGTTTGCAATGGATTATTTATAGGCCACCAGTATTACTATTGAAAATGAAGTTAGCCCAGTAACAATCTCAGCAATTTATTGTCCACCAAAACACAAACAACAAGAAGGAACACTACGTGACCTTTTTTGAAACACTGGGTAACAAATTTGTGGCAGGGGGTGACTATAACGCCAAGCACCCAACATGGGGCTCGAGAATAACTAATCACAAGGGTAAAGAACTAGTAAAAGCAATGAGTGCTAAAAATCTAAGATCAATTTCAACTTACGAACCAACTTACTGGCCTTCTGACGTAAAAAAAGTTCCGGATGTGATCGATTTTTGTATCACTAAAGGTGTTGACCCGAAAAAGTGTAAAGCGGAATCTTGTTTAGATTTGTCATCAGATCACTCTCCGGTGATTATTACTGTATACGAGGAAATACGCAGTAGAGAAACTGGGCCATCCTTGCACAATAATCGAACTAACTGGGACCTTTTTAGATCAAAGCTAAATGAGTCTATTTCGTTAAGTATACCACTGAAAACTGAACTGGAAATTGAAATAGCAGTAGAACACCTTACCAGAAACATCCAAGAAGCAGCATGGTTTGCTACTCCCACGCATAAAGCTATCCAAGGGAAGAAGAATGATGTGCCCCTACTCATTAAGGAGAAAATAATGGAGAAAAGACATCTGCGTAAACAATGGCAACTATGCAAATCACCTGCTAATAAAAGAAAATTAAGTAGAGCTATAAAAGGCCTAAAGGAATTGATAGTGGAGCATAATAACCAATGTATTCAAGAATATCTTGAAAATTTAACACCATCGGAAGCTACGGAGTACTCGCTGTGGAAAGCAACAAGGAAGATGAAAAGACCAGAGATACACAACCCTCCTATCAAAGATGACAAAAATAAATGGGCAAGGAATGATAAAGAAAAGGCTACGATGTTTGCTAATCATCTGCAGGAAGTATTCAAACCGTATCCTTCAGAAACGGCAGCAGAAGAAGAAAATGGTATTTTGGATTTTCTGGACAGCCCTTTCCAAATGGACTTTCCTCATAAAAAAATTGCAACCAAGGAAACTTGGGAAACAATAGTAAAAGAAATCGATATTAGGAAATCACCCGGTTTTGACCTAATCACAGGACAGATAATATTCGAACTATCTAAGAAAAGTATAAAACTAATTACTTTCATTTTTAATGCAATTCTTAGAACCAACTACTATCCTAGTAGTTGGAAGGTTGCTCAAATAATTATGATTCCGAAACCTGGGAAAAAACCGGAAGAGGTTACTTCCTATAGGCTCATTAGTTTACTGCCGATACTATCGAAATTATTTGAAAAAATATACGTTAAGAGGTTAAAATGTATCATTAATGAAAAAAAGCTAATTCCCGAACATCAATTTGGCTTCCGCAATAAGCACGGTACTGTAGAACAAGTACATCGGTTGGTTAACACAATTAATAAAGATTTAAATGCCAAAAGATATTGCTCAGCAGCTTTTCTAGACATAGCCCAAGCCTTCGACAAAGTGTGGCATATAGGTCTTCAATATAAACTGAAAAAAATACTTCCGTACCAAGATTATCAACTATTGAGATCATATATGACTAATAGGCACTTCATGGTTAAAATAGGTAGCGAATGCACTGAATTGAAACCCATCCAGTCAGGAGTCCCTCAGGGAAGTGTCCTAGGACCCACACTATACCTTCTGTATACTTCCGATTTGCCAACTACAACAGAAACTACCGTTGCTACGTTTGCAGACGATACTGCTATATTAGCATCACACACAGACCCAGTATCGGCATCACGGAATCTACAGACTAACCTTGATATGATTCAAGAATGGCTCAAGAAATGGCGAATAAAAGCAAACGAAAGTAAATCAACGCATGTAACATTTACCACGCGCAGAGAAACTTGCCCGCATGTGAAAATAAAAAATTGTGTAATTCCACAATCCAATGACGCTAAATATCTCGGTATACATTTGGACAGAAGGCTTACCTGGCAAAAGCACATTTTTACAAAGCGTAAGCAGCTTGGTCTTAAAATCAGGAAAATGTATTGGATAATTGGTCGAAAGTCAAAACTCTCTCTGGACAACAAAGTACTTATATATAAAACCATTCTGAAACCCATCTGGACTTACGGAATTCAGCTTTGGGGCACTGCATGCAATTCCAATATAGCCATAATCCAGCGATTTAAAAACAAAGTACTACGACTCATTGTAGATGCACCATACTACGTCACAAACGAAGTCATCCAGAAAGACATCCCAATAGCATCCATCAAAGATGAAATATACCTATCCAGCACAAAATATAGTGATAGATTAATCAACCATCCCAATGCGTTGGCGAATCAACTGAACGTGTGTGACAACAGGGAACCCCGCAGATTAAGGCGATATCAACCAATAGACCTAACTTTAGGTCCGCGATAGGGAATAGTGTACAATGTATGATATATTATAATAGTTTATTGTATATAAAAACAAGAGGGCATTCACTGGAATGTTTCTCTTACATGTCTTAATTAATTATGTAAGTTATCATGTAAGAAGCTTATTGCCTACTTAGGCAGATTGCTGAAACAATCTGGAGAAATAAAAAAAAAAAAAAAAAAGCAATTCTCTTTTTTCCAATACTTTTATTGTATGATTTACTTGTCTATTGATATTTTTTACACTGACCACATTTAAGTTTTTTTAACACAGCATGACAGGTAATAGCTTACTATTTCTGCATCAGTAACATTAATTATTTTATGTTTAATTGGTGAATCAGCGATTATTCATGTATACCTTTAGTTTCTAAATTTTCTGAATATTCAAATTTTTGCAACGGAACTATGATGGAAAAGAATTTTCATTCTAGTTATAAAGTTGTTTGCAGACGTAATTTTTTTTCACATTCAAGTAATTGCCGCATTGAAATCCAGCAAACTGTCTGTATTTTCCAAACCTGTCTTCAAGGGCATAAGTTTGAAACTTTTCTTGTAAGATATATTTAAATTTTAACTCATTGACACCGGTGCATAGAGTATAGATGTATTTTGGTAATCCTGCCAGTAACCAGAAAGACCATGATGCTTTATACATTTTAAAATATCTTCCAAATTCTTTATTTCTCTTACACTGGTATAAGTATTAGCACTTTGAATACTTCGAATTATAGCTGCATTTAAGTGTAGGGTTCTGAAGTTTCTGTAACTTCTGTAACTGTTGGCATTTTCTTTATTAGTTTTAATTACACTATATTTCACTAAATTCACAATTCACTAATTTACTAAAATCACAAATAGTCACGTTTACAAATTAACAAAGCACATCACTTGTTTTTGTTTTAAATTAAGACTACAACTGAACTACAGGGTAGACTATTTTGTCAAATAGTAGACTACAATGCGTGACGTCACAGCAATTTCGACAAAACGCTGTTAGGCTTTGTATCTAGGTGGTGTTGGTACTACCCCAAATATTGTCTTTTTACCAACTTTACCCCAAAATATATCTATTACAACGATATTACTCCTTCTATTTTAAAGAGAATTTCCTAAGTTCTACAGGATCCTTGCTGAAGGCGTATTTATATTTAAAACAATTTATGGAACACACTCAAAAATATTTGTATGTAAAAAGTAAAGTTGTTGTAAAAAGTATGTATTTCACACAATAAATAACATAAATGTAACAGACAGCAGACATATTTAATAAAATTGTTTTTAGATAATAGAGAACATTTTATTTATATATCGATATATCGATAGTCCAGAACATTAGGGAGTCAATTCAAAAATATCGAAATTTGAGTTAAGTATGCAGTTATATGTAAAAGTAAAATTGTATCCTCTATATGACGCAATACTTAGAAATCTCATAAATGCAACCAAATCAATTATAATGCAGATAAACTTGAATTGAATTAATCAAAATCAGATCATTAGAGAGTTATTTTCAAAATGTTCTAGTAATGGTGCAAACTGTAATGTCTCCTTTGTGTTTGTTCCTTTTCTTATATATTTCAAATTTAAAATTAAATATATTTTTAGTAGGGTGGGCACTTCCAATAGTTGTAAATATGTTTTTTCCATGTCTCTAGTCCTGCTAAAATATAAATATAAAGAGTGGAACTGCAAATTTTCTTTTTGTGTATAAATTTATTTAAAACAACATCTATTCCAAATTTTCAAAACCAATTAATAGAATAAAGAGAAAAACAGAGAACACTGGCTAGCCAAATCCAAGTCAGCAGAAGTTATTATTGTGGTAAGGTTTTACAGTGATTATTTTTTTAATGCGGTCGAGTTTGTTATAATTTTATAGACGTAGGTACATTATTTATCTTTGAATTTGCAAAGCATTTCTTCAAACTCAAACCAAAAATAATTGTTTTACATGATAATGATCGGGATGTTGACCATCTTCCACATAGACCTATATTTGCACCTTATCTTCCTCCCATTAGCATCCTCAATGAGTTAATAGAGGGTTCTACTATAGCTCTTATATCCATATATATCTCTCTGTCGTTCTTTCTTGCACTGAATCTAAATCCCAAGTACATAATTGACTTACTGTACGGTCAATTTGTATTTAAAAAGAAGATATTACTTAGCTCTTCTTCTTCTACCTTACCGATTCCTAATAATTTTGTCTCATTGGGATTAGCCTCTAGCTTTACCGAACTCAACCAATCTTCTATTTTGCCCGCCGTCTCTCATTATTTCGACGTACTACTATCATCATCATCATCTGCGTATACTCTATAAAAGTTAAATGGATCAATGATTTTTGTTATTTCTCAAATTAAATAGCCAAGAGCTCCGAGGGGCTCATTGTGGTAAACCTTTTTCTCTTATAAAGTTCTCTCCTTTCTTTTCTCCGAACCAAAAACGTACTTTTCTCCTCTGAAATAATTTGCTTAGTAGCGACGCTAGTTTGCTCGGCTCCAGGCAATCCAGGCTCGTAGAAATCCTTAGCTACATCGACTCACTATTAAATATACTATTATGTAAATCGACAATAAAATCCAGCATCAGTTTAATAGTTAAAACGAAATGGCTGGCTAAAAGTAACTAAAATTATTTTTGAAAAGGCATCCCGAAATAGCCAGGCCCAAATGCTAATGCTATCCGGCAAGACCCCAAAAATTATCAGGAACTCTATGCGGGTATGGCTAAGGAAGATATGTATTTCAATTTTCCTAGAGGCTGCAACTGATTATATTTAATGAAAATGTTTATTGCTTCGATTTTTTTAGAAAAATGCTTTCATTTAATGTTATTCCTTTGATTATTTTAGTCCGGGCATTGACATAGTTTCTTTTCTTTTATCGTAAATTAGTAAATTTAGTAATTTTATTCATCCAAACTTGATTCTTTAATAGAAATATATATGCTTAGTCAATTTCTATCACAGATTATTGACATTACCACAAATTAGATTTAAGACACAAAAGCATAAAGTGCAAAAGAAACGGAACAAGACATATTAAAATAATATTGCAATAATTAATAATAATTTTTTTTTTTAATATAGATTTTTGGGCTTCGTAGGCACGTAGCCTTTTATCGCCCCTAATACTATTCTGTCTTTTCTTATATATTATACCCAGATAACAAGAATGATCTGTTCATGGCAACTGCAGTTATAAATCTCGGTTTCTCAATCAAAAAAGCGGTGTTAACAGGAAGCGTCTGCGAATTAATAATAATAATAAATAGTATTAGTGTATTAATTAAGCGAAACACCAAAAACATATAATTTAATAAAATACATTTTACTAAATAAATGTTTTATTTCCAAAGCCACGACTTATAAAAAAATAGCAAATTAAACTCGCAAATATAAATTTGTTAATTACTTTCGGCTCCCAGAAAGTACACATACTTGCGCACTGTATGCATAGCCGGAAAACGACAAAGCTGTAAACAAAGGTGTAAACTGTAAAATAGAGCACAACACTGTGCGGAGTTGAACTGACTGTGTAGTAAAAACAGCGTTCATTTAAATAATTAAAGGGAAATGGCATTCAATTGTACATTTAAACAATCAAATTTCATATTGTGAATTAATAATTTAAGAATTGAAAACTCTTTGAAGTAAATCATATCGTCCCCCTAACGGTGATTATAGGAACTATGCCTCAAAGAAATATCTTATTAGTAGTACTTCTGTAATCTGTGGTTATTGAAATGATAATTTCACATTAAAGTAATGGAAATGGAATATGAAATCAACTCATTAAGTATTAATAAATGAACCAGTGAATTTAAAGGCACGTCAATCTAAGACACACTTAGTTTCGTGTGAGCTCCGCTATAGTGGAAACATCGAGCATCGAAATGAATAATCCGTTTAACGAATTTAAAGAAAAGTGCAAATTGATGAACAAGCTGATGACGTTAAGTGCGGATAATGTAATCAGTGAAACAAACAGCGTTCGCAAGAGAACTGTGTTGCAAATTACAAAATATGTCCTTCTAGGAATAATGTTGACGATGACAGTTTCAGCATTTCACTACAATTTGAATGATTTTACAAAGAATATATACGTCATTTTAATAGCAGCTTGTTGGTTTCAAATGGTGGGAAAACTTTACGTGCTTGAAACTAACTACAGCGAGATGGTACTACTCTTTAATACTTGCAAAGCATTTAGAGAGAAATACGCAGAAGATATCAACAATTGCAATGGAATATATGATGATGTCTTCTTACTAAGGAAACCTATTTCGGTTATTAGAGTAGTGCTATTCCTTTACTATTTGGACTGTATTATGGTCTTCAGTGAATCATTTTTTGAAGAAGAAAAAAATTTGCCTTTAACTTTGTATTTGCCCTTTTGTTCACCATTTGAAAGCCCTTATTATGAGATTAACTATGCCTTGATCATTTGGATAAATTTAATAATGGCTTACTATTTGTCTTTATTTGACATTCTCTTCATAATTGCCATATCAGAAGTGTGCATGCAACAAAATGTAATTAAACATAAGTTATCTACTCTGGAGCAACAAGACGGAAGCACATTGCGGAGCATTCATCAGATGCACCAGGAAATTATGCAGTAAGTATTGTAATAGTTTGTTACGAAGAAGAGGCGCAGGTTTAGAAAATAAAATCGAAAGCAAACATGGTGAGCATGTGCAAGGGCGGTGAAGTTAAAATGCATACGACATGCCTGAGTGCTTTCCGACAGGTAGTATACCATTCAAGGCTTAAAATTTAAGCATATAAGCTGCCGAATGGTCCCATAGAGCGCAATAGAGCGCCCGAATAACAAAAAGAAAGCAAAAACATCTTGGCTTGATTTAATGATTTTAGTAGGCAATTAGGCCTATATAAATTCATTTTGCGTAAGAGCTAACAAGAATAAAAAATTAGAAAAAAAAAATTAAAGAACTATAAAGCTGAAGATGCGAAGCAAAATTTAACTCTTGAGAGATGTATCATATATTAAAGTTTATTTAACTAAAAATGTTTCTTTGTTACATAAGGTTTAATATAATGTAATATAATAAAGATACATAAAAGTAATATGATACATAACAAAAATTATCTTTCGACGTAAATATTCATTTTCTGACGTTAATAAACTTTTTATGGTATATATTAAATTAAGATATTACTAATAATATATTTAATGTATTTTGCATTTATTTAATAATTATGTCACAGAATTATGGCGGCTGGAAACTGGATTACGTTATCGAGAGATGTTACTCAATTTTGGCCTGTTATTGATAATATGGATATCACTTACATGTGGTTTCAACAGGACGATGTCACAAGCCACACAGGCAACGAAACAATGAATTTATTGCAAACCAAATTTCCCGATCGCATAATTTCATGAAATTGAGCTGTTTTAACACCGCTGTATTATTTTTTGTGAGGTTATGTTAACGACAGAGTCTATACCGAGGCAATTCAATCAATTGCAGCCTTATAACTTAAAATCCGTGACGCGATTAACGAAATAGACCCGCCATTTTGCCAAAAAGTGATTGAAAATTTTGATAAAACAATCAACATCTGTAAGCGTGGTCGTGGTGGACATTTGCCCCACATCATTCACAATTGCCAAACCTTACTCTTTCAAATACAATAAATTTGCAATTTTAAATACTATCATTTTCATTTAAATTCCTTGTTTTATTTTGTTTTTTTAAAAAAAGTTCTTGTTGAAAAACGCGATGTAATTTGTAAGTACGATATAATTACATGAAAGAATTATTGTGAGCAGAATGTAACACGTAGCGGCAAAAACTTGCTTGTTTGGTAGTTTATTAAAATATGACAAATGTAAGTAGGGCTTCACACGAGACGGGATAAGGCGAGAGTTTCAAAAATCTCGCCTCGTTCTCGCTAGTTTTAAAAAAAGGTTGGTATCGTTTAGTCTCGTCTCGTCACATATCATTATTGTGAGAATTTACTTCTAAGATAGTCCTAAACAAAGTAATTCATTTATTAATATTAATTAATATATATTATTTCGGCTAATTATTTTTTATATTCTAAATTTTTCACACACTTAGCATATCGCATTTTTTTCAAAAATTTAAACTTTGAAGTTTTTTTTTTATACACAGTTGATATACACAGTTTTTATACACTTAATGCATCGACACTTTTATCTAATCTCGGCCTTTTTTCAGGTTGACACAACTAACACCTACACTCAACGACATTTTTGCGGCAACTATAGGCTAAAATGTTTTCAAACAATCGCATTGTCAATCATTTATATTCACATTTATTTTCCTTTAAAACGTTAGTAGAGGAGCTATGCGGGTTCTGGGACAAATTAGCATATTTGGAGGTGGGGTAGTATTATTTTTCTGTGGTAGTAATGGTGGGGTTAGTTGATGTAGTGTGTCTGTATGTTGCAAGTGGAGGGGGTAAATTTGTGTGGTAGTTGGGTTGAGTAATATGGGCAAGGGTGGGTGGGGAGGTGTATTAAAGGGGTGTGTAAGGTGTAAATTTAGCGGGTATTAGGTTATGTGTGTGTGTGTGAGTGAGACGGATGATAGTGTGTTTAATTGAGATGTCATATGATTGGTTGTGTGGGTGTGTACTTAGAGGTATTGTTTATATGAGTAATTAATTAATGTGTGTGCCATATTGGGTGTAATGACCTGTGTTCATACACCTGTGCATGTTTCCCCTCTATATAAAATGATAATTAGTTAGGGAGAATATAAATAGGTGAATATTTAATTAGAAGATGCCCATATTGGGTGTAACGGTAAATAGTCATACACCTGTGCATGTTTCCCCTATATATAAAATGATAATTAGTTAGAGTGAATATAAATAGGGTGAATATTTAATTAGAAGATGCCCATATTGGGTTTAATGACCTGTGTTCATACACCTGTGCATGTTACGTCATGTGTCTACATGTTTTACTGTTAATAGGATTGATATATCATACACCTGTGCATGTTTCCCCTCTATATAAAATGATAATTAGTTAGGGAGAATATAAATAGGTGAATATTTAATTAGAAGATGCCCATATTGGGTGTAACGGTAAATAGTCATACACCTGTGCATGTTTCCCCTATATATAAAATGATAATTAGTTAGAGTGAATATAAATAGGGTGAATATTTAATTAGAAGATGCCCATATTGGGTTTAATGACCTGTGTTCATACACCTGTGCATGTTACGTCATGTGTCTACATGTTTTACTGTTAATAGGATTGATATATCATACACCTGTGCATGTTTCTGCACGTTTTGCGCCTCTATATAAAATGATAATTAGTTAGGGAGAATATAAATAGGGTGAATATTTAATTTGAAGATGTCCATATTGGGTGTAATGACCTGTGTTCATACACCTGTGCATGTTACGTCATGTGTCTACATGTTTTACTGTTAATAGGATTGATATATATAGTAAGGGTGAATATTTAATTTGAAGATGTCCATATTGGGTGTAATGACCTGTGTTCATACACCTGTGCATGTTTCTGCATGTTTTGCGGTTAATATGTGAGATATTTATTTAACGGTTATAATTTTTTTTTAAATTGCAAATTCCTTTTATTAGCAAAATATAACCAGAGACAAATATTATGTATAAGAGGGAGACAGATATATTTTTATGTGATATGTATATATATATATATATATATATATATATATAGGAAGTAAACTGAAATAATTATTATTAAGTAAGTAGAATCTGCAATGGATGAATTTTCAAATATTAAACATATAAAGTGGTCATCTAATACTCGAAAAGTTGAATGGTTGGTTATAGCTGAGGATTTGAAAGTTGGAATTGATCGCAAAGGGAACTACTGTATTCAAAATATAAGTTCTGATGATGAGTGCAGTGATTTTGAAAGTGATATTACTGGGTCCAACGATGAAATAGAGTTTATAAATGGTACTGAAGAAACTGTGAGTAGTTATATTTCAGACTCTGTCTGTGAAGAAATCGCCATTGGTCATGAGGAAATTTATATATCTGACTGTGAAAATATTTCAAATTTAGATTCAGATTGTGAATTGATTGAAGAAACTGTCGATATATCTGACGATAACAACGAAATCATAGAAATCGTTGACTCTGAAAAAGAAGGTTAGTCAGTGATTGTAGAAAAGTACTAAAATTGGAAGTGATTGATTGTATTAAGATTAAGTTAAGCGTATTTTTATAAAAATGTATATTAAAATTTTTTCTCCACGTTTATTATTTGAAATAAATGAAGGTGAACATATGTTTATTTTACCTAGACTATTAAATATTGAGGTAAATTTTAATTTATTTTTAGATAGAAAAGAATTGTTATTATTGATATTAATTGATAATATAAGAAAGATATATTTAAACATAATATATATACCAAATAAATTTAATTTAGGCATTGATTTAAAGTTAAATTGTGGATTACAGTGTCATTTGTTAATAGATTTAAATATGTTTAATCAATTTAAATTCTTTGATGAAATTATAATCAATCAAAATAATTTCTGTGAAACTTTTAGAGCCGGGCTACTGTTTTTATCTGAATTTGGAGACCCTGGATATGAGAGCCAAGACTCACTTGATTGGATTCTTAATGATTAATTTTATTGCACTAATTACTAATAGATTGTAAATTTAGTTGTACATAGAAAATATATCCAAATAAGGATAATTCATAAAGTATAGGGGTGCTAATTCATCCATTGAATTTACATGACTTGAACAATATGAATACAAAATTGCATGACTTAACCAAATATGGGCACAAAATTTTTATTATTTTTTTTTGCAAAAAATTTTTTTTAAGCTATATTTATAGTGGGGACTATTATATATATATATAAATTACGTTTAAAAAATACTTATTTTATACAGTAATTGTACGTGTAAACATTGTAAAACAATGAGTGACTTTGAAAACTATTGTGTCGCAGTAGTTAATTTTGATCAAAATATTTTATATACATGTGTAAACATTGTAACAGTTTCGGGAAAATCGGTGAGTTTTTCTTCTGTGTATGTGATATCCGCATTAATGTATATAACTATTGCAAATTTTGTTTTTCTTTTTTTATAGTTTTGCCATAAACATTGGATTCAATACTTAAGGGAAAGCGAGGAATATCACTTAATAGATAATTATAAAGATTTTTTAAGTATAGGATATACAATTAGCCAATTGGCTTCAACTGAATTAATCCTTAGAGAAAATTTTGAATTTAAGTATCAGTTTTATATAAAGAGTGATGTAGGTCATACATGTTGGAAAAATATTTTAAAAGTTTTAAGTACTGGTAAATATAATAGTTCTTATGATCATTGTACCACTCAAAAATTAAAAAAATTACCTTTCAATGAAATTATTGATTTTAATATAAATTCTATTTTATATTTGGAAATTTTACAAAATTTAAAATTACATTCACCGGTCAATCAGGATTATATTTTAAAAGTAGTTAAACGTTTAAATTTAAATATATTTAAAAATGAATTAAAATCAGAAAGAATTAGAAAAAAAGATAACAAAATTAGTTCATATTTTAAAAAATTACAGGAACGAAAAAATAGATTTATTAGAGTTACTAATATTTATAATTTAGAAGTAGGAGGGGGAGGTAAAAGAGTAATTTCTAAAGCATATAAAAGCCATGACAATTTTAATTTTATTTAGTTACAATTTAAAATTGTAGCGTAATTGATCATATATATTTTTTACGCAATGGAGTCATTAAATAAAGTTGATTTCATAAATCCAATATATTTGCTCAAGTGTTCATATTTTTTAAATACAAGTAAAACTAAGCAAATTACAGTGGCCTTAGATGCAAATAATTTTTGTGAGAGTGTTTGTGTGATTGAAAAGTTTAACGGGCAATATGTAAATTTATCACAAAATGACTGGGAAATTATTTTAAATAACAAAGCCAGTATTTCCAATTATTTTAATGGAATAATAACATATCTGGAGCAACCATGTATTGTATTGTCAAAATGTACAATTCATTTTCAAACTTTGTATGAAAAACCGACTATGGTTATCGAGCAAAATTATCACCTTAAATCAATTTTGGCAGATAATGGTCCAAGATCATCTGTATACATGCAAAAAGAGTCTTGGCAGAAACTTATGCAGTTGGCAGAGTGCATTACGTTTTCTTTAAATCAACTTACGTCATGGTCAAAGTCTGCATTGAATATTTTTAATGAAGTGGAGAATAAGTTGTTTTCTTTACTAATAGAAAGTAATGAAATAAATTATAAAAACCATAGCAAATACTTTTATGAAAATTTCGTTTTAAATAACATTAATAACATAGAATTAAATTACTATAAATTGTTTACTAATATATCATCAAATATGAATGTAAAGTTACTAAGCTTAGAAATTAAGGCGCTTTGTATAGACTTACTTAAGACTCAAATACAAGAAAAAGCTAATAAATATGTATAATTGTAAATATGTATAATTGTAAATATGTATAGAGTGTATATAAATAAAATTTTATAAATGAAAGAACATGTATTTTATTTATTAAGGTATATTTATTTATTTATTTATTTTAATTACAATCAGAGTTAGAATTAAAATTACATTCAAAGCAGTTTCTTATTTGGCTTGGTGGTCCATCTCTTTGAATTCTACCCTTATTATAATGTTTAAAACATAAGCGGCGTTTTTGAATTTCAACATTTTCTTTTAAGTATGATGGTAATCGATTCCAATTTTGTTCTATATCGGTAGAAAACATTATATAGTACAAGAAAAATTCTGTTGGCAAGTAATGTAAATCTTCTTCAGTAAGATCTTCTAACAAACATTCATTGTCTTTATATTTTCTTAATACAGCTCCAACTTTTAAAAGTGTTTGAGTAACTTCTTCATATTTATTTAAAAAATTTGAATTCATTCTTGCATTTGCAGGTGATTATTCTTTGATGGTTTTACATATACTAGTTCTTATAAACATTATTTATGTAATTTTATTGACAATTCCAGATAAAGGTTTATACTCAATAATTTTGTCGTGTATAATTAGGGCAAAGGCGCGAACCAAACCAATAATCATTTCTGATGTTTCTAATTCAAGTCTAATATCCACTGGGGCAGATTTTAGAAATTCGTTTTGTTTCGAACAATCTATAACTATTAGTGGTGCTTTTTCTTTAAAATCTTTTAAATTTAAAACAGGGTTTGGATTTTTATCATAGTAAGATTTTTGAAAATTTGCATACATTTCATAGGCTACCGAATATTTATTATTATTGTAATCCAAGTTCAAGTTGTCGTATGGGTATATTTCAGAATTTAAATATAATTTTACATTTCTTAAATTACAAGTATCAAATTTACTCATATCCTTTGTAATGTCATTTTTAGATTCCCTTTGTAATCCTAATATAACATAACGTGGTTTTTCAAGAGATGTAGTTGTTTTTATTGACCAGGTTTGATTTGTTGAATTTGACAAGGCAGGATATTCGTATAGTTCCCACGCTCGAAAACCAATATATAATGATCTATCACGTTCTATTGTTTGTAATAAATCCAATTTCTTTTTGTCTGAGACTTGAACGTGGGGCATTCGCCAAGAAATCTTTTCAATGACAACTTTTGGTAATACTTCTTTTAGTTCTTCTATCCAAATAGCGTTATTATCGTTTTTTGATCGAACTAATATTAATTCATGCTTTACTGGTAAAATAATTTTTTCGAAATCTTCACAAAAACCAAATATCGTTTTAAGAGGAATACATACACTGAAGTTTCCATTTTTATCTATTATATTCGTATCTTTATCACACCAGCCAAAATTTTGAACATGAATATCGTTATTGTTATGCGAAACATAACCTTTCATAGTAGATGTTATACCAGGATTTCTATTTGAATCAATTTCAACAGAATTTATTTCATATCTTATAGTTTCAAACAAATATAGAATGCCATTTAGTATGAAGACTGGTGTAGCTTTTGTTGTATCTTTTGTCTTGCCTTCAATATATAAATATGATTCAGATGGTAAAGTAAAAACATTATGTTGATTTATTGGGATACGGATTTCGTCATTATTTTCAAAAGTTGTTGTAGAATATGGATTATATGTATGTATCTCATATTGACTTATAGATTCATCGAAAACGATTTTATCTTCAACATTTAGTATACCAGAAGTCATTGTGGAGTAATTAATTTAAATCCCAATGATTTAAGAAACTGTTTATTTTTTAGTGTTAGTCTCTTGAGAGGTTTTGGTGTACTATGATGGCTTTGATTGAACGATGAATTATATATTGTTTTTAAATTGTGACAAATACCCATTGTTAAACTTTTCTAATATGTAATCTACAGGAAATATTTTCTTTTCTAAAGTTAATAAGCTCCCCTTTTTCATCTACAATTTTTAAGGTAATATTATCTATTTTTCGTATAACGATTGGAAGGTAAATGATTTGTTTCGGAATTTCAATGATTTTATATCCTGGTGGAACCGATGGGAAAAATTCATGTATAGTATGAACCAATTGACCGTTTAAGTATGCACCGGAAGTAATGTTACATTCAATTCGTATATTATTTACCCTAATAATATTTACCGGTAAGTTAGATACATGTAACTTATTAGGTTCTAATATTTGCTTATTAAATCCTAGTAATGAAGCAATGCAATTTTCTTTTGAAAAGTCTATTTTTTCAGAACATATTATTTCACTTTGGAGGGTGCTTGTATTCGCGGTTAAATTTAAAAATACTTCTTTTATTTGTTTATCAGATATTTCTTTAAATTCGCTGTTGTGTTTTATCGCTCTAGAATCACCAATGTTTAACCTTAAATATTCTTGAATATCTTCCAATTCATATGAACCTACTGGTATTGTAACAACTTTACCATCTCCATAATAAAATTTATTGTTGGTGTCATCAATATTTGGTATGGAATTAAATGTTTGAAAGTCTACTATCCCCAATTCATATATTCCATCATGCAAATCTATTGGTGGAAAAATATCTGCACTTAATATAGATTCATTTCCATTTATTGTAAATGTCATAGACATTATTATTTTTGAATAAACCTTTCACGGTAAGCTTAGTAATAGTAATAAGAAATGACAATAAAACTCATGTATTTATATCATTATATTATTTATTAAAAATTACAGAATTAAAATACAAAAAATTTAAACATAAATGTCCACAATTCACAGTATTAAATTTTTGAAATCTATCATAGTTATATTGGATATTATTATTTATACTAAAGTATTGAATTGCTTCTATTGGGGGTTTTAAATTACCAAAACTATCAAAGTATAAAATATGTTTATTTCTTTTTATGTAAGCTACCCAATGTGTTCCTGCTGATGTCTTATCATCTAAATTTATAATACCAGTCTCATTTAATAAAATTTTTTTATGTAAGTTATTTCTCATAAATACCCCTCTAAAGTGAGGAATATTTAATTTCTTTGCATATTTTCTTAAATCTACATCAGTAAGAGCTCGTTTAGGTAGCTTTAACGGAAGTTTTTTGGATACGGACTAATATATAACCCTAATCCAGTCTTATAAGGTTTTAAATAAATCCCTTTGCCAGATTTTCCAATAGCAATAGCTTCCATGGTTTCATTGTGTTTCTTAGCTTCAGCCAACATTGTTTTTGCATCCTTTGATTCATTGATGGCTTTTGCAATACTTGCTACACCACCTGCTAGTCCTCCAATAGCAGATAATCCCGCAAATAAGGGAATTAAAAACGGTAGAAAACCTCCTACCTTTGGTACAGGAATTATTCTTAGCTTGTTAACTTTAAATTTAGTTTTTTTATTAATTGTTTGTTTTGCGGCTTGTGATGCAATTTTAATAGCGTTTGACACACTTTTAGGATTGTCTGGGTTAATTAAAGTATTTTTTAGTGCACTACGAGCATTAAGGACAGCTTTTTTAAATACTGTCATACTATGCTTTGCCTTTCCACTACCCTTTACTTTCTTTTTAATTTTTTTATTTCGTTTTAGCCCCATACCTAGTTTTGTTTTTATATTCATGATATTAGCCACAAGTAATGACGCCAAACGTTCACTTAACTTTGAATCTTTGGAAAAATATCGTGTCCAGGCTTTTTTAATTAGTATTTTGTCAGCTTCGTGTCTTTTACTTAAATCTTCATAACGGTGATATGCAATGTCATGTTCTTTACAAGCTGAATCCAATGCATTAATTCCTTGATCTCCTCGGTTTAAACGTTCTATTAAATGTGTTCCAGGACCGCAATAGTTGTACCCAGGCAAATGCAATTCAAAAGGTAATTTATTTATTAATTTATTAACCAGTCCATCTCCCTTCTTAACTGTTATCATACTGACTAAAGTATCTGCTATCAACCAATTTTATACTTTAAAATAATTTCATATATAAAGATTAAACACTAAGAATATATTTTATTAGTTTATAACATATCCTTGATAAAACAATGAAGTTTGTTAAACAAAAACAAACTCTTTCTGTAAAAAATGTTGACAACAAAGGTAATTTTCACATTTACAATAAAACTCATGGACCACTATTACCAAATGACATAAGATGTATTATTTGTGGACCATCAAGCTGTGGAAAAACCAATGTTATGTTTAATTTAATTGAACATTTAAATGGGTTACGATTTCAAAACATATACATTTATTCAAAATCTTTGTACCAACCCAAATATAAAATGCTGGAAGAAATTATAAATAACATTAATGGTATGGGATATTATACATACACTGACAATGATGAGCTTATTAGACCTGAAAATGCAAAACCACATTCAATATTTATTTTTGATGATGTTGCTTGCGATAAACAGAATAATATTCGCAATTTCTTTAGCATGGGCCGTCACAATTACATAGACTGTTTTTACTTATGTCAGACATATAGCAAAGTTCCAAAACAGTTGATACGAGATAATACTAATTTTATTATATTATTTAAACAAGACGACTTAAATTTAAAGCATATATATGATGATCATGTAAACTTTGATTTTCCAACTTTTCTAGAGTTTAAACAAGTTTGTAATTTATGTTGGAACTATGATAAATATGCGTTTATGGTAATAGATAAGAATAGTGACTTAAATAAAGGGAGATACAGGCAAGGATTTGATATGTTTTTAGATATAACCAAGTAACCTTTACAATAATAATCAGTGTTGAGGTAACCATCTTCATAATAACATGCATTTATTATAACATTATCTTAATAAACATTGATTTCGTTCAAATTACATTGATTACGTTCCCATTCCGGTCTTTACGTTCAAATTACGTTGAATTTACATTCAAATTACATTGATTACGTTCCCATTACGTTTAATTTACGTTCAAATTACATTGATTACGTTCCCATTACGTTTAATTTACGTTCAAATTACGTTCCCATTACGTTGAGTTTACGTTCAAGTTGCATAAAGTTTACATGTAAACATGTTTAAATCAAAGAAGCGTGCAAAAAATACTGTGGTTAAAATAAAGACTCCTCCTACTAGATTAAAAAAAAGGAATAGTAAACGTAAAATAATAAGCAATACGATTAATGATGAAGATAAAAAATTAACACGCGATATTATTAAATCAAGCGATTCTATAAGACAAAAGTATCTTGCATTAAAACTAGGGGAATCTGAGGCACAAAGGTACCTTGACAAACAGCTTGAACCAATAACAACACCACTAAACATACTAGCTAATAAAAGTACTTCCAATATTAAATTATTGCAACCAATCAAACAAGATATTGATACAAAACCGTATGATTTCAAGGTTGAAACAATTAAATCTAAATTAAATAACATGTTAAAAGAACCCCTAGACACTACATTTATACCAGATCAGCAAAATGATTTAACATTAGCTAAAGAACCAACAATGGAACTTAGTCAGTTAGATGATGAGGTTTTTGAATCAAATGAACCCTTAGAATATAGTAGAGTACATGATCCAAACTTATTTAAGGCATCTAAAGAACTGTCTGATATTGAAGAAAATCTTAAAAAGCAAGTTGATAAATACGCCTTTCAATATTTAATTGATTTTAATAGGCGTGAAGGTGATCCTAGTATATTTGATCACATATTTGGTATAAATTTAGAAGACGGTAATTTAATATTGGGAAAAACACTGGTTACGTTTGATAAAGAGGGTATAATAATAGGAGATAAAAAATATAAATCATCTCCTGGGTTATATGAATTGCTTTTTAAAATAGATCCAAACGCAAATATTTATAGTGAGGAAGATTTAGAGGACTACAAAACAATTTTAAATGATACTAATGCACATAGAACATTATATTTACCTAATGGTAAAATTAAATCTAGCAAAGGTATAAAATACAAAAAAATTATATCGCTATTATTTCCTCCTCAAACAAAATTAAGTGCCCCAGCGTCTTCAACACCATATTCTTCAGAAAAATTGCAAAACGTTCGATCAAGACTTTTGCAGCGTACGTCCTCAGTTGGGTTACCAAATAATAAACGTTTTGGCAAAGGTTTCAATAACCTTATTAAAAGTTATATGACTTTCAATAAAAATCCAAAAGATTACATTTATTGGGATAATCCAAACGAATTAGTTGATAGACTAAGATTACTAATTAGTTCAAAAACGGCTGGCAATACATCACATGACAATGAAATTATTTCAATAGTTGAAGAATTAAAAGAAGCTAATATTATTATATAAATACTTAAACACATTCCCTTCTTTTTCATTATTTTATAACTACTCATATAAGTAACATGACTATTAACAAATTTGGAGTACACATACATAAGAAAAAAATTACTCGGCACGAAACAGTATCAAAAAATGATTTAATTATTATAGATAAACGTTTAAAAGCTGCAGAGAAAGATATTCATGATGCTTATATTAATAACTTCCAAAACTTTATTGAAGTAAATAAAAAAATTGCAACATTAATTACAGAATTAAAAACAAAACATAGTTTAGATATTAGTTCTTTATAAATTTTGTGTAATAATAATAAGTATGAACAAAACAAAAATAGGTATAGTCAACGAATTGCATAAGCCTGCGCGTAAAAACTATAAGCGTAGACATGTAATCATAAAAGGTCTAAATGATTCTTGGCAAGCCGATTTAGTAGAATTAATCCCATATGCAAAAGAAAACAAAGGTTACAAGTACTTACTTACAGTCATTGATATATTTTCCAAATATGCATGGGCAGTTCCAGTAAAATCAAAGTCAGCTAAAGACGTTACTGCTGCATTCAAAAATATTTTAGTTAAACATAAGGTTCCGAAAAACTTACAAACAGATAACGGAAAGGAATTTTATAACACTGAATTTAAAAAAGTTATAGATTCGTATGATATAAACCATTTTAGTACATTTAGTAATATGAAAGCATCGATTGTTGAAAGATTTAATAGAACTCTAAAAAATGCCATGTGGAAAGATTTTAGTATAAAAGGCAACTATAATTGGATTAATAACATTGATGCACTTGTTAAGAAATATAATAATTCTCATCATTCAACAATTAATATGAAGCCATCTCAAGTATCAATAAAAAATGAAAAAAAATTATTAGGAAATGTATACAATAGGATAAAAAGGGTCGGTTTAAGTCGCTATAAAGTTGGCGATTATGTTCGCTTAAGCAAAACCAAATCATTATTTGCAAAAGGGTATACTCCTAACTGGGGTACCGAAATATTTACTATATCAAAAGTACAACTAACTAATCCAGTCACATATTTACTTAATGATTCTCTTGGCCAATCAATTGCAGGCGCGTTTTACGAACAAGAACTACAAAAAACAAAATATCCAGATATATATCTAGTTGAGAAAGTTTTACAGAAAAAAGGAAAAAGAGTTTTTGTAAAGTGGTTAGGTTTAGATAAATCTCATAACAGTTGGATAGATGCTAAAAATATTGTATAACATTTTAAATAAATAAAACTACTGGTTATTATAAATATGTATTTATTTTACATTAAAAATATACTTATAACAATAAATCGCTATCACTAAAATTATCAAAACCCCAAGGCAAAGTATCTGTACTGTTTTTAATAAGACAACGTTTATCATCAAAAGGACTTAAAGCAATTTTTGTTTGTTTAATGGAGTACACATTATGCAATTTTGAAACAATACCTCTTTGAGTACAATTTATTTTAACTAAATTTCTCAAACAGTTTTCATAGTCTTCAAAGGAAATATGTTGTTTCACAACTTGTGTCTTTATGCCTTTTGCTTTTTTGATAATATCCAAATTATTAATTTTTAATGCATACATTTTCGACCTTAAACCAATAAAATGAGTCATAATTTGACCATTATTTTCATCCTTCATAAGACCTAAAATTTTTTTATTTACACGAGGAATATTATATTGATTGTTTTCAGCATAGTCACTTGTATCAAATTTTTGTATATCGCGCAATATTATTTCATATATGTCTGGTGTAATAATTTCATATATAAACGAATCGGTATCCGTATATAAAAGTTTTACGTTATTTTTAGAAAATTCCTTTTGCATGTAATTGTAATGAAAATCATACATTACAGTTTTTGATAAATCCAATATTGAAAAGCCCACATAAATAGGTTTATTAAATTTTATGTTAGATTTTAGTAATTCTATAGCAACCACATTTTTACTAAAAATTGTTCGACTATGAAAATTAGGTTGTGCTATTAAATTTTTTGCTCCATATCTTCCACGCCATTTTGTTTTTAATTTTATATCGCGATGTTTTCTAACATTTTCCATTGTCTTACCAAATACACTATTATTCATTAATTTATACAAGTTTTTTTCAAAATCATTGGTAGCCATTTTCCTTTTTTCTGTATTTAAATCGATATAGATTTTAAGCCACGGTGACTGATTAAATTTTATCGCACGATGTATTTTTGTAAGTTTTATACCCAAGTTTATACATTGCTTCAAATTACTATGATGAATGATGTAGTTGTCCTTATCGTATAATGTAGTTAATAATTTTTTATCTTTACTTTCTGGTGGAATAAGATGTTCTGGACACAATGGAAAATCGTTATGAATACTATGAAGACTTTGAGGATAATGTAGGTCTACTTCTAAGATGTAACCAATATTGCCATTGTCTGATAAATTACATATATTATTACTTAATTCTGAAATTTCCTGTTTGCTTAACCATTTAAAATTTCCATATGGTAAATATTGAGACATTGCATGACCGTATAAATTATTAACGTCAAAATACATTAAATATTTAGATGGTAATTCAGGTTTATAATTTTCATTCATGTATTTGTTATTAGCTTCTGCATATCTGTTTGAACATTGACTTATACCTCCTCTGATACCTTTTTCAATAAATAGCCACATATTTATATCCGTAAATAACTCCAGTTTAACATTGGTTATTTTTAGCATAGAATCCCACGCTAAACCTGGACCAGAAACATAATGGACTGGATCTAGTTTATACGTCTCTAAACAATTATCTCGAAAATTTTCAAAGATGTCTGCCAATAACAAAACATCGGTTTTTAAATACAAATCTGAATATTGACCTAATGTTTCAATATTAAATGTATTCCAAACGGTTTGGGCATGCTTGTAATCTTCATCAGACAAATAGCTTTCGTTTAATAAATTATAAAAATTATCTTGGGATGGTAAACATGTTTCGTTTAATTTTTCCCAAGAATTTACATAATCGTATGGAAATACACCTTTTTTACTTAACAAATGAAATTTTTCATTATTTAAATTGGTATATTCTGACCTTAAAATATTTAATTTGTTACTTGGTAAAATAGACGTCAAATTACTTAGAGAACTAGCCATGAATCTGTATGAGTCTACAAATCTTAACAATATATTCGTTTCTTGCACATATTTTGTAAACGAAATATATTTTTCCTTATTAATTGGAAGTAAATTAGTTGGCCCACTAATGCCGGTGGCTAATTCGACAATTATAAAATGCGCGTCATACGAAGACAAATTATGAAATATTATTGGTATTACATAACTTTCATTAAAATTTAAATTACAACTATTATGAGCAGGACCTCTATAATTACCGCTCAAGTGACAATGGTCTCGTACTCGATCTAGTCCTAGAGATTTCTCGCAAATATGACAGTTTGTTGCATTTTTAAATTCAATGTTTTGCTGATTAGTTAATGGTTTCATTGGTTTAAATTTTTTTATTTTATCTTCCAAGCTATACGCAATTTCTTTTAATTTATTCACAAACCACTTGACACAGTCCAGACCACGGTAACTGTTATAGTAAGATTTAATGTTATTACAGGAATATTTTACATAATACCCCACACTGCATGCAACATGTTTCTGATATGCACCTTTTTTTTCAATATTCTGCACATTACTATCCAATATGCTTTCAAAATCCGCATATATTACACAAGCATTTCTTAATTTTCGGTTAAAATTTTTAAACTCAAGTATATTAGAATCTTGAGGCATTATGGGTTTAACTGGCTTTAGGCCTAGGCCAGCACAATCTTGTAAATGTTCCTGTAACTTGCACTCATTTATAAAATAATGTAAACATCGATCACATATAAACTTTTTATTTTTTGTTTTTGAAAGTTGATTACTAACAAGTCTCGATAAATTTTTAATCCAGCAAAAATGAAAGTTTATCTTATCAGCTTCTTCATCCTCTAGACTCGCATCTTCTTCTTCTTCAGATTCATCATAATCTTCTTCTTTTTCTTCTTCATCCTCTACTACATAATCACTTTGTATCATTAATAAATGTATGTGTTTAGTTTTAAGAGATTTGCTTACATAAACTGGAACAGTTATAAAAGATTTTTTGCTCTTCTTTAACACATACACATAATTGTGTTAATGTCTTCCATCGCAATTTATTATTCTTTAATAATTATTTCACTTGTCATCATATATATATATATACTCGCACATAAATATGAAACATATACCAATATACATATCACATAAAAATATATCTGTCTCCCTCTTATACATAATATTTGTCTCTGGTTATATTTTGCTAATAAAAGGAATTTGCAATTTAAAAAAAAAATTATAACCGTTAAATAAATATCTCACATATTAACCGCAAAACATGCAGAAACATGCACAGGTGTATGAACACAGGTCATTACACCCAATATGGACATCTTCAAATTACATATTCACCCTTACTATATATATCTATCCTATTAACAGTAAAACATGTAGACACATAACGTAACATGCACAGGTGTATGAATATTCGTCATTACACCCAATATGGGCATCTTCTAATTAAATATTCACCCTATTTATATTCTCCCTAACTAATCATCATTTTATATAGAGGCGCAAAACGTGCAGAAACATGCACAGGTGTATGATATATCAATCCTATTAACAGTAAAACATGTAGACACATGACGTAACATGCACAGGTGTATGAACACAGGTCATTACACCCAATATGGGCATCTTCAAATTAAATATTCACCTATTTATATTCTCCCTAACTAATTATCATTTTATATATAGGGGAAACATGCACAGGTGTATGACTATTTACCGTTACACCCAATATGGGCATCTTCTAATTAAATATTCACCTATTTATATTCTCCCTAACTAATTATCATTTTATATAGAGGGGAAACATGCACAGGTGTATGAACACAGGTCATTACACCCAATATGGCACACACATTAATTAATTACTCATATAAACAATACCTCTAAGTACACACCCACACAACCAATCATATGACAACTCAATTAAACACACTATCATCCGTCTCACTCACACACACACACATAACCTAATACCCGCTAAATTTACACCTTACACACCCCTCTAATACACCTCCCCACCCACCCTTGCCCATATTACTCACCCCACCTACCACACAAATTTACCCCCTCCACTTGCAACATACAGACACACTACATCAACTACCCCCACCATCACGACCATCAGAAAAATAATACTACCCCACCTCCAAATATGCTAATTTGTCCCAGAACCCGCATAGCTCCTCTACTAACGTTCGTTTCCGTTCGGTTACAAAATGTTATAAAAGGCAAAATTATAAAATAAAATATTTAACAGATGTTTGTTTACGAGATTTGATATTTCGTAAATTTTCGTCTCGCTTTTACTAGAGGAGAAACGAGACGAGACGAGACAAGTGTGAAGCCCTAAATGTAAATGCTATGTTGTACTTTTCAGATCATTGAACAACTTTAACAGGATCTTCTCCGGCATTTTCCTTGTTCAATTCGTATCCAGTTTCGTGATGGTGTCCACGAGCCTTTTTATGGTCACTCAAAATAGTTACAATCTGTTTCTGTCAGCCGTTGGCTTCGTTGTACAGTTAGGATTGTATTGTTATTATGGAGAATTACTAAAAAATAAGGTAGTTGCATTACTGATAAATATTTAGTAACTCAATAATCAGTTCAATTAATTTCAGTTGGATAATTTCGTGTTCACTGTGGCAGACAACCAGTGGTACGACCTGGCACTAAAGGATAAAAAATCTCTGATGACGATGATGATCTACGGGCAGGTGTCGAAAACTTTGAAAGCTGGAGGCTACATGGAACTATCGCTGGAGACATATTTGACGGTACTGCACCAGTCCTAAACAAAATTAATCTAAACTCTATCGCATTTAAATATTCTCTTCAACTGATCAATTTCTTTGCTACAGATCCTGAAATCGACTTACACATATTTGGCCGTTATGACTGATCACCAATCTGAATCCTAACAAAAAACAGTACGGCGATTTCGCAACAGAGCAACGAAGAAAAATCCCGATAAAAAGTTATTTCGGGAAAAGAAATTACAATTTTCCGTTAAAATCGCACTTTATTAAACCGTGGATTTATTATACTCGTATGTACTCGTATATCATCTCCTATATATAAATGTACCTATATAAATAAATAAATTGTATTTATGTTTCTTGCTTATTTGAAATGTTTTTTATTTACATAATTGCCCGTTAACACAGTTATTTTTTAAGTTCAAATTTTGATTTTTATTGATATATGAATTCTTAGTACATTTATTATACCTTTCTTATGTCTATTTTAAATAAACCTAGCTAGAGCTATCAATATTTTAATTTTAAAGTTTCTATTTACAAAATGGAGTTGGATAAGTAGTTTTGTATGTGCAAAAAAAAGGGCAAAAGCACTTCTTTTAAGTGTTCTTAAAACTAACTTATAACTAATATATACAACTTATAAGTATCTTAAAGTTACTTAACTAATACAATATAGTTTGGCATTGGGTATTTACCATACCACATTAAGTCTAGTGTGAATTTTCCTAAAGTATTAATGTTGGTATTTCCATGGTTGTTGATTCTACTATAGAAGTTTTTTGTAAGCCTAATTACAAAATCTTTTATCGTTTCTATATTACTTCGATGCATTCGTTGGATATTAGTAAAGTTTTCATCTCGTGCTGCTCTAATCGCTAGTCTGATGCATTTATTTTGCATAATTTGCAGTTTGTTGTAATTATTATTAGTGATTGTATTTTATACTGGTATATCATAAGTAGTAATGGGTGTTATTAGTAATTTATGTAATAGTAATTTGTTGTTCACATGAAGTTGGCTGTTTGGTCCAATTATATATACAACGCATCATACCATAGGCATTTTTTCCTTTCATTTATATGTTTTGTGAAGATGTAGTTTGGCATTGGGTATTTGCCATACCACATTAAGTCTAGTGTGAATTTTCCTAAAGTATTAGTGTTGGTATTTTCATGGTTGTTGATTCTACTATTGAAGTTTTTTGTAAGCTTAATTACTCACTAAATTTTTCACTCACTTACATACTTAATTATTTACTAAATAAACGTTTAAATGCATTTCACGTCATACAAATATGGCCGACCATTTCCAGCGCTAAAACTACAATTCAAACTTCTAATTACTATATCTCCGTCAACATTTAGATATTTAATAAAATAGACACGCCAATACACATTTATTAACATCAGTTTCAATCAACAATTGAAAAATCGACCACTAAAATATGAGTACTCAAGTCCATTCTGAAATATTTCTTGAAATCGATGAGGTGATAGCTATAAGAAACAAACCCGATATTAACCATCGAATACAAATAACTGTTTCAATAAGGATTGTTTCACAGCATTTCGCAATTTGCCACATACACTTACTTTACATATTATCAGAAGAATTGTGTCGCATTTCTAGCAAAATATTTAATGAAATCAAAAATATAAGAATAAGAATTATATAACTTTATTTGTTGTGTTGCATAATGCCAAGTACTGAATTGTCTTCCCTGGGGAGAGATAAACGTACTTTAACTTTATGTTATGGTGAGTCACAATTCCTTTCACGTACGAACAAATTTTTGTAGATTTCCTAAAGGGAAAAAATTGCCAGTTGTCACGTATCTCTACTTTAGCTTCCATTGCGCATAGCCCTGAAAATTAGAAGTTAAATTTGGTTTAGGATAACGTAGTAATGAGTTAAAAAATGAGATAAAATGTGTTAATACCCGTAATAAATACATCATCAAATGGTAACAGAGGCAAAATCTGTGCAGTTTCGTATAGTTTAAGCATCGTTTTTAGTGACATGAGATAGCCCGTTCCGTATAGATACCTAGGGTAAACCTCAAAAGGGCACATCTTGTAGGTGCAGTACCTGAATAAAGTTAACATCGTTTACGTTGTATGTACGTTATTTAATACGATAACGTATGTATTAAAGTTAATATTTAGACTAATTATAACATAAGTGAACCACCATTTCGAATGAGGATCTCTGGATGGTTCTGTGATTTCTCGCAATTGACATCCAACTAACAAATCACCAGGCCGATTATTCTTTTCTTTAGTTATAAAATTAATTAGATTATAGACATTTATATTGACGTCATCATCGCATTTAAATATGTATGAGACTAGAACAAAAAAATACTAATTCAATACACTGTAATAAAATGGTTGTGGTCTTTGCTTATGAGTTTTTTCTAATTCATGAAACATTTGTTAAATTCAAACCAATAATTAATCTCTATTATACAGATTATTAATATGAAAAATCTACCTTTTGGGCGTAATTCTTTTATCCATTTCAGCGCGGTGATATGCTTGATGGTTAAGTTGTAGTAGGAATCAAAGAACGAGCACTGCAAGATGTCGTTGTACTGAACACTCTCTTCATTAATTTTTATCTGCGTGCTTTCTTTATCTTTCCAAACACGGGGCACTCCAAGCAAAAAAATAACGCGTACTCTGTAAACGTATATATCAAATTGATCCCCCTACATAGTATGGTAGAATGACTGCCCCACTTGACTCTTAATTTAAAGAATTTACCGAAATGAACCTTTGGTATACGCCTCTAAATTTGACAGATTTCCCCATGTCTCTCGTATTTCATTTCTTTGACGGAAATGGGTCGCAGTGGAATGAACTAAAATTAGGAGAAATACTGGTTCCTTGGACATACATTGTCGCTTATAATTTTCAGTGGAAGATCTACATAATCCAGTTGGTTCATGAATTGTTGTAACCAAATCAAAATATTCATACTGCGTCAAGTTTGGCGGATTGTAGGACTGCCTCCATTTCACCACTTTATTAACAGCTATACGAAAATAAAAGCCATCAAATAACTGTGGAAAACAATACTTAAACAAAATCAAATAAACACAACTTGGAACCAGAAGTGTAACATAGTTGAAAACATTGAACGCTTGAACAATTTTCTAAATAAATAAGCAATAATAAAAATATTAACAGATTGAAATGCCAGACTTTAAAAGTATACAAATAAATATATAAAGAAAAAGGGATCCTTTTTTATTTTAGCTTACCTGTTTGTGGTATCGTAATAATGGAGACAATACTTATCATGGATATAACAAATATAGTAGCAGTAGCAGCCACAATCCTAAACCATTCAGTATAATATAACTTTCCAAAGAACTCTTCGGAACATGTTGAATCGACATCTTGATTTTTTCCAAAGCAATGACAAGTTTTAACTTCCGAATAGCGCTGCATAAAAAACATTAGTGCAAGAAATTTCACTTCGTAAGGCAAAAGCAACTTAATTATTTAATTATCTAACATTTAAAATTTTAATTACTAATTTATATTTATATATTTGACAGCTAAAATTTATATACAACTTATTTAAAGGAAATGAAACAAAAGCATAAACATATTTTCGATTCTTATTTTTGTTATTTAAAAAAAAACTTCTTGGAAAAATAAATTTGACCATTCTAAAATAAATTGTAATCTTTACACATAGCACATAGCTGTAAAGACATCACAAAAATACAATTACAATTAGCGTACAATTATTGTTTAGTTTTATTTATTGCTTCAAAGAGTATTATTAGAGATACATTTCCTTAAATATAATACAACTCTTAAACTAACTAAATATCTTACTTAATGGCATTTATAGATCTAATTTATTAATTACAATAATTGATTTTAAAAGAAAAAAATTAATGTGTTCTTCATTTCATTGTTTCTTTAAGACTCGTATATATATTTACAGAAAAATAGAAAATTCCTTCAGCATAAAACTGAATATTGGTTTAGTTATCATAAAATTTACATAATAACTTATTGCCAACGTTTTTCATTTTCTATTTTAACGATATTGCAAAATCATTCACTTAAACTTAAATATTATAAACTTGTTGAAATTAAACTAAAAGATTTCATTTAAATAAAAAAAGAGAATGATACTAAAATAAAACGTACCTGTTTAAACCTCATTCTAAAAACAAATAAATAATATTACATAAGAATTCTTATCAACTATTTAAAACGTATTGTTTACAGTCTTATTTCTAAAATAAAATACTTTTTTGGTTAACATTGGTGATTAATATTTTTGGTTTAAAAAGAATTTATATGATTTAGCATTTATTAATTAGTAGATTCGGTGGTCTTGGAGGTGATATTCGGTTTTCTCCGGGTACGTTCGATTTTCCAGACACTGGAGTTGACTGCATTGGAGATGTGCTGGGCAGTGCATTGTTGTTGCTTTGGTTTGTTGTGTAAACCTCCCTCCTCTTCCAGAAATTGAATAGTTTACAATATGCAGATCTGAAAATAGAACTAATATATTCCAAAAAATGTAATGTTATGCACATAAGTTAAGCGAAAGAAAAATTTAATGCAGACGGTGTAAGAGACTGTCGATATAGACTACAGTAATGTGTAAATTGTGATACATTTGCATAAGAATATTAAATAGCAATGCAAATAGAACTCATTCTGAACACATATGCAAGACCTTGGTTAAAATAATCACAAGTTATAAATTACCTGTACTGTCGATTGCTTGCTGCATATATGAAGGGGTTAACGACACTCGACGCCCATGCCATAATAGACGCCAGAACATGAAGCGTGGGGACTTTCGTGTTTTCATCAAAGACATTTACTAGCATCAAAGGCAAGAAGCAAAGCACAAAAGCAATAAAGATGGTCAGCATCAATGCGGTAAGTCTGGAGTCTTCACGTTCTCGAATTGAGTAATTTGAATCCTTTATATTAGCTTCACTGTAATGCAAAACAAAATTACTATTTATCGTTTTCAAATAAAATGTATAATCTCTGACGCTCGTATACCTGTGAGCTTCAAGATTCTTACGCGACTTTCTAACCCTGTAGTAGATGCACGAATAAGATATGATAATGATAGCACAGGGTACTGCAAATCCAAGAGAAAATAAGACTTTCTTAGGAGACTTTCCATCCTTCTTTAGAATCGTGCACGAAAATGTTGGACTGTCTAAACCAAGCTGACCCCAAACGCCTAACAAAGGTGGCAGCTGCAACACAAGTCACACCGTTTAATATAACTTTCTGACTTGATTTATAATTTAGTGATTCTATAAATACATATTCTTTGTAGGTTATAATACTCTTTATTGTTTTTACTTAAATATAAAACCGTTTTAGGCTGTTGTTTTAAAACCATTCAAAGTATTGTTATTTATTGTTAAATGACTATTTTCTTATTTTTATTTTAAAAACCTTAAAGAAATAATATTAACAAAGGATGCTTGAATTAATAAACAAAGGTTTTGTTTTATTTGAACCCCTTTGTAGTTACCATCATGGCGAAGGCCACCGCCCAGATCAGCACCAGCTGTAGACATATGCTCCGAGCTGTATAAAGGGTTGCGTATCGGTGATGACAGGCGATTAAAATGTACCTACAAAAAAATATTTGCATTAGAAAAAGAAAGTGAACAGATTTCATATTGCATTTATAACAATAATAAATCCTGGCTAGTAATGTTACAGTTACATGGTTATTTTTGGCGTCAAATGCAAACACCAGTGGTATTTAATGACAAAAATGTAATAACAAGATACTTTTATCAGTTCAGTAAGACTATGTATCGTTCCCAACAGCTGGTTTAAATGTTATTGAAGAGGATATAAGTATTTGTACACAAGCATCAAGTTCACAGATAAACAACAATAAACAAGGCAAGTGACAAGACGATCGCATCACGGTAGAGACGCGACGCGACGATTCCCATGAGAAAAAAATTACAATGTTTTGTTTTGATTCCACATCATTTAGTTTCGATATAACAATTTATTTTAATTCTCAATATCGTATCCAACTCCATATATTTTTAAAATGAAGTCTGCTTTTCAGCTACTGAGATTTACTTTTATATTTATTTACTGCTTGTCATAATTTTTTAGTGGTCGATTTTTCAATTGTTGATTAAAATTGATATTAATAAATGTGTATTGGCGTGTCTATTTTATTAAATATATAAACGTTGACGGAAATATAGCAATTAAAAATTTGAATTGTAGTTTTAGCGCTAGAGATGGTCGGCCATTTGTATGACGTGAAATGCATTTCAACGTCAGTTATTTGTTGAGTAGATCAGTGCTGTAGTAATGTTTTGTAGCTGTTGGTAGTCGAAATAATAAAGTCAAGTCAAAGAATAATAAGTTTTTATTTTATTTAACCCTGTTACGGCAAACATAATATTGAAATTTTATTGTTCCTTGAAATAGATATAGCATATAGCAGAGATTTATGAGCTGTAAGGTTGGGAAACTTGTCAGAATTCTGTCAAGAGTAACATATATCTCATTTACGCTCTGTTGTATAAAAGAGATAGCAACTAGCGGTTGTGGGATAACATGCAGTTGGTATATTGTACAACGTTGAATCCCTTTAATAATTAAGGAATTAATATCTGTTAACATATAAGGACTTATTAAAAAATAATTGAACATTTGAGGTTCTAGTAACCACTTTATCAATATATAGTACACTTTTATAGAAATTAAGGCATAAGACTAAGACTTAAGAACTAAAACTCAGTAGAGGGAATGACACTTTATGGTCTTTCTTCCAGTTGATTTGAGTCAGTGAAAGAACGGGGTTGTCAATCATGTTTTCGTTTCTATAAAACTCTATTATATACTAATAAAGTTGGCTTTAAAAATACCTCAAATGTCTCAAATTATTTTTTAATAAATCGCCATAATTTTCTCCCTTTAATAGACTTATTCGGATCGGGAATGTTCCAGTTTACCACACTTGGTCCGGCGTCTAAAAATATTTTCAATTTTCAAAATTAATTTTAAAAAGAATAGTAAATTAGAATAGGTTAGAAGACAATTGTGACTAACCCAGTAAACAATTTGGTGAAGTGCCCTATTTAATGACGTTTCTATCACTATTTCACTTCAATTATAGTAAACATCAACTTTATCTTCATTTGTATTCCGACAGGTGGAGTAATTTCGCCATTTGTAGCCGATAAAGTAGACATTTTATATGAAAAAATTTGAGAAACTGAACTATAAATAAACTCTTTTATGACAAAAAAATCATGACGCATCTTCAATATGATGTCAAAGTGACTCCAAAATGTTTACTGGGTAGGTACATTTGATTTCTACCCTCTTCTCTGAATTGGAATCTCTTTTGTATAACAGAATGTAAACAAGACCCAACCCCAGACAACTTACATTTTAAATAGCTATATCTCCGTCAACATTTAGATATTTAAAAATATATTAACACCTTTATACATATATAGTCCAAATCACGATAGTTCGGCGTCGAGTTATATTTAAAAGAGGTTATAAGAGTGGTATAAATCTATAATACGATAATGCATTTTATCTTATTCGCTCTTGCAGTTTATACCCCACAACTTGTTTTAAATATGAGACGGCGCCGAACTCTCGTAATTTGAACTATATAAACCTATATTTCAATAAAACTTTAATAAGTTACCCTTAAAAATGTGTTTTAAGAGTTTTGATAACCGGGAGCGGTATTTTCGAGATTTTATAAATTTACTCAATATTGAACTACCCAATTAAGATTGATTTCCATGATTCCACGCGACTCACACTTTAAAAATCTCTATTCCAAAGTATTAATATTGTTAAAAATGTCAGCAAATGAAATAAATGTAAACAGACAAACTTTGAATGCGATGACGTCACGTATGTACGGTACACAATAGATTCCCCGAAGGTCGGGTGTTTGGATTAAAATACAACAATGTAACCCGTAACATAATGAATCAGACTTTATTGTATGAAAATAACAATAAAATGAATTCTGGGATTATTGAAAACAGGAAAGGATCCTGGATAATAGATCACATGTTTTTGCAATAAACCCAAAAAAATATTTTATAAAATTGCTTTGTGTGAAGCTAATGGTGTAGTATTAACATTCTCTTGAATTCAACATATTGAAATTCCCCTTCAAATTGATCAGCTGTTTGTTCATCTTATAAAAAAATATATAGGTGTATTTATTTTTTCAAACATATTTAAACCGAATGTATCAAAATGAAGCCGTCAAATTGGCCAGCCTAATAAGACATGGAAAAAAGTTCTTTAACCCAGATTCAATTTATCTAATAATAACTTTCAATTATATTCAGCGCTAATTAGGCGTCATCCATAAAATACGTCACACAAATATTATGGTTTTGATTGGTCTTGTTATTTGCTATGTTTTAATGTGGAATTGTAGGGGCCTATTTTGTAACTGCTTACCTGACGTCTGTAAACTTCTGACGATTTTTCAAAGCCCTAAATTTACAAATTAGTCTACTTATGCCACTTTCAAGGTATGGGATCCATTTTGCTCTTTATTTAAGGTCTTCTGATAGTTTTATGCAAACTTATATAGCTTAGGTTAAAAAATATAGCCTAAAATAAAGCCTAGAAAACTCTAAAAACTGTTCCCTCAAAGACCCAGTGTACACACCATGACTCCAAAAATTTGGTGGGTTAAAAGAGTACAACTGGTATCACTTCAAAAATTGAAAACCAGATAATATCTATACTCACTCACAAATATCCTTTCTCTGATACGCAACATACAGAATATAATCTTCTAATAATATAGTCTAATATAATATAGCCTTGCTAAAATAAATAAAATTCAAGGATAAGGACAAAACGCAATTAATTATGGTTCATATAACACTGAAGTCAACAGAACAATAGCTGACTTGACAGTTATACATGCATTGGCTGAAATAGGACCAGGTGTGTGCTACTTGTACAGGACATTGTCTACCCCGGTGATCCTGGTCTTGGAACTGACTTGTTTACACAGCGAGCATCCTGAACCGGAGAATGGTTCGAGATACTGTAACACCCCGCTCTCCCCTGGTAGTTCTACTACCATCATAACACGACCGAACAATATATTCTCATAACAATTAAAATAAATAATTAACGACTAAATTAGGGAGGCAATAATAATAAATTAATCTATTTATTACTTAAGCCATGATGCTTATTACAGTTGATATTAAATGAAGTAAATTTAAGTACAAAATTATTAACGAATATTTGTAGGTTATGTTTCAAATGGGAATTTAAAATAAAATAAACATTGTATATGTAAAACTTATAAATGTAATTTAACTGAGGCAGAGCCGTATTAACATTATAACGGACCCGATATTACTTCCTTAGCTAGCTGCATTTAAATATATACCAGTACATACAATAAATCTCAAACAAGAATAATTATGATATTTGATACAGCTAATGTCTGAAATCCACTTAACAAGTGGAAACACAAAACAAGAGAGCCGTTGTTTTCTGGACAGAAGCTATCATTCATAAAGAAAAAGAAGAAGAAGTGGTATAAAAACACGACGCTGTAGTTGTACTATGTACAAATGCTTATTGTAAACTCAGTGATGTAGCTAATGCTTAGACGGACTAAATAAATAAAATTACTTAAATTAAAAGTATGGTTGCTGGGTAAGCGAATGTTCTAAGTTGTTTCTGATATTGTCGAAATAGGCTTGTGTCCTATGTCTTAATTTCTATTAAAGTGTACTATATATTGATAAAATGGGTTACTACAACCTCAAATGTTCAATTATTTTTTAATAACTCCTTGTATGTTAGGAGATATTAATAATTGAAAAAGTCATTTTGTCTCTTTAATTATTAAAGAGATTCAACGTTGTACAACATTCCAAATGCATGTGACCTCACAACCGCTAATTGCCATCTCTTTTATACAACAGAACGTAAAAGAGATATATTCTTGACAGAACTCTGACAAGTTTATAGTTTACCAACCTTACAGCTCATAAATCTCTGCTATATGTATTTATATGTCAAAATATCAAATATTATTTACTGCTATTTCAAGGAACAATAAAATTTAAATATTATGTCTGCCGTAACAGGGTTAAATAAAATAAAAACTTATTATTTTTTGACTTGATTTGATTATTTCGACTACCAACAATTACAAAACATTACCACAGCACTGACCTACTCAACAAATAACTGACGTTAAAATGCATTTCACGTCATACAAATGGCCGACCATCTCACAGCGCTAAAAGTACAATTCAAATTTTTAATTGCTATATCTCGATCAACATTTAGATATTTAATAAAATAGACACGCCAATACACATTCATTAACACCAATTTCAATTAACAATTACAAAATCGACCACTAAAAAATGAGTACACAAACCCATTGAAAATAATTAACGACTATAAAAGAAATACTTTTGTTGAAAGATTCAACAATAGATGTAAGATAATTATTATGTGATTTTGCAAATATAAAATCTAAGAAAAAGAATTTTGGAATATACCAAAGCTTCGATATAACAGACCTCTATATAAAAGATTATCGATAAAACGAACTACATCTACGTTCATGCTACGCTTCATGTAAAATTCAACCTTCTGATTTCCAGGAGTAAACTTATCTATGCGTAAATTAATAGATTGTATTATTATATATTAATTGTGTGTGCCTTTCGGCTTTACAATCTACAGTATTATATTTCTAATACATTTCATTCCTATATACATTCAAACTTAAAACTAAACTTAAAATATTCTAGACTTTTACTACTTCCAAAAGTGCTTTCTGCTTCTTCTTCTTTTGACCCTCTCTATTATTCTCCTCCAGCTTATTTATTCTCCTGTTTTTCCTTTCCTTCTTACTATTTCTGCCATCCACCTCTTTCCTTCACTGCCTCCCTTTAATAGCTGGCCAATATTCCTTTCGCTTGCTACTTTTTCCTTACACTCAAACTTAATGTGCTCCAGTGTTTCGTCCTCCGCTCCACACATTCTACACTTTCTTTCCTCACTCTTTTCCCAGTATCTGTTTCCTTTTTCCTCATTTCCCAATCTAAACCTTGCTGTTCTTCTTATGTGTTTTATGTCTTTTTCTATAAGGTACTGAGGCACATTATTTTCCCATAACCTCTTATATCTTTTATTGTAGTTACTTTTTTCTATTTTTCCCATTCTCTCCTGCTGTTGTGTCTCCTTATCCCTTCTCCTTAGCTCCTCTGCCACACTTGCGCCACCTTCTCTTCTCCTCTCTGCCTCCTCGATCGCCATTCCATTCCTTTCAAAGTATTCTTTTCTCTTTTTTGGACCTCCTCCCCCCCCCCCCATTCTTTATGTTATCCTCTCTTATTTTCTTTAAAATTTTGCTTTCCGCTCTGTTCAATTTGTCCTCGTATTTTACTGCTCTTTCCCCGGTTTTAATTCGTATCTTATCCCTTTTTATCTCCTCCATCACCATGTATCCTGGCGTGCACCTGTCCAGCCCTAGTACCCATTTCATATATCTCACCTGTATTCTTTCCAACTTTTCTTGTTCCTTCCACTCCCAAACCTCTGCTCCATACAACATCATACTGGCTATCAATCTATCAAATATCCATATTCTCTTTTGTATGTCCCCCCCAAATACCTTTTCCCCTAGTCCCCATACCCGTCGCATTGCTTGCTCTGCCTTCTTTGCCACCTCCCTTATCTGCGCCTCTTCTCCATTATTCTTTTTAAAAGTGTAGCCCAGATATTTAAATATAGATTATATTTATAATAGATTGTATTTCTGACAATTTTTTAAATTTTCCGATATATTGAGATTTAAGTATTTAAATTTGTATTTTCCCTTAATTTTTTATTACGGAAATACATAAATTGAATTAGGGCCTGATGTGTGACCTGATTGAATCATTCTGAAGTAAAAATTGTAAAATTTGATATAAAGGTAGCAATTGTGACGTCATTAATTTAGTAGAAAGGGCTTAATATAGTCCACTGATAACACATGAATGACAGCCGCTGTTAGGTATTAAAGTAAGCAATAAATAACAAATCGCTGTTTGAACAAGGCGGATATTTACCGAATATGGGTTCATTAGAAACCAAATATCCGCGGTTATAATTATTATCACTATGTGTGTTGAAATCCTGGTAATGCTAAACAAACATATTTAATAAAATAATCTTTATCATTTAGAAATAAGTCTTTATTATTTAAAGAAATTAATATTAAATTATACGGTGTCATAATTTAGATCTAGAAAAATTGACTAAGTATTTCTTTGAATTTTTTAAAAAGTTAACAAACAAACATAAAAAAGTTGAGCTCAAAATTGAAACATTTTTATATTTTCATTGAAGTGACGTAGCTCCATCCCTGTAAGACACACAAAAAAATATTGTATCCAAAACTTGTAGGGAATTGAGTCGTCTATAAGTTTGATAATATCTATTTTCATAAGAAGTAACGAGATATTGCCAATAAACCGTTTTTGACCACCATTTTTTCAAGATGGCGGCGCGCGCCGACGTCGCCCGTGTTGGGTAACTTTGATTTTTCATTAACAGCCCAAACTTTAAAACATATTCAAGAATTAGAGCTATCGACCCTCATGTAAGGTCTTTTTTTGCTCTGGGAACTGGGCTATGTTGAGCGTTACTCCATATGCATCCATAGAATTCTAAACGCAAACGACGTGCCGCATGAAGCATCTCGTAATAGTATGCAGTGTAAAAATACAGTGTGGAATTAATTATGTTTTCGATTAAACTGTTGTTCTACTCCTTATTAGACTTATTTTAAATTGGTAAAGTTATTTTTGTGTTCCTTTGGATAATGTAATAATTTACTGATGAAAAAAAATCAATACCGCTCTGTAACGGCAGATCAAAAAGAACTGCAAAACGTGTGCAAAACTTTTATGGACATTCTCAAGAAAATCACTTTTTTACGATTTTCTTGAAAATATAAATATTTATTTACGTCCTTTCTACGTTTCAATGCCCCTAGGGATACTAAATTTTAAGATTTTGACTGTTAAACTAGAAAGAAACTAGAACAGAAACGGATGTTTTCTGATATAACAATGATAAATTTCTTACGATTGTTTTGAAAAACTTAGTATCATTAATTGAAAATATGACAAATATTGTACTGTAAAAAAATTACAGTAAGCGGTATCCGCTTTTTCAAAAAATAATTAAAGTGAGCCAATTTTCATGATTTTCAACCGTTCTCTAGCATAGTGAGTAGAAGATCGCGACTTGACAACGTCGCATTACGCGGGAAGTTTAAAATACAGCAAAAACACAGCAAAATAGAGTCGTGAATAAAGAGCAAAGTAAACAAGTTGTATTTGGCCAGTATAAAAATGCAACGTTGCCAGATCTAAAAAAAGATCGCAGTAGGATTATTTTTTACTTCTGCGCATGTGAGACTGACCGATAGAGAGCAGTGCAAATCAACAATTTTTTTAATGTACACAACTTATAAACAGATCTTTGCGTAGGTTGTTCATGACTGCTCCTTGTGAACGTCTTTAAGAACACCTAGTTAAAATAATGTACCTAAATGGAGCTTACCTATTTAGAGTGATGGCCACCATACTTAAAACGGAAACAGCAACGTTACCATAGAACAAAACCGGAAATAGCTGGCACAAAACGTCGCCGAGGGTCCACGCCTGCAAAGTAAATAACAATATAATAGAGGTATTGTAAATTATAAAAAAAATTAAATAACAAGAGTATTAAGAGTATTTTTTCATTCACAACAAGAAGAAACACAATCTCTGGTTTTTATTGACACTTGGTTCTTAGTTTGAGAATGTTTGAAAAATAATAATTTCGTTAATTGGTTCAGTCATTTGACAGTGACGGTGAGCTAATTTGTACTCATTGGTAGTGAGTCAATTTAAGTTCAATATCAACGGGTGGAGGTGACTGTAATGTTGACGACTCGACTTATGTAAGGCGATACGTTAATTGACTTAATGTACCGGTGACAGTGTGACACTGAAGGATCATTCCCGCCTACACTATTAAGGCCTTATTCTGAATATATATATAAGACAATATTTTCAATTTTATTAAGAATTGTAAATTTTAAATCCAACTTATGTGTTGCTCTGAAATCAAAGTCTTTTATTTTAATAATTTACATACACATTATAATAATTACACTGTTTAACTTAAATCATACTATTCTACCTGAAAACAAAGAAACGACATTTAAAATCAATTCCTTTTTATCTAATTTTATAATAACTTAACATAATGCACAGTGAGTTCTGCGAGCTCCAAATATTAACTGTATTGGCCGTTGACACACACTACAATGAAAGTTGCTTTAACTAATATATACCGTTAGCTCACTTGACAAGAATGCAATTGTAATATCTCTGGTCAGTGTTACCAATTAAAGAAATATAATTTCTTTACAAAGATATAAGTTAAAATGGAAGTCGGAGTATTTCCAGGACGCCAAAATTGAAAAGGACAATCTATTGTGCAGTAAGATACTCTAAAGTAAAACTAGATAAAGAGTTTTTAAGTTTTTTTTCATTATTATAAAAAGAGCATTCTGTTAGTATAGAAAGTGTTATAGCAATTTAATATTTTTTTTTTAGTGCATCAACTATTGGTAGTTATTAGCACTTTTAAATCAATATTACATTTTTATATACATTTTCTTATAACACATAACTTATACAATATATAATATTTCTCTTTTTTTCCATATATCAGCTTCTTTCATTATTACATTCCAAATTCCTCCATCGATGCTTCGCCAATCACTTCTGAATTCAACGTTCAACATCCGCATCTTCTTTCTATTTCAGCATCTCGATATGACACAGGAATCGCCTCAACTATGATGTTCCTAATTCCATCCAATCTCTTCTAAAGCTGTTCTTTTCTTCTTTTTTTCCTTTACTTTTTCTTTTTCCTATTTTCCTTATCGAATTTTTTTCTTTTTGTGATCATTTTTTTCAATATTCATTTCTATGGTTGCACACAACTTGATTTTACCAAACCCAGAAAATATATCTCTGGCCCGGGGATCGAACCCGGAGACACAGTAGTCAAAGTCAAGCATCAATGCTCTCGTCCAACTGTGTCGTCGTTATGCCAATTTGGAAAAGTGTCTAGATCTATCATATTTCTGTTAGTACCTCGTAGTTTTTCTAAATAAAGTACAAATACATTTATAAATTGACAGGCTTCACATAACCTTAAAATCATTTCCTGCATATGTTTTAGTTTTCATTTTAGTTTTAGTTTTCCGCTGCCTAATAAGTTTAAGATTATGTATGTAAATAATCAATTTAACTTGACACAACCAAACCGGGGAAACATAACTCTAGTCTGAGGATTTCGAAGACACAGCAGTCATCGTTAAGCATCAATTCTCTCGCCGCTGTATCGTCAATAGTTATATTAAATAAAGATAATAACTAATATTAAATAATGTATATTAAGCACAAAAGTTATTAAGAATAAAAACTAAAACTTAAAAAGGCAAGTTGACTCTAACCTTAATGGCTTCCAAGCATGTCGGAAAGGAACTAAGGGTGCGTTCCACTAAGCTTTTACAACGTCCAAAATATTATTTCAACCGTTCCACATAGCGACCAGGGTCGTTGTGGTCGCGGCGAAAACGTCACTAATGACGTCATTAATTTCGCTGACGCCAAGCTCACAACGACCCATCTGAAGAGTTGGGTCGTAGTGGTCGTTGTTGAGCATTTCGGCGAAATGTTTAAACATAACGCAAAACTTAAAGATGACGATGACAGAAAGAATTACTTTATATGATTCGGAAAGAGACATTTTATTAGATTTTATTATATTACATAATTAAGTTGAATTCATAAAATTAATTTAATTAATTATATTTAAGGAGGTACAAGACGTTAACGTAAATTATGAAAACGTTGTGAAATTTGGAGGGTCGATACAAATAGTTAAAATATATGTTGTCTCAAAATTTTAGAGACCTAGGGTTCATCTTTTTCTTTTTATACATGATTAAAAATAGTCATATTCCATACAAATCATAATTTTTAGCTCAATTTCACCACATAATATAACTTTTAACTATAAAAAAAAGGTGACACGGCTTTCAAAAACTAGGTGTATATAAAATAATCTTTTCTGTAACTATTACAAAAAGAAAATTATCAAAAGGATACCTATTTACGAAAATATTTAAATAAAACCTTTAAGAAACAGTAAATGTAGGTTATAAGCCGGCAACGTTGTAAGTGCCAATTTGACAAATTCAAAATCGAAATAAATGTTATATAAAATATAACAATTTATTGGTCAAAGAACCAAATCACGCATGCGTCAACACACGTAAATTTGCAGCGTTGCAAAATTTATCATTCCTTTTTCAAAATATTTAATTTGAATTTAAATTGAATTAATATAAATTTGATAATAATTATAGGTAATTTTTAATTTATTAAACTATTATATGCATAAAATCATTTTAACTAGCAAATAGCAGTTTAATAGGGAATTGAAAAATTCATTTTCAAAGGTACAGTCCCAATATTTGCTCGTCCCTCATATACTTCGTATTTTGCATTTCGTATTACCGAGAGATAAACTTTTTGCATTGACGGTACGTCCTATACCTCCTTAACTTTTCCTCAGACCATAACCTAACTTAATAAATAATCAATGTTCATTATTATTTAGAATATATTTTTTTTATGAAAAATTTATTGTGTTTTAAGACACAGCTGCTACCAGTTCGCCACTGTATACGAGTACTGCAACAATAATATATAGTTGACCATAAAACAACCGATAAGTAGTTCATTAGAAATAATGTTTTTACGAGTAAATTTAATCAATCAGCAAATGTACATTTATTATAATTATAATTGACCTATTTTAAATCTATTACTCATTTAATAATGAAGCATTTGTAATTATTACTCATATATATAAACATACATACACACACACATATGACTCGCTCAGAATCAAAGTTAGCTACCATTGTGTTCAACTAGCTATATGTTGGCTGGTAAATAAGGTTTTTTGATATCGTAGATCGTTATTAAATATGCTAGAGTAAGAATCAAACTTCGCTAGTTACTTTGACATAATCTGTTAAAAATATTACAGAAGGAAATAGTACGAATATATACGAATACTATTAAAAAATATTTAAATACATACATACAATCAAATATAACACAATAGAATCCCCTGTTTTGCTATTGTTAAAAATTCTATTGAGTCACGAAACACGGCTCGACATAGCTCGTGCTCGTTTTCGATGAAAACTTCATTTCGCGTTTAGTTTGCAATCAGCCGACTCGAGTGCCTTTCCTCGTGTTTTATCTCACTCGCACACGTTCGATCTCTCACTAACAACAGTTGTAATCACATTCACTTCGGGTAGATTCGAGGCTAAGGTTTGCAACCAGTCGCGTCGTGTGCGGAGGGCCTAAAGCTGAAAATTTACATGTACATTGTACAAAGAATAGGTGAATGAAATGCTTTAGAAACTTCTTTCTTAGACTAAGGCTGCACTGCGAAAAAGAATGGTCGTAGTAATGAAAATCTGTTTCTTTACGGTAGTATGACGTGGTGATTTTTTTTATTTTACAGCTTTAAATTTCCTAGCTTTCGACTGTAATTTATCTTTAGCTACCTATTTTGAATAACTTCTTACTAGATAGTCATAATTCAGATTGTTCGGAATTTTATTTCATTCATTACAAGATAAATTGATGAAATGACCATTGAATTGATTATTTGAGAAACCCCATAAATCATCTGACACTAACTTCACAACGAATAAAAAAAATTTGTCAGTGAAGAAAAAGTATTTTCAAAAATTTGTTTTGTATGCAGTTTGATTGATTTCCGCTAACACACAATTCCCGCTCGACAATTGCAGCATACAAACTGATTTGTTTGGATAGTTGTCATTTGATATTTGTTTTTGTACAAGATGGCTGAGTTAAAACTATTGATAGAAATACAGATAAAGCCTATATTATAATGTTCCAGGTGTATATTTATGATCTTATATTCTTATGATCTTATATGTTTGGTAATGAATTTTGTATGGTATCTCGAAAACGGTTCAGTCAATGTTTTTGAAAATTGTCTATTTTATAGAGAAAAAAATTCTAAGACGTCTCCGGATTTTTCCTTGAATTTCCTAGAAACTTTTCCTAGTAATTTTGGAAAAAGTGGGCTCTTTTTCCTGTATAACTTTTAAGTCGTAAAAGATAAAAGGTTAAAATTTTTCATATTATTAGTAAAAAAAAATTTAAAATTTTAAAATTTTATTTGGGGGCACGGGGGCGCTTTTTGACGAATGTAAAAAATATGCTAGAATGTTGAAATTTTGTATTGAGCGGTAAGGGACCATCACAGCTGGTGGCAAGATGTGTTTTGTTATTATTTGGGGTCTCAGGTATAAGAATCAGACCATAGTTGCCGGTCCTCACATTTTGCATACTCAACTACCTATAGCGCCTGCACTATATTTACTGCATCGAAACCTTACCGACCCGTGTGTTAGCAGCCATAATGTTATTATTGTTTGCTTAACAGATTATTTAGTTTGCACTCAAATTTACAATGAAAAGCATTAAAATATATGATTTATGGGGTTTTTTCTCAATTAAACCAAATATTCACCATACCATATTTCCTACCCAGTCATCTTGATTTCTCTCTGTAATGCGTAATTACCCTAATAAAACAATTTTCTGTAAAATAGTGATTTCACCAAATAACTGACTGATGGGGTTGCTAACCTTAGCTTATCTGTGCTAAGTTGCTCGGTCTACTATTTAAAAATTAAAACAAGTTCAATATTACCGGTCGGACTAAATAGAAGGCTTTAAGTAGTAATATGTAGACTCATGGTAGGTCATACAAATCTTACTCATACCTACTTATTCAAATGAGAACCACAACCAATATGTGAACAACGTAACAGTAACTTGTACCCACTAACAGTAAAGCATATTATTCTTCTATGTTCAAGGCATTCGTCGCACAGACAAGGATACAATATGCCTGAGGAATATATATAGGAAAGTCTGAAAAACCCTAATGACTTTATCAATAAAGCTAATGTAATCTCTTTATTTTAAACACCCATACTCAATATTTACAACAAATGAGGATCGCTGTCAATGACAAATATGAAATGCCCTAAATAACAATAAGAAACGAATCGAATCGTGTGACCGTTGACCGCAGCTTTGATAATCTCTAAATAGTCCTTGAGATGCACTCGACAACACTTGCACAAAACAGCAACAACAGCAGCTCGGGGAACGCTGCTAAGCCATAAATCACAATGGCGCCGTTTAAGATCAATTTCAGATTGTTCAAAGTGATTTTTTCAACAATTGCGTGCCACTGAAACTGCGGACACTGTGATTACCAGATTGACCCCAAGGTCATGTAACAAGTCATTCAATTACTGCAGAAGCAAATGTCTAGTATACTAATTCTCTCAGCAATTTACTAGTAATAACATACTGAGAAATTCTTGAGAAATATTTACGCCCCTGTACTGTTGTTCATTAAATATTAGTGTTACTTATGGCCTTTTCTAAGTTGCAATTTTTTAGTATTATTGAAAAGTTATTAAACGTTCAGACCAAGAAAGGGTCCATTCCTAAAACATGTAACTTTTCTTGAAACATTTGAATCGTATTCGATCGTGTAAAACTATCTTAATATAAGCCTTCGCATCTGAGTTCAACAGTTACGCTACCGATCCGAACCCTGTAAATGTAATGAACTTTCACACACTGCAAGCGACAAAGCCGTCCGAATACGGGCGTTACGTAGGTCTCATACTGGATGCGTATATCAGCGAATTTTAATCAAGTAAATACATGCTGCAACGCTAAACCTATCCGAACCTTATAAGTGTATCGATAAAAATTAAAGTAAAAGTTTGCTCTAATATTAAATTATGTTAATGTAAAACAACTCCAATACAGCCTACAGTACACAAGTTTGACTTAGGGCTTCACACAAAAGCTATTTCAACAATTGAGAACAACAAATGGTTCGACCATTTAATAATGTAATATGCATAGATTCAAAACCATGGGATTATCAGAAAAGCGGGAAATATATTTTATAAAGTAAAAAGAAATCTAAAGAGGAAAGAATTCGATGTACCGTTAGTGTGAATTCCTGCTCACAAAAAGGAATCGCAGGAAATGAAAGAGCAAACGACGCCGCACAACAAGCAGCTAGAACAGTAAGAAGTAGAGAAATTCAATATGAAGTGGACTTATTGGCAAAGAGCAAAAATGAAGTGAAAGAGAAGTGGCAGGGCATGTGGAATAATTCAGAGAAAGGAAGAAAATTTTTCAGTTTACAGTCTTCGATGTGCAGACGTCGTTGGTGGTGGAAAGCCCAAGGTCCGATAAGAGTGTTATCACTTATCTCGAGACTGAGGGTAGACCATACAGGGGCATTGGCACATCTTAAAAGAAATCACTTGGTAGAAGAAGATATGTGCAATTGTGGAGAAGGGGTAACAGATCCAGAACATTTGATCTTCCAATGTACATAAACGGAGGTCTGCAGAAATAATTTGTACAGAGTTTTGGTGAAAAATGGAGTGGAGTTGCTTACGAGTATGGAGGAACTACTGAGATATCCGAGGTGGCCAGTGTGCCTAGTCATAGACAGGTTGTGGCATATAGCGGGTTTAAAAGTTTAGGTAGTAATAATAATAATGAAATGTAAATAGTTAAAATGTAAATAAAATAAAGCAAGTAGGGCGAAAAAAGGACCGTGGTCCTAAGAAGCCCGTCAAGTATCAATAAAAAGAAAATTATTATTTTTATTCTAACCATCAATTGTATCAAATTTAGAATAAAATTTAAACTTTGAATATTTTTTTTTTTATACACAGTTGACCAACTGTTTCAATTTCACTTAATGCGTCATCTTCGGGTTTTTTCTCAGGTTGACACAACTAACACCTACACTCAACGACAATTTTGCGGCAACTAAAGGCTAAAATGTCTTCAAACAATCGCTTTGTAAATAATTTATATTCACATTTATGTCCCTTTAAAACAATCGTTTCCATTGGGCTCCAAAATATTGTAAAAGACAAAATTATAAACGAGACATTGTCAACGAGACTCTCGGGTCTCGCCGTATGTGGTCTCGGTACCGTCTCAATAGTTTTCAGAAATGCTTTTACGAAACGAGAAAAGTCTCGTGCTCGTGTGAAGCCGTAGTTTGACTTGGCGTACTGTCGTATCGGTATGTGGAAAGCAAAAGCAAAGAATACAGGAGTCGAGTTACTTTGTGAGTTCCAGTCGCTTAACCAAGCCGCCGATCTAAGCTCAAATTCGCCGTCGCTTAAATACGGTTGCAGTATGCGACAGGCTTAATGTTAAAATCGCCTCAAATTCTCAAATATAAAACCAGACACTTCTGTCAACAAGTTAGAACGGGACAGTCCCGATTAATACGTAACGGCGTAAATAACATAATATAAACGTCACATTAGATAAGACAGGTTGTGGTTTTATTCACATTTTATTAGTAAATCCCGTGCGGTATCTGTAACAGTGTGCTGTCATTCCAAGCGGATGTACTTGAGTCAAACGGTGGGGCGTTCTTATCGAAGTCATGGCATGAAACACAGACCAAATTTTATCTTGTATTAAATGCATATTAGACTATCCATAAAAATAGTTTACACGTAATATGCAAAATGTTTTTAAATAACCACTCAAAACTTTGCAACCAAATCACTGACACTTTAACAATAGGTCAGTCTTTGTCTTAGAAACCAGCCTTAAATGTTTCCTAAAGGTACGCGTCTACTTATCACCATGGAAGGCATTGCATTAAGTATTCTTTGTATGGCTACACATAGACTCTCTATATTTAGCCTATTAAAACTATACGAACAGGTTTTTTTTTTTTTAATATGAACTTTAAATTTCAAAAACAATTCTATTAACATGCTTGTATATGTTATGAAAATTAATATACTGGGATCTCAATTTATTTAATACTTTGCTCTAAAATATGCTTTAGAAATATTCTAAAATTCTAAGTTTTTTTTATAATACCTTATTAAAATATTCCTTCCAGATAAAAAATCTTAGACAATAGCCTGTCTCATATATTACTAAAAATACTTCAAATTAAAATTATTCACAAATCCGGATTAGTTATAAATCCTAATCCTGAACAATTGTCGCGAAATGATATGAGAGCAAAGACCTAAATATAACTAACTATCTCTCTCGCACTCGCGTATATATATAAGACAATATCTCCATGTTTTATTTGTAATTGCAAGTGTTGTGTCACAATGCATTTATACCGCGTACCGATACTACAGTACGCCGAGTCAAACTTGTGTACTGTAGAGTGTATCGGAGTTGTTTTGCGCTAACATAATTTATCATGAGAGCAAACTTTTACTTTAATTTTTATCGATACACCACTGTATGAAAGATACACGATACACCACTGTACAAAGTAGGGATAGGTTTAGTGTTGCAGCACGTATAAGTTTGGTTAACATTCGCCTAAATACGCTTCCAGTATGAAACCTACGTAACGCCCGTATTCGGACGGCTTTGTCGCTTGCAGTGTGCGACAAGATACCACTGCATACGCTTTCCATCTCTTCCCCGTTTCATCCAATGAGTTGACTGTTATAAAAAACAATAAAAATAATAAAACTGAACAATTCTTATTAACTAAATGTTAATTCCTTATTTAAAACTTAAAAAAGTTAATACGTAAACACAATTATTGTGTTATATTTTTATTCATTAGTTAAATGTAGTGATTATTTTAGTGGTTTACCGCGAACCACACAAAAACAATCATCGCTGTTTGCACATTCATTTTTAGTAAAGAATTAACATTTCATAAATATGATTGGATCACTTTTATTCTTTTCATTACCGACTTTGTGCGGAAGAAAGATAAAATAACTTTTTTTTGTTTTTTTTTTTAATTTGAGGCGATTTTAACGACAAGGTAATATTCGCCTGGAGTTATTTTATTTTCAGTTAGGAACTCGAGCACTTTTTGAATTTCTTCTGGATTGTCTGAAAGCATGTCCTTTAGTTCACCACTGATGCTGTGTTTTGTTCGTTGAGTTTGATATTGTGGGCAGGTTTCTAGGAGATGATGTAATGCTTTTATATAAAAAAACTTTTTATCAACCGTTATATTTAAGCATTGTAAGGGGGCGCGTTCCACTAAGCCAGCGGTTCTCAAAGTATGGGGCGCGACCCCTAAGGGGGGCGCAATGAAGGCTCAGGGGGGGGCCAAAGCTTGGTTGAAAAATTAATTAAATTTACTTTACTTCCAACTATGCTTTCTTAAACACTTAGAAATCCTCAAATCTTGTTTGGAAAAATATTTTAATGAGAACTTGGACGGTTTGGCATGGATTCAAAACCCGTTCAAACCATCAGTTGATGAGTGTCTTCCTCAACATGAAGGAAAAAGAAAATCTCATTGACCTCCAAGGTGACACTGGGCTTAAAATGAAGTTTTAAGAATCTTCTCTCACATCGTTCTGGATTGGTGTACAAAAGGAACATCCAATTTTGAGTGAAAGGGCATTGAAAATACTCACTCCATTCGCAATACTCACTCACTCTTGTGAAACTGGGTTTTCTGCTCTAGCTGCCATGAAGAGTAAATATCGCTCAAGACTGGATGTGACCAAGGAACTCAAGAGTATAGCGTTATCAGAACTGACACCGCGTTTCAAGAAACTATGCGCAGAAAATAGCAAGCACATCCTTCACACTGAAGCTCTTTTTATTATTATTGCTTTGAGTTACAAATAACAATTAACATATGTACTATAGTAGCTAAAATACCTACATAAATTGTAATTGTTTGTATAGAATTTGTTGTTTGAGTACGATTAAACATATTGCCCCATTAGAGTATGCATAGAATGTGCAAAACTTAACTAAATAAAAATTGAGTGTAAAATGTTAAAATGCGACTCCCTTATAATAAATAGTACGCTTACATGTAGGGGGGCCCGGCTTATAGCTGGATTATGCAAGGGGGATCGAAGTAAAAAGTTTGAGAATCGCTGCACTAAGCGATCAAAACGATCACGGTCGTCAAGTTTGTACGGCAAAAAGTATGTTTTGATCGTTGTGACCGCTTAGTGGAACGCGCCCTAAGAAGTTATTTAATTCAAAAACTGAGAAATCAGCAGTGATACTCATGTTTATAAAATAGTTTAGCCATTTAAATCTACGATACGAATGTGAGTATTATATCTATTTCGCTCCTATATACATTATAGTAAAATGAGTGAAACAGAGCTATTGAAATTGTATCGTAGATTTATACGGCTCAACTTGCTTTAATCATGAGTTCCCAACGATGTCTCGTATTTGAACTATATCTACCAGAGTACCAGATGAATCAAAATTTAAAAAAAAAACAATATTAACATTACACGCATTTTTTCCGAGGTCAATAGTCTATTTGCAACGGATCAGAGTGAACCAGAACTAAATTTCTATAAAACTGTAGAACTGTATAGAAGATATTAAAATATGTTTAATTATTAAGGAGGTACAAAGACCTTTGACCTGGACGGTCAATAAAAATAGTTAAAATACATGCTGTCTCAAAATTTTAGTGACCTAGGATTTATAGTTTTTTTTTAAAAGTGATTAAAAATAGCCAATTTCTACTACACCACTGCCTACTACCTTCACGATTATGTATGTACATAATAAATTTAATTTGATAACAACCAAACCCAGAAAATATAACTCTGGTCCGGATACCGAATCCTACTGTGTTGTCAATAATTTTTTAAATTTCGCTTTTATCATATTTTTGACTGCTGTGATATCATAACCCATGCCTATCCTCCTTTCTTCTATAAGTTCCCATCTCTTTTATGAGACAGAATGTAAAAGACTTACTTACAGCAGAGTCGTACAACCCACAAAATGTATATTATGTATGTAGTGAATAAAGAAAAATAATCTCGATTACTTATTTGTCTTGTAACGCTAGAAGTCTAACTAGCACTAAGCACATTCATATTTTAAAATATGGCTAACAAAATTTAAATTTTAAATAATTATACCACGTCAATGTTTGGATAAGTAATAAAATAAAAATGGCGGTATATATGAAACTTTATGTCAGTAAAGAATTAGAAAACTACTCCTAAAAAGTACGTTAACAACCCATATCTCATACCATTTTATGCATTAAAAAAGAAATAGCAAAAGCATATTTTACAAAAAAAGTTCCTTTATTTATTTTTATTTAAATAAAACTTACTGCCCAGTAAACAATTTGGTGAAGTGCCCTATTTAGTGACGTTCGAGTCACTCGTACAATTCAATTCTAACGCTTTACAAGTTCTCTACCTGTCACAGATTTTGTGTTAGTTGTTAGAATTTTTTCATAATAATATTCTTTCTTTTTTTTTCAACATCATTCATTAAGTAGCAGTTGTTTCTTTCACACTAGGATATATTTTTTTTAGTTCATTTTCATTCCAAAGTGAGAGAGAAACGAGATGCGGTTAGACAAGTAAAATATATTTTTCACCGTTACACTTGTATACTTGTATAGTATTTCGTCCAGTACAGTATGTTTAAAGTATATGCTATCCTTTTTCAACAAATATGTTGAAATCTCAATCTCCCTCAATCCCCGAATATAATGTGTTTAAACGAATACTCTAAGCAGCAATGGTAAGACAGAGGTTTTAAACCTAACGCAGACCTGCCGAACGTGGATTTTTGAAACACCAAAACAATGTAAAAAACTAATATAACGAGTATTGTTGAAGACGAATAATATTCATTAAAAAAATCACGATCCGTACTAAAGATTACATCTATTTATTTCTTCATTTAAATATTTATATTTTGCAGACTCTAAAAAGTAGAATTCCATTAAGTTTTATAACCCAGCCATCCCTGACGAAGACAACAGGCCTTCAACTGTGTCAAGTTTATAACTCCGGTCATAAATCATAAACTGGAGTCGCTTTTAATTCAGCAGTGAACCGTCGTTGCAATGTCTGTAGCTCATAAATAGGGCCTTTCCTATGAACGACTGAATAGAAAACGAACACGTTCCAGACAAAAAAACTCATGATATGTAATAGAAATTAAGTAGAATTTACTCCAAAATGTTTACTGGGTGTATTAAATGATACGTTGCTCGGTAATGGGTTAATGAGTCATATACATAGTTTGATTTTAATAAAGAAACATTTCGTATTTACTTAGCATTCAACTACTATTTAGTGCAGCCATTCAGCCATTCCAGCCTATTGTGTCACTTGACACTTGGCCTTATGACTTTTAATCCCACAGCTGACACGGCACGGCAAGCAGACGCGCTGTACGCTGCGCATGCGCATACGATTTACTCGGTTCGAGGTTGCTTCACTTGCTGCACATATATCACATTTAAAATACATCGGCGTCCCCAACAAATTCAACAGGTGAGCACAAATGTTGAGATCCTATTGTATCTACATATAGTGAACGGCCGTGGAGTCGGTAAAAGTCCCCTTAAGTACTAAGACATTCGAATGAATCTAAATTTGTACTCTACCAAAAAACACCAAGCAACGGTGGGACCGCATCGCCATATTCTATTTTATCCAGTGCGATTTACGCGTTTTTTTCTTTTCTGTTTTGTTTTATAGCGATTATAACTGCTAGATCATATTCGCCAATCATTGTCCATTTCTAACTTGATAGTAAAGCAAGTCTGAATAAGAAACACTCGTAGTGCTGCCATAATTGCCTTTCGATGTTGTGTTTTTCTCCGACGGTTTCGTATGATTCTCATGTCTTGCATTATATAAGGGAATGTTTCTTCAATAAATGTTGATGTGTTACCTTAGTATACCCTATTCTCAATTATTTATCTTATATTTTACTTTATCCATAGTAAATATATATAAAATATGGTACACATACGTGCGACCTAAACATGTGACATCAAATATTGGTTGTAAAAAGTGGTACAACACGTTCACACTAGTGCGACATGCAACTTAATACGTCGGAACCTTTCATATTTCGAACGAATTCCTTCAACCTGCTTTAGAAAAAAGTAATAAAACTCAGTTATTTAACAAGGTCTCTGACAAACTCAGTTTGACAAGGGTCTATTGTTCAGGTCTATTTCATTTGTTCATTTGAATACCATCTTCAATTATTTTGATTTATTTACTAAACACAATTAACAGATTCAAGATCACATTCAAAACCGTAGTTTCTTTGATGTTCCGACTTCGTAATGAAACACTTTTGTTTCATAAAAATACTATCTAGAATTTTTAAAAATAGCATAAGTAAGGGTTTTATCAGTGTCGCATGTTTATGTCGCGCTAGTCTGTATGTTAAAAGTACAACACATTTAGTACACTCATGTCATAATAATCAACTTATGAATGAGTAAGGTTCCATTATAGTTTCAGTATATAACAAATTCCATTCTATCCAGTGCACATTTATCTTAGGCTCCATTTAATTCAGTGAAAATTGTATATTTGGATAAAATAAAACAGCATAAATTTCTTCAAAATTGGTTTGGGGTACCCCGTTGATGTGGGCTTCCCCTATTGGGATCTTAAATACGATTTTTTTAAATGCCGTTTAAAGAACCAGCATAATTTAAGGGGTAAAACTTCACACAAAACATTAAGAAACATTTGTTACCACGTCTACGTATACACCTACATCTGAATTAATTATTCATTTTTTTTTGTTATTTAAATATATTAGTAAAGTTAATAGAAATGTATCTTCTCCACAGTACAATCTGCACAAGTTGGTACATTTTTCCGACTCCGACTCTACTACTGATCGGAACTTACTTCCACTTCCGCCCATTACTTTGTCAGAGACTCGATACATATAGTGTAAAATATAAAATCTAGAGGGCCGTACTAACGTACGCCTATGATCTATACATGACGGCTATATGCATACAAGCGACACACTGTGTAGTACTATTCCTTTGAATAATACATATAACATTTTCTTTAGGTGTCTGGTTTCAAGAACATTTATCGAGTCTTTTTTGTTTCTAATTTATATTAATGCCGTCATAGAAAATTATATTTATTTAGATGATTAAAAGAACACTGAGACATATGGGTATGGGCATGGGCATGGATATCCCTCAGGCAAATAGTAAACAGCAATCATGAGTGTACATGCTTCTTATTGTACGTAGATTTAAAATTTAAATACATATATTTCACCAAAAATTTATTTAATCTTACCAAATACAGATCGGTTTATCAATACGTTCGCAAAGACAAACATTTCACGCGATTTAAGAAAATGTAAAACTATGTACTAACCTCATTAATATATCGAACAGCAGTCAAAGGAAGACTTAGCGAACAAAACAGAAGATCAGATACACAGAGTGATAACACAAAGGCTGTCGTAGCATGCTTGCGTAGCTTGGGACATCGTAGCAGAGCTATGGTGGTTACCAAATTACCTGAAAATAACAAACATCACACACTATTATATATCGGCCGTCTAGATCGTATGATTTAATAACGTTAACAGTGTAAAGCACTCCGCACACGAAGCGACTGGTTGCAAACCTTAGCTCCGAAACTGCCTGAACCAAATGTGAATGCAACAGTGTTGTTAGTGAGAGAACGCACGTGTTTACGAGTGAGAGAAAAGATACGGCACGAATAAAACTAAACTGGTAGTCGAGCCAGGTACCGTGACACCGTGATAGCATAATAGTGATTTTATTGTGTCGTATTTGTTTGTATGTATGTATTTAAATACTTTTCAATAGTATTCGTGCACATCTCTGGTTATGATGTCATCATCAAAAGCATGCAATCAACCGTGCCCTGCGACCGAGAAATATACTCGCTGCAAACGTACTCAAAACCAGTTTGAAATCAGTTTAGTTACGTTCGTGCCGTGTGTTTTCTCTCACTCGTATACACGTTCGTTCTCTCACTAATAACTCAGTTGCATTCTCATTCGGTTCGGGCACATTCGGGGCTAAGGTTTGCAACCAGTCGCCCCATGTACGAACGCCTTAAGATTACGTACCAATAATGCCTACGACAATGAAAAGTATTGCACACACTGATGCTATAACCGTTGCCGCTCGGGGGTACGAAATCATTGTATCGTCGGAGAAGGCGGGGGGCTCTGTAGAGGCGCTCCCCGTGGACCGATCCTTCATCCACGAGCTGTCCATATCTGAAAATAAAAAGATATATAGCTCAGAAAAAAATTATGACATTTTTAAAAGAATTATTGATTTTCACAAGATCAAAATAACACATTGTATCACCATCAGTTCGATCAAGCACGGCTTGTGAACCTTGTCTTAAAAAGCATATGACATATTTCTATTATAACTATCAATTTTTCTACTACCACCAAGATCTGCACCGATGGCGGCTCCAGACAATCTTATGGCCAGACCCTTCTACGCACACCACCGTGACCCTCCTACTCATTCAAGCTTTATATTAATTATAACGAAAGTTATAAGTACTTCACTTGTCCCAACTGCTGAGTATAGGCATAACGCTTCACCGCCATCGGTAATAGTAATAGAAACATGTAATAGAAATCCGTATTTCTATAAAACTGTACCACATAATGATAAAGGTGACTATCAGGATCTCAATTGTCTAATTATTTTTAAATAAGTCACAATATTATAGGATATTTTTGTCACTTCAATCAGATATTAAAAGCTATAAAAAATCACATCATGTCTACAAGCTATATCCATCTACATCATGTCCATTTCCTATCCTCTTTCTTTCTCTGAAAAGGAGATGCAAGCCTAAACGTCAAATACATAGTATGTATTACAGCTACATCGAACAGCACATAAAGTTTTGATATTACAAAGGTGGTACACAAGATTAAATAACCCCGAGTATTTACTAGAGCCGTTTTCTTTTATTCTTAATGAAGTCTTTAGTTATGACGACAGATATTTTACCTAAAAATGTGATTTTCAATTCTAGTTTTGTCAATAGCCCGACCATGGTTAACTAACCATGTAACCGAGATATTTTGTTTGGTTAAACTACTGTCATGGTCAACTAAGGTTTACAATAAACCTTTTCAAAAATTCAATGAAGTCAAGATATGACTAAAAATTAAACAGCAAAACAGAAATAAAATTTTAAATAGCTATATCTCCGTAAAATATTTTATATTTAAAAAATTAAAAAAGCAATAGACACAGAATAAACATTAAAAAATACTATTTGAAAGCTGAGTTCACAAGACAAGCTTATTCAAGAAACACGGAAGGAGTTAAAATAAACAACTTTAATAAAAGTAAAAGCTAGCAATACGTAAATCTTGTTCTTAGTAGAAATGCTCGATACATCTTAAATTGTAGTATATATAGCATATGTAAAGCGTCGTCCGCATCAGTGCGACACCATGCACCATCCTTCATTTCTTAAACAAGGTTGTACAATATATCCAAACCGAAGTAGCATATTTTCGATAATGTTTTTTGACGACACTGTTAATATATAATTATTTCTATAAATACTACATGATAAAATGACATTTAAAGAATACTTTGTGAAATTTTCATAAATAAATATCAATAAATGAGACATTCACAACCAATCTCCGCAGACGTCACAAAAAGATTCATTACACGGAGTCCCTCATAACTCATCACTGGATTATTTGAAATCAAAAAACTAAAATGATTTTATTAGTTGATAAGTTTTTGCAGGTAACCCTGTCGAGTTTTCTTTAAATTGATTTTTTAATTATTTACAACACTTAGAAGTCAAAATACCGATTTTTCATGAAATAAATCAAAATTTTTGTCATTTTAAAATACGTTAAAATTAAAAAAGAAAAAAAAACTAAACTGAATCTACATCAGCAGTATTGCACGCCTCAAAACCGACGCAGTTTGTAAATCAAATTAGTATACATGCGCAGTAAAGAATTTATGAAATAACATTTCCGCTTTCGATTTTGATCTATTTTTTGACGTCGGTTTTTACTAAAAACATGACTTTTTCACTGCGTATGATTTTTAAATATTAATTCTAGACAATATGTATACAAAGTAATTAATAATTTTAGGAGTATTGATCCGACCACTGATGGAGAAACATCTTTTTGTGATTACTCTAGTGCAGCGGCATATTGTTATGAAATCATTGTTCATTGTTTATTTTATAAACAAAAATCAATACTTTAAATTGAAATGAAGTAAAGTAAGACAATAAAATTAAACATAACAGAAAAAATACTATGAGTGTGGAATTTGTCAACGGGGAATATAGGATGACAATTAGCGAACTGCATCTATTTTTTGAGAAATAAGATAGAACTAAATGTAGATGATGTGCTAGCCATCAAAGGGAATAGGAATAAAATGTTAGTTAAATTAAAAGAAACCAGACCAATCGATGAACTACTAGGAAAACATGAAGAAATTGAATATATAGGAACCGATATTAAGGCATAAAAGGTAAAGGTAACTGAAACGGTAAATATTATTGCCAAAAAAAAGATATATTTAAACTACCAGGTGCAAGAATAGAAAATAAAAGGAAAAAGAATGAGAGCACGACAACTGAAACTACAATTACCGAGTCAGATAATGAGGATAGTAGCTCGGATTCAAACATGGTGTTGGCAAAAGAAATATCAGGTAATGACATAACCAAGAAAAATACGAAAAAGAAATACAAGAAAACAGAAAGAGTTACTAGAGCAACGGAAAAGGATTTATAAAAGAAAAATATTTGATTAAAATGTTAAAATAAAATGTATATATTGATTTAAGTGCTAATAACTATTGAAAAAAAGTTATTAATTATTTTAAATGTTCATATAAATTTATTTATTTGTATAAAGGAGTATTTCCAAAGTAAATTTTTTATTTTCTGGTTTCAATTATAGTACAAAAATGCACGTGTAAACGATCAAACAATATAACCTGTATACACAGCACTATACATCGGTATGTTTTGCCAGTAATACGTACTTCCGTCAAGCAGTTTTATAAGTTTATAAAATAAAGTAATAAATTAAAGAATAAAAATCAGATCAGTTGTTTAACATTTAGATCTCACTACAAAAGAGAGAGAATGCTTAATGTATTTAATTTTCATTAAGCCTGAGTTCCATGTATCATATCCAATCATTTAAACGCAAATATTGGGTTCGTTCTAGCCAACAAAGAATTGTATATTTACCGACAGTCAGTTGAAACTTTTGAATATAATAAAAATACCGTTGTGAAGGTTTAAAGATACAACTATATGAATGTCGCATTGGTTTGGACCATAAAAATTCAACCAATCTAGTACATTCATAATTAAAAAAATCTTAACTTATGAATAAAAAGATATGAATGTTGAATATCACCGCAAGGTCGTGTCGCACTGGTGTGGCCTTTGCTTAACAATTCCAAAGAATAAAAGACTGCAAGCGTAGCCCTAGTCAGCATGTTACATGCGGTAATTAAATCAGTTCAGCGGATAGACAGATTGGTTTTCAACAGTGTCAAGTCGCGGGATCTTTATCCCTTCCCCTTGCCTTTCCCCCGCATCCAATCCCCATACATTCGAGTCCGTGTTACGATCCAAAGAAGAAGTGCACTCAACGAGAAAAAACAACATGTTGGAATGAACACAGAAGCACTCTGCACTCTCGTAATGTGTTTAACACTTCCAAGTTTTTATGGATTTAAAAAATAATATGTTAATTTTACAAAACCACGCTGATAAATTTCCCGGAACTTCTCCTGGGAAGTAGAACAACTACTGTAACTAGATTCATTGCTTAAAAATAAAAAAAAAATTAACATAAGTTTGATATATTCTACATGCATTAAATCCTTTTTAGATGATCAGATCCAGAGGCGGCTTTGAGGATGGCAAGCAGGGCCTCGCTCTTGTAGGGGCCTCTTATTCTCGCGCAACAACCCAAGTACAAAAATTCATTACTAGATAGAGGGTGTCCCAATATTCAACGATAAGCGGGCACCAGAGGGTGGTCCTGCTCATGACTACACGAGAATAAATTAAAAATTGTTTGTACCATTTGTTTTAATTCATTCAACAATAAAAAACCTCTTTTGGGTATTGTAAAAGTGATAACTATCAACAACAACAATTTATGAAATATGGTTCTAGTTTAGAAATAGTATGCATAATTTTTTTTTATTGCTAGTTTTCCTGGAGTATTATACCATTTTGGAATCCTGAAGAGTTAAAGTTAACTGAAAGTAAAAATCTTTAAAAATTTTAGTGAAAAAAATAAATTCGATTGATTTTTGTGTAAAAACTACTAGCATTCTGGGATTTTTAATGGTTGTGGTGGATAGCAGTGCTATTTAGGTTGCCGATACAAAAAAAAAAATCCGAAATATTTGAAAAATTGTGGTCTTGGTAGTTAAAAACATCTTAAGGTGTTTCATTTTAAATTCTTTTTTTCTTTTTTTCTCGTGTAGTCATGAGCAGGACCACCCTCTGGTGCCCGCTAATCGTTGAATTTTGGGACACCCTGTATGTATTTGAATCTCGCACCTCGTTCTTTAGAAATACTACTAGAATCGCTGCGTATATCTTTTAAGGCATTCATGTACCTTAGTTTATCATCATTAATATTTGTCGTCTTTGTGCTTGTTAACTTCCAATATAAAATTTTATTTCTCGTCAATTATCATCAAAAATGCTTACTTACAATTTACATAAATTATACAAAGAACAAGTGCTTCCCAAAGATTTGCCGCCCGGGGCCTCGCAAAGAACGCTAAGGCAGCCCCTGATCAGATCAGTTCAGTTCTCAAACGTTTTTTCAAAGTCCAAAGAAATTTATCAATCAAACGTTTTTACAATAACGAAATTAAAAGAAATCTTGTAAGAAAATACATGTTGCATATGGTAAAATTGAGTATGTGCTTTACAAATACGAAAAACATTTTTTTTATTTTTTTATAGTAAAATTATGCTGGAATTCGTGTTAAAACCAAAAAATTCATACAAAAGAAAGAGAGTATATGTCTAAAACGAGGTGTATATTGTTATGTATTTTTAATTTGTCGTAAGTCAGTTTACAATACAATCAATTCTCCGTTTAGCCCAAGTTGCAATTACAAAGTATAAATGTACTTCGCACTACGCCCGTCGCACACTGCAACTATACTTCAGCGAATTTTGACCGGTCATATACCTATCCGAACCCTGTAAATGTACCTTCGCACACTGCAAACGAAAAAGCCATCCGAATATGGGCGCTACGTAGCTCTCATACTGGAACCGTATTTAAGCGAATTTTAATCAAGCAAATACATGCTACAACGCAAAACCTATCCGAACCTTGTAAACGCAATCAGCCGTCTCAGACTGGAAGCGATATGGAACGGAAATGCAAAGAACACAGGAGACGCAAATTACGCTGAAGCAGATCCTGTAAGAAAATTGAACCTGGACGGTGTTGCCGATTTTGGTTCTTCTATTTATTTGAAAAATAAAAATGAAGAAATTTATTAATTAGTATGAGTACAGTTATGGTCGGGACTAGAGAACAACAACATTGAAAATGACAAAATGGTGCGCTTTTGAAATTGAAGTTCTAAAAACCGGGTTTTTTTTACCAGTGATTTAATGAAAAAAAATACAAAATTATTGAAATAAAAAAGTGATTCTGGTTCCAACGATAGCTATTGATGTTGTGAATAACATATTAAAATTTCAGACGATTCGGTTGAATAGTTTATTTTCTTTCTACAATATCATGCCGAAAAAGTAGTTTTGAGATAAATGAGAATAAAGTTTTAAGTATGGATATATACTATATGGTATATGATGTATAAAAACGGCTGTAGAAACGAAAATATTTTCAATATCCTTACAAAAATTTAATAGTATATTCTTAAAAGACTATACTTTCGAAATATCAAAAAAAAAATCGATGTTTTTTAAATTCTAGACCACCCCTCATTAAATACCATTTTCAATTATTTTTATTTATTTACTAAACACAACTTAAAGAAACGTCTCCACACACACTGAGATCATACTGAAGACATACCCTTTTGCTCGAGATCACATTCAAAATTGCAATTCTTTTATAAGTACCGCTGAAGGATTGAAACATTTTTGTTTCATAAAAATATTACCTAGAGTTTTTTAAAATAGCATAAGTAAGGGTTTTATTAGTGTCCCATGTTTATGTCGCATTAGTCCGTACGTTAAAAGTACAACACATTTAGTACACTCATGTTTAAATAATGTCAGCTTATGAATGAAAATATATGAATGTTGGATGTCGTATGTTTAAGTCGCACCAGCTTGTTCGATATATTATATCATACTCAAAGGGCCAATCATTTGATGCAGTATTTTTTTTAGAAAATTAGGAAAAAGGTACTGATGAAAATTATTGTTATTGTACTAAAATAAGACGTATAAATGTTGTTTCACTTTTATGCATATATATTCCTTCAATGGGCTTGTGTCCTATGTCTTAATTTCTATAAAAGTGTACTATATATTGATAAAGTGGGTTACTAGAACCTCAAATGTCCAATTATTTTTTAATAACTCCTTATATGTAAAGAGATATTAACAATTAAAAAGTCATTTTGTCTTTTTAATTATTAAAGGGATTCAACGTTGTACACATTCCAAGTGCATGTGACATCACAATCCTTGTGTAAGGTTACCAACCTTACAGCTCATAAATCGCTGCTATATGTATTTATATATCAAAATATCAAATATTATTTACAGCTATTTCAAGGAACAATCAAATTACAATATTATGTCTGCCTTAGCAGGGTTAAATAAAATAAAAACTTATTATTCTTTGACTTTACTTGATTATTTGAATACCAACAGCTACAGAACATTACCACAGCACTGACCTACTCAACAAATAACTGACGTTAAAATGCATCTCACGTCATACAAATATGGCCGACCATTTCTAGCGCTAAAACTACAATTAAAACTTATAATTGCTATATCTCCGTCAATATTTATATATTTAATAAAATAGACACGCCAATACACATTTATTAACATCAATTTCAATGAACAATTGAAAAATCGACCACTAAAAAATGAGGACACAAGCCCTTTTCTTTTTAAGTTCTTATGATATGGAGGCAGAGATATGGACATACCGGATTCTACAAAACTGTTCATTCTTTGCTTGGGCGTCTGGTTAAAGTTTAGACGCCAAGTTCCCAACGGATCGGACATGTGTATTGTGTACTATACACCACTTGGGAATGAAAAGATCATTTAGATAGTTGAATTGTTCGTCTAAATACCAAGCTCAGTATTCAAAATCATGTTACAAAGTCGTACAACAAATCTATGGACAAAAAAACTACGTATGGAGTTGAAATATCATAAGATTTTTATACTGGATTACACACACTGTGTAACTCGGACTTTATGATGGATTTAAAAGGCCGGTTAAAATAGAACAAATATTTACTATCTTTCATTTGGTTATCGAACAGTAACATTATCGTAATATTTAACTAGCAGTCGTATTTATTCAGCTAGGGTGCATTCAGTGTTCCTCAAACTGTTTTAACCTAAAATGTAAGTATCAGCTTGTGAAATATAAAAAAATAAAATTAATCATATTAAATGCAATAATATGTATTAAATAAAGATAATAATTATTACAAAGTAATGTATATTACTGACACATGTCGCATGATTTCACAAGTTTAAAATTACATTTAAGGTTAAAAACTTAAATGGGCTTGTGTCCTAGGTCTTAATTTCTACAAAAGTGTACTATGTATTGATAAAGTGGGTTACTAGAACCTCAAATGTTCAATTATTTTTTAATAACTCCTTATATGTTAAGAGATAATAACAATTAAAAAAGTCATTTTGTCTCTTTAGTTATTAAAGGGATTCACCGTTGTACACATTCCAAATGCATGTGACATCACAATCCTTGTGTAAGGTTACCAACCTTACAGCTTATAAATCACAGCTATATGTATTTATATATCAAAATATCAAATATTATTTACAGCTATTTCAAGGAACACTCAAATTCCAATATTATGTCTGCCTGAGCAGGGTTAAATAAAATAAAAACTTATTATTCTTTGACTTGACTTGATTATTTGACTACCAACAGCTACAGAACATTACCACAGCACTGACCTACTCAACAAATAACTGACGTTAAAATGCATTTCATGTCATACAAATATGGCCGATCAGTTCTAGCGCTAAAACTACAATTCAAATTTTTAATTACTATATCTCCGTCAACATTTAGATATTTAATAAAATAGACACGCCAATACATATACATTTATTAAGATCAATTTCAATCAACAATTGAAAAATCGACCACTAAAAAATGAGGACACAAGCCCATTCAAACTAAAAATAGTGCGTGGATATGAGGCTTTACATTTTTCCGAAATGGCGGCAAATGTAAGATAATCAATTCTTATTGGTACATTAGGACATCTTTGGTAGGTACATATCACATGTTTAAGATTGGTAACTTGCTTAATAAAATAATTGGTGTTTTGCTTCCTCGCCAAGAAACTCGCCTTTATGATAACTACCAACACGAACCGAGTATCGCCTGTACAATGCCGCTACCAAACGATGCTACTAACACCTTCCAACTTTGGACGCTTGATGGTTGGACGTATCGTGTGATCGATGCAGGAACTAACTGTTTCCAACTTTCACGTTGGAAAAAGTTCGGGCTGTTTTTAGTCTTTTGAAGCACGTCAAAGGGATTTTTCTACTCCCACCATACACTTGACCCACATGTCATGCACTGCGAATCGTCCAACAAAGGAACGTTTTATACTTGAAAGTTTCTCTATTTACTTGAAAGTTTTTGTTAAACAGTATCAGTGTCAATAATATCAACAAATTAATAAAATAAATAAATCATTCAAATCAAACATTGGATCAACGTTGGAAGCAAACATTTGACCGCAGTTCACCACATCGTTTAGTGCCGATCTAACAAAACGGCAGCATTTGTCATTGGTGGTGTTTCTTACTCGTAGTTTAGTTCAACTTTTGTCGCGGTGTGTAACGTATCTCTAATTTATATTATCCTATGGTAGTAGACTCCGAATTTAATAATAATCTCATTTGATGACAATAAGAAGTTTTTGAGCGAATTTATGCGTCTATATGTATAGAGAAACAAAAAGTCAAGCAAAAACCAAGACGATCTACTTGTGCAAAAACTTAAGTTATTCAGCAATATTTCTCTAATATGGAATAGGCTTGCACGGTAATATATCCTATGATATCTCCGATATTCAAAGAATACAAAAAGTAGGCCCATTTTAGGCCATTTGCGGCGGTGGCACTGCTGTATTAAGACAGTAATTACCGATTATTCGAGGTCAAATAGTCAAATAGAACCGCCAGTGGCGCATTTAAATTAGACGACGCAATAGGTCCATTACGATAAGGCGTCGAAATTGTCCTATAGAATTTATCGAAAAATAAATTCGATTTTAGAGCTTAGTACCCTTTAAAATGTTGTCACTCCTAAATCCATGTCTCACAGTCCCGGGCTAAATTTATCACAGCGATCCGTCTGTTAAAATATGGAAAATTTTCAATATCCAAACATTCGTCTAACCTGTTGACAAATTAGTTTAAATAAATTAAAAGTTAGGTTATTACATTTACTTGTTTACTATGATATGAGTACTTAAACATTCTGAATTATGGATAACAAATGGATTAGGTTATGTTTTAATGTCAGAGTGGTCAACGCATGTGCGTCCGGTACCTCGAACATGACCGAAGCAAATATTCGGACGTTATGATTTGTTCTATTTTACCCAGACTTTACCGACTCTAACTTTGTGTCCACACATGTTCGTTTGTACACAAAACCCGAATAATCGAACCCGAACACACATATGTGAACACCACATAAAACTACTCGGTACATGTAAAAGGAACATAAACCTACTATAGACGCAGATATACTAGAGGACACGTCTGTTTTAAGTGGTCTAGAGCTCGAAAATTTAAGGCATTTTGAGAATTGCTTGTTTATAATAAAAATAATGAAAAACTATATTTTAACTTTTTAGGCTTATTACTACACTTATTCTGCATACAAAAAATCTTTTTCGAAATTTAAAAATATTGTTAAATATGTTAAAAATGATGCTGAAGACCCTATCAAAAAATTGGACTTGGACGGTGTTGCCGATTTTGGCTTTTCTATTTAACTGAATAATAAAAACCAAGAAAATTATTAATTAGTATGAGTACAGTTATAGTCGGAACTAGAGAAAAAAATAATTGAAAATTGACAAAATGGCGCGCTTTTGAAATTGAAATTCTAAAAACTGGGCTTTTTTTTACCAGTTATTTAATGAAAAAAATACGATGTTATTGAAATATAAAAATGATTCTAGTTCCAACGATAGCTGTTGATGTTGTGAATAACATATTAATATTCGGTTGAATAGTTTATTTTTTCTACAACATGCTAGGCTATATGGCTATTGATATATGCTAAAACGGCTGTAGAAACGAAACTATTGGCAATATCCTTACAAAAATTTAACAATATATTCTTAAAAAACTATATTTTCGAAATATCAAAAAAAAAATCGTTTTTTTTGAAAGTTCTAGACCACCGTCTCTACTTAAGACAACATTGTTAGCGTTGTCTCAGTTTGCTCAATGTGCTCATTTGGAGTTCTTTTAACATGGTCATGTCTCTAGTATGCAGCCACCTTTAAGCTGCTGCAGTTTTATTACCGGATCAGGAAGTAAGATAATACCTGTGTCAATAGGCTGCTTAGATTGCTTCCCTACCTAGACTCCAAGTCGATAGTCTTCTATCCTAAATCCGATAACACCATCCCGGTCCCGGTCGGGGTCCGGGTCCGTGTACTTAACAAAACCTTATCAACAACTCTGCGGTTGGCGGCGCCCTAAGTGTACACTTCTTTTTCAGTGAGAAAGTAAAGAACACACTTGAGAACTTATCTTGTTAAGAGAACAAACAGAAAAAGACGAACGGCAAATATTTTCAAACCCAGTATAATGAACTTACGATGAAAAGATAAATCAATTATTTTCATTTACAATAAGTAAATATTATTACTCTATTTTTAATGGGTTTGGTTGTCAGGACCTCAAATATTGAATTTCTTTAGAAACCGTTTTAGAAAGCTTGAAGAAATTTATATTGAAAAAAATTATATTTCTTTAGTTGGTAACACTGACCAGATATATTACAATTGCATTCTGGTCAGGTGAGCTAACGGTATATATTAGTTATAGCTACTATCATTGTAGTGTGAGTGAGAGTATGATACATGTTTTTATATTTATTAAATTTTTATATGTATATTATTTAAATATATTATACAATTTTGATAAAAATATTTATCTTATTTAATTTATCTTTATTTAGCACGAAAATCGTAACGTACTATTATACAATGACCACTGTCAAACACAGTAACCAAGCCACTGCCAAATTCTAATGGCGGGAATCCCATGCGACTCGACCGAAAAGTTTGACTAACTCAAACATTTACTTAGTAGTTTATCCCTGCGACTGAATATAAGGTTCTCACGGGTCGATACTGACAATCGATTTAATGGGTTTGTGTCCTATGTCTTAATTTCTATAAAAGTATACTATATATTGATAAAGTGGGTTACTAGAACCTCAAATGTGCAATTATTTTTTAATAACTCCTTATATGTAAGGAGGTATTAACAATTAAAAAAGTCAGTTTGTCTTTTTAATTATAATATTCCAAATACATGTGACATCACAACCGTTAGTTGCTATCTCTTTTATACGACAGAGCGTAAAAGAGATATATTCTTAACAGAACTCTGACAAGTTTACAGGTTACCAACCTAAGCTCATAAATCTCTGCTATATGTATATATATATATATCAAATATTATTTACAGCTATTTCAAGGAACAACTAAGTTTCAATATTATGTCTGCCATAGCAGGGTTAAATAAAATAAAAACTTATTATTCTTTGACTTGATTTGATTATTTCGACTACCAACAGCTACAAAACATTACCATAGCACTGACCTACTCAACAAATAACTGACGTTAAAATGTATTTCACGTCATACAAATATGGCCGACCATTTCTAGCGCTAAAACTACAATTCAAATTTTTAATTACTATATCTCCGTCAACATTTAGATATTTAATAAAATAGACACGTCAATACACATTTATTAACATCAATTTTAATTAACAATTCAAAAATCGACCCCTAAAAAATGAGGACACAAGTCCATTCGGTCAAGTAAAATCGCATCGTGAAAACGCACAACAAGTATATAGTAATATATAAAAAAGCATAGTACGCACTGTTTGAAAAAAACGCAAGTTTTTTAACATAGAGAATCATATGAACACTTGCGATTTTACATTTACTTAGAAAAAAAATTACGGATTTTCTTCCGCACAGTTTTTTTCCACAATAGATCCTATGCGTATCCTATATAGATTTATTAAGAATAAGTAAAGATTTCATGCCGCACTAAGATTCTTTATAGAATATGTGAAGAAATTTGGATGACATAGGATAAGAAAACGACTATGAAAGCCTTCGGATATTCGAAAGAAATGCTCGATAGAAAATTAAGATTAAGATATATCTAAAACAAATACACATATATCTAAAAATAATAGAGTAAATATCTTAAAAAAATTATATTGCAAATACTACTTAGAACTGTCTCGAGCAACACATCAAATTTTGATAATATAAATTTGGTAAACAAAGATAAATGAATTAGAATATTTATTTTTCTATAAAATTTCGTACTAATGCAAATCAAGTGACAGCTAAGTGAAAATATAGCTCAAAATGAAGTAGCTAAATCTTCATCTTGATAAAAATCTAAATTTGTGTTCTTTGGTAAATTAGTCGAGATTATTGTTGACTTTTTAACATTTCGGAACTTATTAATAAAATATATAGAGATCACTCTAGATGTGTATTCATTTACCGAGAGCCAAATTAAAATATTTAAAGCTCATAGTGTGCAACCGTTCATTTCCAGCTACTGTTTTAATTTTAATTTTATTTTTAATTATAATTTTCATTATTTAGCATATGGTAATATGCGTAATCATTCATTGCACAAGTTTTAATTTTAACTTTAATTTTAGAATTTGGTATCGTTTAGATATATTATTTCTTCTGAATTACAAAAAAATCTTTATTCTTGTTTATAACCTATATGCGTAAATACAATGTTTATTATATATATATATATTATAACCTACAAAATGTGACATTCTGTCTAAGTAAAATTACTATTATAAGAAAAGCCACGGTTAACAAACTGTCAAAATGAATACTACTGACACAAGACGCATGCGCCCTACGTAAATTAAAATTAAATTAAAATGTAACAACTAATGCCTCATTCCCACTCAGTGTTTTGATATTTACTTAACTGTTTTAATTTATAATTTAATATTATAATCTAGATTTCAGGTTATCGTTTAAGCATTCCTTTTCGCATTTGTGTTTTAATTTAAGTTTAGTTAATTTAGTAATATAAATTTTGACAGTTCCACAAAATTGTATGTGAAATAATTAAAATTGCTATTTTTAATAACAATTGCTAATAGAAATTGTTTTCACTTCTCTATTTTCAAAAACTGACATTAAGCTTCTTTTAAAAAATAAATCCTACTGCATTTTGACAGATTGTCACATTTTGGAGGTTATAATATAATATAGTTTTTCTTAATTTAATATTTTTAATTTAAGACATTGGATCTTGTAAGGTTCTAAAAACCTAAAAAAAACTTAAAAAATAAATTACATTAACAATGTTACTGTGAATGACTATGCGTATTGCCATAACAATTTAAATTAAATAAAAAATACGAAATAAAATTAAAGCAGTGAGTGGGAATGATACTTAATGCGTTTTTTTAGAACATACAATTTAGGATTCAATTAATAAATTATAACTGAAATTAAAACAGAGGCTGAGAATTAGGGTTTAGAGATAGAATTCTCCGGGTTCAACCATTGATAAATTTGCACCGGATAGAATGGAATCTGTGTCAAATTTATACTGATTTGGTAGAAAACTTCTCCGGGACGGCCGCTGTATACATAGTTATTCATACATAGATGACCAATTTAATATAAAAAGTGTATTTTCATTGTCATATTATATTTAAATGGATATATATATTTCCGTTAAAATATAAATCGAAACAGGTTAAAATTATACCAGGAAGAAATCTAACTTATTGTTTAGCGAAAATATGTTTAGAAAATCATAAATATCCCGTTTGAGTACTTCCCCTATTGAAAACTAAGTCAGCTGTTAAATCTATTGTTGTGTTGCTTCACCTTTTATCGATTCCTTCTTATTTATACCTGAATTTAATGCTGAACAATTGTACTTTAAAACATCACGTAATATTGAAATTATTATTCTTAATAGTTTGCAGGATGATATCTGCTCACAATGGGTTTGTGACACATGTCCTAATTTCTATAAAACTGTGCTATATATTAATAAAGTTGGTTACTAAAACCTCAAATGTCCAATTATTTTTAATAACTCTTTATAGGAAATATTAGCAATTAAAAAAGTCATTTTTCACTTTAATTATTAAAGGGATTCAACGTTATAAAACATTCGAAGACATGTGACGTCACATGTAGCAAATATGCCATTTCTTTTATACAACCAAGACGCTGAGTTGTATATCTCATGAAGTACTATACAACGAAGGTTGCCAACAAGAAAAAATTATCTCGATTACTTATTACTACTTATTTCTTGTAAAGTAAAACTGAAATTAAAATTTAATATAGCTATAACTCCGTTAACATTTGGATATTTAAAAAAATAAAAACGCCAGTGTATATATATTACCATTTACTTCAATCGAAAATTAAAAAATCGACCCCTAAAAAATGAGTACATAAGCCCATTCCAAATTTCCACCTGATGTCACTTTAGTTCAAAGGATTCAAAGACACACAAACAACATTCAACTCATAAAATAATATTTCATAGAAATAAAACAGTATAATCTGTCGTTGTCGTGATTTTCACTCATTTTTATGACATTCTTCAAATAGTTCTAAGTAATAATATTTATTTCTAAAACATCCACAACAAAGCTTGTTGAACAACACGAACAACAAGCTTAGCGATCTGTATATAATTAATAATAATTATGTATTAATTGCTAATTACATGAACACTTATCCCTATATATAATAATTGTATTTATGGCTTACCGAGTAATACGTAATATCAAATTATTTAATGATCACAATTAAATACTCTAGTTGAATGTCAATTACTTATTATTATTATAATGTCTGTTAAAAAACATATTAAATAACTCCAACACTAATTATTATTCTTGTTGTCACTTATTTAAAATTAATTATTGTCTCCTTTTGTCACACATACAAATAATCAACAAGTACTAAATAACATAATAATTCGGGCACAGTCAAGTAAAGACTGATATTTTATCTGCCGCTGCCGTGCTTACTTCTCAATTGTAAACATTCACTGTAAGCACATGGTATAATCTAATTGTTTTTATAAACAGCTAGCGCCTACCAACGGAGAGTAGGAGTATCAGTTTAAGTCTGGTGAGATTCCTCACTAATAAATACTATTCATTTTATAAGAATTAAAATAACAAACACATAAGTAACAAGATTTAGTAATCATTTTATTTTTAGTAAAGCCTAATAAATATTAATTACTTTTTCGTTTTTTGTCTTTTTCGGCTGCTTCTTCGAATTCGCATGTTTCTTAATTTATCAATTTTCTCGCCAATGTCAAATTTATCCTTTATTGTTTTGCCTTTTTTATTAATTTTAAGTTTGCTATCTTCTGAATAATCAGGTTTCGCTTTGTTCTCCAAATGATCTCCGTCAAATTTCAAATTTTCTTTGTCTATTTTATAGTTATATTTACCTTCTTCTGTATTTTCTTGTGGCCCGATTTCCACCTGTAGATGTCTTTGCGTATCTGGCGGATTTCTATTTCCCCTCCTTCTATGACAATATGTTGTATTGCAACGCAGATGTAGTCCGAAAGTTTGAGACAACAATTTGCGAACGAATATATTCTCACAAACAAATTTCGACATCTTACATTCTTTTTTGGTATTTAATATTTACAAATCATCGTCTAATAAATATTTACAATTAATTTTGACGTGTGAGGTTATTATAAAACAAAAATATTTATATTTTTATAAATTTATATTTTGTTTTTTTTTTAAAAAAGATGATTCTGACATAATTTTACACTAACTTGTAAACATAGCAGGGATTGAATCCTAGCTAAGGTAAAACGTAATGGGTTAGGCTTCACTATCTGAAGGAGAATTCTCTAGAAATATTAATCTTTTGTAACGTCTATACGTTACTTATTCTTATTGTTTCCTATGAAACAATTATTCATAATTATATTATTATTATGCATATTTATATATTAAAACGGTTATTTATAATTATATAACCGATTCTTTGCAAAATATTTGAAGTTGCAACTGACATCTATGAACGTTAAAATATTTTTGTTAACAATTTGTTCAACAGATGGCACGTTACTTTTGTCCCACCGAAAAAGTATGCAACCAAATACACTAATAAAAAGAATCCACTATTCGTATTTCTAATTCTTAGTTAAACTTTAATAATGTCATGACTTAAGTTTAACTGAGAATTAAAAAAATGACTAAATATATTATGAATTAATTTACAATTTTAATATCCCATATCTCCAATAACATTTTGTCTACTTATCTTATAGCAACGAACACAATTTAAACATGTAAAATTTATCATGTCATCATCAAATCACAAATCTGCATCAAGTTCTTGACAAATTGAAAATTAACTAAGGGAAATAAACATTGTTATATTTTCTATACAAATGCTTTGAAACACTTAAATAAAATGGGCTTGTGTCCTCATTTTTTAGTAGTCGATTTTTCAATTATTGATTGAAATTGTTGTTAATAAATGTGTATTGGCGCGTCTATTTTATTAATAAATGTATCTAAATGTTGACGGAAATATAACAATTAAAAATTTGAATTGTAGTTTTAGCGCATTTTAACGTCAGTTATTTGTTGAGTAGGTAAGTGTTGTGGTTATGTTTTGTAGCTGTTATAAGTCGAAATATTCAAGTCAAGTGAAAGTGTGTTCATATGATTCTGTATGTTACAAAACTTGCGTTTTTTTTCACACAGCCCAGTAAACATTTTGGAGTCACTTTGACATCATATTGAAGATGCGTCATGATTTTTTTGTCATGAAAGAGTTCATTAATAGTTCAGTTTCTTACATTTTTCATATAAAATGTCTACTTTATCGGTTACAAATGGCGAAATTACTCCACCTGTCGGAATACAAATGAAGATAAAGTTGATGCGAACTATAATTGAAGTGAAATAGTGATAGAAACGTCACTAAATAGGGCACTTCACCAAATTGTTTACTGGGAGTGCATACTATGCTTTTTTATATATACTTGTCGTGCGTACTCGCCGCATTTTCATGATGCGATTTTACTTGACCGAATGGGCTTGTGTCCTCATTTTTTAGAGGTCGATTTTTCAATTGTTGATTAAAATTGATGTTAATAAATGTGTATTGCCGTGTCTTTTTTATTAAATATCTAAATGTTGACGGAGATATAGCAATTAAAAATTTGAATTGTAGTTTTAGCGTTAGAAATGGTCAGCCATTTGTATGACGTGAAATGCATTATATATGTCAATCATTTGTTGATTAGGTCAGTGCTGTGGTAATGTTTTGTAGCTGTTGGTAGTCGAAATAATCAAGTCAACTCAAAGAATAATAAGTTTTTATTTTATTTAACCCTGTTTCTCGAAATAGCTGTAAATAATATTTGATTTTTGATATATAAATACATATAGCCGAGATGTATGAGCTGTAAGGTTGGTAACCTGTACGATTGTCAGAGTTCTGTCAAGAATATATCTCTTTTACGCTCTGTTGTATAAAAGAGATAGCAACATAGTGTATGTGAGATCAACATGTCCTCGAATGTTCTACAACGTTGATTTCCTTTAACAATTAAAGAGACAAAGTGACTTTTTTAATTGTTAATATCTCCTAACATATAAGGAGTTATTAAAAAATAATTGAACATTTGAGGTTCTAGTAACCAACTTTTTCAGTACATAGGACAGTTTTATAGAAATTAAGACATAGGACACAATCCCATTACGGTAAAATAAGGAAGCTATTAATGGGCATTTCACACAGTTCAACTGTTTGCTATTTACGTATTGCGTACGTTTGGATAAAATATATTCAATGATGTTAACACTGCTACACATTGAGATTGTAAAACTATATTAAAATATATATAGTATCTATTGATTATAGTATTGTTATATAGTATATGATATATATTGCTCAAATGAGAATGAGAAATTCCTACGAATAAATAAAACTGGTTGTATAACGTCAGCTTGGTAATCCCCGCTGTTGTGGCGTAAATCGGGTTTGACTATGCGTCACACAATTGCTAAAGTCTGCACACACGAATGGCGCCGATGTTCCAAGGTCACTAAGCTACACTCAGTTTTATACACTAAAATCGCTTGCCATTGAAACAGTCTGTCATATTATCTCTGAGTTTGTGGTCATAGTTTGTCGTCTGGTGCAGTGCTAAAATAATTTGTATTTGTTTTCATCCAATACAAATTTGCTGAATTACTAAAAAGTGTGTTTTTATTTGAATATCATTTGTTATCTATTACTTTTAAATTGGGTTGTCTATTCTCTCTTTAAGTTTCATAAAACTGTAGTACACATTGATAAGCTTTGTTTATCAGTTGAAGTTAAAAGTGTAATAATTTTTCAAGTTCACTAACGTAATGTTTGGATATTTTTATCTATGTTACACAACGGAGATTTGATTCTGTATATGATTTCTATACATAAAGCGCTTGTTGTTTATCTCCATAAAATAAGTGCTACACGTAGTACAGTCTATAATTTAACTATTTATTTTCAATTTAATTTAACTTATAATTATTTCAACAACGTACTTTTGATAATTAATGAATTTAAAACATTCAATCAAAGTGAGACAGTTCAATGACCGATCCAACATCATGGACTACGTACGTTAAAAAGATATCGACAATATTTCGCAAAGAAAAATCGTTTTAAACATGTGTAACGTCAATATTTTTTTTTTGTTTTTTTTAATCTAAAACTCCATATATCTTTAAAATTTCAAAATATCCAGTAAAATCAACCGGTACACAACCCAATTAAAGCTTTGTTAGTTTTAGGCAAGGACAACTTTAGAATGAAAGGTCTTATTTTATTCTTAATGCTGCATCACTTTTAGTTTAATTGGAAAGAGTGTACTTTAATTAAACTGTAATATGAGACAAGCTGAAATATATTACGAAACGTAGTACACTTCTTGCAACAATTCTTACACGATTAGTTTTAATGTTAATGTTAATGTTATTGTTTACAGGCCAGAATCCACGCAGATAAAGATTAGACACTTCACGAGATGTACGGCTCGTCCTATTTCGATGATGATGATAATTTTCCGCGATATAATTTTGATGATTTTCCGCGGCATAACTTTGATGATCACCATCATCACTCCAAAGACTCTTACTTTGGCCCGCCATTATGGTTCCTCATACCATTTGTCATCATTTTTATTCTGATTTTCTGTGCTGTTGTCTATGGGATTATAAAAACATGTTGTTGTAAAAATAGTACTGCAACTGCCAGACCCATTTTCGGTCGTAAGTAAAAATATTATATTCAATAATAACAAAATTAACCAATTTTAGCGATTATACATTGCAGAAATGTTCAAACTTCATCTGAAAATAAGAAATATATATTAATTGATCTGCAAAATATTAAGCGTTGCAGCAAACCTTTATGATAATTATTTGTAATTAATTACAGCACCAGTGAGGGTGACTCACACCCACACCATGGAGCCTTCACATGGACCAACAACAGTAGTAGCAACAGCCCCAATCTATGAACCGACTGGTTTCGGAGTTTCTCACATTCCTCATTCATATCCAAATGTCCATGTCCACCACACTAGTGAGAAAACCCATGATTCGCATGCGGTTTCTAATAATACGTCACACTCACATTCAGGTAAACTATTCATAATTATATTGCAATAAATACTTGTACTTGACATTCCTCGTGTAAACTGGAATTCCCAGTAGTAGTGCTGTGTTTACAAGGTAACAGCCAGATCCACTGGTATACAAATATTGTATATCTAGCAAAGACTTAAACCATTTGGTATATTGTAAATAATGTCTTCTACAACTTGAAACATACATTGTATTTTGTTTTTTAGTTTCCCATGATTTACCACCAAGTTATGCAGCTGCAGTAGGTTCGGCCAGTGCTGCACATTGTGCATCGGATAGTGGTGCAGGATTCACTTCCGACAGTGGTGCGGGATGCACTGCAGACAGTGGTGCGGGATGCACTGCAGACAGTGGTGGAGGTTGCAGTAGTACAGATTAATTACAGTAATATTAGTTTAAGAACCTTACCCAGCCAACAAATCTAAGTGCCATTATTATCTACTTTTCAACATTTATTTTAATGCTAAGTTAAAAAAGCATCGTCTGGCTGCAAGATGAAAAGTAGTACTGTGATAATAGAACTGCATAAGTGAATTGAAGATTACAAATATTTGTGATTGTTAGTGAGTTTTGTTTTACTCTGAAAACAAAACAGGGACGACCGTGTAAAACAAGATTTTCTTTATTTTAATGATAGTACTTATTAGATAGCAATAACATGTTATTTGCTTTGGAAGAACAATGATATTAATGTATTAAAATAAGACGATAGTATCTTCCAGAAGACTAATTAAGTCATTTTTATTAATATTTACCTTTTAAATATTCTTCTTAAAAGAAAATGATGACTCGGCAAATACTTAGTTAAAGACAGTTACATATATGTATTTTTATTTAACATCAGAGAATTTGCTTATACATACAGTATTTTAGGTTAAGATAAGTTAAAAGTTATTTTTCGACATAAATTTGTTTCCTCGCGTTTAATCAAGTTTTTTTTTGTAAAGGTGGTTTTACAGGACTAGATTCTGATTCATACAGATAGCTTGTTCATGAGAAGTTAAATATTACTGGAATCTGACCGGTCTGGAGTCAAACCGATTCAAGTGATATTCAACTTCTCTTGAACGAATCATGTAAAACCATCTTCAGATATTTAAATAAGATCGTTATATTAGTCAAAGATTTTTAATGTTTTTAATTTATTTAACGACAACGTAATATAACCTTATAATTTTCGGTAAATAATAAAACGTAATGTTAGGTAAAACATATTACTTTATATAAAACATGAGTTTACGTTTGTGTGTCTTTGCCATAAGTCTTGCCTCTCATTAATAATTTGTAAATTTTAAATATAATTTTGTGATTAAGATAACTAATTTTACTTAACAGTATTTTTATATGAAATATATTTTTTAATTACATTTGTAAGCATTGTAACAAATAAAACCGTTATATTTTATAATAATGTTAGTTTCTTTAATTTGTTGTTTTTTTTAATGGGTTTGTGTCCTCATTTTCTAGTCGTCGATTTTTCAATTGTTGATTGAAATTGATGTTAATAAATGTGTATTGGTGTGTCTATTTTATTAAATATCTAAATATTGACGGAGATATAGCAATTAAAAGTTTGAATTGTAGTTTTAGCGCTAGAAATGGTCGGCCATATTTGTATAACGTGAAATGCATTTTAACGTCAGTTATTTGTTGAGTAGGTCAGTGCTGTGGTAATGTTTTGTAGCTGTTGGTAGTCAAATAATCAAGTCAAGTCAAAGAATAATAAGTATTTATTTTATTTAATCCTGTTACAGCAGACATAATATAGAAATGTTATTGTTCCTTGAAATAGCTGTAAATAATATTTGATATTTTGATACATAAATACATATAGCAGAGATTTATGAGCTGTAAGGTTGGCAGCGATAGTGATGTCACATGTATTTGGAATGTGTACAACGTTGAATCTCTTTAATAATTAAAGAGACAAAATGATTTTTAATTGTTAACATCTCTTGAAATATAAGGAGTTATTAAAAAGTAATTGAACATTTGACGTTCTAGTAACCCACTTTATCAATATATAGTACACTTTTATAGAAATTAAGACATAGGACATAAGCCCATTAAATAAGGTTGTGAATCAACTCTATGAAATGGGCTTCTGAACCATGATTTAATTTCTATAAAGCAGAACTTCTTTAAGCGGGTTATAGAACATTCTAATACATGGTAGGTCACTTACAGTGATTTGTCATCTCTTTTATACAACAGAGAAGCATACGATTGTGTATGTTTTACGTCATTTACATCAAACAGTTAGGTTGTGTATCTCATGTAATATTAAACTACGAAGGTTGCGAATAAGAAAAATAATTTCGATTGCTTATTTCGTCTGTGACATACCACTCATATCTAACACATGCGGCAAAACAGAAATTCAAATTTGATAAAGCTATAACTTCTGTAAACTTTTGGATATATAAAATAATAAAAATTCCAATATGCATATATTAAAATTTATTTCTAATTAATCGGATTTCTAAAAAGAATAGTACGAATCCCATTGCACTACATATAGACTGTAGAGTGTAAATGTCCAATTATTTTTTTATAGTTCGTTATATTTTAGCAGATATTAACAATTGAATTGTTCATGATATTTTTTACTCTTTAATCAAGGAAGGGATCTATACTTATATAAACAAATCACATCCAATGATTTGCCATCCCTCTAATACAACAGAGCGTAAAAGAGATGTATACGTGTGTATGTGTGATACGTCAGATGGTACTAACAGCTGTCTTGTGCATCCCATAAAGTTTTATTATGATTGCTCTAAAAAAAATCTCGAATACTGATTTATTATGTGACGTAATGTGACGTAATTTATTATGTGACCTCTAAAGAAATAGTTCACTAACCCATTGAAATTAACGTGGTCCAGAAATAACATTTAAAGTTAACATTTCCGGAAGTATATGAATTTCTGAATCGTGCAAGCGGGATATTACACACAGTCCATTTAATGTTCGAGAGAGAATCGAATCGAGTTATTTCATGAATAATAGACGATTTGAGTTTAAATTTTTGTCGCTGGTGACTGCTGCTGGAACCTCCCAAATTCATTAACCTCAAATTTTGATTTCCAATTATGCTTGTCGAAAGCATTTCACGCGGTAAGCAAACAAAGCAGACATTTTCAATAAACGCCTATATTTTTACATTCATTTACATTTATAGTTTCTTCCAACATTTCTTCGTACAATCCTTTCCCTTCTATCAGCATTTCAAAAACTTTGATTACTCGAATTATCAAATTCTCCGTTTTTAACACATTGATATTTTGTTATTGTAATGCAGTTGACAATAATAAGAAATTTTGCTTAAAATATCCATCATAAGTAACAAATTTTTAAGAAATTTAATTTATTTTCCATCCGTTTTTGCATACCCGAAAACTTTGCGTCTGATTTCCGCAAAACTGCGGTTGTTGATCGCAAAATGCAGGCCGCCCATGTTGTTTTTTAATATATTAAAAAGTTCCTGCTGATTTTTACTTGATTGATGAGAAATCACGTAAATCTTATCTTCGAAAGATTTGAAGTGATTTACTCATAGAGATATAAGAATAGAGTACGCGAAGTGTATGGCCGCGTGTAAGAGGAAGCGATAGAGGCAAAGACAGAGATAGCCTAACGAGAGTCCTATGTGTTTCTTCATAACCGAACCGCTGCTGCTGGCTTGGTTGATTGGTGGTATGGGATAGGGTAAACAAGCAAGCAGACGCTATTGTTAAAATTAAAATAAAGATAAAAATATTTGTTAATAGTTAGTGTAGCATACAGTAAATTTTAAATAATATATACAAAGCATTTTAACCTCCAGATAATGAATAAAGACACCGACAGCCCCCAACTATTATAGCTATATTTTTGTTAGCGCGGCATTCAATCACAGTTCTCGGCTCGAAAGAGACTCAGAGGACATTAGTGGCTATCTCTCTCTTTGCCTATATTACAGTATTCAGCCTTTTGCGCACTCTAGTCTTATATCTCTATGGATATACTGCTCAAATGAAAATGAGAAATTCCTACAAATAAATAAAACTGGTTTTATGACTTCGCCTGGTATTCCCCGCTGTTGTGCTGTAAGATGCGTCTGACTATGCTTCACACAATTTCAAAAGTTGCACAAACGAATGGCGCCGATGCTTCAAGGTCACTAAGCTACACTCAGTTTATATCATAGAGCAGCAATTATATCTCAAAATGTGGGGCGCGACTCCCAAGGGGGGCGAAATGAAAGATCGGAGGGGGCCCCCAAAGCTTGGTTGAAAAATTAATTAAATTTACTTAAAAAATAATAAAGCAAACTTTTTATTTTTAAAATTACAACAAGTGTATAATTTTTAGTCAACGTCGTAAGAGTGCCGAACATTTTATTTTTTTTAGTTTATCAGAAAATACAGAAAAAAGATGAAAACCTTCTGCAATGGACTGAAAAGGTGAAAAGCTTTGTAATTAAGCTAAGTTTGTACGAGGGCGGTCTGAAAAGTGACAATTTGGAGCTATTTCCTAATTTTAAAATTATAATTGAAGAAATGAATCTCAAAACTATTCCAACCAATGCAAAGAAATGCTTTCTTAAACACTTAGAAATCCTCAAATCTCGTTTTGAAAAATATTTTAATGAGAACTTGGATGATTTGGCATGGATTCAAAACCCGTTCAAACCATCAGTCGATGAGTGCTCCCTCAACATGAAGGAAAAAGAAAATCTGATTGACCTCCAAGGTGACACTGGGCTTGAAATGAAGTTTAAAGAATCTTCTCTCACATCCTTCTGGATTGGTGTACAAAAGGAACACCCAATTTTGAGTGAAAGGGCATTGAAAATACTCACTCCATTCGCTACCACTTATTCTTGTGAAACTGGGATTTCTGCTCTAGCTGCCTGAAGAGTAAATATCGCTCAAGACTGGATGTGACCAAGGAACTCAGAGTAGCGTTTTCAGAACTGACACCGCGTTTCAAGAAACTATGCGCAGAAAAAAAACAAGCACATCCTTCACACTAAAGCTCTTTTTATTATTATTGCTTTGAGTTCCAAATAACAATTATGTACTAAGCTGAAATAATTAAATAAATTGTAATTCTTTGTATAGAATTTGTTGTTTGATTACGATTAAACCTATTGGCCCATTAGAGTATGCATAGAATGTGCAAAACCTAACTAAATAAGAATTGACTGTAAGATGTCAAATGCGACTCCCTTATAATATATAGTACTTATAATGTATAGTGGTAGTAGAAGTAAAAAGTTTGAGAACCGCTGGCATAGAGGATGCAATATATGCACATTTGTTCAGTGGTATTCAGTATTCAGTGGTTTGTCGTTTGTGGTCATAGTTTGTCGTCTGGTGCAGTGCTGCAATAATTTGTGTTTTTTTTCATCCTATACAAATTTGCTGAATTCTTACAAAGTGTGTTTTTATTTGAATATCGTCTGTTATCTATAACTTTTAAATCGGGTTGTCTATTCTCTCTTTAAGTTTTATATAAAACTAGTATATATTAATAAACTTCCTTTATCAGTTGAAGTTAAAAGTGCAATCATTTTTCAAGTCCACTGACGTCATGTTTCTATATTTCTACACTTCCTATCTATGTTACTCAACGGAAATTTGATTCCGTATATGATTTCTATAGATAAAGCGCTTGTGGTTTATTTCCATAAAATAAGTGCTACACGTAATAAAGTCTATAATTAACAATTTATTTCACTTACTTTTAATAATTAATGAATTTAAAACATTCAATCAAAGTGAAACAGTTCAATGACCGATCCCAACATCAGGGACTACGTATGTTAAAAAGATGTCGATAGTATTTTACAAATAAAAATCGTTTTAAACATGTGTAACGTCATAATTTTTTTTATTTTTGTAAATCTAAAACTCCATATATCTTTAAAATTTCAAAATATCCAGTAAAATCAACCGGTACACAACCCAATTGAAGGTTTGTTAGTTTTAGGCAAGGACAACTTTAAAACGAAAGTGCCTATTTTATTATTAAAGCTGCAGAATTAAAAATAGTGTACTTTAATTAAACTGTAATATGAGTCAAGCTGAAATATATTACAAAACGTAGTACACTTCTAGCAACAATCCTTACAGGATTAGTTTTAATGTTTATTATTGTTTACAGGCAAGAATCCACGCAGGAAAGGTTTAGATCCTTCACAAGATGTACGGCTCTTCCTACTTCGATGATGATGATGAAATTCCGGCGCATAACTTTAATGCTCTCCCTTATCACTCCAAGGACTCTTACTCTGGACCGCCATTGTGGGTCGTCTTACCAATTGTCTTCACTGTCTCCTTTGCTATCTATGCGATTATAAAAATATGTTGTTGTAAAAATAGTTCTAGACCCAATTTTGATCGTAAGTAAAAATAATATATACAATAATAACAAAATTAATCAATTTTAGCGATTATACCATCATAGCATATTTCCAAACAATTAATTAGTCTTGAAGAAATGTTAAAAGAAAGTTATAATTTATTTAGGGCAGCTGAAAATAAGAAATATACACTCATTAATTTGCTAAATATTCGTAGGAATCAACTGCGTTACGATGTATGTCTGATGTTGTTTCTAGTAACTCACTAAGGCCCGGTTTTATGGTTCGTCTTACTACCGAACTAAATAGCTAACTCCCGAATTAAACGAAAAATGGGTTTTATCATCAAGGGTTAACGCTAACTCGGAACTAAAATCGCGGAGTAAGATATCCCGTCATAAATCAAGGTGTAAATATTTAACCCGGAGTAAGTGTGCAACAGAGATAAAATATCATGCTATCTCAGCCAGTTTAGCTATCATTATTATAATATTTTAGGTTATAATATTAAATTATTGTTTATTATGAATTTTGTGAGTGACCATAATCAATTATCAATAACAGATGATGAGGAAGATCATCTATTATACAAATATAGTACTAAGTTGAGAAATCCGTCATTTTTAAAATGTTTTAAAACAATAATTAAACTGAATCTTGCATTCCCATGGGTTTACAACTGTAAACAAATATTCGAATTTCTTAAAATATGGTTTACGTCTCTACTAACTAACCCGGGATTAAATTTGGATGATAAAACCCGATACAAAAATAAGTACCGAACTAAGCTAACTCGGGGTGTCGTAACCCCGAAGTAAATAAAAAACCATAAAACCGGCCCTAAGCGGTGCAACAAATCGTAAACACGTTAGAATATAGAAATGGGCTGGTGTCCTCATTTTTTAGTGGTCGATTTTTCAATTGTTTATTGAAATTGATGTTAATAAATGTGTATTGGCGTGTCTATTTTATTAAATATCTAAATGTTAACGGAGATATAACAATTAAAAATTTGAATCATAGTTTTAGCGCTTAAATGGTCGGCCATATTTGTATGACGTGAAATGCATTTTAACGTCAGTTATTTGTTGAGTAAGTCAGTGCTGTGGTAATGTTTTGTAGCTGTTGGTAATCGAAATAATCAAGTCAAGTCAAAGAATAATACGTTTTTATTTTATTTAACCCTGCTAAGGCAGACATAATATTGGAATTTTATTGTTCCTTGAAATAGCTATAAATAATATTTGATATTTTTATATATAAATACATATAGCAGAGATTTATGAGCTGTAAGGTTGGCAGCGATTGTGATGTTACATACATTTGGAATCTGTACAACGTTGAATCCCTTTAATAATTAAAGAGACAAAATGACTTTTTTAATTTTTAATATCTCTTAACTTAAGGAGTTATTAAAACATAATTGAACATTTGAGGTTCTAGTAACCAACTTTATCAATACATATAGTCCAAATCACGATAGTTCGGCGGTGACTTATACTTAAAAAAGGTTATAAGAGCGGTATAAATCTATAATACGATAAGGCCTGTCTCAGTATGGCACCGTTAAAATTCACATCAACCAGAACTCAGATATATAATAAATGCTAAAGTCCCTTTAATACCAGTGGTGTATCGATAAAAATGAAAGTAAAAGTTTGCTCTTATGATAAGTTATGTTAGTGCAAAACAACGCCAATACACCCCCTACAGTACACAAGTTGCTTGGAGTACTGTCGTATAGGTAAGGGGTATGTATGTATTTTGACACACACAGTCGGTTCTTTGCTAATAGTAGCCGCTCATCCAACCCGCCGATTTACGTCCGAATTCGGTGTCGCTTAAAACCTGCTGCACACGTAACGTGTTTTAACCCGGACGGGACGTGGACGGGACGGAGACAGAACGTGGTATTAGGTAAACACGTACGGGATTTTATACCCACCGAGTGCATACGCACCGTGGCAGTTACTCGAAAGAAACGTGCTAGTGTTGTTAATAAGCAAAGATGAATTTTAACATGCCTAATGAATAAAATAAGTAACCCTAACTAAAATGCAAACTCATTTTAACCAAAATGTGCTTTATCTCTTTCTGTCATATTAAAAAGTCATAATACTTGATTATATTGATGTAATAAATATCGACATTGTAAAACATGACAGCCTTTATTTACCTACCTGTCTTTTGATTTTAACATAAAAAAGTTAAACTGTAATTGTTACATATTAAGATCTATTGCAAAATTATGAGTGTATATGATGCAATAAATGAATAAAATAAAATTTACAAACGTTTTCAGTGAGCGATAATTCTAATGCAACTTTACGCCACAGATAATTTTTAAGTTTCACATCTAAATAATTTGGATCTGCCAAACTGTATAAACATGGATTTGATCTCACTAATTTTTCGTCGTCCATTTTATTTATAATATTTTTATTATTATTATTTATTTATTTATTCAATACTACTACTTAAAACCCATCCCGTGTGCAGAAGGCTATACATACGCAGCGGAACCACGTACGGAACGGGGCTCGCGCGAGTTAACTATACCCTAATTACTATTGCATCATATTACACAATAGATAAAGTAAACTGTTACTATTTAAAATATAAATATTATTCACGAAATATATTTATATTTTAAAACACACGACAGCAACTAATAGTCATCAACTATTAGATGTCACCTTTGAAAGATAAAGTAAACTGTTATAAATATTATTCACGAAATATACTTCCTGTGAAAAACACACGGCAACAACTAATAGTCATCAACTATTAGATGTCACCTTGGAACATCAATAAGAATACAGTATATAAACGGTAGGAACTAAAGAAGCGGGGATGAGTCTTATTAGAACTCTGACAACAGAACTCGGCTACTCTGTTACAACAAACTATTTAACCATTGTATTATCGTTATAATCAAATAAATAATTTGTATTCAAAATAAATTAAGTATTTTTTTTTGTGTTAAGTATCGTTCCCAAAACTTAACTGGCGCAGTCGGTAGGATAACTCACTAGCCACCGTGACTAGTAAAAACGAAGTTTTTGAAAGCAGTTATTCCTAAAAAGAACCGAAAAGTGACACTAACTTGTACATACAACAGAACCAAGTTAGGAGTACCGAGTTAAACACTGTATATACAACAGAACCAGTGTCCGCAAACTACTGTATATACATCAGAACCAGTAGAACAGTGAAAAACAAAAGTGAAAAACAAAAGTGAAAACAAAAGTGAAAAACAAAAGTGAAAAACAAAAGTGAAAACAAAAGTGAAAAAGAAAAACCAACTCTGCAACATACCGAACCAGAGCAGCCACAGGCACATCAGCAGTACGAGACTCCTGAGACCTACAAGAATGAGACTACTCATCGCAGTAACTCTAATGTAAGTCAGTTTTTGAATTTTAACAATTTTCTTGCTTTTATCTATCCTATTCCCAAATATTTAATATATGAGCGATAGTGATAACACCAGTGATTCTTCGAGTGATTACACCAATTTCGACTCTGATCAATTTGACAGTGAATTATCATTTCAATTCGAAAAATTAAATATAAAAACAGACAATATGCCTAATCTCACGGCTGAACAAATTCTAGCTGAGGCTATGAACAGAATTCAGGAATTAGAAACGAGACTATCGGCGTTACAACAACGGACTCTTGTAGAGCAAGTCCAAATACCGCGACACGAATTAGTTCATCCCTTCAGAATGGACAATTCATTTTTCGTAAATATCAAACGTTACAATGGAAATACGGCACAATTATCCGACTTCTTAAAACAAGTAGGAACTATTGTTGAAATTTACGAGGATGCACCCCCAACAATTCAAAAGTATATTGTTGAAACAATAATATCGAAATTAGAAGACAGTGCAGCTTACGTAACAGCTGGACGAAATATACATTCATGGGAAGAATTAAAAACTATCCTAAAAGAAAACTTTGGTGACCAGCGAAACGAGACAACTCTAGTTTGTGAAATCGGGTTACTAGAGCAACAGTTGGAAGAAACTCCACAGGACTTTTATAACAAATGTGTCCACCACAAAGCCGCACTATTATCACATAGTCAAGAAAATGACGACCAAAGTGCGTATGAAGCCAAATATAAATTGTATACAGATGTTATTCTTGTACAATTTACGAAAGGTCTAAGAGGTACCATAGGAGACAATATCAGAGCAAGAATGCCATCAACATTGGAAAAAGCATGGTCATTTGTTATCGAAGAACAAAATGTCAGGTATGCTCGAACTAGAATGGGAAATGAGAAAAATCGTAATCCATTGAGAACGGCGAGAACACCTGAAAACAGTTTCCCTACTAAACAACAATATAAACCTATGCAAGTACAGCATAAACCATTTGTATCTCAACAACAACAGCAGCAACAAGTACCCAAATTTGTGTCTCAAAATGTGCCAAAACAGGCATTTGGTAATAAAAACACAAATAAACCTTTTAACAATTGGAGGCAAACAACACCTATGCAGAAACCACAGTTTCCTGCACCAATGACTAAACCACCCATGCCAAGACCACAGCAGTTTCCACAACAGAATACCCAAAGATGGTATGAACCAATGGAAACATCACAAATGACACGAATAAATCACTTGGAATATCAAGTGAAAAATGAAAATGAACCCCAATATGACAAACCACAAGAATGTGAGGAAAATTATGAAAATCAAGAGGAAATTGAACAACCAGCTAATGAAAATTACGAAGAAGAAGAGGATTTTCAGGAAGGTGCCTCGGATTAGAAAATATTAAATTAAACACTAATAAAAATGCACCTTTACCTTTTATATATATCGACGAATTAAAAGCTAAGTTTCTAATTGATACAGGATCATCAAGAACCTTAATAAAACCATCTCTTGCTTTTAAATATTATAATAAATATGTAAAAGATGATGAATTTTCAATCACTACACCACATCAAACTACCAACCATAAATATACGGCAACAATCCCACTATTTCCTACTTTCAAAGAAAACCAATATCACAAAATATATTTGTTTGACTTTGACAAGAAATTCCACGGTTTAATAGGCGTTGACTTAATTAAACAACTAAAAGGAAAAATTGATTTTGAAAATAATATACTAAAAACACCGAAAACAAATATTAAAATATATATGGACAATGAAGAATTTATTAAATTAAATACATTAAAAATAAAAAATGAACATCTTAATGAAGAAGAATCAAGAAATCTATATAAATTATTAAATTCATACAAAGACTTATTTCCGGCAGAAAATGAATTACTATCTTTTACTAATGTAACTAAACATCATATTAGAACAACAGATGATGAACCCATCTATGTAAAAAACTACCCTTATCCAGAAATACATAGAAAAGAAGTTACACGACAGATAGAAAATATGAAAAATCAAGGAATAATTAGAAACAGTCAATCACCATATAACTGTCCTATTATAATAGTCCCAAAGAAAATGGACAACAGTGGAAAAGCGAAAATAAGAATTGTTAACGATTATAGAAAACTAAACCATAAAACAATTGAAGATAAATTCCCGATACCTAATATAGACGGAGTACTTAGTAAAATAGGTAATTCAAATTACTTTACAACCTTAGATTTACACAGTGGATTTCTACAAATAGAAATGCATCCTGACAGTGTAGAGAAAACCGCTTTCTCTACAGAAACAGGACACTATGAATACCTTAGAATGCCCTTTGGTTTAAAAAATGCTCCGGCGACTTTCCAGAGAACAATGAACCACGTCTTAGATGGACTAGTAAATAATATTTGCCTAGTGTATCTTGATGATATAATTATTTTTGGAACATCTCTACAAGAACATTTAGAAAACTTAAGGCATGTGTTAAATCGATTAAGAGATGCTAAGTTAAAAATTCAAATAGATAAATGTGAATTCTTAAAGAAAGAAACAGAATTCTTAGGACATATTGTAACATCAAATGGCTTGAAACCAAACCCTAATAAACTAGAAGCTATTAAGAAATTTCCTATGCCTATTACACCTAAAGACATAAAAAGTTTTCTTGGACTCTCCGGATACTATAGAAAATTTATAAAAGATTATGCGAAAATAGCTAAGCCATTAACCCTATGTCTCAAGAAAGGACATAAAAATCTATATACACCTGAATACCACCAAGCATTCAATGTTTTAAAAGAAACCCTAATAAACGCACCAATATTGATACGACCTAACTATGATAAACAATTTATTCTAACGACAGATGCTTCAAACATAGCAATCGGAGCAGTATTATCTCAGAAGGAAAATAATAACGACAAGCCTATAGCATATGCTTCTCGAACTCTCAATGAAGCTGAAAATAAATATTCAACAATCGAAAAAGAACTCTTAGCGATTGTATGGGCAACAGGATACTTCAGACATCATTTATATGGAAGAAAATTTAAATTGATAACTGATCACAGACCTCTTGTATGGCTTAAAGACACTAAGAACGTCTCTTCAAAATTAACAAGATACCAAATCAAGTTACTAGACTATGACTATGAGATTGAATACAAACCAGGACAACAAAATAAAGTAGCAGACGCTTTATCAAGAGTCAGAATAAATGTTTTCCCTAAAACTGAAAAACCAGATGAAACCAGTTCACTCTTTAATAACCCAGATGTGACTATGGAGGATCTTCAATTTCTTGACGAAATACCCGACATAGAAGTTATACAAAATAACCCGGAACAACAACAAGAAATACCAGAACAAATAATTGATCTAACGTCTGAAGAAAATACTATTGATCAAACACCGGAAGAAAGATCAATGAAAACACCACCAATAAGAGGAAGTTCAACTGTCTCTAACGCAACAATTCATTCACAACAAGAAAGCGATGAAGGAATACCTATATGTGAAAAACCATTAGAATCACATCTACATCAGATACTTATAACATATACTTTTAAAGAACCACCTAAAACAATATTAATAAAAAGAGATACACAACAAATTTTTAAAATATCAGTAAAATATAAAAATAAAGACCAATTAATACAAGAACTTAAAAAATTAAATCCTAAAGAAAAATATTACGTACAAACTGCAGAAGACATATACAGAAACCTTATTATAGTTCGAAAGGAATATTTTCCAACGTTAAAACTCTACAGGTGTATGAAAAACGTTAAATACGTTAAAGACTTACAACAAAGAAAAAATTTAATACACGAATATCATACAGATATAACGAATCATAGAGGAATACCCGATTTAATCAAGAGATTAAAAGAAAAATATTTTTGGACTACCATAGAAAAAGAAATAAAAATATATGTGGACAATTGCAGATTATGCAAATCTAACAAATATGAGCGACACCCTACCCAAACTCATTTGAACATCACTGAGACTCCAAATAGACCTTTTCAACTAATACACATTGATACATTTGTTATTGAAAGAAAAGAATATCTAACAATGATAGATCCCTTTAGCAAATATGCTATAATAAAAAACATACTAGGTAAAAATAGTATAGAAATTGTAAACAAATTGATAGAAATACTATCCACAATACCAATACCTCAAACAATAATTATGGATCAAGGATCAGAATTCATAAATCTTGGAGTAAAAGAACTATTGGCTACACATAAAATAAATACACATTTCACTACAGCAGGACATCACACCGGAAATAGTCCTGTAGAAAGACTACATAGCACACTGATTGAACATTATAGAATAATCAAAGAAACTAATGATACTATCTCTCCAGTGGAAATAATGAATAAATGTGTATTAGCCTATAACCATACCATACATTCAACTACTGGTATGACTCCTTTAAGTGTATTATACGGATCTAACACACGCAACATATTTGATCTAGAAATAGAAAAGGAAATTACCCAGGACAAGATAAAAGATCATCTTGACAGCCTAGAAAGAATATACGACAAAATACACGAAGAAAACATTCACAAGAAAAATGTTACTATTAACAGAATTAACGACAAAATAAAAGCTACTATATTTAATATAGGAGATTTAGTTTACATAAACAAAAATCTAAGAAATAAAGCAGATCCAATTAAAAAAGGACAATATGTAATTCAACAAATAAATAAACAAACAAACGTTATGAATTTAAAACATATACAAACAGGAAAACTTATAGCAAAACATGCAAAGGAAGTTACTAAAATAAAACACCCTTTAATTCCAGAGGTTGGACCATCGGGGCAACAGGAGACGTAATACAGAAAATTACTGACAATCCCGGACTATATCCAGTACAACTAGGAATAGCAACCAACATAAAAACATATTGGAAACTCATAAAAGTCATAAACTACGCACCTTTGATTGAAAAAAGTAAAAACATAAATCTACAAGCAGAAACATTTTTACAAAAATATACATTAAAAATTGATAAAACACCATATAAAATATATCAAACTACTGTTAATGAAAATACTAAAAGAATAGAACAAATTGTTAATGAAATATTTACTACACCTATTAATCGAATTAAAAGATCAATAGAACCACTAGGAAATATAATTAAAATTATATCAGGAAACCTAGATGCCGAAGATGGTAGAAGATATGACAATGCTATAAAACAAATGCAATTAAAATCAAATGCACAAAACAAGAACATAAATCAACTAACATCATTAATGGAAAAAGCCGGAGAAAAACATCAACGTGCTATAAAAAATATTAATGAAAATCAAATACATATGGAGAAAATAATAAATCAATTACTGGAATCAAAACGACAGATCGCTACTCAGTTTGATCGAGTAAATAAAGAAGATGAAATAAAATCTATATTTGAACAAATAATAATGCTTCAACAATCTATCATCAACGAATTTAATACAATAGAAGAAGCAGTAACATTCCTAAGAATTGAGACTTTCCATCCTGCTATTTGCTCTCCAGAAGAACTAAGAAAAGAAATTAATTTGATACAACGAAGAATAACAGGTAAATATGTAATACCCTATTCAGACGAATTGAGTAAACTAGATAAATTAATCCAAGCTGATGCATACATCACTAATTATGAAATAAAAATGATAATTAAAATACCTTTGATAACCAATCAAAAATACCAATATTTCCACCTCTATTCAGTTCCTATGAAATATAAAAATCAACCCCATTTCCAATTGATTATCCCTTCCGCAAGATACTTGTTAATATCAGAAACAGACTATCTTCAAAGCGATAAGAAATGCCGACAAATAACAACGGAGGAATTCATATGCAACATAGAAGAAAAGAAATGGATAGACCACACACCCTGTGAAGTACAGCTTGTAAGACAACTGGAAAACCCTACATGTGATGTACATACCTTCGTAAACTACACTGAAGCTATTCAAGCCATCAATGAAAACTCATGGATATTATCTAGCCCCAAACAGATTAAAACTACCTTAAAAAGTCAAGATACATCATCAATCTTTGTACTAGAAGGAAGTTACTTAATAACTTTGCCCAATAAATGTCAATTAATTAATGAACATTTTGAATTAATTCCACAAATAAATAATTTAAAAACAACAATTAAGGTAAAAACTGCAATGTTAAAATATAATTTTAACACTACTCAAAAACTTCCAATACAACATTTAAATTTAAAGCACGTAAACCTTGACGACTTTAAATCTATATCTAATCAATATAATAAATTACCCATACTAACCAATATAGATATAAAACATAAAATACATACCAATACTAATACTATTGTAATAATTTTAATCATTATTATAATTATATGTATACTAGTATATAAGCTATATTTAAAGAAAAAGAAAAATCAAATATTGAAAGAAATTAATAAAACAGAGGTAATACAATTGGAAGAAAATTAACTCCAAAGATAATTTTCTATCTAGGTTGGGAGGAGTTAACTATACCCTAATTACTATTGCATCATATTACACAATAGATAAAGTAAACTGTTACTATTTAAAATATAAATATTATTCACGAAATATATTTATATTTTAAAACACACGACAGCAACTAATAGTCATCAACTATTAGATGTCACCTTTGAAAGATAAAGTAAACTGTTATAAATATTATTCACGAAATATACTTCCTGTGAAAAACACACGGCAACAACTAATAGTCATCAACTATTAGATGTCACCTTGGAACATCAATAAGAATACAGTATATAAACGGTAGGAACTAAAGAAGCGGGGATGAGTCTTATTAGAACTCTGACAACAGAACTCGGCTACTCTGTTACAACAAACTATTTAACCATTGTATTATCGTTATAATCAAATAAATAATTTGTATTCAAAATAAATTAAGTATTTTTTTTTGTGTTAAGTATCGTTCCCAAAACTTAACTCGCGGAACGGGACGTGCTAAACATCGTCGTCGACGATATTTTTTCCCGTTCCTTCAACGCCACGTCCCCGTCCCGTCCGTGCACCCGTGATGTATGCACTTTCCTATACATTTTATATGAAACGATATTGTCGTCCCGTTCCGTCCGGATTAAAACACGTTCCGTCCGGGTTAAAACACGTTACGTGTGCAGTAGGCTTTAAGCCTACTGCACGTAAATATGGTGTCATACTTCGACAGGCCTAATGAATTTTATTTTATTTTATATTTTAGTTATATCGGCAGTTTATACCCCACAACTTGTTTTAAGTATGAGTCGCCGCCGAACTTTCGTAATTTGAACTATAGTACACTTTTATAGAAATTAAGACATAGGACACAAGCCCATTCATTTTTATTAATAAGATATACATGCATCCCCTATGATAATTCTTTGTAATTAATTACAGCATCAACAGATGTCAATGTCCATCAAACTAGTGAGAACACTTATGATTCGCATGCGGTTTCTAATAATACGTCACACTCACATTCAGGTAAACTATTCATAATTACATTTCAATAAATACTTGTACATGACATTCCTCGTGTAAACTGGAATTTCCATTAGTAGTGCTGTGGTTACAAGGTATCAACCGGAGCCACTGATATATAAATGTTGTATATCTAGCAAAGACTTAAACCATTTGGTATATTTTAAATAATGTCTTCTACAACTTGAAAACTACATACATTGTATTTTGTTTTTTAGTTTCCCATGATTTAACACCAAGTTATGCAGCTGCAGTAGGTTCGGCCAGTGCTGCACATTGCGCATCGGATAGTGGTGCAGATTGCAGTGCAGACACTGGTGGAGATTGCGGTGACGATTAATTACAGTACAGTAATATTAGTAACAAGTACCTTACCTAGCCAACAAATCTAAGTGCCATTATTATCTACTTTTCAACATTTGTTTTAATGCTTAAAAAAGCAACGCCGGGTCAAAGAGACATCTGGCTGCAAGATGAAAAGTAGTACTGTGATAATAGAACTGCATAAGTGAATTGAAGATTACAAATATTTATGATTGTTAGTGAGTTTTGTTTTACTCTGAAAACAAAACAGGGACGGCCGTGTAAAACAAGATTTTCTTTATTTTAATAATAGTACTTATTAGATGGCAGCAAAATGTTTTTTGCTTTGGAAGAACAATGATATGAATGTATTAAAAGAAGACGATAGTATCTTCCATAAGACTAATTAAGTCATTTTTATTATTATTTACCTTTTAAATATTCTTCTTAAAAGAAAATGATGACTCGGCAAATACTTAGTTAAAGACAGTTACATATATGGTAGGTTTATTTAACATCAGAAAATTTGCTTATACATACAGTATTTTTGGTTAAGATAAGTTAAAAGTTATTTTGCGACATAAATTTGTTTCCTGGCGTTTAATAAAATTTTCTTTGTAAAGGTGTTTTTACAGGACCAGATTATGATTCATGCAGACAGTTCGTTCATGAGAAGTTGAATATTACTGGAATCTGTGTTTGTACACAAGAAATGTACAACTGTCAATCCGATTCAAGTGATATTCAACTTCTCTTGACGAATAAACTATCCATTTGAATCATGTAAAACCATCCTCCGATGTTTAAATAAGATCATTGTATTAGTAAAAGATTTTTAATGTTTTTAATTTATTTAATGACAACGTAATATAACCTTCGGTAAATAATAAAACATAACGTTAGGTAAAACATATTACTTTATATAATACATGAGTTTACGTTTGTGTGTCTTTGCCATAAGTCTTGCTTCTCATTAATAATTTGTAAATTTTGAATATAAGTTTGTGATTAAGATAATTAATTTTACTTAACAGTATTTTTATATGAAATATATTTTTTAATTACATTTGTAACCATTGTAACAAATAAAACCGTTATATTTTATAATAATGTTAGATTCTTTAATTTGTTGTTTCTTTAAATTAAATGAAATGGGCTTCTGAACCATAACTTAATTTCTATAAAGCGGAACTTCTATAAGCGGATTATAGAAAATTCTAATACATGGTACGTCACATAGGGCGATTTGCCATCTCTTTTATACAACAGAGAAGCATACGAATGTGTATGTTATACGTCATTTACAACAATCAGCTGGATTGTGCATCTCACGTAATATTAAATTAAGAAGGTTGCGAATAAGGAAAAATAATCTCAATTAATTATTTTTTCTGTGATGTATTATGCAAATCTAACACATGCGGAAAAACAGAAATTCAAATTTGATTTAGCTATAACTTCTGTCATGTTTTGGATATTTTTGTTTTTTTTGTTTTATATAATTTATTTATTTTGCGATCTGTCTATTGACATTTAACAATAAGGTTTACAATAAGTACATCTTGTACGGTATGCGTCCAGTGACACATCTGTTCTATTTAAATTATATTATTTGATTAAGTCCTGAGGCGCCCTCCTCTTCAGTCTGCTGAAAATATTAGGTTGCACACTAATGTATTTGGGTGGTTCTCTAAACGGTCTTTGTTTTGGATATTTAAAATAATAACAATTCCAATATGCATATATTAAAATTTATTTCAATCTAATTTCTAAAAAGAATAGTACCAAGTCCATTGCACTACATATTGACCCCAAATGTCCAATTATTTTTAATAACTCGTTATATTTTAGCAGATATTAACAACTGAATTGTTCATGATGTTTTTGACCCTTTAATCAAGGAAGGGATCCAAAGTTATACAAACAAGTCTCCGTGTGATGTCACATCTAATGATTTGCCATCCCTCTAATACAACAGAGCGTAAAAGAGATGCATACATGTGTATGTGTGATACTAATGGTGCTAACAGCTGTCTTGTGCATCCCATAAAGTTTTATTATGATTGCTGTGACATATAGTGTGAAAAAAATCTCGATTACTTATTTATTGTGTGACGTCACGACTTCTAAAATTAATAGTTCGCAAACCCATTGAATTTAACGTGGCCCACAAACAACATTCAAAGTTAACATTTTCAGAAATATACAAATTTGTGACTCGTGCAAGCGGGATCTTACACATAGTCCATTTAATGTTCGAGAGAAATCGAATCGAGATAATTAGGCTCCAGATATTTCATGAATAATAGACGATTTGAGTTTAAATTTCTGTCGCTGCCTGCTGCTGCTGGAAGCTCCCAAATTCATTAACCTCAAATTTAGATTTCCTGTTCAGTATTGCGTGGATCGTGGGTGGATCGAAGCAAACATATTTTTATATAGTTTTATATAGTTTTTAATTTAAATGTTTATCATTGACTTGCGGACAAATTCACACCGGTTTTATTGAATTGATCTCCTTGTAATTTAACCGCAAATATTGTGCTATAAAGGCAGGGTTTGTATTGTAACAAATTGGTTTTAGAATTACCAAGCACACTCCTGAATAACTATGTGGATAATAACTGGTTGTTATCTTTTTTGCTTCAAAGAGGTCTTTCTCATGAGACCTGTCATTCATAATTATAACCTCACTTAACACAAATTAAAAAAAATAATTATCTATTACTTCGTTTTTACACTTTATTATTTTTACAGTTTACAGAATATTTATAATTGTTCGCAAGAGAAAAGAAATTCTTGTCTATTGATATTGTTATCCTCATCCATTGTACATTGTACATCGGTTTAATGTTAGATTTTTTGTTAGTTTTAAGTTAGAGTTCTGAGATAAAAGTTGTATTTATAAGTTCATACGTTAAAAGTTTTTAAATATATTGTATTATGTTACATCCGTTATTTTCTTCACAAATAAATCACTACCCCCAGATAGCGATTTATAAAATAAAAAATATACAATTAAATTAAATAAAAAATCAAGTAATAAATTCGCGCTCGATTAAGTTCTTACGCGATGTCCCTTATAGATAACCAGAGGTTTTTTATAAAGCTCAACATTTCCAATTGTGCTGTTTAAAAGCTTTTTACGCGGTAAACAAACAAAGCGAGCAATGTCAATATACCCTATGTTTTTAAATTGATTTACATTTACAATCCTTTCCCTTCCATCAGCATTTCAAAAACTTTGATTGTTCGAAATATCAAATTCTCAGTGTTTAACACATTGATATTTTATCGTCGTAATGCAGTTGACAATAAAGAAATTTCGCTTAAAATATCTATCATAAGTAACAAATTTTTAAGAAATTTTTTATTTTCCATCTGTTTTTGCATACGCGAATACTTTGCGTCTGATTTGAAAATATGCACGCAAAACTGCGGTTGTTGATCGCAAACTGCAGGCCCATTTTGGTCCAAATACTCTTCCAATTTTAATGATTTTGTCTCCAAAATTTTTTAATATATTAAAAAGTTCCTGCTGATTTTTACTTGATTGATGAAGACTCACATGAATCTTATCTTCGAAAGATTTGAAGTGCTTTACTTGCTTAACGTCTTTAATTGAATCGTCCATACTGCTAAAGACGGTGATTTAGATAATGCCACACAATAACATTTGAAAAACAATTTAAAATTCTAGTACTGACTCCAGACTTTCTGCAAAGCATTACAATTGCTCCATCGCGCAAGAAAGCTGTGAAATTTTTCTTTAAATATTTATTGTCAAATCCGACATTACTTAAACAATTCATCAAATCATTGAATATCGATTCGGCATTTTGAATCTCCAATTCGACTAACTCAACTAAAATGAATGGAACTTTGATGAAGGAGCTTCATCAATATTGATACAAATTTTGACGTTATTTTCAATGATTTTGGAAAATATTCCGATTTTCTTTACAAATTTTGTGATAATTTGTATTGAAATGTTCACTCATTCTTTTCTTAAAGCCGCTTATTGGGATATTTTTGAATTTCCCGCAGGTTCCACTTGATAGTTTTTCCATTCTTTGGAAATATGTACATGTTTTCCATGTACATTTGTACAGAACTTTGCACATATGTCACAATCCAATTTATTGTTAATAATAATATTTAACCCATCATATTTAAATATTTCATTTGTTCCAGACTCCAACAGGCGGGCAGATTTTGTTCGTTTTCAGTTTCATTTTCTTGTATTTCGGGTTCTGATTCTGTTTCAGACTCTAATTCTTTTTAGGATCTGCATATTCTTTTTCTGGTCAGTTGTTTCAGATTTAAAAAAAAAAAAATGCAATAAATGTGGTTGTCTCTACATCTTTTAAATTACAATTAACCAACCAAAAAATAAATAATATTACGGTACAATGCTGACTATTCGTGGTAACTGGGAGCCAAGGACACGGATTATCGATTACAGTTCTCAAACAAAAATGAGTAAAAATTTTAAACAATTCTTTTTGTATTTCTAGGTTAGTTATAAATGAAACACTCAAATATTACTGAATTAATAATACAATATACTATAATATTTTAAAATATCTTCCTCAATATACTATTTTTTGTTAGTTTAAAATTAATATTATTTATAATTCCTTGCCATAAGAGCAAGTGAGATGAAACGTCGAACCGAAACTTTCACCGCAAACCAAATTACACCCAACGAAATGTGATATATGAACTAATTTAATTAATAAAACTCAAAAAAATTACCAACAAACACTTTTTATTCGTGTATTTTTAATGTTTTTTTTATTTATTTTTTTTTATTTCTCCTATTGTTTCAGAAATCTGCCTAAGTAGGCAATAAGCTTCTTACATGATTAATTAATTAAGACATGTAAGAGAAACATTCCAGTAAATAACCTTTTGTTTTTATCTTAATATATAAAAGAAAGACGGGTTTGTTACAACACTTATAACTCGAGATCTGCTGAACCAATATTCATGGTTATTGATTCGTTGGATTTGTCTCCGCCCCGAATAGCATAATACATCTTAAAAACAATGAAAATATATAAAACAAAGACGGGTTTGTTACAACAATTATAACTCGAGATCTGCTGAACCAATATTCATGGTTATTGATTCGTTGGATTTGTCTCCGCCCCGAATAGCATAATACATCTTAAAAACAATGAAAACTCGATATGTGTAATGAATACTTAATCATTTCAATAAATGCTGATTTCATGTCAAACATTTGTTGTCCAATCCTGTCAAATACTGTAACAACTATTCATGTGTGCGTTCAGAAATTTATTTTTTGTAAAATGTCTCGAAAGTTCAGGTACTGTTATATTTGTTTGTTTTAGACATTAATTTGTGTAAATTATTTATTAATTATTTAATTTCAGAAAATAATACCTAAGATTTATTGTACAGGTTAACAAAAGTGTAAATGTCTTTTTATAGGTTATCTATAATTTCTCTTGATAAGCTATTCATATGTAGTGGTTATATACTCTTTGAGCTACTGTCTATGTCTCGAAAGTGGTTTTTTGTGGTTTTATGCGAGTGCACATTCAGTATTAATATTAATAACAATGCCGCGTCCTAGAAGATCTAATCTTTCCCAGCGGAGCCGTAATGCAATTAGGCAACGGAATATCGCGAGTCAATTATCTGATGAAGAACGAGAAATTGCACGAGAAGAGCGCCGCGTTAGTATGGAGCAAAGAAGGGCCTTACTTCGTGCTTCTCAAACACAAGAGCAAAGAGAGGTAGCCCGTGAAACGGCTAGGTTAGAAACGAGAAATCGTCCAGCTTATCGTACAGATGAACAGAGGAATAATCTTCGAAGTGCAAGAAGAAATGGTTCAAGTATTGATTTGAATCGAGCAGCGTTTCTATATGATTGCACCATCGACTACAGCTTCTCCTTGGATGTGCCTGGTTTACCACCGCACAATTTAAAACTTAAGGTTGGCTCGGTAGTCATCATGCTTAGAAATTTAAACCAACCAAAACTGTGCAATGGAACGCGTTTGGTGATAAAAAAACTGATGACCAATGTGATTCACGCGTCGATACTTAAAGGAAAAAGATGAGGAAGTTCTTATTCCAAGGATTCCGATGATCCCAACGGATATGCCATTTGAGTTTAAACGAATTCAATTCCCGATTCGTCTTGCCTTCGCCATGACGATCAACAAATCACAGGGCCAATCCTTGACTATTTGTGGCCTCAATCTAGAAAATGCATGTTTTTCTCATGGTCAATTGTACGTGGCATGCTCACGTGTCGGCAAACCATCCGCTTTATTTATTCTTGCGCCTGACCAAAAAACAAAGAATGTCGTTTACCACAAGGTGCTTGAATGAAAATCCCATTAATGAATTAATCCGAGTGTATTCCAATCTGCACAACATAGTTTTCAATCATTTTTTTCTGACATGAGTTTGAATTACTTAATTATTATTATTTTTTTAATTTTTATTCTCATTCTGTATGTTTTCATCATCATTCATCATAATAAAATACTTTTATGTTTCTATCTATATTAATAAATATTATTTTGTATCATTGTATTACGTTCATCAAAGCCTAAATTAGTTCAGCTAAAAGGTACCACGACATTCATTGACTGTTAGGCGGTACGAAGTTCGCCGGGACAGCTAGTATACAATAAATTAGTATAATATATCCATATATTGTACACTATTCCCTATCGAGGACCCAAAGCTAAGTCTTCTGGTTCATATCGCCTTAATCTGCGGGGTTCCCTGTTCTCACACACGTTCAGTTGATTCGCCAACGCATTGGGATGGTTGATTAATCTATCACTATATTTTGTGCTGGATAGGTATATTTCATCTTTGATGGATGCTATTGGGACGTCTTTCTGGATGACTTCGTTAGTGACGTAGTATGGTGCATCTACAATGAGTCGTAGTACTTTATTTTGAAATCGCTGGATTATGGCTATATTGGAGTTGCTTGCAGTACCCCAAAGCTGAATTCCGTAAGTCCAGATGGGTTTCAGAATGGTTAAGTACTTTGTTGTCCAGAGAGAGTTTTGACTTTCGACCAATTATCCAATACATTTTCCTGATTTTAAGAGCAAGGTGCTTACGCTTTGTAAAAATGTGCTTTTGCCAGGTAGTCCAAATGTATACCAAGATATTTAGCGTCATTGGATTGTGAAATTACACAATTATTTATTTTCACATGCGGGCAAGTTTCTCTGCGCGTGGTAAATGTTACATGCGTTGATTTAGTTTCGTTTGCTTTTATTCGCCATTTCTTGAGCTATTCTTGAATCATATCAAGGTTAGTCTGTAGATTCCGTAATGCCGATACTGGGTCTGTGTTAGTCTGTGTACTGCTAATATAGCAGTATCGTCTGCAAACGTAGCAACGGTGGTTACTGTTGTAGTTGGCAAATCGGAAGTGTAGAGAAGGTATAATGTAGGTCCTACGACACTTCCCTGAGGGACTCCTGACTGGATGGGTTTCAATTCAGTACATTCGCTATCTATTTTAACCATGAAGTGCCTATTAGTCATATATGATCTCAATAGTTGATAATCTTGGTACGGAAGTATTTTCTTTAGTTTATATTGAAGACCTATATGCCACACTTTGTCGAAGGCTTGGGCTATGTCTAGAAAAGCTGCTGAGCAATATCTTTTGGCATTTAAATCTCTATTAATTGTGTTGACCAACCGATGTAATTGTTCTACAGTACCGTGCTTATTGCGGAAGCCAAATTGATGTTCGGGAATTAGCTTTTTCATTAATGATACATTTTAACCTCTTAACGTATGTTTTTTCAAATAATTTTGATAGTATCGGCAGGAAACTTATGGGCCTATAGGAAGTAACCTCTTCCGGTTTTTTCCCAGGTTTCGGAATCATAATTATTTGAGCAACCTTCTAACTACTTGGATAGTAGTTGGTTCTAAGAATTGCATTAAAAATGAAAGTAATTAGTTTTATACTTTTCTTAGATAGTTCGAATATTATCTTTCCTGTGATTAGGTCAAAACCGGGTGATTTCCTAATATCGATTTCTTTTACTATTGTTTCCCAAGTTTCCTTGGTTGCAATTTTTCTATGAGGAAAGTCCATTTGGAAAGGGCTGTCCAGAAAATCCAAAATACCATTTTCTTCTTCTGCTGCCGTTTCTGAAGGATACGGTTTGAATACTTCCTGCAGATGATTAGCAAACATCGCAGCCTTTTCTTTGTCATTCCTTGCCCATTTATTTTTGTCATCTTTGATAGGAGGGTTGTGTATCTCTGGTCTTTTAATCATCCTTGTTGCTTTCCACAGCGAGTACTCCGTAGCTTCCAATAGTGTTCAATTTTCAAGATATTCTTGAATACATTGGTTATTATGCTCCACTATCAATTCCTTTAGGCCTTTTATAGCTCTATTTAATTTTCGTTTATTTGCAGGTGATTTACATTGTTGCCATTGTTTACGTAGATGTATTTTCTCCATTATTTTCTCCTTAATGAGTAGGGGCACATCACGCTTCTTCCCTTGGATAGCTTTATGCGTGGGAGTAGCAAACCATGCTGCTTCTTGGATGTTTCTGGTAAGGTGTTCTACTGCTATTTCAATTTCCAGTTCAGTTTTCAGTGGTATACTTAACGAAATAGACTCATTTAGCTTTGATCTAAAAAGGTCCCAGTTAGTTCGATTATTGTGCAAGGATGGCCCAGTTTCTCTACTACGTATTTCCTCGTATACAGTACTAATCACCGGAGAGTGATCTGATGACAAATCTAAACAGGATTCCGCTTTACACTTTTTCGGGTCAACACCTTTAGTGATACAAAAATCGATCACATCCGGAACTTTTTTTTGGTCAGAAGGCCAGTAAGTTGGTTCGTAAGATGAAATTGAACTTAGATTTTTAGCACTCATTGCTTTTACTAGTTCTTTACCCTTGGTATTAGTTATTCTCGAGCCCCATGTTGGGTGCTTGGCGGTATAGTCACCCCCTGCCACAAATTTGTTACCCAGTGTTTCAAAAAAGGTCACGTAGTGTTCCTTCTTGTTGTTGTATTTTGGTGGACAATAAATTGCTGAGATCGTTACTGGGCTAACTTTATTTTCAATAGTAATACTGGTGGCCTGTAAATAATCCATTGCAAGCTTCTCTCTTTCATGATGTGCAATACTATCTTTCCACCATGTGCCTTACCATCCGGATGTCTAGTGTGGTATATTTTATATTTTGGAATACCAATGTAGTGCCGTTCAGTGAAGTGGGTCTCTGATACCATCATGATATCTATGTCTTGGTCAATTAAAAAAGTTTTTATTTCCCGAGAGTGTTGGTGTAAACTGTTTGCGTTCCAAATACATAATTTATACTTTTGCTGTTTATAGTTTTGTTGTTGTATTTTTAATGTGAAATCTTAAAATTTATATTATACGAGGTCTGTTCAAAAAATAAGGTGAATTTTCAGTCAAGGTCAAATTTCGCGGGCTACGTACATTCGATTATCGATTTTTTAATTTTGTTATGTTGGTACACTCGTCTCGAACATATGTTCACAGTTTTAGCTATATAGCACATTTAGTTTGTTTGTGAGAGGCATAAGAGTTAGAAGTGTTTTGCGTGTTCGGCGATTTTCTGCTATCGAAAAACATGAGTTTGCATTAAATTTTGTGTGAAAAATGGAATCAAGTGCTTTAAAACACTTGAAATGTCGAAAGTGGCATACGGTGTGTCTACTTTAAGCCAAAAAAATGTTTACAAGTGGTACAAGCTTTTCACAGAAGGTCGAGAAGATGTGAATGACGACGCTCGCCCTGAACGCCCCTGCACATCAACAACCGATGAAAATGTTGAGGAAGTGAAGAAAATTGTTATGGAGAATCGTCGAATCGCTATTAGAGAAGTTGCTGAGGATGTCGGCATATCGGTTGGCTCATGCCATGCAATTTTTTCGGAAATTTTGGGCATGAAGCGTGTGACAGCGAAGTTTGTTCCAAAATTGCTGAATTTTGACCAAAAAAATCATTGCTTGTTCGTCATTTTTTGGCCAAAAACAACACCGTAATCATGCCTCAGCCACCGTATTCACCAGATTTGCACCCCTGCGACTTTTTCCTGTTCTCAAGATTGAAGAGACCCACTAAAGGACGACGTTTTGAGACGATTGAGGAGATACAACGAATCGCTGAGAGCTACTTTGAAGGGGACAAAATAGAAATTGATGAATAAATAAATATTTTTTTGAGAAAAATGAAAATTCACCTTTTTTTTTGAACAGACTACGTATGCTATTTTTTGTGCTGTTTATAAAGTGATAAGCATCACAAACAATTTTATAGCGGGTTAATACTGACGAAGATTGGTAATACCCAGATTCTGTTTGGTTTTCATTATTTTAAGTGTGTTATTTTTATTATTTTATATAAAATTTACCTTCGGAAAGTATCAATTGGAATTATTATTAACTCGACTGGAATATTAACGGGTTGTGGCACAAAAGAATCGATTCTTTCTGCGCACTAGCTGCAGTTTTGAATTATGGATATGGAACAGAAAGCAAACAGTGATGTGTCGATAAAAATTAAAGTAAAAGTTTTCTTTCATGATAAATTATGTTAGTGCAAAACAACTCCTACACACCCTACAGTGCACAAGTTTGAGTAGGTTGTGAGACGATTGTGCGACGGGACTGAGACTTTAAAACTTATTGTTCAAAACTGTTGTGGTTTGAATTAGCACAAAGTTCTCGCATAGAATGTTTTATGAAACTGAAAAACTAGAGGATGGATTATCTATACTAGATGAAAAATAAAAAAGCCAAATTTTCAATATCATTTTCTGTAATTAAAGTAATTCTCATTAAATTTGGATTTTCTACCTGCCACTCGTGTAAGTTATGCATATTAATGTAACCATCTTTTTCGAATGTCGACTCCGACCATAAAACTACCTGTCTCGCTCACACTTCGTAAAACGACTCTCTCGGTCTCACTCAAACTAGAATCATAAAGTTACGGCCTTTTGAAAGCTTTGGGTACACTATAATCATTTTTAAGTTAGTAAGAAAAATTGGTTTAAATCTGAGTTACTTTGCAAAAGAAGAAATTGTCCAAAATTTAAGTAATATTCTAGCAAGTCTCATACCATTTTGGAATCCTTATTAAATGAGCCAACTTTTAGAGCTTGGACACACTGCGATTTAAATCTCAGCGAACGTTTCTGACGGCTTTGTAACACAAAGAAATTTAAAAACCCGTAGTGTGTGCATGCTCATATGATTCCATGTCTTACAAAACTACGCGATTTAAATCGCAGTGTGTTCAAGACCTTAATGTTACTTGCCAAACTCGCATAGTACTTTTTTCTTTCAGTACAGTCACTCAAAGTTGGGCAAATTAATCTTTAATATTTGGTTGGACAAAAAGTGACAATTTCTTCCAAGCTGGAGTAGTTGGCTTTACATTTTAGGAAAGAGTTTACAGAAACATTATTTAGGATCACATAACAAAAAGTTTTTTAAAATAAGTTAAGATTATTGTAGCAGATTTTCTCGATTTTTTTTAAATGCCAATCATTTTTAAAATATTGAACTTAGACTTTTTTTAAATATTTTTCTGATAACTGTTATCACTTGACCTATGAACCACTTCCGGCTTGACGTTGATTTCTGGGACACCCTGTATACTGCTCAAATGAGAATGGGAAATTCCTACGAATAAATAAAAGTGGTCGTATGACGTCAGTCTGGTAATCCTCGCTGTTGTGCCGTTAGACACATCTGACTATGCGTCACCCAATTCCATAAGTCTGCACACACGAATGGCGCCAATGTTGCAAGGTCACTAAGCTACACTCAGTTTTATACACTAAACTCGCTAACCATTCAAACAGCCTGTCATATTATCTCTGAGTTTGTGGCACCAACCACACAATATAGCATGCAATCCGCAAATCATACATTATTTTTAAAATTAAAATTATTCATAAATAAAACAGTTTATTGTATTTTTTATATTAAATTTTGCTAATAATATTAATAGAGAAGAAAATTAAATAATAAATTGGACTAAAATAAAAAATTATTACAATAATAAATTAAACAAAAGTCCTTTGCTTGCATAATACTCCTAATCTAAAAATAAAACTTAAGTTAATACTAGATAAGTACTTGATATTAAGAATTATAGTTATAGAACCTACATATTTGGAATAGATTTCATCTGCATACAAATGCAGTTAATCTTTGCTACATACCGCTCAGATATTATTAACTTAACTATGCTTTGTTAATATAAGATGAAAATCGGAAGAAGATTTCGAAGTAGGCTTTAAGCCTACTGCACACGTAACGTGTTTTAACCCGGACGGAACGTGTTTTAATCCGGACGGAACGGGACGACAATATCGTTGCATATAAAATGTATAGGAAAGTGCATACATCACGGGTGCACGGACGGGACGGGGACGTGGCGTTGAAGGAACGGGAAAAAATATCGTCGACGACGATGTTTAGCTCGTCCCGCCCCGTGCGAGGCCCGTTCCGTACGTGGTTCCGCTGCGTATGTATAGCCTTCTGCACACGGGACGGGTTTTAAGTAGTAATGTGCGTTGCGTATTTATCAATTGGACATATTGAATAAATAAATAAATAATAATAATAAAAATATTATAAATAAAATGGACGACGAAAAATTAGTGAGATCAAATCCATGTTTATACAGTTTGGCAGATCCAAATTATTTAGATGTGAAACTTAAAAATTATCTGTGGCGTAAAGTTGCATTAGAATTATCGCTCACTGAAAACGTTTGTAAATTTTATTTTATTCATTTATTGCATCATATACACTCATAATTTTGCAATAGATCTTAATATGTAACAATTACAGTTTAACTTTTTTATGTTAAAATCAAAAGACAGGTAGGTAAATAAAGTAGACTGTCATGTTTTACAATGTCGATATTTATTACATCAATATAATCAAGTATTATGACTTTTTATGACAGAAAGATATAAACCACATTTTGGTTAAAATTAGTTTGCATTTTAGTTAGGGTTACTTATTTTATTCATTAGGCATGTTAAAATTCATCTTTCCCAGTAAACAATTTGGTGAATTGTCCTATTTGGTGAAGTTCGAGTCACTCGTACAATTCTATTCTAACGCTTTACAAGTTCTCTACCTGTCACAGATTTTGTGTTAGTTTTTCATAATAATATTCTTTCTTTTTCCAACATCATTCATTAAGTATTTCTGTTTCTTTCCCACATGGGTATATTTTTATTATCCGGTCATAAATCATAAACCTACTCCGCTTTTAATTCAGCAGTGAATCGTCGTTGCAATGTCTGTAGCTCATAAAAAGGACCTTTCCTTTGAACGACTGAATAGAAAACGAACACGTTCCAGACAAAAAATTCATGATACGTAATAGAAATTAAGTAGAATTTACTCCAAAATGTTTACTGGGTTGCTTATTAACAACACTAGCACGTTTCTTTCGAGTCACTGCCACGGTGCGTATGCACTCGGTGGGTATAAAATCCCGTACGTGTTTACCTAATACCACGTTCTGTCTCCGTCCCGTCCACGTCCCGTCCGGGTTAAAACACGTTACGTGTGCAGCAGGCTTTATTGAAACGCATGTTTATAAAAATGTATCAAAATAAATCACAAACAATTAAATACACAAACTGTACACATATACTCCAGAGATAAACTCATGTCAAAGCATGTGACAGTAATATTTTTAGGTTTGGATAGAAAGAGATAAAAGTATACCTATTTCGTGTTTCCCCTCTCACGTCCCAGAACGTTCATTCCCCTAAAAAGGGATCGAATGATTTGCTCACAGTTAATAGTGGTTTGTGAATCTGTCTGATGCAATAGATGCACATTTGTTCAGTGGTATTCAGTATTCAGTGGTTTGTCGTTTGTGGTCATAGTTTGTCGTCTGGTGCAGTGCTGCAATAATTTGTGTTTTTTTTTCATCCTATACAAATTTGCTGAATTCTTAAAAAGTGTGTTTTTATTTGAATATCGTCTGTTATCTATAATTTTTAAATTGGGTTGTCTATTCTCTCTTTAAGTTCCATTAAACTGTTATGGTGTGTACACTGGGTCTTTGAGGGAACAGTACAGTTTTTCAAGTTTCCTAAGCTTACAAAAAATTTGAAAAAATTCTGGATTACTTCTTAAAGTGTCTACTATATGGTTCACAAGTTGCCAAAGTCCAAAGTTTAAAACCGTTGTTAATAAAAATTTCCAAATAGTAAAAAACGCGGAAAAAACGGAATATTGGCTTTTTTATCTTAGATTATAAGCTTTCGAAAGAATGTAGTGTCTTTGGCGTGGGCTCCAAAAAATTGAATTATGTGTGCACCTAAAAGTGTGGAATATTTTACGGATTCAGACATGTCATAATAAACGGAACGGTGATTATTCGGCACAAAATAAGTTTTTATTGATAAAAATACAAAAGTTATGAAATAATAATTAATATTAGTTAATAATAATTAGTGCAAAAAGAAAATTTACGGTCCGTATCCGTTGGAATTGTAACCCATCTTCAAAAACTTATTGTAATAAAAAGATGAACTAATAAAAAAAAAATTATATAAATAATCTAGGAAATAATATATTAAATTACATAAAACATTTATGTTAACCGTTAAAAAAACTGTAAAACAACGAGAAAAGCAAAAAATAGTGCATTTACTAACATTGGAAAATACTAACTGGGTCGCCTTTGCCGGTAAACTACCAGATTCGCACTCTGCTGGAACATTAAGTCTCTACCACCTACCGCCTACCTAAATTTTTTAGGGGGCATAGGTAGGTTCTGTACTCATTAGAGAAAAATAGGAGTTTGAAATTTCAACTGTTCCTAAAAAGACCCAGGGTACACACGCAGAGTTAATAATCTCATAGGTAAACTGTAAATAAAATAAATTAAGAAGGGCGAAAAAAGGACCGTGGTCTTAAGAAGCCGGTGAAGTATTATTAATAAAAAAAAAATATTAATAAACTTTGTTTATCAGTTGAAGTTAAAAGTGCAATCATTTTTCAAGTCCACTGACGTCATGTTTCGATATTTCTACACTTCCTATCTATGTTACACAACGGAAATTTGATTCCGTATATGATTTCTATAGATAAAGCGCTTGTGGTTTATTTCCATAAAATAAGTGCTACACGTAATAAAGTCTATAATTAACAATTTATTTCACTTACTTTTGATAATTAATGAATTTAAAACATTAAATCAAAGTGAAACAGTTCAATGACCGATCCCAACATCAGGGACTACGTATGTTAAAAAGATGTCGATAGCATTTTGCAAATAAAAATCGTTTTAAACATGTGTAACGTCATAATTTTTTTTATTTTTGTAAATCTAAAACTCCATATATCTTTAAAATTTCAAAATATCCAGTAAAATCAACCGGTACACAACCCAATTGAAGGTTTGTTAGTTTTGGGCAAGGACAACTTTAGAACGAAAGTGCCTATTTTATTCTTAAAGCTGCAAAATTAAAAATAGTGCACTTTAATTAAACTGTAATATGAGACAAGCTGAAATATATTACAAAACGTGGTACACTTCTAGCAACAATCCTTACAGGATTAGTATTAATGTTTATGTTATTGTTTACAGGCAAGAATCCTCGCAGGAAAGGTTTAGATCCTTCACAAGATGTACGGCTCTTCCTACTTCGATGATGATGATGAAATTCCGGCGCATAACTTTAATGCTCTTCCTTATCACTCCAAGGACTCTTACTCTGGACCGCCATTGTGGGTCGTCTTACCAATTGTCTTCACAGTCTCCTTTGCTATCTATGCGATTATAAAAATATGTTGTTGTAAAAATAGTTCTAGACCCAATTTTGATCGTAAGTAAAAATAATATATACAATAATAACAAAATTAATCAATTTTAGCGATTATACCATCATATTATACCATAATTAGGGCAGCTGAAAATAAGAAATATACATTCATTAATTTGCAAAATATTCATAGGAATCAACTGCGTAACAATATATGTCTGATGTAGTCTCAAGTTTAAGTTTATTGCAATAATAATTCGATTTTTCAATTGTTTATTGAAATTGATGTTAATACACATTGGTGTTTCTATTTTATTAAATATCTAAATGTTGACGGAGATATAGCAATTAAAAATTTGAATTGTAGTTTTAGCGCTAGAAATGGTCGGCTATATTTGTATAACGTGAAATGCATTTTAACGTCAGTTATTTGTTTAGTAGGTCAGTGCTGTGGTAATGTTTTGTAGCTGTTGGTAGTCGAAATAATCAAGTCAAGTCAAAGAATAATACGTTTTTATTTTATTTAACCCTGCTAAGGCAGACATAATATTGGAATTTTATTGTTCCTTGAAATAGCTATAAATAATATTTGATATTTTGATATATAAATACATATAGCAGAGATTTATGAGCTGTAAGGTTGGCAGCGATTGTGATGTTACATACATTTGGAATCTGTACAACGTTGAATCCCTTTAATAATTAAAGAGACAAAATGATTTTTTTAATTGTTAATATCTCTTAACTTAAGGAGTTATTAAAAAATAATTGAATATTTGAGGTTCTAGTAACCAACTTTATCAATATTATAGTCCAAATCACAATAGTTCGGCGGTGACTTATACTTAAAAATGGTTATAAGAGCGGTATAAATCTATAATACGATAAGGCCTGTCTCAGTATGGTACCGTAATTCGACGAATTTCAGCCGGACGTATACGCTTTACCTATCCGAACCCTGTAAATGTAATGAGACCTCTCACACTGCAAGCTACAAAGCCGTCCGAATACGGGCGGTACCTACCTCTTAGGCCTGTCTCAGTATGGGACCGTATTTAAGCGACGGCGTATTCGGACGTAAATCGGCTAATTGGATGAGCTACAAAGCAAACCGCCTATGTGTGTCACAGATGTCTGTAGTCGTGTATTAGGGGGTGTATTGGAGTTCTTTAGCACTAATATAATTTATTATGAGAGCAAACTTTAACTTTAATTTTAATCGATACACTACTGGTATTAAAGGGACTTTAGCATTTATTATATATCTGAGTTCTGGTGGGCGTGAATTTAAATTTAGTTCTATCGTATCGGTATCGGTATCGGTGTCCATGATTTACTGAAAGACAAACATAAACTGAAGCATGCAGAACATACTCGTCATAAGCGATGTCGCCGATATATCTCATTTGAACCGTATTGCAGCGTAACAACAAGCGATCTTAGGTATCCCCTCCAGTCTGAGGCGGCTGTTTGCATTTACAAAGGTTCGGATAGGATATCGTTGTAGTAGTGGTAACGCTTGGATAAAATTCGACTTTATACGGTTCTAATGTGCGAGGTAGTGCCGCCCGTATTCGGACGGCTTTGTAGCGTGCAGTCTGAGAGCTCCAGAGCGACGAGTATGCTCAGCATGCTTCAGTTTATGTTTGTATTTCAGTGAATCATGGACACCGAAAAATTAATTCTTTGAATTCAAGAAAGAGAGCCAATAAGAACTCAGATATATTTGCTGAATCATGGACACAGATACCGACACCAATACGATAGAACTAAATTTAAATTCACGCCCACCAGAACTCAGATATATAATAAATGCTAAAGTCCCTTTAATACCAGTAGTGTATCGATAAAAATTAAAGTTAAAGTGTGCTCTCATGATAAATTATATAAGTGCTAAAGAACTCCAATACACCCCCTAATACACGACTACAGACATCTGTGACACACATAGGCGGTTTGCTTTGTAGCTCATCCAATCCGCCGATTTACGTCCGAATACGCCGTCGCTTAAATACGGTCCCATACTGAGACAGGCCTTACAGGGTTCGGATAGGTAAAGCGTAGTAGCCCGTATACGTCCGGCAGAAATTCGCTTAAATACGGTGCCATACTAAGACAGGCCTTACATTAGAACCGATAACAGCGAATTTTATCCAAGCGTTACCTCCACCATAACGTTAACATATCCAAACCTTTGTAAATGCAAACAGCCGCGTCAGACTGGAGGGGATACCTAAGAACGCGCGATGTAAATCTTCAATCCGGGATCTATCGGCGACATCGCTTTGTGAACGAGTATGTTCAGCATGCTTCAGTTTATAAAAACCACCAAAAAATACGATAGAACTAAATTAAAATTCACATCAAGCAGAACTCAGATATATAATAAATGCTAAAGTCCCTTTAATACCAGTGGTGTATCGATAAAAATTAAAGTTAAAGTGTGCTCTCATGATAAATTATGTTAGTGCAAAACAACGCCAATACACCCCCTACAGTACACAAGTTGCTTGGAGTACTGTTGTATAGGTAAGGGGTATGTATGTATTTTGACACACACAGTCGGTTCTTTGCTAATAGTAGCCGCTCATCCAACCCGCCGATTTACGTCCGAATTCGCTGTCGCTTAAATATGGTGTCATACTGCAACAGGCCTAATGAATTTTATCTTATTTTATATTTTGTCTTATATTTTAGTTATATCGGCAGTTTATACCCCACAACTTGTTTTAAGTATGAGTCGCCGCCGAACTTTCGTAATTTGAACTATAGTACACTTTTATAGAAATTAAGACATAGGACACAAGCACATTCATTTTTATTAATAAGATATACATGCATCCCCTATGATAATTCTTTGTAATTAATTACAGCATCAGCAGATGTCAATGTCCATCAAACTAGTGAGAACACTTATGATTCGCATGCGGTTTCTAATAATACGTCACACTCACATTCAGGTAAACTATTCATAATTACATTTTAATAAATACTTGTACATGACATTCCTCGTGTAAACTGGAATTTCCATTAGTAGTGCTGTGGTTATAAGGTAACAACCAGATCCACTGATATACAAATGTTGTATATCTAGCAACGACTTAAACCATTTGGTATATTTTAAATAATGTCTTCTACAACTTGAAAACTACATACATTGTATTATGTTTTTTAGTCTCCCATGGTTTACCACCAAGTTATGCAGCTGCAGTAGGTTCGGCCAGTGCTGCACATTGCGCATCGGATAGTGGTGCAGATTGCAGTGCAGACACTGGTGGAGATTGCGGTGACGATTAATTACAGTACAGTAATATTAGTAACAAGTACCTTACCTAGCCAACAAATCTAAGTGCCATTATTATCTACTTTTCAACATTTGTTTTAATGCTTAAAAAAGCAACGCCGGGTCAAAGAGACATCTGGCTGCAAGATGAAAAGTAGTACTGTGATAAGAACTGCATAAGTGAATTGAAGATTACAAATATTTGTGATTGTTATTGAGTCTTGTTTTACTCTGAAAACAAAACAGGGACGACCGTGTAAAACAAGATTTTCTTTATTTTAATAATAGTACTTATTAGATGGCAGCAAAATGTTTTTTGTTTTGGAAGATACAATGATATTAATGTATTAAAATAAGACGATAGTATCTTCCAGAAGACTAATTAAGTCATTTTTATTAATATTTACCTTTTAAATATTCTTCTTAAAAGAAAATGATGACTCGGCAAATACTTAGTTAAAGGCAGTTACATATATGGTAGGTTTATTTAACATCAGAGAATTTGATTATACATACAGTATTTTAGGTTAAGATAATTTAAAAGTTGAAAGTTATTTTTCGACATAAATTTGTTTCCTGGCGTTTAATAAAATTTTCTTTGTAAAGGTGTTTTTACAGGACCAGATTATGATTCATGCAGACAGTTCGTTCATGAGAAGTTGAATATTACTAGAATCTGTGTTTGTACACAAGAAATGTACAATTGTCAATCCGATTCAAGTGATATTCAACTTCTCTTGACGAATAAACTATCTAGATATGTGAATCATGTAAAACCATCTTCCGATGTTTAAATAAGATCATTGTATTAGTAAAAGATTTTTAATGTTTTTAATTTATTTAATGACAACGTAATATAACCTTCGGTAAATAATAAAACATAACGTTAGGTAAAACATATTACTTTATATAATACATGAGTTAACGTTTGTGTGTCTTTGCCATAAGTCTTGCCTCTCATTAATAATTTGTAAATTTTAAATATAAGTTTGTGATTAAGATATCTAATTTTACTTAACAGTATTTTTATATGAAATATATTTTTTAATTACATTTGTAAGCATTGTAACAAATAAAACCGTTATATTTTATAATAATGTTAGATTCTTTAATTTGTTGTTTTTTTAAATTAAATGAAATGGGCTTCTGAACCATAACTTAATTTCTATAAAGCGGAACTTCTATAAGCGGATTATAAAAAATTCTAATACATGGTACGTCACATAGGGCGATTTGCCATCTCTTTTATACAACAGAGAAGCATACGAATGTGTATGTTATACGTCATTTACAACAATCAGCTGGATTGTGCATCTCACGTAATATTAAATTAAGAAGGTTGCGAATAAGGAAAAATAATCTCGATTAATTATTTTTTCTGTGATGTATTATGCAAATCTAACACATGCGGAAAAACAGAAATTCAAATTTGATTTAGCTATAACTTCTGTCATGTTTTGGATATTTTTGTTTTTTTTGTTTTATATAATTTATTTATTTTGCGATCTGTCTATTGACATTTAACAATAAGGTTTACAATAAGTACATCTTGTACGGTATGCGTCCAGTAACACATCTGTTCTATTTAAATTATATTATTTGATTAAGTCCTGAGGCGCCCTCCTCTTCAGTCTGCTGAAAATATTAGGTTGCACACTAATGTATTTGGGTGGTTCTCTAAACGGTCTTTGTTTTGGATATTTAAAATAATAACAATTCCAATATGCATATATTAAAATTTATTTCAATCTAATTTCTAAAAAGAATAGTACCAAGTCCATTGCACTACATATTGACCCCAAATGTCCAATTATTTTTAATAACTCGTTATATTTTAGCAGATATTAACAACTGAATTGTTCATGATGTTTTTGACCCTTTAATCAAGGAAGGGATCCAAAGTTATACAAACAAGTCTCCGTGTGATGTCACATCTAATGATTTGCCATCCCTCTAATACAACAGAGCGTAAAAGAGATGCATACATGTGTATGTGTGATACTAATGGTGCTAACAGCTGTCTTGTGCATCCCATAAAGTTTTATTATGATTGCTGTGACATATAGTGTGAAAAAAATCTCGATTACTTATTTATTGTGTGACGTCACGACCTCTAAAATTAATAGTTCGCAAACCCATTGAATTTAACGTGGCCCACAAACAACATTCAAAGTTAACATTTTCAGAAATATACAAATTTGTGACTCGTGCAAGCGGGATCTTACACATAGTCCATTTAATGTTCGAGAGAAAATCGAATCGAGATAATTAGGCTCCAGATATTTCATGAATAATAGACGATTTGAGTTTAAATTTCTGTCGCTGCCTGCTGCTGCTGGAAGCTCCCAAATTCATTAACCTCAAATTTAGATTTCCTGTTCAGTATTGCGTGGATCGTGGGTGGATCGAAGCAAACATATTTTTATATAGTTTTATATAGTTTTTAATTTAAATGTTTATCATTGACTTGCGGACAAATTTAACCGGTGTTATTGAATTGATCTCCTTGTAATTTAACCGCAAATATTGTGCTATAAAGGCAGGGTATTTGTAACAAATTATTGTAACAAATTGGTTTTAGAATTACCAAGCACACTCCTGAATAACTATGTGGATAATAACTGGTTGTTATCTTTTTTGCTTCAAAGAGGTCTTTCTCATGAGACCTGTCATTCATAATTATAACCTCACTTAACACAAATTAAAAAAAATAATTATCTATTACTTCGTTTTTACACTTTATTATTTTTACAGTTTACAGAATATTTATAATTGTTCGCAAGAGAAAAGAAATTCTTGTCTATTGATATTGTTATCCTCATCCATTGTACATTGTACATCGGTTTAATGTTAGATTTTTTGTTAGTTTTAAGTTAGAGTTCTGAGATAAAAGTTGTATTTATAAGTTCATACGTTAAAAGTTTTTAAATATATTGTATTATGTTACATCCGTTATTTTCTTCACAAATAAATCACTACCCCCAGATAGCGATTTATAAAATAAAAAATATACAATTAAATTAAATAAAAAATCAAGTAATAAATTCGCGCTCGATTAAGTTCTTACGCGATGTCCCTTATAGATAACCAGAGGTTTTTTATAAAGCTCAACATTTCCAATTGTGCTGTTTAAAAGCTTTTTACGCGGTAAACAAACAAAGCGAGCAATGTCAATATACCCTATGTTTTTAAATTGATTTACATTTACAATCCTTTCCCTTCCATCAGCATTTCAAAAACTTTGATTGTTCGAAATATCAAATTCTCAGTGTTTAACACATTGATATTTTATCGTCGTAATGCAGTTGACAATAAAGAAATTTCGCTTAAAATATCTATCATAAGTAACAAATTTTTAAGAAATTTTTTATTTTCCATCTGTTTTTGCATACGCGAATACTTTGCGTCTGATTTGAAAATATGCACGCAAAACTGCGGTTGTTGATCGCAAACTGCAGGCCCATTTTGGTCCAAATACTCTTCCAATTTTAATGATTTTGTCTCCAAATTTTTTTTAATATATTAAAAAGATCATGCTGATTTTTACTTGATTGATGAAGAATCACATGAATCTTATCTTCGAAAGATTTGAAGTGCTTTACTTGCTTAACGTCTTTAATTGAATCGTCCATACTGCTAAAGACGGTGATTTAGATAATGCCACACAATAACATTTGAAAAACAATTTAAAATTCTAGTACTGACTCCAGACTTTCTGCAAAGCATTACAATTGCTCCATCGCGCAAGAAAGCTGTGAAATTTTTCTTTAAATATTTATTGTCAAATCCGACATTACTTAAACAATTCATCAAATCATTGAATATCGATTCGGCATTTTGAATCTCCAATTCGACTAACTCAACTAAAATGAATGGAACTTTGATGAAGGAGCTTCATCAATATTGATTCAAATTTTAACGTTATTTTCAATGATTTTGGAAAATATTCCGATTTTCTTTACAAATTTTGTGATATTTGGAATTGAAATATTCACTCATTTTTTTTCTTAAAGCCGCTTATTGGGATATTTTTGAATTTCCTGCAGGTTCCACTTGATAGTTTTTCCATTCTTTGGAAATATGTACATGTTTTCCATGTACATTTGTACAGAACTTTGCACATATGTCACAATCCAATTTATTGTTAATAATAATATTTAACCCATCATATTTAAATATTTCATTTGTTCCAGACTCCAACAGGCGGGCAGATTTTGTTCGTTTTCAGTTTCATTCGTGGTAACTGGGAGCCAAGGACACGGATTATCGATTACAGTTCTCAAACAAAAATGAGTAAAAATTTTAAACAATTCTTTTTGTATTTCTAGGTTAGTTATAAATGAAACACACAAATATTACTGAATTAATAATACAATATACGAGGCATGTTTTTTAAGTAAGTACCGTTTTGCGATTCCGCCTTTGCAGCGCTACGGTCGGCGTTACCTGCATGCGCGCTGGTTACCTACATCTCTTGTCTACGCACTGACGCCATTACAGTCTGATTCTTCATTGTATACGTTGTTTACTGAGTGTTTAAGATGCCTCCGACAATCGTGAGTCCCGCCGACAGTTTTTTGGGACAAAAAAGGAGTATTGCTAGTGGAGTTTCTGCCTCGTAATGAGACAATCAATGCAGCGTCTTATAGTTAGACATTGAACAATCTGCGTCGTGCAATCCAGAACAAAAGACGTGGCAAGTTGAGTAAGGGTATCGCTTTGCTGCATGACAATGCCCGTCCACATGTGGCTAATCGGACCAAAGATCTCATCAAATCTTTTAAATGGGAAATTTTAGATCATCCTCCATACAGCCCTGATCTGGCGCCCAGCGACTACCATTTGTTCCTGCACTTGAAGAAACACCTGGGTGGTCAGCGTCTTCAAGACGATAACAAAGTCAAAACAGTTGTGATACAGTGGTTAACAAGTCAGGCGGCAGAATTTTATGAGGAGGGTATTCAAAAACTGGTGCCACGTTATGACAAAAGCCTCAATGTTCACGGAAATTATGTAGAAAAGTAGATTAAGGTACAGGCTTTCATGTAAAAATTATTGCGATATCTTTGCACGTCTTTTTCTAATTCCAAAACGGTACTTACTTAAAAAACACGCCTCGTACTATAATATTTTAAAATAGCTTCCTCAATATACTATTTTTTGTTAGTTTAAAATTAATATTATTTATAATTCCTTGCCATAAGAGCAAGTGAGATGAAACGTCGAACCGAAACTTTCACCGCAAACCAAATTACACCCAACGAAATGTGATATATGAACTAATTTAATTAATAAAACTCAAAAAAATTACCAACAAACACTTTTTATTCGTGTATCTTTAATGTTTTTTTTTTTTTTTCTTATTTCTCCTATTGTTTCAGCAATCTGCCTAAGTAGGCAATAAGCTTCTTACATGATTAATTAATTAAGACATGTAAGAGAAACATTCCAGTGAATGCCCTCTTGCTTTTATATACAATAAATTAGTATAATATATCATATATTGTACACTATTCCCTATCGAGGACCTAAAGCTAAGTCTACTGGTTGATATCGCCTTAATCTGTTCCCTGTTCTCACACACGTTCAGTTGATTCGCCAACGCATTGGGATGGTTGATTAGTCTATCACTATATTTTGTGCTGGATAGGTATATTTCGTCTTTGATGAATGCTATTGGGATGTCTTTCTGGATTACTTCGTTAGTGACGTAGTATGGTGCATCTACAATGAGTCGTAGTACTTTGTTTTGGAATCGCTGGTTTATGGCTATATTGGAGTTGCTTGCAGTACCCCAAAGCTGAATTCCGTAAGTCCAGATGGGTTTCAGAATGGTTTTATATATAAGTACTTTGTTGTCCAGAGAGAGTTTTGACTTTCGACCAATTATCCAATACATTTTCCTAATTTTAAGACCAAGGTGCTTACGCTTTATAAAAATATGCTTTTGCCAGGTAAGCCTTCTGTCCAAATGTATACCGAGATATTTAGCGTCATTGGATTGTGGAATTACACCAGCGGTTCTCAAACTTTTTACTTCGAGCCCCCCTGCATAATCCAGCTGTAAGCCGAGCCCCCTACATGTAAGCGTACTATATATTATAAGTGAGTCGCATTTGACATTTTACAGTCAATTTTTATTTAGTTAAGCTTTGCACATTAGCAATAGGTTTAATCGCAATCAAACAACGAATTCTATACAAACAATTACTGTTTATTTAATTATTTTAGCTACTATAGTACATAATTGTTATTTGTAACTCAAAGCAATAATAATAAAAAGAGGTTCAGTGTGAAGGATGTGCTTGTTTTTTTTCTGCGCATAGTTTCTTGAAACGCGGTGTCAGTTCTGATAACGCTACTCTGAGATCCTTGGTCACATTCAGTCTTGAGCGATATTTACTCTGCCTGGAAGCTAAAGCAGAAAACCCAGTTTCACAAGAATAAGTGGTGGCGAATGGATGAGTATTGCAATGCCCTTTCACTCGAAATTGGGTGTTCCTTTTGTACACCAATCCAGAAGGATGTGAGAGAAGATTCTTTAAACTTTATTTCAAGCCCAGTGTCACCTTGGAGGTCAATGAGATTTTCTTTTTCCTTCATGTTGAGGGAGCACTCATCGACTGATGGTTTGAACGGGTTTTGAATCCATGCCAAACCATCCAAGTTCTCATTAAAATATTTTTGAAAACGAGGTTTGAGGATTTCTAAGGGTTTCAGAAAGCATTTCTTTGCATTGGTTCGAATAGTTTTGAGATCCATTTCTTCAATCATAATTTTAAGATTAGGAAATAGCTCCAAATTGTCACTTTTCAGACCGCCTTCGTACAAACTTAGCTTCATTACAAAGCTTTTCACCTTATCAGTCCATTGCAGAAGGTTTGCATCTTTTTTCTGTATTTTCTGATAAACTAAAAAAAAATAAAATGTTCGGCACTCTTACGACGTTGACTAAAAAGTATACACTTGTTGTAATTTTAAAAATAAAAAGTTTGTTTTATTATTTTGTAAGTAAATATAAATAATTTTTCAACCAAGCTTTGAGCCCACACTTTGAGAACCGCTGAATTACACAATTATTTATTTTCACAGGTGGGCAAGTTTCTCTGCTCGTGGTAAATATTACATGCGTTGATTTAGTTTCGTTTGCTTTTAGTCGCCATTTCTTGAGCCATTCTTGAATCATATCAAGGTTAGTCTGTAGATTCCGTGATGCCGATACTGGGTCTGTGTGTGATGCTAATATAGCAGTATCGTCTGCAAACGTAGCAACGGTAGTTTCTGTTGTAGTTGGCAAATCGGAAATATACAGAAGGTATAGTGTAGGTCCTAGGACACTTCCCTGAGGGACTCCTGACTGGATGGGTTTCAATTCAGTGCATTCGCTACCTATTTTAACCATGAAGTGCCTATTAGTCATATATGATCTCAATAGTTGATAATCTTGGTACGGAAGTATTTTCTTCAGTTTATATTGAAGACCTATACGCCACACTTTGTCGAAGGCTTGGGCTATGTCTAGAAAAGCTGCTGAGCAATATCTTTTGGCATTTAAATCTCTATTAATTGTGTTGACCAACCGATGTACTTGTTCTACAGTACCGTGCTTATTGCGGAAGCCAAATTGATGTTCGGGAATTAGCTTTTTTTCATTAATGATACATTTTAACCTCTTAACGTATATTTTTTCAAATAATTTCGATAGTATCGGCAGTAAACTAATTTGGCCTATAGGAAGTAACCTCTTCCGGTTTTTTCCCAGGTTTCGGAATCATAATTATTTGAGCAACCTTCCAACTACTAGGATAGTAGTTGGTTCTAAGAATTGCATTAAAAATGAAAGTAATTAGTTTTATACATTTCTTAGATAGTTCGAATATTATCTTTCCTGTGATTAGGTCAAAATCGGGTGATTTCCTAATATCGATTTCTTTTACTATTGTTTCCCAAGTTTCCTTGGTTGCAATTTTTCTATGAGGAAAGTCCATTTGGAAAGGGCTGTCCAGAAAATCCAAAATACCATTTTCTTCTTCTGCTGCCGTTTCTGAAGGATACGGTTTGAATACTTCCTGCAGATGATTAGCAAACATCGTAGCCTTTTCTTTATCATTCCTTGCCCATTTATTTTTGTCATCTTTGATAGGAGGGTTGTGAAAAACTCTGGTCTTTTAATATTCCTTGTTGCTTTCCACAGCGAGTACTCCGTAGCTTCCGATGGTGTTAAATTTTCAAGATATTCTTGAATACATTGGTTATTATGCTCCACTATCAATTCCTTTAGGCCTTTTATAGCTCTATTTAATTTTCTTTTATTTGCAGGTGATTTACATTGTTGCCATTGTTTACGTACATGTCTTTTCTCCATTATTTTCTCCTTAATAAGTAGGGGCACATCACTCTTTTTCCCTTGGATAGCTTTATGCGTGGGAGTAGCAAACCATGCTGCTTCTTGGATATTTCTGGTAAGGTGTTCTACTGCTATTTCAATTTCCAGTTCAGTTTTCAGTGGTATACTTAACGAAATAGACTCATTTAGCTTTGATCTAAAAAGGTCCCAGTTAGTTCGATTATTGTGCTAGGATGGCTCAGTTTCTCTACTACGTATTTCCTCGTATACAGTAATAATCACCGGAGAGTGATCTGATGACAAATCTAAACAGGATTCCGCTTTACACTTTTTCGGGTCAACACCTTTAGTGATACAAAAATCGAATACATCCGGAATTTTTTTTTGGTCAGAAGGTCAGTAAGTTGGTTCGTAAGTTGAAATTGAACTTAGATTTTTAGCACTCATTGCTTTTACTAGTTCTTTACCCTTGTGATTAGTTAATCTCGAGCCCCATGTTGGGTGCTTGGCGTTATAGTCACCCCCTGCCACAATTTTGTTACCCAGTGTTTCAAAAAAAGGTCACGTAGTGTTCCTTCTTGTTGTTGTGTTTTGGTGGACAATAAATTGCTGAGATTGTTACTGGGCTAACTTCATTTTCAATAGTAATACTGGTGGCCTGTAAATAATCCATTGCAAACTTCTCTCTTTCATGATGTGCAATACTATCTTTTATAATTATTGCAGTTCCACCATGTGCCTTACCATCCGGATGTCTAGTGTGGTATATTTTATATTTTGGAATACTAATGTAGTGCCGTTCAGTGAAGTGGGTCTCTGATACCATCATGATATCTATGTCTTGGTCAATTAAAAAAGTTTTTATTTCCCTAGAGTGTTGGTGTAAACCGTTTGCGTTCCAAATACATAATTTATACTTTTGTTGTTTATAGTTTTGTTGTTGTATTTTTAATGTGAAATCTTAAAATTTATATTATACGAGGTCTGTTCAAAAAATAAGGTGAATTTTCAGTCAAGGTCAAATTTCGCGGGCTACGTACATTCGATTATCGATTTCTTTATTTTGTTATGTTGGTACACTCGTCTCGAACATATGTTCACAGTTTTAGCTATATAGCACATTTAGTTTGTTTGTGAGAGGCATAAAAGTTAGAAGTGTTTTGCGTGTTCGGCGATTTTCTGCTATCGAAAAACATGGATCAAAGAGTTTGCATTAAATTTTGTGTGAAAAATGGAATCAAGTGCTCCAAAACACTTGAAATGGTTGAAAGTGGCATACGGTGTGTCTACTATAAGCCAAAAAAATGTTTACAAGTGGTACAAGCTTTTCACAGAAGGTCGAGAAGATGTGAATGACGACGCTCGCCCTGGACGCCACAGCACATCAACAACCGATGAAAATGTTGAGGAAATAAAGAAAATTGTTATGGAGAATCGTCGAATCACTATTAGAGAAGTTGCTGAGGATGTCGGCATATCGGTTGGCTCATGCCATGCAATTTTTTCGGAAATTTTGGGCATGAAGCGTGTGACAGCGAAGTTTGTTCCAAAATTGTTGAATTTTGACCAAAAAAATCATTGCTTGTTCGTAATTTATTGGCCAAAAACAACACCGTAATCATGCCTCAGCCACCGTATTCACCAGATTTAGCCCCCCTGCGACTTTTTCCTGTTCCCAAGATTGAAGAGACCCATTAAAGGACGGCGTTGTGAGACGATTGAGGAGATACAAACCGAACCGCTGAGAGCTACTTTGAAGGGGACAAAATAGAAATTGATGAATAAATAAATATTTTTTTGAGAAAAATGAAAATTCACCTTTTTTTTTGAACAGACTACGTATGCTATTTTTTGTGCTGTTTATAAACTGATAAGCATCACAAACAATTTTATAGCGGGTTAATACTGACGAAGATTGGTAATACCCAGATTCTGTTTGATTTTCATTAATTTAAGTGTGTTATTTTTATTATTTTATATAAAATTTACCTTCGCAAAGTATCAATTGGAATTATTATTAACTCGACTGGAATATTAACGGGTTGTGGCACAAAAGAATCGATTCTTTCTGCGCACTAGCTGCAGTTTTGAATTATGGATATGGAACAGAAAGCAAACAGTGATGTGTCGATAAAAATTAAAGTAAAAGTTTTCTTTCATGATAAATTATGTTAGTGCAAAACAACTCCTTACAGTGCACAAGTTTGAGTAGGTTGTGAGACGATTGTGCGACGGGACTGAGACTTTAAAACTTGTTGTTCAAAACTGTTGCGGTTTGAATTAGCACAAAATCTCTCGCGTAGAATGTTTTATGAAACTGAAAAACTAGAGGATGGATTATCTATACTAGATGAAAAATAAAAAAGCCAAATTTTCAAAATCATTTTCTGTAATTAAAGTAATCCTCATTAAATTTTCTACCTGCCACTCGTGTAAGTTATGCATATTAATGTAACCATCTTTTTCGACTCTTCGAATGTCGACTCCGACCATAAAACTACCTGTCTCGCTCACACTTCGTAAAACGACTCTCTCGGTCTCACTCAAACTAGAATCATAAAGTTACGGCCTTTTGAAAGCTTTGGGTACACTATAATCATTTTTAAGTTAGTAAGAAAAATTGGTTCAAATCTGAGTTACTTTGCAAAAGAAGAAATTGTTCAAAATTTAAGAAATATTTTAGCAAATGTCATACCATTTTGGAATCCTTATTAAATGAGCCAACTTTTAGAGCTTGGACACACTGCGATTTAAATCTCAGCGAACGTTTCTGACGGCTTTGTAACACAAAGAAATTTAAAAACCCGTGGTGTGTGCATGCTCATATGATTCCATGTCTTACAAAACTATGCGATTTAAATCGCAGTGTGTTCAAGACCTTAATGTTACTTACCAAACTCGCATAGTACTTTTTTCTTTCAGTACAGTCACTCAAAGTTGGGCAAATTAATCTTGAATATTTGGTTGGACAAAAAGTGACAATTTCTTCCAAGCTGGAGTAGTTGGTTTTACATTTAAGGAAAGAGTTTACATAAACATTATTTAGGATCACATAACAAAAAGTTTTTTAAAATAAGTTAAGATTATTGTAGCAGATTTTCTCGATTTTTTTTAAATGCCAATCATTTTTAAAATATTCAACTTAGATTTTTTTAAAATATTTTTCTGATAACTGTTATGACTTGACCTATGAACCACTTCCGGCTTGACGTCGATTTCTGGGACACCCTGTATACTGCTCAAATGAGAATGGGAAATTCCTACGAATAAATAAAAGTGGTCGTATGACGTCAGTCTGGTAATCCTCGCTGTTGTGCCGTTAGACACATCTGACTATGCGTCACCCAATTCCAAAAGTCTGCACACACGAATGGCGCCAATGTTGCAAGGTCACTAAGCTACACTCAGTTTTATACACTAAACTCGCTAACCATTCAAACAGCCTGTCATATTATCTCTGAGTTTGTGGCACCAACCACACAATATAGCATGCAATCCGCAAATCATACATTATTTTTAAAATTAAAATTATTCATAAATAAAACAGTTTATTGTATTTTTTATATTAAATTTTGCTAATAATATTAATAGAGAAGTAAATTAAATAATAAATTGGACTAAAATAAAAAATTATTACAATAATAAATTAAAAATATAAGTCCTTTGCTTGCATAATACTCCTAATCTAAAAATAAAACTTAAGTTAATACTAGATAAGTACTTGATATTAAGAATTATAGTTATAGAACCTACATATTTGGAATAGATTTCATCTGCATACAAATGCAGTTAATCTTTGCTACATACCGCTCAGATATTATTAACTTAACTATGCTTTGTTAATATAAGATGAAAATCGGAAGAAGATTTCGAAGTAGGCTTTAAGCCTACTGCACACGTAACGTGTTTTAACCCGGACGGAACGTGTTTTAATCCGGACGGAACGGGACGACAATATCGTTGCATATAAAATGTATAGGAAAGTGCATACATCACGGGTGCACGGACGGGACGGGGACGTGGCGTTGAAGGAACGGGAAAAAATATCGTCAACGACGATGTTTAGCTCGTCCCGCCCCGTGCGAGGCCCGTTCCGTACGTGGTTCCGCTGCGTATGTATAGCCTTCTGCACACGGGACGGGTTTTAAGTAGTAATGTGCGTTGCGTATTTATCAATTGGACATATTGAATAAATAAATAAATAATAATAATAAAAATATTATAAATAAAATGGACGACGAAAAATTAGTGAAATCAAATCCATGTTTATACAGTTTGGCAGATCCAAATTATTTAGATGTGAAACTTAAAAATTATCTGTGGCGTAAAGTTGCATTAGAATTATCGCTCACTGAAAACGTTTGTAAATTTTATTTTATTCATTTATTGCATCATATACACTCATAATTTTGCAATAGATCTTAATATGTAACAATTACAGTTTAACTTTTTTATGTTAAAATCAAAAGACAGGTAGGTAAATAAAGTAGACTGTCATGTTTTACAATGTCGATATTTATTACATCAATATAATCAAGTATTATGACTTTTTATGACAGAAAGATATAAACCACATTTTGGTTAAAATTAGTTTGCATTTTAGTTAGGGTTACTTATTTTATTCATTAGGCATGTTAAAATTCATCTTTGCTTATTAACAACACTAGCACGTTTCTTTCGAGTCACTGCCACGGTGCGTATGCACTCGGTGGGTATAAAATCCCGTACGTGTTTACCTAATACCACGTTCTGTCTCCGTCCCGTCCACGTCCCGTCCGGGTTAAAACACGTTACGTGTGCAGCAGGCTTTATTGAAACGCATGTTTATAAAAATGTATCAAAATAAATCACAAACAATTAAATACACAAACTGTACACATATACTCCAGAGATAAACTCATGTCAAAGCATGTGACAGTAATATTTTTAGGTTTGGATAGAAAGAGATAAAAGTATACCTATTTCGTGTTTCCCCTCTCATGTCCCAGAACGTTCATTCCCCTAAAAAAGGATCGAATGATTTGCTCACAGTTAATAGTGGTTTGTGAATCTGTCTGATGCAATAGATGCACATTTGTTCAGTGGTATTCAGTATTCAGTGGTTTGTCGTTTGTGGTCATAGTTTGTCGTCTGGTGCAGTGCTGCAATAATTTGTGTTTTTTTTTCATCCTATACAAATGTGCTGAATTCTTAAAAAGTGTGTTTTTATTTGAATATCGTCTGTTATCTATAATTTTTAAATTGGGTTGTCTATTCTCTCTTTAAGTTCCATTAAACTGTTATGGTGTGTACACTGGGTCTTTGAGGAAACAGTACAGTTTTTCAAGTTTCCTAAGCTTACAAAAAATTTGAAAAAATTCTGGATTACTTCTTAAAGTGTCTACTATATGGTTCACAAGTTGCCAAAGTCCAAAGTTTAAAACCGTTGTTAATAAAAATTGCCAAATAGTAAAAAACGCGGAAAAAACGGAATATTGGCTTTTTTATCTTAGATTATAAGCTTTCGAAAGAATGTAGTGTCTTTGGCGTGGGCTCCAAAAAATTGAATTATGTGTGCACCTAAAAGTGTGGAATATTTTACGGATTCAGACATGTCATAATAAACGGAACGGTGATTATTCGGCACAAAATAAGTTTTTATTGATAAAAATACAAAAGTTATGAAATAATAATTAATATTAGTTAATAATAATTAGTGCAAAAAGGAAATTTACGGTCCGTATCCGTTGGAATTGTAACCCATCTTCAAAAACTTATTGTAATAAAAAGATGAACTAATAAAAAAAAAATTATATAAATAATCTAGGAAATAATATATTAAATTACATAAAACATTTATGTTAACCGTTAAAAAAACTGTAAAACAACGAGAAAAGCAAAAAATAGTGCATTTACTAACATTGGAAAATACTAACTGGGTCGCCTTTGCCGATAAACTACCAGATTCGCACTCTGCTGGAACATTAAGTCTCTACCACCTACCGCCTACCTAAATTTTTTAGGGGGCATAGGTAGGTTCTGTACTCATTAGAGAAAAATAGGAGTTTGAAATTTCAACTGTTCCTAAAAAGACCCAGGGTACACACGCAGAGTTAATAATCTCATAGGTAAACTGTAAATAAAATAAATTAAGAAGGGCGAAAAAAGGACCGTGGTCTTAAGAAGCCGGTGAAGTATTATTAATAAAAAAAAAATATTAATAAACTTTGTTTATCAGTTGAAGTTAAAAGTGCAATCATTTTTCAAGTCCACTGACGTCATGTTTCGATATTTCTACACTTCCTATCTATGTTACACAACGGAAATTTGATTCCGTATATGATTTCTATACATAAAGCGCTTGTGGTTTATTTCCATAAAATAAGTGCTACAAGTAGTAAAGTCTATAATTAACAATTTATTTCACTTACTTTTGATAATTAATGAATTTAAAACATTCAATCAAAGTGAAACAGTTCAATGACCGATCCCAACATCAGGGACTACGTATGTTAAAAAGATGTCGATAGCATTTTGCAAATAAAAATCGTTTTAATCACGTGTAACGTCATAATTTTTTTTATTTTTGTAAATCTAAAACTCCATATATCTTTAAAATTTCAAAATATCCAGTAAAATCAACCGGTACACAACCCAATGGAAGGTTTGTTAGTTTTAGGCAAGGTCAACTTTAGAACGAAAGTGCCTATTTTATTCTTAAAGCTGCAGAATTAAAAATAGTGCACTTTAATTAAACTGTAATATGAGACAAGCTGAAATATATTACAAAACGTGGTACACTTCTAGCAACAATCCTTACAGGATTAGTTTTAATGTTTATTATTGTTTACAGGCAAGAATCCTCGCAGGAAAGGTTTAGATCCTTCACAAGATGTACGGCTCTTCCTACTTCGATGATGATGATGAAATTCCGGCGCATAACTTTAATGCTCTTCCTTATCACTCCAAGGACTCTTACTCTGGACCGCCATTGCATGTCGTCTTACCAATTGTCTTCACTGTCTCCTTTGCTATCTATGCGATTATAAAAATATGTTGTTGTAAAAATAGTTCTAGACCCAATTTTGATCGTAAGTAAAAATAATATATACAATAATAACCAAATTAATCAATTTTAGCGATTATACCATCATAGCATATTTCCAAACAATTAATTAGTCTTGAAGAAATGTTAAAAGAAAGTTATAATTTATTTAGGGCAGCTGAAAATAAGAAATATACACTCATTAATTTGCTAAATATTCGTAGGAATCAACTGCGTTACGATGTATGTCTGATGTTGTTTCTAGTAACTCACTAAGCGGTGCAACAAATCGTAAACACGTTAGAACATAGAAATGGGCTGGTGTCCTCATTTTTTAGTGGTCGATTTTTCAATTGTTTATTGAAATTGATGTTAATAAATGTGTATTGGCGTGTCTATTTTATTAAATATCTAAATGTTAACGGAGATATAGCAATTAAAAATTTGAATCATAGTTTTAGCGCTTAAATGGTCGGCCATATTTGTATGACGTGAAATGCATTTTAACGTCAGTTATTTGTTGAGTAAGTCAGTGCTGTGGTAATGTTTTGTAGCTGTTGGTAGTCGAAATAATCAAGTCAAGTCAAAGAATAATACGTTTTTATTTTATTTAACCCTGCTAAGGCAGACATAATATTGGAATTTTATTGTTCCTTGAAATAGCTATAAATAATATTTGATATTTTGATATATAAATACATATAGCAGAGATTTATGAGCTGTAAGGTTGGCAGCGATTGTGATGTTACATACATTTGGAATCTGTACAACGTTGAATCCCTTTAATAATTAAAGAGACAAAATGACTTTTTTAATTGTTAATATCTCTTAACTTAAGGAGTTATTAAAAAATAATTGAACATTTGAGGTTCTAGTAACCAACTTTATCAATATATATAGTCCAAATCACGATAGTTCGGCGGTGACTTATACTTAAAAAAGGTTATAAGAGCGGTATAAATCTATAATACGATAAGGCCTGTCTCAGTATGGCACCGTTAAAATTCACATCAACCAGAACTCAGATATATAATAAATGCTAAAGTCCCTTTAATACCAGTGGTGTATCGATAAAAATGAAAGTAAAAGTTTGCTCTTATGATAAGTTATGTTAGTGCAAAACAACGCCAATACACCCCCTACAGTACACAAGTTGCTTGGAGTACTGTCGTATACGTAAGGGGTATGTATGTATTTTGACACACACAGTCGGTTCTTTGCTAATAGTAGCCGCTCATCCAACCCGCCGATTTACGTCCGAATTCGGTGTCGCTTAAAACCTGCTGCACACGTAACGTGTTTTAACCCGGACGGGACGTGGACGGGACGGAGACAGAACGTGGTATTAGGTAAACACGTACGGGATTTTATACCCATCGAGTGCATACGCACCGTGGCAGTTACTCGAAAGAAACGTGCTAGTGTTGTTAATAAGCAAAGATAAATTTTAACATGCCTAATGAATAAAATAAGTAACCCTAACTAAAATGCAAACTAATTTTAACCAAAATGTGCTTTATCTCTTTCTGTCATTTTAAAAAGTCATAATACTTGATTATATTGATGTAATAAATATCGACATTGTAAAACATGACAGCCTTTATTTACCTACCTGTCTTTTGATTTTAACATAAAAAAGTTAAACTGTAATTGTTACATATTAAGATCTATTGCAAAATTATGAGTGTATATGATGCAATAAATGAATAAAATAAAATTTACAAACGTTTTCAGTGAGCGATAATTCTAATGCAACTTTACGCCACAGATAATTTTTAAGTTTCACATCTAAATAATTTGGATCTGCCAAACTGTATAAACATGGATTTGATCTCACTAATTTTTCGTCGTCCATTTCATTTATGATATTTTTATTATTATTATTTATTTATTTATTCAATATGTCCAATGGATAAATACGCAACGCACATCACTACTTAAAACACGTCTTGTGTGCAGAAAGCTATGTATACGCAGCGGAACCACGTACGGAACGGGCCTCGCACGGGGCGGGACGTGCTAAACATCGTCGTCGACGATATTTTTTCCCGTTCCTTCAACGCCACGTCCCCGTCCCGTCCGTGCACCCGTGATGTATGCACTTTCCTATACATTTTATATGAAACGATATTGTCGTCCCGTTCCGTCCGGATTAAAACACGTTCCGTCCGGGTTAAAACACGTTACGTGTGCAGTAGGCTTTAAATATGGTGTCATACTTCGACAGGCCTAATGAATTTTATCTTATTTTATATTTTAGTTATATCGGCAGTTTATACCCCACAACTTGTTTTAAGTATGAGTCGCCGCCGAACTTTCGTAATTTGAACTATAGTACACTTTTATAGAAATTAAGACATAGGACACAAGCCCATTCATTTTTATTAATAAGACGATTTAATTAATAATATACATGCATCCCCTATGATAATTCTTTGTAATTAATTACAGCATCAACAGATGTCAATGTCCATCAAAATAGTGAGAACACTTATGATTCGCATGCGGTTTCTAATAATACGTCACACTCACATTCAGGTAAACTATTCATAATTACATTTCAATAAATACTTGTACATGACATTCCTCGTGTAAACTGGAATTCCCATTAGTAGTGCTGTGGTTACAAGGTAACAACCAGAGCCACTGATATACAAATGTTGTATATCTAGCAAAGACTTAAACCATTTGGTATATTTTAAATAATGTCTTCTACAACTTGAAACATACATTGTATTTTGTTTTTTAGTTTCCCAAGATTTAACACCAAGTTATGCAGCTGCAGTAGGTTCGGCCAGTGCTGTACATTGCGCATCGGATAGTGGTGCAGATTGCAGTGCAGACACTGGTGGAGATTGCGGTGACGATTAATTACAGTACAGTAATATTAGTAACAAGTACCTTACCTACTTTTCAACATTTGTTTTAATGCTTAAAAAAGCAACGCCGGGTCAAAGAGACATCTGGCTGCAAGATGAAAAGTAGTACTGTGATAATAGAACTGCATAAGTGAATTGAAGATTACAAATATTTATGATTGTTAGTGAGTTTTGTTTTACTCTGAAAACAAACGACCGTGTAAAACAAGATTTTCTTTATTTTAATAATAGTACTTATTAGATGGCAGCAAAATGTTTTTTGCTTTGGAAGAACAATGATATTAATGTATTAAAAGAAGACGATAGTATCTTCCATAAGACTAATTAAGTCATTTTTATTATTATTTACCTTTTAAATATTCTTCTTAAAAGAAAATGATGACTCGGCAAATACTTAGTTAAAGGCAGTTACATATATGGTAGGTTTATTTAACATCAGAGAATTTGCTTATACATACAGTATTTTAGGTTACGATAAGTTAAAAGTTATTTTGCGACATAAATTTGTTTCCTGGCGTTTAATAAAATTTTCTTTGTAAAGGTGTTTTTACAGGACCAGATTATGATTCATGCAGACAGTTCGTTCATGAGAAGTTGAATATTACTGGAATCTGTGTTTGTACACAAGAAATGTACAACTGTCAATCCGATTCAAGTGATATTCAACTTCTCTTGACGAATAAACTATCTAGATATGTGAATCATGTAAAACCATCTTCCGATGTTTAAATAAGATCATTGTATTAGTAAAAGATTTTTATTGTTTTTAATTTATTTAATGACAACGTAATATAACCTTCGGTAAATAATAAAACATAACGTTAGGTAAAACATATTACTTTATATAAAACATGAGTTTACGTTTGTGTGTCTTTGCCATAAGTCTTGCCTCTCATTAATAAATTTGTAAATTTTAAATATAAGTTTGTGATTAAGATATCTAATTTTATTTAACAGTATTTTTATATGAAATATATTTTTTAATTACATTTGTAAGCATTGTAACAAATAAAACCGTTATATTTTATAATAATGTTAGATTCTTTAATTTGTTGTTTTTTTAAATTAAATGAAATGGGCTTCTGAACCATAACTTAATTTCTATAAAACGGAACTTCTATAAGCGGATTATAAAAAATTCTAATACATGGTACGTCACATAGGGCGATTTGCCATCTCTTTTATACAACAGAGAAGCATACGAATGTGTATGTTATACGTCATTTACAACAATCAGCTGGATTGTGCATCTCACGTAATATTAAATTAAGAAGGAATTAATAAGGAAAAATAATCTCGATTAATTATTTTTTCTGTGATGTATTTTGCAAATCTAACACATGCGGAAAAACAGAAATTCAAATTTGATTTAGCTATAACTTCTGTCATGTTTTGGATATTTTTGTTTTTTTTGTTTTATATAATTTATTTATTTTGCGATCTGTCTATTGACATTTAACAATAAGGTTTACAATAAGTACATCTTGTACGGTATGCGTCCAGTGACACATGTGTTCTATTTAAATTATATTATTTGATTAAGTCCTGAGGCGCCCTCCTCTTCAGTCTGCTGAAAATATTAGGTTGCACACTAATGTATTTGGGTGGTTCTCTAAACGGTCTTTGTTTTGGATATTTAAAATAATAACAATTCCAATATGCATATATTAAAATTTATTTCAATCTAATTTCTAAAAAGAATAGTACCAAGTCCATTGCACTACATATTGACCCCAAATGTCCAATTATTTTTAATAACTCGTTATATTTTAGCAGATATTAACAACTGAATTGTTTATGATGTTTTTGACCCTTTAATCAAGGAAGGGATCCAAAGGTATACAAACAAGTCTCCGTGTGATGTCACATCCAATGATTTGCCATCCCTCTAATACAACAGAGCGTAAAAGAGATGCATACATGTGTATGTGTAATACGTCAGATGGTACTAACAGCTGCATTGTGCATTTCATAAAGTTTTATTATGATTGCTGTGACATATAGTGTGAAAAAAATCTCGATTACTTATTTATTGTGTGACGTCACGACCTCTAAAATTAATAGTTCGCAAACCCATTGAATTTAACGTGGCCCACAAACAACATTCAAAGTTAACATTTTCAGAAATATACAAATTTGTGACTTGTGGAAGCGGGATCTTACACATAGTCCATTTAATGTTCGAGAGAAAATCGAATCGAGATAATTAGGCTCCAGATATTTCATGAATAATAGACGATTTGAGTTTAAATTTCTGTCACTGCCTGCTGCTGCTGGAAGCTCCCAAATTCATTAACCTCAAATTTAGATTTCCTGTTCAGTATTGCGTGGATCGTGGGTGGATCGAAGCAAACATATTTTTATATAGTTTTTAATTTAAATGTTTATCATTGACTTGCGGACAAATTCAACACCGGTTTTATTGAATTGATCTCCTTGTAATTTAATCGCAAATATTGTGCTATAAAGGCAGGGTTTGTATTGTAACAAATTGGTTTTAGAATTACCAAGCACACTCCTGAATAACTATGTGGATAATAACTGGTTGTTATCTTTTTTGCTTCAAAGAGGTCTTTCTCATGAGACCTGTCATTCATAATTATAACCTCACTTAACACAAATTAAAAAAAAAATTATCTATTACTTCGTTTTTACACTTTATTATTTTTACAGTTTACAGAATATTTATAATTGTTCGCAAGAGAAAAGAAATTCTTGTCTATTGATATTGTTATCCTCATCCATTGTACATTGTACATCGGTTTAATGTTAGATTTTTTGTTAGTTTTAAGTTAGAGTTCTGAGATAAAAGTTGTATTTATAAGTTCATACGTTAAAAGTTTTTAAATATATTGTATTATGTTACATCCGTTATTTTCTTCACAAATAAATCACTACCCCCAGATAGCGATTTATAAAATAAAAAATATACAATTAAATTAAATAAAAAATCAAGTAATAAATTCGCGCTCGATTAAGTTCTTACGCGATGTCCCTTATAGATAACCAGAGGTTTTTTATAAAGCTCAACATTTCCAATTGTGCTGTTTAAAAGCTTTTTACGCGGTAAACAAACAAAGCGAGCAATGTCAATATACCCTATGTTTTTAAATTGATTTACATTTACAATCCTTTCCCTTCCATCAGCATTTCAAAAACTTTGATTGTTCGAAATATCAAATTCTCAGTGTTTAACACATTGATATTTTATCGTCGTAATGCAGTTGACAATAAAGAAATTTCGCTTAAAATATCTATCATAAGTAACAAATTTTTAAGAAATTTTTTATTTTCCATCTGTTTTTGCATACGCGAATACTTTGAGTCTGATTTAAAAATCTGGTGCAATGTTTATATGCAAACTGCAGGCCCATCTTGGTCCAAATACTCTTCCAATTTTAATGATTTTGTCTCCAAATTTTTTTAATATATTAAAAAGTTCTTGCTGATTTTTACTTGATTGATGAAGAATCACATGAATCTTATCTTCGAAAGATTTGAAGTGCTTTACTTGCTTAACGTCTTTAATTGAATCGTCCATACTGCTAAAGACGGTGATTTAGATAATGCCACACAATAACATTTGAAAAATAATTTAGAATTCTAGCACTGACTCCAGACTTTCTGCCAAGCATTACAATTGCTCCATCGCACAAGAAAGCTGTGAAATTTTTCTTTAAATATTTATTGTCAAATCCGACATTACTTAAACAATTCATCAAATCATTGAATATCGATTCGGCATTTTGAATCTCCAATTCGACTAACTCAACTAAAATGAATGGAACTTTGATGAAGGAGCTTCATCAATATTGATACAAATTTTGACGTTATTTTCAATGATTTTGGAAAATATTCCGATTTTCTTTACAAATTTTGTGATAATTTGTATTGAAATGTTCACTCATTCTTTTCTTAAAGCCGCTTATTGGGATATTTTTGAATTTCCCGCAGGTTCCACTTGATAGTTTTTCCATTCTTTGGAAATATGTACATGTTTTCCATGTACATTTGTACAGAACTTTGCACATATGTCACAATCCAATTTATTGTTAATAATAATATTTAACCCATCATATTTAAATATTTCATTTGTTCCAGACTCCAACAGGCGGGCAGATTTTGTTCGTTTTCAGTTTCATTTTCTTGTATTTCGGGTTCTGATTCTGTTTCAGACTCTAATTCTTTTTAGGATCTGCATATTCTTTTTCTGGTCAGTTGTTTCAGATTTTTAAAAAAAATAATGCAATAAATGTGGTTGTCTCTACATCTTTTAAATTACAATTAAGGGAACCAAAAAATAAATAATATTACGGTACAATGCTGATTATTCGTGGTAACTGGGAGCCAAGGACACGGATTATCGATTACAGTTCTCAAACAAAAATGAGTAAAAATTTTAAACAATTTTTTTTGTATTTCTAGGTTAGTTATAAATGAAACACTCAAATATTACTGAATTAATAATACAATATACTATAATATTTTAAAATATCTTCCTCAATATACTATTTTTTGTTAGTTTAAAATTAATATTATTTATAATTCCTTGCCATAAGAGCAAGTGAGATGAAACGTTGAACCGAAACTTTCACCGCAAACCAAATTACACCCAACGAAATGTGATATATGAACTAATTTAATTAATAAAACTCAAAAAAATTACCAACAAACACTTTTTATTCGTGTATTTTTAATGTTTTTTTTATTTATTTTTTTTTATTTCTCCTATTGTTTCAGCAATCTGCCTAAGTAGGCAATAAGCTTCTTACATGATTAATTAATTAAGACATGTAAGAGAAACATTCCAGTGAATAACCTTTTGTTTTTATCTTAATATATAAAAGAAAGACGGGTTTGTTACAACACTTATAACTCGAGATCTGCTGAACCAATATTCATGGTTATTGATTCGTTGGATTTGTCTCCGCCCCGAATAGCATAATACATCTTAAAAACAATGAAAACTCGATATGTGTAATGAATACTTAATCATTTCAATAAATGCTGATTTCATGTCAAACATTTGTTGTCCAATCCTGTCAAATTCTGTAACAACTATTCATGTGTGCGTTCAGAAATTTATTTTTTGTAAAATGTCTCGAAAGTTCAGGTACTGTTATATTTGTTTGTTTTAGACATAAATTTGTGTAAATTATTTATTAATTATTTAATTTCAGAAAATAATACCTAAGATTTATTGTACAGGTTAACAAAAGTGTAAATGTCTTTTTATAGGTTATCTATAATTTCTCTTGATAAGCTATTCATATGTAGTGGTTATATACTCTTTGAGCTATTGTCTATGTCTCGAAAGTGGTTTTTTGTGGTTTTATGCGAGTGCACATTCAGTATTAATATTAATAACAATGCCGCGTCCTAGAAGACCTAATCTTTCCCAGCGGAGCCGTAATGCAATTTGGCAAAGGAATATCGCGAGTCAATTATCTGATGAAGAACGAGAAATTGCACGAGAAGAGCGCCGCGTTAGTATGGAGCAAAGAAGGGCCTTACTTCGTGCTTCTCAAACACAAGAGCAAAGAGAGGTAGCCCGTGAAACGGCTAGGTTAGAAACGAGAAATCGTCCAGCTTATCGTACAGATGAACAGAGGAATAATCTTCGAAGTGCAAGAAGAAATGGTTCAAGTATTGATTTGAATCGAGCAGCGTTTCTATATGATTGCATCATCGACTACAGCTTCTCCTTGGATGTGCCTGGTTTACCACCGCACAATTTAAAACTTAAGGTTGGCTCGGTAGTCATCATGCTTAGAAATTTAAACCAACCAAAACTGTGCAATGGAACGCGTTTGGTGATAAAAAAACTGATGACCAATGTGATTCACGCGTCGATACTTAAAGGAAAATTTAAAGATGAGGAAGTTCTTATTCCAAGGATTCCGATGATCCCAACGGATATGCCATTTGAGTTTAAACGAATTCAATTCCCGATTCGTCTTGCCTTCGCCATGACGATCAACAAATCACAGGGCCAATCCTTGACTATTTGTGGCCTCAATCTAGAAAATGCATGTTTTTCTCATGGTCAATTGTACGTGGCATGCTCACGTGTCGGCAAACCATCCGCTTTATTTGTTCTTGCGCCTGACCAAAAAACAGAGAATGTCGTTTACCACAAGGTGCTTGAATGAAAATCCCATTAATGAATTAATCCGAGTGTATTCCAATCTGCACAACATAGTTTTCAATCATTTTTTTCTGACATGAGTTTGAATTACTTAATTATTATTATTTTTTTAATTTTTATTCTCATTCTGTATGTTTTCATCATCATTCATCATAATAAAATACTTTTATGTTTCTATCTATATTAATAAATATTATTTTGTATCATTGTATTACGTTCATCAAAGCCTAAATTAGTTCAGCTAAAAGGTACCACGACATTCATTGACTGTTAGGCGGTACGAAGTTCGCCGGGACAGCTAGTATACAATAAATTAGTATAATATATCCATATATTGTACACTATTCCCTATCGAGGACCCAAAGCTAAGTCTTCTGGTTCATATCGCTTTAATCTGCGGGGTTCCCTGTTCTCACACACGTTCAGTTGATTCGCCAACGCATTGGGATGGTTGATTAATCTATCACTATATTTTGTGCTGGATAGGTATATTTCATCTTTGATGGATGCTATTGGGACGTCTTTCTGGATGACTTCGTTAGTGACGTAGTATGGTGCATCTACAATGAGTCGTAGTACTTTATTTTGAAATCGCTGGATTATGGCTATATTGGAGTTGCTTGCAGTACCCCAAAGCTGAATTCCGTAAGTCCAGATGGGTTTCAGAATGGTTAAGTACTTTGTTGTCCAGAGAGAGTTTTGACTTTCGACCAATTATCCAATACATTTTCCTGATTTTAAGAGCAAGGTGCTTACGCTTTGTAAAAATATGCTTTTGCCAGGTAGTCCAAATGTATACCAAGATATTTAGCGTCATTGGATTGTGAAATTACACAATTATTTATTTTCACATGCGGGCAAGTTTCTCTGCGCGTGGTAAATGTTACATGCGTTGATTTAGTTTCGTTTGCTTTTATTCGCCATTTCTTGAGCTATTCTTGAATCATATCAAGGTTAGTCTGTAGATTCCGTGATGCCGATACTGGGTCTGTGTTAGTCTGTGTACTGCTAATATAGCAGTATCGTCTGCAAACGTAGCAACGGTGGTTACTGTTGTAGTTGGCAAATCGGAAGTGTAGAGAAGGTGTAATGTAGGTCCTACGACACTTCCCTGAGGGACTCCTGACTGGATGGGTTTCAATTCAGTACATTCGCTATCTATTTTAACCATGAAGTGCCTATTAGTCATATATGATCTCAATAGTTGATAATCTTGGTACGGAAGTATTTTCTTTAGTTTATATTGAAGACCTATATGCCACACTTTGTCGAAGGCTTGGGCTATGTCTAGAAAAGCTGCTGAGCAATATCTTTTGGCATTTAAATCTCTATTAATTGTGTTGACCAACCGATGTAATTGTTCTACAGTACCGTGCTTATTGCGGAAGCCAAATTGATGTTCGGGAATTAGCTTTTTCATTAATGATACATTTTAACCTCTTAACGTATGTTTTTTCAAATAATTTTGATAGTATCGGCAGGAAACTTATGGGCCTATAGGAAGTAACCTCTTCCGGTTTTTTCCCAGGTTTCGGAATCATAATTATTTGAGCAACCTTCTAACTACTTGGATAGTAGTTGGTTCTAAGAATTGCATTAAAAATGAAAGTAATTAGTTTTATACATTTCTTAGATAGTTCGAATATTATCTTTTCTGTGATTACGTCAAAACCGGGTGATTTCCGAATATCGATTTCTTTTACTATTGTTTCCCAAGTTTCCTTGGTTGCAATTTTTCTATGAGGAAAGTCCATTTGGAAAGGGCTGTCCAGAAAATCCAAAATACCATTTTCTTCTTCTGCTGCCGTTTCTGAAGGACACGGTTTGAATACTTCCTGCAGATGATTAGCAAACATCGCAGCCTTTTCTTTGTCATTCCTTGCCCATTTATTTTTGTCATCTTTGATAGGAGGGTTGTGTATCTCTGGTCTTTTAATCATCCTTGTTGCTTTCCACAGCGAGTACTCCGTAGCTTCCAATAGTGTTAAATTTTCAAGATATTCTTGAATACATTGGTTATTATGCTCCACTATCAATTCCTTTAGGCCTTTTATAGCTCTATTTAATTTTCGTTTATTTGCAGGTGATTTACATTGTTGCCATTGTTTACGTAGATGTCTTTTCTCCATTATTTTCTCCTTAATGAGTAGGGGCACATCACGCTTCTTCCCTTGGATAGCTTTATGCGTGGGAGTAGCAAACCATGCTGCTTCTTGGATGTTTCTGGTAAGGTGTTCTACTGCTATTTCAATTTCCAGTTCAGTTTTCAGTGGTATACTTAACGAAATAGACTCATTTAGCTTTGATCTAAAAAGGTCCCAGTTAGTTCGATTATTGTGCAAGGATGGCCCAGTTTCTCTACTACGTATTTCCTCGTATACAGTACTAATCACCGGAGAGTGATCTGATGACAAATCTAAACAGGATTCCGCTTTACACTTTTTCGGGTCAACACCTTTAGTGATACAAAAATCGATCACATCCGGAACTTTTTTTACGTCAGAAGGCCAGTAAGTTGGTTCGTAAGTTGAAATTGATCTTAGATTTTTAGCACTCATTGCTTTTACTAGTTCTTTACCCTTGGTATTAGTTATTCTCGAGCCCCATGTTGGGTGCTTGGCGTTATAGTCACCCCCTGCCACAAATTTGTTACCCAGTGTTTCAAAAAAGGTCACGTAGTGTTCCTTCTTGTTGATGTGTTTTGGTGGACAATAAATTGCTGAGATTGTTACTGGGCTAACTTCATTTTCAATAGTAATACTGGTGGCCTGTAAATAATCCATTGCAAACTTCTCTCTTTCATGATGTGCAATACTATCTTTTATAATTATTGCAGTTCCACCATGTGCCTTACCATCCGGATGTCTAGTGTGGTATATTTTATATTTTGGAATACTAATGTAGTGCCGTTCAGTGAAGTGGGTCTCTGATACCATCATGATATCTATGTCTTGGTCAATTAAAAAAGTTTTTATTTCCCGAGAGTGTTGGTGTAAACCGTTTGCGTTCCAAATACATAATTTATACTTTTGTTGTTTATAGTTTTGTTGTTGTATATTTAATGTGAAATCTTAAAATTTATATTATACGAGGTCTGTTCAAAAAATAAGGTGAATTTTCAGTCAAGGTCAAATTTCGCGGGCTACGTACATTCGATTATCGATTTTTTAATTTTGTTATGTTGGTACACTCGTCTCGAACATATGTTCACAGTTTTAGCTATATAGCACATTTAGTTTGTTTGTGAGAGGCATAAGAGTTAGAAGTGTTTTGCGTGTTCGGCGATTTTCTGCTATCGAAAAACATGAGTTTGCATTAAATTTTGTGTGAAAAATGGAATCAAGTGCTTTAAAACACTTGAAATGTCGAAAGTGGCATACGGTGTGTCTACTTTAAGCCAAAAAAATGTTTACAAGTGGTACAAGCTTTTCACAGAAGGTCGAGAAGATGTGAATGACGACGCTCGCCCTGGACGCCCCAGCACATCAACAACCGATGAAAATGTTGAGGAAGTGAAGAAAATTGTTATGGAGAATCGTCGAATCGCTATTAGAGAAGTTGCTGAGGATGTCGGCATATCGGTTGGCTCATGCCATGCAATTTTTTCGGAAATTTTGGGCATGAAGCGTGTGACAGCGAAGTTTGTTCCAAAATTGCTGAATTTTGACCAAAAAAATCATTGCTTGTTCGTAATTTTTTGGCCAAAAACAACACCGTAATCATGCCTCAGCCACCGTATTCACCAGATTTGCTCCCCTGCGACTTTTCTCAAGATTGAAGAGACCCACTAAAGGACGACGTTTTGAGACGATTGAGGAGATACAACGAATCGCTGAGAGCTACTTTGAAGGGGACAAAATAGAAATTGATGAATAAATAAATATTTTTTTGAGAAAAATGAAAATTCACCTTTTTTTTTGAACAGACTACGTATGCTATTTTTTGTGCTGTTTATAAAGTGATAAGCATCACAAACAATTTTATAGCGGGTTAATACTGACGAAGATTGGTAATACCCAGATTCTGTTTGATTTTCATTAATTTAAGTGTGTTATTTTTATTATTTTATATAAAATTTACCTTCGGAAAGTATCAATTGGAATTATTATTAACTCGACTGGAATTTTAACGGGTTGTGGCACAAAAGAATCGATTCTTTCTGCGCACTAGCTGCAGTTTTGAATTATGGATATGGAACAGAAAGCAAACAGTGATGTGTCGATAAAAATTAAAGTAAAAGTTTTCTTTCATGATAAATTATGTTAGTGCAAAACAACTCCTACACACCCTACAGTGCACAAGTTTGAGTAGGTTGTGAGACGATTGTGCGACGGGACTGAGACTTTAAAACTTATTGTTCAAAACTGTTGTGGTTTGAATTAGCACAAAGTTCTCGCATAGAATGTTTTATGAAACTGAAAAACTAGAGGATGGATTATCTATACTAGATGAAAAATAAAAAAGCCAAATTTTCAATATCATTTTCTGTAATTAAAGTAATTCTCATTAAATTTGGATTTTCTACCTGCCACTCGTGTAAGTTATGCATATTAATGTAACCATCTTTTTCGACTCTTCGAATGTCGACTCCGACCATAAAACTACCTGTCTCGCTCACACTTCGTAAAACGACTCTCTCGGTCTCACTCAAACTAGAATCATAAAGTTACGGCCTTTTGAAAGCTTTGGATACACTATAATCATTTTTAAGTTAGTAAGAAAAATTGGTTTAAATCTGAGTTACTTTGCAAAAGAAGAAATTGTCCAAAATTTAAGTAATATTCTAGCAAGTCTCATACCATTTTGGAATCCTTATTAAATGAGCCAACTTTTAGAGCTTGGACACACTGCGATTTAAATCTCAGCGAACGTTTCTGACGGCTTTGTAACACAAAGAAATTTAAAAACCCGTAGTGTGTGCATGCTCATATGATTCCATGTCTTACAAAACTACGCGATTTAAATCGCAGTGTGTTCAAGACCTTAATGTTACTTGCCAAACTCGCATAGTACTTTTTTCTTTCAGTACAGTCACTCAAAGTTGGGCTAATTAATCTTTAATATTTGGTTGGACAAAAAGTGACAATTTCTTCCAAGCTGGAGTAGTTGGCTTTACATTTTAGGAAAGAGTTTACAGAAACATTATTTAGGATCACATAACAAAAAGTTTTTTAAAATAAGTTAAGATTATTGTAGCAGATTTTCTCGATTTTTTTTAAATGCCAATCATTTTTAAAATATTGAACTTAGACTTTTTTTAAATATTTTTCTGATAACTGTTATGACTTGACCTATGAACCACTTCCGGCTTGACGTTGATTTCTGGGACACCCTGTATACTGCTCAAATGAGAATGGGAAATTCCTACGAATAAATAAAAGTGGTCGTATGACGTCAGTCTGGTAATCCTCGCTGTTGTGCCGTTAGACACATCTATTGACTATGCGTCACCCAATTCCAAAAGTCTGCACACACGAATGGCGCCGATGTTGCAAGGTCACTAAGCTACACTCAGTTTTATACACTAAACTCGCTAACCATTCAAACAGCCTGTCATATTATCTCTGAGTTTGTGGCACCAACCACACAATATAGCATGCAATCCGCAAATCATACATTATTTTTAAAATTAAAATTATTCATAAATAAAACAGTTTATTGTATTTTTTATATTAAATTTTGCTAATAATATTAATAGAGAAGAAAATTAAATAATAAATTGGACTAAAATAAAAAATTATTACAATAATAAATTAAAAATATAAGTCCTTTGCTTGTATAATACTCCTAATCTAAAAATAAAACTTAAGTTAATACTAGATAAGTACTTGATATTAAGAATTATAGTTATAGAACCTACATATTTGGAATAGATTTCATCTGCATACAAATGCAGTTAATCTTTGCTACATACCGCTCAGATATTATTAACTTAACTATGCTTTGTTAATATAAGATGAAAATCGGAAGAAGATTTCGAAGTAGGCTTCAAGCCTACTGCACACGTAACGTGTTTTAACCCGGACGGAACGTGTTTTAATCCGGACGGAACGGGACGACAATATCGTTTCATATAAAATGTATAGGAAAGTGCATACATCACGGGTGCACGGACGGGACGGGGACGTGGGGTTGAAGGAACGGGAAAAAATATCGTCGACGACGATGTTTAGCACGTCCCGTTCCGCGCGAGCCCCGTTTCGTACGTGGTTCCGCTGCGTATGTATAGCCTTCTGCACACGGGACGGGTTTTAAGTAGTAATGTGCGTTGCGTATTTATCAATTGGACATATTGAATAAATAAATAAATAATAATAATAAAAATATTATAAATAAAATGGACGACGAAAAATTAGTGAGATCAAATCCATGTTTATACAGTTTGGCAGATCCAAATTATTTAGATGTGAAACTTAAAAATTATCTGTGGCGTAAAGTTGCATTAGAATTATCGCTCACTGAAAACGTTTGTAAATTTTATTTTATTCATTTATTGCATCATATACACTCATAATTTTGCAATAGATCTTAATATGTAACAATTACAGTTTAACTTTTTTATGTTAAAATCAAAAGACAGGTAGGTAAATAAAGTAGACTGTCATGTTTTACAATGTCGATATTTATTACATCAATATAATCAAGTATTATGACTTTTTATGACACAAAGATATAAACCACATTTTGGTTAAAATTAGTTTGCATTTTAGTTAGGGTTACTTATTTTATTCATTAGGCATGTTAAAATTCATCTTTGCTTATTAACAACACTAGCACGTTTCTTTCGAGTCACTGCCACGGTGCGTATGCACTCGGTGGGTATAAAATCCCGTACGTGTTTACCTAATACCACGTTCTGTCTCCGTCCCGTCCACGTCCCGTCCGGGTTAAAACACGTTACGTGTGCAGCAGGCTTTATTGAAACGCATGTTTATAAAAATGTATCAAAATAAATCACAAACAATTAAATACACAAACTGTACACATATACTCCAGAGATAAACTCATGTCAAAGCATGTGACAGTAATATTTTTAGGTTTGGAAAGAAAAGAGATAAAAGTATACCTATTTCGTGTTTCCCCTCTCACGTCCCAGAACGTTCATTCCCCTAAAAAAGGATCGAATGATTTGCTCACAGTTAATAGTGGTTTGTGAATCTGTCTGATGCAATAGATGCACATTTGTTCAGTGGTATTCAGTATTCAGTGGTTTGTCGTTTGTGGTCATAGTTTGTCGTCTGGTGCAGTGCTGCAATAATTTGTGTTTTTTTTTCATCCTATACAAATTTGCTGAATTCTTAAAAAGTGTGTTTTTATTTGAATATCGTCTGTTATCTATAATTTTTAAATTGGGTTGTCTATTCTCTCTTTTAAGTTCCATAAAACTGTTATGGTGTGTACACTGGGTCTTTGAGGAAACAGTACAGTTTTTCAAGTTTCCTAAGCTTACAAAAAATTTGAAAAAATTCTGGATTACTTCTTAAAGTGTCTACTATATGGTTCACAAGTTGCCAAAGTCCAAAGTTTAAAACCGTTGTTAATAAATATTGCCAAATAGTAAAAAACCCGGAAAAAACGGAATATTGGCTTTTTTATCTTAGATTATAAGCTTTCGAAAGAATGTAGTGTCTTTGGCGTGGGCTCCAAAAAATTGAATTATGTGTGCACCTAAAAGTGTGGAATATTTTACGGATTCAGACATGTCATAATAAACGGAACGGTGATTATTCGGCACAAAATAAGTTTTTATTGATAAAAATACAAAAGTTATGAAATAATAATTAATATTAGTTAATAATAATTAGTGCAAAAAGGAAATTTACGGTCCGTATCCGTTGGAATTGTAACCCATCTTCAAAAACTTATTGTAATAAAAAGATGAACTAATAAAAAAAAAATTATATAAATAATCTAGGAAATAATATATTAAATTACATAAAACATTTATGTTAACCGTTAAAAAAACTGTTAAACAACGAGAAAAGCAAAAAATAGTGCATTTACTAACATTGGAAAATACTAACTGGGTCGCCTTTGCCGGTAAACTACCAGATTCGCACTCTGCTGGAACATTAAGTCTCTACCACCTACCGCCTACCTAAATTTTTTAGGAGGCATAGGTAGGTTCTGTACTCATTAGAGAAAAACAGGAGTTTGAAATTTCAACTGTTCCTAAAAAGACCCAGGGTACACACGCAGAGTTAATATCTCATAGGTAAACTGTAAATAAAATAAATTAAGAAGGGCGAAAAAAGGACCGTGGTCTTAAGAAGCCGGTGAAGTATTATTAATAAAAAAAAAATATTAATAAACTTTGTTTATCAGTTGAAGTTTAAAGTGCAATAATTTTTCAAGGCCACTGACGTCTTGTTTCGATATTTCTACACTTCCTATCTATGTTACACAACGAAGATTTGATTCCGTATATGATTTCTATACATAAAGCGCTTGTGGTTTATTTCCATAAAATAAGTGCTACAAGTAGTAAAGTCTATAATTAACAATTTATTTCACTTACTTTTAATAATTAATGAATTTAAAACATTCAATCAAAGTGAAACAGTTCAATGACCGATCCCAACATCAGGGACTACGTATGTTAAAAAGATGTCGATAGCATTTTGCAAATAAAAATCGTTTTAATCACGTGTAACGTCATAATTTTTTTTATTTTTGTAAATCTAAAACTCCATATATCTTTAAAATTTCAAAATATCCAGTAAAATCAACCGGTACACAACCCAATTGAAGGTTTGTTAGTTTTAGGCAAGGTCAACTTTAGAACGAAAGTGCCTATTTTATTATTAAAGCTGCAGAATTAAAAATAGTGTACTTTAATTAAACTGTAATATGAGACAAGCTGAAATATATTACAAACCGTGGTACACTTCTAGCAACAATCCTTACAGGATTAGTTTTAATGTTTATTATTGTTTACAGGCAAGAATCCTCGCAGGAAAGGTTTAGATCCTTCACAAGATGTACGGCTCTTCCTACTTCGATGATGATAATAAAATTCCGGCGCATAACTTTAATGCTCTTCCTTATCACTCCAAGGACTCTTACTCTGGACCGCCATTGCATGTCGTCTTACCAATTGTCTGCACTGTCTCCTTTGCTATCTATGCAATTATAAAAATATGTTGTTGTAAAAATAGTTCTAGACCCAATTTTGATCGTAAGTAAAAATAATATATACAATAATAACCAAATTAATCAATTTTAGCGATTATACCATCATAGCATATTTCCAAACAATTAATTAGTCTTGAAGAAATGTTAAAAGAAAGTTATAATTTATTTAGGGCAGCTGAAAATAAGAAATATACACTCATTAATTTGCTAAATATTCGTAGGAATCAACTGCGTTACGATGTATGTCTGATGTTGTTTCTAGTAACTCACTAAGCGGTGCAACAAATCGTAAACACGTTAGAATATAGAAATATGCTGGTGTCCTCATTTTTTAGTGGTCGATTTTTCAATTGTTTATTGAAATTGATGTTAATAAATGTGTATTGGCGTGTCTATTTTATTAAATATCTAAATGTTAACGGAGATATAGCAATTAAAAATTTGAATCATAGTTTTAGCGCTTAAATGGTCGGCCATATTTGTATGACGTGAAATGCATTTTAACGTCAGTTATTTGTTGAGTAAGTCAGTGCTGTGGTAATGTTTTGTAGCTGTTGGTAGTCGAAATAATCAAGTCAAGTCAAAGAATAATACGTTTTTATTTTATTTAACCCTGCTAAGGCAGACATAATATTGGAATTTTATTGTTCCTTGAAATAGCTATAAATAATATTTGATATTTTGATATATAAATACATATAGCAGAGATTTATGAGCTGTAAGGTTGGCAGCGATTGTGATGTTACATACATTTGGAATCTGTACAACGTTGAATCCCTTTAATAATTAAAGAGACAAAATGACTTTTTTAATTGTTAATATCTCCTTAAGGAGTTATTAAAAAATAATTGAACATTTGAGGTTCTAGTAACCAACTTTATCAATATATATAGTCCAAATCACGATAGTTCGGCGGTGACTTATACTTAAAAAAGGTTATAAGAGCGGTATAAATCTATAATACGATAAGGCCTGTCTCAGTATGGCACCGTTAAAATTCACATCAACCAGAACTCAGATATATAATAAATGCTAAAGTCCCTTTAATACCAGTGGTGTATCGATAAAAATGAAAGTAAAAGTTTGCTCTTATGATAAGTTATGTTAGTGCAAAACAACGCCAATACACCCCCTACAGTACACAAGTTGCTTGGAGTACTGTCGTATAGGTAAGGGGTATGTATGTATTTTGACACACACAGTCGGTTCTTTGCTAATAGTAGCCGCTCATCCAACCCGCCGATTTACGTCCGAATTCGGTGTCGCTTAAAACCTGCTGCACACGTAACGTGTTTTAACCCGGACGGGACGTGGACGGGACGGAGACAGAACGTGGTATTAGGTAAACACGTACGGGATTTTATACCCACCGAGTGCATACGCACCGTGGCAGTTACTCGAAAGAAACGTGCTAGTGTTGTTAATAAGCAAAGATGAATTTTAACATGCCTAATGAATAAAATAAGTAACCCTAACTTAAATGCAAACTCATTTTAACCAAAATGTGCTTTATCTCTTTCTGTCATATTAAAAAGTCATAATACTTGATTATATTGATGTAATAAATATCGACATTGTAAAACATGACAGTCTACTTTATTTACCTACCTGTCTTTTGATTTTAACATAAAAAAGTTAAACTGTAATTGTTACATATTAAGATCTATTGCAAAATTATGAGTGTATATGATGCAATAAATGAATAAAATAAAATTTACAAACGTTTTCAGTGAGCGATAATTCTAATGCAACTTTACGCCACAGATAATTTTTAAGTTTCACATCTAAATAATTTGGATCTGCTAAACTGTATAAACATGGATTTGATCTCACTAATTTTTCGTCGTCCATTTTATTTATAATATTTTTATTATTATTATTTATTTATTTATTCAATATGTCCAATTGATAAATACGCAACGCACATTACTACTTAAAACCCGTCCCGTGTGCAGAAGGCTATACATACGCAGCGGAACCACGTACGAAACGGGGCTCGCGCGGAACGGGACGTGCTAAACATCGTCGTCGACGATATTTTTTCCCGTTCCTTCAACCCCACGTCCCCGTCCCGTCCGTGCACCCGTGATGTATGCACTTTCCTATACATTTTATATGAAACGATATTGTCGTCCCGTTCCGTCCGGATTAAAACACGTTCCGTCCGGGTTAAAACACGTTACGTGTGCAGTAGGCTTTAAGCCTACTGCACGTAAATATGGTGTCATACTTCGACAGGCCTAATGAATTTTATTTTATTTTATATTTTAGTTATATCGGCAGTTTATACCCCACAACTTGTTTTAAGTATGAGTCGCCGCCGAACTTTCGTAATTTGAACTATAGTACACTTTTATAGAAATTAAGACATAGGACACAAGCCCATTCATTTTTATTAATAAGATATACATGCATCCCCTATGATAATTCTTTGTAATTAATTACAGCATCAACAGATGTCAATGTCCATCAAACTAGTGAGAACACTTATGATTCGCATGCGGTTTCTAATAATACGTCACACTCACATTCAGGTAAACTATTCATAATTACATTTCAATAAATACTTGTACATGACATTCCTCGTGTAAACTGGAATTTCCATTAGTAGTGCTGTGGTTACAAGGTATCAACCGGAGCCACTGATATATAAATGTTGTATATCTAGCAAAGACTTAAACCATTTGGTATATTTTAAATAATGTCTTCTACAACTTGAAAACTACATACATTGTATTTTGTTTTTTAGTTTCCCATGATTTAACACCAAGTTATGCAGCTGCAGTAGGTTCGGCCAGTGCTGCACATTGCGCATCGGATAGTGGTGCAGATTGCAGTGCAGACACTGGTGGAGATTGCGGTGACGATTAATTACAGTACAGTAATATTGGTAACAAGTACCTTACCTAGCCAACAAATCTAAGTGCCATTATTATCTACTTTTCAACATTTGTTTTAATGCTTAAAAAAGCAACGCCGGGTCAAAGAGACATCTGGCTGCAAGATGAAAAATAGTACTGTGATAATAGAACTGCATAAGTGAATTGAAGATTACAAATATTTATGATTGTTAGTGAGTTTTGTTTTACTCTGAAAACAAAACAGGGACGGCCGTGTAAAACAAGATTTTCTTTATTTTAATAATAGTACTTATTAGATGGCAGCAAAATGTTTTTTGCTTTGGAAGAACAATGATATGAATGTATTAAAAGAAGACGATAGTATCTTCCATAAGACTAATTAAGTCATTTTTATTATTATTTACCTTTTAAATATTCTTCTTAAAAGAAAATGATGACGGCAAATACTTAGTTAAAGACAGTTACATATATGGTAGGTTTATTTAACATCAGAAAATTTGCTTATACATACAGTATTTTTGGTTAAGATAAGTTAAAAGTTATTTTGCGACATAAATTTGTTTCCTGGCGTTTAATAAAATATTCTTTGTAAAGGTGTTTTTACAGGACCAGATTATGATTCATGCAGACAGTTCGTTCATGAGAAGTTGAATATTACTGGAATCTGTGTTTGTACACAAGAAATGTACAACTGTCAATCTGATTCAAGTGATATTCAACTTCTCTTGACGAATAAACTATCCATTTGAATCATGTAAAACCATCTTCCGATGTTTAAATAAGATCATTGTATTAGTAAAAGATTTTTATTGTTTTTAATTTATTTAATGACAACGTAATATAACCTTCGGTAAATAATAAAACATAACGTTAGGTAAAACATATTACTTTATATAATACATGAGTTTACGTTTGTGTGTCTTTGCCATAAGTCTTGCTTCTCATTAATAATTTGTAAATTTTGAATATAAGTTTGTGATTAAGATAATTAATTTTACTTAACAGTATTTTTATATGAAATATATTTTTTAATTACATTTGTAACCATTGTAACAAATAAAACCGTTATATTTTATAATAATGTTAGATTCTTTAATTTGTTGTTTTTTTAAATTAAATGAAATGGGCTTCTGAACCATAACTTAATTTCTATAAAGCGGAACTTCTATAAGCGGATTATAGAAAATTCTAATACATGGTACGTCACATAGGGCGATTTGCCATCTCTTTTATACAACAGAGAAGCATACGAATGTGTATGTTATACGTCATTTACAACAATCAGCTGGATTGTGCATCTCACGTAATATTAAATTAAGAAGGTTGCGAATAAGGAAAAATAATCTCGATTAATTATTTTTTCTGTGATGTATTATGCAAATCTAACACATGCGGAAAAACAGAAATTCAAATTTGATTTAGCTATAACTTCTGTCATGTTTTGGATATTTTTGTTTTTTTTGTTTTATATAATTTATTTATTTTGCGATCTGTCTATTGACATTTAACAATAAGGTTTACAATAAGTACATCTTGTACGGTATGCGTCCAGTGACACATCCGTTCTATTTAAATTATATTATTTGATTAAGTCCTGAGGCGCCCTCCTCTTCAGTCTGTTGAAAATAGTCCTATCTCCCATTAGGTTGCACACGTATGTATTTGGGTGGTTCTCTAAACGGTCTTTGTTTTGGATATTTAAAATAATAATAATTCCAATATGCATATATTAAAATTGATTTCAATCTAATTTCTAAAAAGAATAGTACCAAGCACATTGCACTACATATTGACCATATTGATCAAATGTCCAATTATTTTTAATAACTCGTTATATTTTAGCAGATATTAACAACTGAATTGTTCATGATGTTTTTGACCCTTTAATCAAGGAAGGGATCCAAAGGTATACAAACAAGTCTCCGTGTGATGTCCCATCTAATGATTTGCCATCCCTCTAATACAACAGAGCGTAAAAGAGATGCATACATGTGTATGTGTGATACTAATGGTGCTAACAGCTGTCTTGTGCATCCCATAAAGTTTTATTATGATTGCTGTGACATATAGTGTGAAAAAAATCTCGATTACTTATTTATTGTGTGACGTCACGACTTCTAAAATTAATAGTTCGCAAACCCATTGAATTTAACGTGGCCCACAAACAACATTCAAAGTTAACATTTTCAGAAATATACAAATTTGTGACTCGTGCAAGCGGGATCTTACACATAGTCCATTTAATGTTCGAGAGAAAATCGAATCGAGATAATTAGGCTCCAGATATTTCATGAATAATAGACGATTTGAGTTTAAATTTCTGTCGCTGCCTGCTGCTGCTGGAAGCTCCCAAATTCATTAACCTCAAATTTAGATTTCCTGTTCAGTATTGCGTGGATCGTGGGTGGATCGAAGCAAACATATTTTTATATAGTTTTTAATTTAAATGTTTATCATTGACTTGCGGACAAATTCAACACCGGTTTTATTGAATTGATCTCCTTGTAATTTAATCGCAAATATTGTGCTATAAAGGCAGGGTATTTGTAACAAATTATTGTAACAAATTGGTTTTAGAATTACCAAGCACACTCCTGAATAACTATGTGGATAATAGCTGGTTCTTATCTTTTTTGCTTCAAAGAGGTCTTTCTCATGAGACCTGTCATTCATAATTATAACCTCACTTAACACAAATTAAAAAAAATAATTATCTATTACTTCGTTTTTACACTTTATTATTTTTACAGTTTACAGAATATTTATAATTGTTCGCAAGAGAAAAGAAATTCTTGTCTATTGATATTGTTATCCTCATCCATTGTACATTGTACATCGGTTTAATGTTAGATTTTTTGTTAGTTTTAAGTTAGAGTTCTGAGATAAAAGTTGTATTTATAAGTTCATACGTTAAAAGTTTTTAAATATATTGTATTATGTTACATCCGTTATTTTCTTCACAAATAAATCACTACCCCCAGATAGCGATTTATAAAATAAAAAATATACAATTAAATTAAATAAAAAATCAAGTAATAAATTCGCGCTCGATTAAGTTCTTACGCGATGTCCCTTATAGATAACCAGAGGTTTTTTATAAAGCTCAACATTTCCAATTGTGCTGTTTAAAAGCTTTTTACGCGGTAAACAAACAAAGCGAGCAATGTCAATATACCCTATGTTTTTAAATTGATTTACATTTACAATCCTTTCCCTTCCATCAGCATTTCAAAAACTTTGATTGTTCGAAATATCAAATTCTCAGTGTTTAACACATTGATATTTTATCGTCGTAATGCAGTTGACAATAAAGAAATTTCGCTTAAAATATCTATCATAAGTAACAAATTTTTAAGAAATTTTTTATTTTCCATCTGTTTTTGCATACGCGAATACTTTGCGTCTGATTTGAAAATATGCACGCAAAACTGCGGTTGTTGATCGCAAACTGCAGGCCCATTTTGGTCCAAATACTCTTCCAATTTTAATGATTTTGTCTCCAAATTTTTTTTAATATATTAAAAAGATCATGCTGATTTTTACTTGATTGATGAAGAATCACATGAATCTTATCTTCGAAAGATTTGAAGTGCTTTACTTGCTTAACGTCTTTAATTGAATCGTCCATACTGCTAAAGACGGTGATTTAGATAATGCCACACAATAACATTTGAAAAACAATTTAAAATTCTAGTACTGACTCCAGACTTTCTGCAAAGCATTACAATTGCTCCATCGCGCAAGAAAGCTGTGAAATTTTTCTTTAAATATTTATTGTCAAATCCGACATTACTTAAACAATTCATCAAATCATTGAATATCGATTCGGCATTTTGAATCTCCAATTCGACTAACTCAACTAAAATGAATGGAACTTTGATGAAGGAGCTTCATCAATATTGATACAAATTTTGACGTTATTTTCAATGATTTTGGAAAATATTCCGATTTTCTTTACAAATTTTGTGATAATTTGTATTGAAATGTTCACTCATTCTTTTCTTAAAGCCGCTTATTGGGATATTTTTGAATTTCCCGCAGGTTCCACTTGATAGTTTTTCCATTCTTTGGAAATATGTACATGTTTTCCATGTACATTTGTACAGAACTTTGCACATATGTCACAATCCAATTTATTGTTAATAATAATATTTAACCCATCATATTTAAATATTTCATTTGTTCCAGACTCCAACAGGCGGGCAGATTTTGTTCGTTTTCAGTTTCATTTTCTTGTATTTCGGGTTCTGATTCTGTTTCAGACTCTAATTCTTTTTAGGATCTGCATATTCTTTTTCTGGTCAGTTGTTTCAGATTTTAAAAAAAAATAATGCAATAAATGTGGTTGTCTCTACATCTTTTAAATTACAATTAAGGGAACCAAAAAATAAATAATATTACGGTACAATGCTGACTATTCGTGGTAACTGGGAGCCAAGGACACGGATTATCGATTACAGTTCTCAAACAAAAATGAGTAAAAATTTTAAACAATTCTTTTTGTATTTCTAGGTTAGTTATAAATGAAACACACAAATATTACTGAATTAATAATACAATATACGAGGCATGTTTTTTAAGTAAGTACCGTTTTGCGATTCCGCCTTTGCAGCGCTACGGTCGGCGTTACCTGCATGCGCGCTGGTTACCTACATCTCTTGTCTACGCACTGACGCCATTACAGTCTGATTCTTCATTGTATACGTTGTTTACTGAGTGTTTAAGATGCCTCCGACAATCGTGAGTCCCGCCGACAGTTTTTTGGGACAAAAAAGGAGTATTGCTAGTGGAGTTTCTGCCTCGTAATGAGACAATCAATGCAGCGTCTTATAGTTAGACATTGAACAATCTGCGTCGTGCAATCCAGAACAAAAGACGTGGCAAGTTGAGTAAGGGTATCGCTTTGCTGCATGACAATGCCCGTCCACATGTGGCTAATCGGACCAAAGATCTCATCAAATCTTTTAAATGGGAAATTTTAGATCATCCTCCATACAGCCCTGATCTGGCGCCCAGCGACTACCATTTGTTCCTGCACTTGAAGAAAAACCTGGGTGGTCAGCGTCTTCAAGACGATAACAAAGTCAAAACAGTTGTGATACAGTGGTTAACAAGTCAGGCGGCAGAATTTTATGAGGAGGGTATTCAAAAACTGGTGCCACGTTATGACAAAAGCCTCAATGTTCACGGAAATTATGTAGAAAAGTAGATTAAGGTACAGGCTTTCATGTAAAAATAAAATTATTGCGATATCTTTGCACGTCTTTTTTTAATTCCAAAACCGTACTTACTTAAGAAACACGCCTCGTACTATAATATTTTAAAATAGCTTCCTCAATATACTATTTTTTGTTAGTTTAAAATTAATATTATTTATAATTCCTTGCCATAAGAGCAAGTGAGATGAAACGTCGAACCGAAACTTTCACCGCAAACCAAATTACACCCATCGAAATGTGATATATGAACTAATTTAATTAATAAAACTCAAAAAAATTACCAACAAACACTTTTTATTCGTGTATTTTTAATGTTTTTTTTTTTTTTTTTCTTATTTCTCCTATTGTTTCAGCAATCTGCCTAAGTAGGCAATAAGCTTCTTACATGATTAATTAATTAAGACATGTAAGAGAAACATTCCAGTGAATGCCCTCTTGTTTTTATATACTGTTATATTTAGCAGAGATAAACTATTAATTTATATTAATCAGGTTTATTATATTTAATTAGATGTACACACGAGTTATGATGTCACAGAGTATAGAATACATAGTAGGACGGTATTACAGAGTTATAGTATTAACTACAGTATTACCGTGTGTAGAAAGAAAGATACAATAGTGTCAATACCGAGAGGGCGCTAAATTTTAAATCCAACACTCCCTCTAAATTTAGACATTCTAACAACAAATTATGATTAATTGAGTGCAAAAAAAAACATGAAAATATTAATCAAGTTATAGTACAAGATATTCTAACATATCACTTAACAAAAGAGTTGTAGTTAAACATACCAAGTTTAGATCTTAAGAATTGGAATTTATCTTTTGACAATGCTTTAGTTAATATATCTGCATATTGATCAGCAGTGCTTACAGATTTAAGATCTATAATCTTTTGAGAATATTTTTCTTTTATGAAGTGATACTTAATATCAATATGTTTACATCTTTTATGAAAATTTATATTCTTAATTACACTGATGGCACTTTGATTGTCCAAATGTAAACACATAGTGTCTTGTTTATATTCACCAATATCACTTAACACTTGCTTTATCCACATAGCTTCTTTTGTTGCAGCACAGGCGGCCATAAATTCAGCTTCTGTTGTTGACAGAGCAACCGTCTGTTGGCGTTGGCTTGACCATGTTACAGCAGCACCATTCTTTATGAAGACGTAGCCAGTAACTGAGCGTCTAGTGTCAATATCGTTTGCATAATCAGCATCACTATAACCAGTAACAGCTGGTGGCTCTGATGTTGATGAGTAGTTCAGGCCATAATCTTTAGTATCCTTCAGGTACTTGAAGATCTTCGTGACAGCATTCCAGTGTGATTTGTTATAGCAACTTAAAAATCGACTTACCAGGCTTACGGCAAACATAATTTCTGGTCGACTGACTGTAGCTAGATGCATAAGAGAACCTACAGCTTCTCTATAAGGATAGTTTTTCTCTGGTTCTCCATCTTCCTATTGTAGCTTGACATGGGGGTCCACTGGAACAGTGTTCGGGTTAGCATCAGTCATGTTAAACTTCTCTAACAGTTGTTCAACATACTTGGTCTGATGTATAAAAATACCGTTGCTAACTATCTCAATTTGCATGCCCACAAAATTACTTGGTGTGTTCAATATTTTTACTTCCAGCACAGATTGTAGTTCCTTGGTTATTTCTTTCAGAGTGGATTCAGTTTTAGAAAATAGTAGGCCATCATCCACATACAGGCAAAGATAACATTTCTCATTCTTGACATGACCAACATACACACATTGATCAGCTTTGCTGTTGATGAAGCCAAATTTCTTTAATATTGAGTCAAATTTCTTATTCCAGCTTCTGGGGGCTTGCTTTAAACCATACAGCGACTTGTTGAGCTTGCATACCATGTTGTTTTCACAGGATAGACCTTCAGGCGGAGTCATAAATATAGTCTCTTCAAGTTCACCATTTAAAAATGCAGTTTTTACATCAAGTTGTAAGATTTTAAGTTTATTTTGAACAGCCATGGAAAGTAATAAACGTATTGAATCATACCTTACAGTCGGAGCGAAGGTTTCTGTGTAGTCAATACCTGCGGTTTGTGCAAATCCCTTAGCACAAAGTCTTGATTTGAACCGTGGACCCGTTGACTCTTCTTTTATTCGGAACACCCATTTACTACCGATCACTTTGGCATTTGGAGGTTTTTCTATCAATGTCCAGGTTTCATTTTTCTTATGTGCATCAAGTTCTTCATTGATTGACTTTTTCCATTCATTTTTATTTGTTGAATGTACTGCTTCTTCATATGTTACAGGAACACAGGATGAGAATAAACACAGATGAGTATGTTCTTCAGTACATGGACAGTTGAAATTCTTTTTTTTTGTTTTATTTCTTGGTCTCAATGTCACATTACTGACGGGAGGAGAATCAATTCTGGTGTTAGGTAAGTATTCACTGTCGGATGTTGACCTGTTTCCTTTCTCTGTTTCATATGAACTTTCTGAATTTGTGTCGTTGTCAATCAAGCTGTCCTCTTCCGTTGTTGCATTTTCTCTTACATCTTCTTTTCTTGTATTTGTTTTGTCATTTTCAGTTTCTGTCTCATTCAATTCTACCGAAACAAAATCTCTTTTCACTGAGGATTCAAGAAATGTAGCATCTCTGCTCTTTATTACCTTTCTAGTATTTGGTAATGTGAATCTGTATCCTTTTGTATGGTCGCAGTATCCGATGAAGATCATTCTTTGAGCCTTTGGATCCCATTTTCTGCGTTTTTCTTTAGGTAGATGAACCATTGCTTCGCAGCCAAATATACGCATATGATTAACATTTGGTTTGCGTCCAGACCAGATTTCCATAGGAGTCTTGAAAGCTAAGGATTTGGTTGGGGAACGATTGATGATGTAAGCAGCAGTGTGTATTGCATCTGCCCAATACAACTTCGGCAGACCAGCGTTGAGTAGCATGCACTTCGCTTTTTCAACCAGTGTCCGATTCATACGTTCCGCAGTCCCATTCTGTTCAGGCGTGTATGGTGTGGTGGTCTGATGAATGATTCCGGCACCTTTCAGGTAATCAGAGAAGGCTTTGTTGTCGTATTCAAGTCCGTTGTCTGTACGAAGAACCTTTATACGAGCATCCAATTGATTTTCAACTTCTTGCTTGAATTCTTTGAATTTACTGAGCACTTCAGACTTGTTGTGAAGAAAGTATACTGAAATCTTCTTGGAATATTCATCTAGGAAGGTTAAAAAATATCTGCTCCCACCGAGAGACTGGGTTTCCATTGGTCCACATACGTCAGAATGAACCAATTCTAGTGGTTTGGTGACTCTTAATCCATCACTTTTAAAAGGTAACCGTGTCTGCTTTCCTTCTTTACAAGTTATGCATTTCAGATTTTCTGTATTTCCTGAGAAAGTTAAATGCTCTGTGTTATCAGACAATTTTTTCAAAGTTTGGAAATTAAGATGTCCCATCCTCTGGTGCCAGCAAAAAGCATCTTTTTCATGTTCAACACTGGACATGTGCGCTAGGCTTTCAGGCATGTTCAGTCGGTACATGTTGTTTACAATGCTCGCAGTTGCTATTATTTGATTCTTGCTGTTCATGATCACACAGCCTGAGTTATCAAATTTCACTTGGCCTCCATTTTTAATAATTTGGCTTACAGATATCAGATTAGTTGCCAATTCAGGAACATATAAGACATTTGTGAACAGAATCTTATTCTCTTGCCCGTTTTGGTCATAAATGTTTAAGCTGACATCTCCTGAGCTTTGCACAGATAACACTTTGTTATCAGCAACACGAATGTTCTTTGTTATAGGGGTACTTTCCTTTACAATTATATTCTTGGTCTTAGTCATATGTGCCGAAGCACCGGAGTCTATGTACCAAGCATCACCATAGTGGGATGATGCAACAAACACAGCAGCATAAGAAGAGCTAGGTTTCTGAGTCTTGTTCATGGTTTTGTATTTGTTGCATTCTGAACGTTTATGTCCATATTGATTGCAGGAATAACATCTCGGACCCTTGTAGAACTTCTTGTTTACAGAGTTGTTATGAAACTTCTTGTTGACAGCAAAAGCCGTTGTTTTGTTGTCTGAATTTCTAACATCTTGCAATAGTTTTGCTTTAACACCGTCTGCAGTTATTTTTGTGCCTGAGCTTTCGATCGCAATAATCATTGGTTGATATGATTCGGGCAGACCGGAGAGCAGCAATGTCCCGAGCCACTCGTCGTCCACTTTAAAGCCAATGTTGCGCAGCTTGTGAGCAGTTGACATAATTTTGCTCACATACTCTTCTATACTTTGACATCCACTTAACGATGTGTTACATAAATCACGTAGCAGACCAACTCGGCGTGTAAGTCCTGAGTCGTCAAACACTGCAGCCAATTTGTCCCAAACTCCTTTGGCCGTGTTTTCCTCTTGGATATGAACGTAATTGATCGGATCAACCAGAAGAATTAACTTTGTTTTCGCTTTTGTATCACGTTTTGAATCTGTGGGTGACGCCGGGTTAACCTCAATGCAATCCCATAATTCTTCGTGTTGTAGGTATGTTTTCACTGCGAATTGCCAAGTCGAATAGTTTTCACGGCCGGTTAACTTCTCGATTAATGCTAGTGAATTATTCGATGCCATTTTTATTCGTTGAGAACACTTTATACACAAAGAAGAACAGAAACAGTTTCAACAGCCACGCCCTTTTTTTAAGGTTATGTTCACCACACTAAAAGTCTTTATCCACTTTTCCGAAAAACACTCACTAAACGTCTCTAGGTTTATCTGAGCCCATAACCTGTTATATTTAGCAGAGATAAACTATTAATTTATATTAATCAGGTTTATTATATTTAATTAGATGTACACACGAGTTATGATGTCACAGAGTATAGAATACATAGTAGGACGGTATTACAGAGTTATAGTATTAACTACAGTATTACCGTGTGTAGAAAGAAAGATACAATAGTGTCAATACCGAGAGGGCGCTAAATTTAAATCCAACATATACAATAAATTAGTATAATATATCATATATTGTACACTATTCCCTATCGAGGACCTAAAGCTAAGTCTACTGGTTGATATCGCCTTAATCTGTTCCCTGTTCTCACACACGTTCAGTTGATTCGCCAACGCATTGGGATGGTTGATTAGTCTATCACTATATTTTGTGCTGGATAGGTATATTTCGTCTTTGATGAATGCTATTGGGATGTCTTTCTGGATTACTTCGTTAGTGACGTAGTATGGTGCATCTACAATGAGTCGTAGTACTTTGTTTTGGAATCGCTGGTTTATGGCTATATTGGAGTTGCTTGCAGTACCCCAAAGCTGAATTCCGTAAGTCCAGATGGGTTTCAGAATGGTTTTATATATAAGTACTTTGTTGTCCAGAGAGAGTTTTGACTTTCGACCAATTATCCAATACATTTTCCTAATTTTAAGACCAAGGTGCTTACGCTTTATAAAAATATGCTTTTGCCAGGTAAGCCTTCTGTCCAAATGTATACCGAGATATTTAGCGTCATTGGATTGTGGAATTACACCAGCGGTTCTCAAACTTTTTACTTCGAGCCCCCCTGCATAATCCAGCTGTAAGCCGAGCCCCCTACATGTAAGCGTACTATATATTATAAGTGAGTCGCATTTGACATTTTACAGTCAATTTTTATTTAGTTAAGCTTTGCACATTAGCAATAGGTTTAATCGCAATCAAACAACAAATTCTATACAAACAATTACTGTTTATTTAATTATTTTAGCTACTATAGTACATAATTGTCATTTGTAACTCAAAGCAATAATAATAAAAAGAGGTTCAGTGTGAAGGATGTGCTTGTTTTTTTTCTGCGCATAGTTTCTTGAAACGCGGTGTCAGTTCTGATAACGCTACTCTGAGATCCTTGGTCACATTCAGTCTTGAGCGATATTTACTCTGCCTGGAAGCTAAAGCAGAAAACCCAGTTTCACAAGAATAAGTGGTGGCGAATGGATGAGTATTGCAATGCCCTTTCACTCGAAATTGGGTGTTCCTTTTGTACACCAATCCAGAAGGATGTGAGAGAAGATTCTTTAAACTTTATTTCAAGCCCAGTGTCACCTTGGAGGTCAATGAGATTTTCTTTTTCCTTCATGTTGAGGGAGCACTCATCGACTGATGGTTTGAACGGGTTTTGAATCCATGCCAAACCATCCAAGTTCTCATTAAAATATTTTTGAAAACGAGGTTTGAGGATTTCTAAGGGTTTCAGAAAGCATTTCTTTGCATTGGTTCGAATAGTTTTGAGATCCATTTCTTCAATCATAATTTTAAGATTAGGAAATAGCTCCAAATTGTCACTTTTCAGACCGCCTTCGTACAAACTTAGCTTCATTACAAAGCTTTTCACCTTATCAGTCCATTGCAGAAGGTTTGCATCTTTTTTCTGTATTTTCTGATAAACTAAAAAAAACTTGACTAAAAATTATACACTTGTTGTAATTTTAAAAATAAAAAGTTTGTTTTATTATTTTGTAAGTAAATATAAATAATTTTTCAACCAAGCTTTGGGCCCCCCCTGAGCCTTCATTGCGCCCCCCTTGGGGGTCGCGCCCCACACTTTGAGAACCGCTGAATTACACAATTATTTATTTTCACAGGTGGGCAAGTTTCTCTGCTCGTGGTAAATATTACATGCGTTGATTTAGTTTCGTTTGCTTTTAGTCGCCATTTCTTGAGCCATTCTTGAATCATATCAAGGTTAGTCTGTAGATTCCGTGATGCCGATACTGGGTCTGTGTGTGATGCTAATATAGCAGTATCGTCTGCAAACGTAGCAACGGTAGTTTCTGTTGTAGTTGGCAAATCGGAAATATACAGAAGGTATAGTGTAGGTCCTAGGACACTTCCCTGAGGGACTCCTGACTGGATGGGTTTCAATTCACTGCATTCGCTACCTATTTTAACCATGAAGTGCCTATTAGTCATATATGATCTCAATAGTTGATAATCTTGGTACGGAAGTATTTTCTTCAGTTTATATTGAAGACCTATACGCCACACTTTGTCGAAGGCTTGGGCTATGTCTAGAAAAGCTGCTGAGCAATATCTTTTGGCATTTAAATCTTTATTAATTGTGTTAACCAACCGATGTACTTGTTCTACAGTACCGTGCTTATTGCGGAAGCCAAATTGATGTTCGGGAATTAGCTTTTTTTCATTAATGATACATTTTAACCTCTTAACGTATGTTTTTTCAAATAATTTTGATATCGGCAGTAAACTTATGGGCCTATAGGAAGTAACCTCTTCCGGTTTTTTCCCAGGTTTCGGAATCATAAATATTTGAGCAACCTTCCAACTACTAGGATAGTAGTTGGTTCTAAGAATTGCATTCAAAATGAAAGTAATTAGTTTTATACATTTCTTAGATAGTTCGAATATTGTCTTTCCTGTGATTAGGTCAAAACCGGGTGATTTCCTAATATCGATTTCTTTTACTATTGTTTCCCAAGTTTCCTTGGTTGCAATTTTTCTATGAGGAAAGTCCATTTGGAAAGGGCTGTCCAGAAAATCCAAAATACCATTTTCTTCTTCTGCTGCCGTTTCTGAAGGATACGGTTTGAATACTTCCTGCAGATGATTAGCAAACATCGTAGCCTTTTCTTTATCATTCCTTGCCCATTTATTTTTGTCATCTTTGATAGGAGGGTTGTGAAAAACTCTGGTCTTTTAATATTCCTTGTTGCTTTCCACAGCGAGTACTCCGTAGCTTCCGATGGTGTTAAATTTTCAAGATATTCTTGAATACATTGGTTATTGTGCTCCATTATCAGTTCCTTTAGGTCTTTTATAGCTCTATTTAATTTTCTTTTATTTGCAGGTGATTTACATTGTTGCCATTGTTTACGTACATGTCTTTTCTCCATTATTTTCTCCTTAATGAGTAGGGGCACATCACTCTTTTTCCCTTGGATAGCTTTATGCGTGGGAGTAGCAAACCATGCTGCTTCTTGGATATTTCTGGTAAGGTGTTCTACTGCTATTTCAATTTCCAGTTCAGTTTTCAGTGGTATACTTAACGAAATAGACTCATTTAGCTTTGATCTAAAAAGGTCCCAGTTAGTTCGATTATTGTGCTAGGATGGCTCAGTTTCTCTACTACGTATTTCCTCGTATACAGTAATAATCACCGGAGAGTGATCTGATGACAAATCTAAACAGGATTCCGCTTTACACTTTTTCGGGTCAACACCTTTAGTGATCAAAAATCGAATACATCCGGAATTTTTTTTTGGTCAGAAGGTCAGTAAGTTGGTTCGTAAGTTGAAATTGAACTTAGATTTTTAGCACTCATTGCTTTTACTAGTTCTTTACCCTTGTGATTAGTTAATCTCGAGCCCCATGTTGGGTGCTTGGCGTTATAGTCACCCCTGCCACAAATTTGTTACCCAGTGTTTCAAAAAAAGGTCACGTAGTGTTCCTTCTTGTTGTTGTGTTTTGGTGGACAATAAATTGCTGAGATTGTTACTGGGCTAACTTTATTTTCAATAGTAATACTGGTGGCCTGTAAATAATCCATTGCAAACTTCTCTCTTTCATGATGTGCAATACTATCTTTTATAATTATTGCAGTTCCACCATGTGCCTTACCATCCGGATGTTTAGTGTGGTATATTTTATATTTTGGAATACTAATGTAGTGCCGTTCAGTGAAGTGGGTCTCTGATACCATCATGATATCTATGTCTTGGTCAATTAAAAAAGTTTTTATTTCCCGAGAGTGTTGGTGTAAACCGTTTGCGTTCCAAATACATAATTTATACTTTTGTTGTTTATAGTTTTGTTGTTGTATTTTTAATGTGAAATCTTAAAATTTATATTATACGAGGTCTGTTCAAAAAATAAGGTGAATTTTCAGTCAAGGTCAAATTTCGCGGGCTACGTACATTCGATTATCGATTTCTTTATTTTGTTATGTTGGTACACTCGTCTCGAACATATGTTCACAGTTTTAGCTATATAGCACATTTAGTTTGTTTGTGAGAGGCATAAAAGTTAGAAGTGTTTTGCGTGTTCGGCGATTTTCTGCTATCGAAAAACATGGATCAAAGAGTTTGCATTAAATTTTGTGTGAAAAATGGAATCAAGTGCTCCAAAACACTTGAAATGTTGAAAGTGGCATACGGTGTGTCTACTTTAAGCCAAAAAAATGTTTACAAGTGGTACAAGCTTTTCACAGAAGGTCGAGAAGATGTGAATGACGACGCTCGCCCTGGACGCCCCAGCACATCAACAACCGATGAAAATGTTGAGGAAATAAAGAAAATTGTTATGGAGAATCGTCGAATCACTATTAGAGAAGTTGCTGAGGATGTCGGCATATCGGTTGGCTCATGCCATGCAATTTTTTCGGAAATTTTGGGCATGAAGCGTGTGACAGCGAAGTTTGTTCCAAAATTGTTGAATTTTGACCAAAAAAATCATTGCTTGTTCGTAATTTATTGGCCAAAAACAACACCGTAATCATGCCTCAGCCACCGTATTCACCAGATTTAGCCCCCCTGCGACTTTTTCCTGTTCCCAAGATTGAAGAGACCCATTAAAGGACGGCGTTGTGAGACGATTGAGGAGATACAAACCGAACCGCTGAGAGCTACTTTGAAGGGGACAAAATAGAAATTGATGAATAAATAAATATTTTTTTGAGAAAAATGAAAATTCACCTTTTTTTTTGAACAGACTACGTATGCTATTTTTTGTGCTGTTTATAAAGTGATAAGCATCACAAACAATTTTATAGCGGGTTAATACTGACGAAGATTGGTAATACCCAGATTCTGTTTGATTTTCATTAATTTAAGTGTGTTATTTTTATTATTTTATATAAAATTTACCTTCGCAAAGTATCAATTGGAATTATTATTAACTCGACTGGAATATTAACGGGTTGTGGCACAAAAGAATCGATTCTTTCTGCGCACTAGCTGCAGTTTTGAATTATGGATATGGAACAGAAAGCAAACAGTGATGTGTCGATAAAAATTAAAGTAAAAGTTTTCTTTCATGATAAATTATGTTAGTGCAAAACAACTCCTTACAGTGCACAAGTTTGAGTAGGTTGTGAGACGATTGTGCGACGGGACTGAGACTTTAAAACTTGTTGTTCAAAACTGTTGCGGTTTGAATTAGCACAAAATCTCTCGCGTAGAATGTTTTATGAAACTGAAAAACTAGAGGATGGATTATCTATACTAGATGAAAAATAAAAAAGCCAAATTTTCAAAATCATTTTCTGTAATTAAAGTAATCCTCATTAAATTTTCTACCTGCCACTCGTGTAAGTTATGCATATTAATGTAACCATCTTTTTCGACTCTTCGAATGTCGACTCCGGCCATAAAACTACCTGTCTCGCTCACACTTCGTAAAACGACTCTCTCGGTCTCACTCAAACTAGAATCATAAAGTTACGGCCTTTTGAAAGCTTTGGGTACACTATAATCATTTTTAAGTTAGTAAGAAAAATTGGTTCAAATCTGAGTTACTTTGCAAAAGAAGAAATTGTTCAAAATTTAAGAAATATTCTAGCAAATGCCATACCATTTTGGAATCCTTATTAAATGAGCCAACTTTTAGAGCTTGGACACACTGCGATTTAAATCTCAGCGAACGTTTCTGACGGCTTTGTAACACAAAGAAATTTAAAAACCCGTGGTGTGTGCATGCTCATATGATTCCATGTCTTACAAAACTATGCGATTTAAATCGCAGTGTGTTCAAGACCTTAATGTTACTTACCAAACTCGCATAGTACTTTTTTCTTTCAGTACAGTCACTCAAAGTTGGGCAAATTAATCTTGAATATTTGGTTGGACAAAAAGTGACAATTTCTTCCAAGCTGGAGCAGTTGGTTTTACATTTAAGGCAAGAGTTTACAGAAACATTATTCAGGATCACATAACAAAAAGTTTTTTAAAAAAAGTTAAGATTATTGTAGCAGATTTTCCCGATTTTTTTTAAATGCCAATCATTTTTAAAATATTCAACTTAGATTTTTTTAAAATATTTTTCTGATAACTGTTATGACTTGACCTATGAACCACTTCCGGCTTGACGTCGATTTCTGGGACACCCTGTATACTGCTCAAATGAGAATGGGAAATTCCTACGAATAAATAAAAGTGGTCGTATGACGTCAGTCTGGTAATCCTCGCTGTTGTGCCGTTAGACACATCTGACTATGCGTCACCCAATTCCAAAAGTCTGCACACACGAATGGCGCCAATGTTGCAAGGTCACTAAGCTACACTCAGTTTTATACACTAAACTCGCTAACCATTCAAACAGCCTGTCATATTATCTCTGAGTTTGTGGCACCAACCACACAATATAGCATGCAATCCGCAAATCATACATTATTTTTAAAATTAAAATTATTCATAAATAAAACAGTTTATTGTATTTTTTATATTAAATTTTGCTAATAATATTAATAGAGAAGAAAATTAAATAATAAATTGGACTAAAATAAAAAATTATTACAATAATAAATTAAAAATATAAGTCCTTTGCTTGCATAATACTCCTAATCTAAAAATAAAACTTAAGTTAATACTAGATAAGTACTAGATATTAAGAATTATAGTTATAGAACCTACATACATATTTGGAATAGATTTCATCTGCATACAAATGCAGTTAATCTTTGCTACATACCGCTCAGATATTATTAACTTAACTATGCTTTGTTAATATAAGATGAAAATCGGAAGAAGATTTCGAAGTAGGCTTTAAGCCTACTGCACACGTAACGTGTTTTAACCCGGACGGAACGTGTTTTAATCCGGACGGAACGGGACGACAATATCGTTGCATATAAAATGTATAGGAAAGTGCATACATCACGGGTGCACGGACGGGACGGGGACGTGGCGTTGAAGGAACGGGAAAAAATATCGTCAACGACGATGTTTAGCTCGTCCCGCCCCGTGCGAGGCCCGTTCCGTACGTGGTTCCGCTGCGTATGTATAGCCTTCTGCACACGGGACGGGTTTTAAGTAGTAATGTGCGTTGCGTATTTATCAATTGGACATATTGAATAAATAAATAAATAATAATAATAAAAATATTATAAATAAAATGGACGACGAAAAATTAGTGAGATCAAATCCATGTTTATACAGTTTGGCAGATCCAAATTATTTAGATGTGAAACTTAAAAATTATCTGTGGCGTAAAGTTGCATTAGAATTATCGCTCACTGAAAACGTTTGTAAATTTTATTTTATTCATTTATTGCATCATATACACTCATAATTTTGCTGTAAGCTGTAAGACTTATTTTGCTCAAAGCTGTAAGGTTGGCAGCGATTGTGATGTTACATACATTTGGAATCTGTACAACGTTGAATCCCTTTAATAATTAAAGAGACAAAATGACTTTTTTAATTGTTAATATCTCTTAACTTAAGGAGTTATTAAAAAATAATTGAACATTTGAGGTTCTAGTAACCAACTTTATCAATACATATAGTCCAAATCACGATAGTTCGGCGGTGACTTATACTTAAAAAAGGTTATAAGAGCGGTATAAATCTATAATACGATAAGGCCTGTCTCAGTATGGCACCGTTAAAATTCACATCAACCAGAACTCAGATATATAATAAATGCTAAAGTCCCTTTAATACCAGTGGTGTATCGATAAAAATGAAAGTAAAAGTTTGCTCTTATGATAAGTTATGTTAGTGCAAAACAACGCCAATACACCCCCTACAGTACACAAGTTGCTTGGAGTACTGTCGTATAGGTAAGGGGTATGTATGTATTTTGACACACACAGTCGGTTCTTTGCTAATAGTAGCCGCTCATCCAACCCGCCGATTTACGTCCGAATTCGGTGTCGCTTAAAACCTGCTGCACACGTAACGTGTTTTAACCCGGATGGGACGTGGACGGGACGGAGACAGAACGTGGTATTAGGTAAACACGTACGGGATTTTATACCCACCGAGTGCATACGCACCGTGGCAGTTACTCGAAAGAAACGTGCTAGTGTTGTTAATAAGCAAAGATGAATTTTAACATGCCTAATGAATAAAATAAGTAACCCTAACTAAAATGCAAACTAATTTTAACCAAAATGTGCTTTATCTCTTTCTGTCATATTAAAAAGTCATAATACTTGATTATATTGATGTAATAAATATCGACATTGTAAAACATGACAGTCTTTATTTACCTACCTGTCTTTTGATTTTAACATAAAAAAGTTAAACTGTAATTGTTACATATTAAGATCTATTGCAAAATTATGAGTGTATATGATGCAATAAATGAATAAAATAAAATTTACAAACGTTTTCAGTGAGCGATAATTCTAATGCAACTTTACGCCACAGATAATTTTTAAGTTTCACATCTAAATAATTTGGATCTGCCAAACTGTATAAACATGGATTTGATCTCACTAATTTTTCGTCGTCCATTTTATTTATAATATTTTTATTATTATTATTTATTTATTTATTCAATATGTCCAATTGATAAATACGCAACGCACATTACTACTTAAAACCCATCCCGTGTGCAGAAGGCTATACATACGCAGCGGAACCACGTACGGAACGGGGCTCGCACGGGGCGGGACGTGCTAAACATCGTCGTCGACGATATTTTTTCCCGTTCCTTCAACCACACGTCCCCGTCCCGTCCGTGCACCCGTGATGTATGCACTTTCCTATACATTTTATATGAAACGATATTGTCGTCCCGTTCCGTCCGGATTAAAACACGTTCCGTCCGGGTTAAAACACGTTACGTGTGCAGTAGGCTTAAATATGGTGTCATACTTCGACAGGCCTAATGAATTTTATTTTATTTTATATTTTAGTTATATCGGCAGTTTATACCCCACAACTTGTTTTAAGTATGAGTCGCCGCCGAACTTTCGTAATTTGAACTATAGTACACTTTTATAGAAATTAAGACATAGGACACAAGCCCATTCATTTTTATTAATAAGATATACATGCATCCCCTATGATAATTCTTTGTAATTAATTACAGCATCAACAGATGTCAATGTCCATCAAACTAGCGAGAACACTTATGATTCGCATGCGGTTTCTAATAATACGTCACACTCACATTCAGGTAAACTATTCATAATTACATTTCAATAAATACTTGTACATGACATTCCTCGTGTAAACTGGAATTTCCATTAGTAGTGCTGTGGTTACAAGATAACAACCAGAGCCACTGATATACAAATGTTGTATATCTAGCAAAGACTTAAACCATTTGGTATATTTTAAATAATGTCTTCTACAACTTGAAAACTACATACATTGTATTTTGTTTTTTAGTTTCCCATGATTTACCACCAAGTTATGAAGCTGCAGTAGCTTCGGCCAGTGCTGTACATTGCGCATCGGATAGTGGTGCAGGATTCACTTCAGACAGTGGTGCAGGTTGCAGTGCAGACAGTGGTGGAGGTTGCAGTGAAGATTAATTACAGTACAGTAATATTAGTAACAAGTACCTTACCTAGCCAACAAATCTAAGTGCCATTATTATCTACTTTTCAACATTTGTTTTAATGCTTAAAAAAGCAACGCCGGGTCAAAGAGACATCTGGCTGCAAGATGAAAAGTAGTACTGTGATAATAGAACTGCATAAGTGAATTGAAGATTACAAATATTTGTGATTGTTAGTGAGTTTTGTTTTACTCTGAAAACAAAACAGGGACGACCGTGTAAAACAACATTTTCTTTATTTTAATGATAGTACTTATTAGATAGCAATAAAATGTTTTTTGCTTTGGAAGAACAATGTTATTAATGTATTAAAATAAGACGATAGTATCTTCCAGAAGACTAATTAAGTCATTTTTATTAATATTTACCTTTTAAATATTCTTCTTAAAAGAAAATGATGACTCGGCAAATATTTATTTAAAGACAGGTTTATTTAACATCAGAAAATTTGCTTATACATACAGTATTTTAGGTTAAGATAAGTTAAAAGTTATTTTTCGACATAAATTTGTTTCCTCGAGTTTAATCAAGTTTTTTTTGTAAAGGTGGTTTTACAGGACCAGATTCTGATTCATACAGATAGCTTGTTCATGAGAAGTTGAATATTACTGGAATCTGTGTTTGTACACATGAAATGTCTAACTGTCAAACCGATTCAAGTGATAGTCAATTTCTATTGAGGAATAAACTATCTATCTGAATCATGTAAAAACATATTGACATGTTTAAATAAGATCTGTTTGAGAAAAGGTTAGTTTACCGCGGCTATGTTGTACAAATGCGTATTTGTATTGCGCCGATTGACAGTACTGCAATGTACGTTTGATGTTTATATAAAGGAGTCCACGTGGTTGTTTCGTGGAATGATAGGTTTATTTAATACTGTAGCATGTAATAATGCTACTACAAACTAAGTGTCAATACAGCTTAAGCAATGATGGTTAACTAACAGCAATGATGGTTGTTGCATAAGAACAAACCGCAACTATGTTCGTTGCTTAAGACTTAACCTAAGTAGCGCAATGCTTGAATCCTAGATTAAGAATGTATATTGAGACTTATAACTAAGATGTTGATGCTTCAAAACTTAATATAAGAATATGTTTAACAGTTGAAATCTTAAAACTAATATTTTGTTTTAAAACTTAATATAAGAATAATATATATTTCAAAACAGTTCTAGTAAGTACATTAAAGTAATGAAAGGAAAACAGAAAACATAAATATTGTTATGGGACCTCAATAAAAATACATTTAAGCATGGTCTACAATTTTTATAACTCAAAATATTCAATGGATTGTCCTAATGAATTTTCACTTACATATTCTAAACTACTTTACTACATAAACCCTAATAAAAGTAGACCATAAAAATAATAAATATCTGATGTATAATTAAAATTACTTGCTTAAATATCTAAATAGCCAAGACCTTTTATTAGTGTTTATATAGGACGCAACAAGATCATTATATTAGTAAAAAATATTCAATGTTTTTAATTTATTTAATGACAATGTAATATAATCGTATAATCTTCGGCAAATAATGAAATATAACGTTAGGTAAAACATATTACTTTATATAATACATGAGTTTACGTTTGTGTTTAGCGGGAGAATCTCTTTGCCATAAGTCTTGCCTCTCATGAATAATTTGTAAATTTTAAATATAAGTTTGTGATTAAGATAACTAATTTTATTTAACAGTATTTTTATATGAAATATTTTTTTTAATTACATTTGTAAACATTGTAACAAATAAAACCGTTATATTTTAAAATAATGTTAGTTTCTTTGTCGTATTTTTTATTTAAATAAGGTTGTGAATTATGTCTAAAACTCTATTAAAAGCGCTTTTGAACCATGACTTAATTTGTATAAAGCGGAACTATATATTGATAAACTTGACTGCCAGAACCCTAAATGTTCAATTATTTTTGATTAAATTTTGAATTGAAAAAGGGATTTTGTCTTTGCAATTATAATTATTAAAGGGACCCAACGTTATAGAAAATTCAAATGCATGGTACGTCACATCTTTTTGCCACCTCTATTGTACAACATAGCTTAACACAGAACTCTTATACATACGTAAAGAAGTTATATTTCTTTAGTTGGTAACACTGACCAGAGATATTATAACTGCATTCTGGTCAGATGAGGTAACGGTATATATTAATTATAGCTACTTTCATTGTAGTGTGTGCCAACAATCAAGATAGTTAATATTTGGAGTCAAGAGAACTCATTGTGCATAATGTTAAGTTATTATTAAATTTGGTTATAAGGAATTGACAATTTAAATAATAAACTTTGAATGTTGTTTCTTTGATTTCAGAAGCAACACATGAAGTTGTAAATTGTTGTTGAAAAATTTACAATTCCTAAAATAACTTATAGACTTCGCAGACGCTTCCTGTTAACACCGCCTTTTTGATTGAGAAACCGAAATTTATAACAGCAGTAGCCATGAATAGATCATTCTTGTTGTCGGGATACAAAGTATAAGAAGAAGCAGAATATATTAGAGGCGATAAAAGGCTACGTGCCTAGGAAGCCCGAGAAACTATATTTAAAAAAAAAAAAAATAACTTATACATATAACTATTACCCAAATATGGCCGACATCTGTTGTGCTAAAACTACAATGGGCTTATGGCCTCATTTTTTAGTGGTCGATTTTTCAATTGTTGCTTGAACTTGATGTTAATAAATGTGTTTTGGTGTGTCTATCTTATTAAATATCTAAATGTTGATGGAGATATAACAATTAAAAATTTGAATTGTAGTTTTAGCGCTAGAGATGGTCGGCCATTTGTATGACGTGAATTGCATTTTATACGTCAGTTATTTGTTAATAAGGTCAGTGCTGTGGTAACGTTTTGTAGCTGTTGGTAGTCGAAATAATCAAGTCAAAGAATAATAAGTTTTTATTTTATTTAACCCTTTTACTGCAGACATAATATTGAAATTTTATTGTTCCTTGAAATAGTTGCAAATAATATTTGATATTTTAATATATAAATACATATAGCTGAGATTTATGAGCTGTAAGGTTGGTAACCTGTAAGTCAGAGTTTTGTCAAGAATATATCTCTTTTATACTCTGTTGTTTAAAAGAGATAGCAACTAGCGGTTGTGAGGTCACATGCATTTGGAATGTTGTACAGCGTTGAATCCCTTTAATAATTAAAGAGATAAAATAACTTTTTTAATTGTTAATATCTCCTAACATATAATGAGTTATTAAAAAATAATTGAACATTTGAGGTTCTAGTAACCCACTTTATCAATATATAGTACACTTTTATAGAAATTAAGACATAGGACACAAGCCCATTGGAATATTTAATTGCTATTGCTCTTCATCAACATTTAGATATTTAATAAAATAAAAAAGCCAATATACATTTATTAACATCAATTTCAATCAACAATTAAAAGATCGATCACTAGGAAATGAGTTCACAAGCCCATTCAATTACACGTCGCCATAACTACGTAAGCCCTGATCTTGTTCTCGACGACCTTGCCGCGGTTTTTCTGGAGTTGAAAACTTGTATAGGTTTCTCGTCATACTAAGGACGCATAACCAGCAGTATATGAAGATCACTGTAACACAAGCAAAATATATAAGTACAGAACCGCATTTACACGTAGATCTACTGCTATTCATAGTTTGTTGATAACAGTATTAAATTGATTATCTTATAATATTATAAAAGTTAAATTAATAAAACGTAAATTAATGTATTATTCATCTAACGCAACGTTTTTTACTCATGTTGTTTTTTTACCTTAATTCTGTTAAATTATCAAAATGCAATAGATATTAATAATCTTTTACTACTACAATAATTTAATATGTAAAGTATAGCACACATACGTTCGACTTAAACATGCGGCATCCAACATTTGTTGGAAGAAGTAGTACAACACGTCTACACTAGTGCGACTTGCAACTTAATACGTCGGAAGCTTTCATATTTCAAACGAATTCCTTCAATCTGCTTTACAAAAAAGTAATAAAACTCAGTTATTTAACAAGGTCTCTCGTAACTTGTGCTTACATATTCTATGCTTCAGGTCTATTTCATTTGACCATTTAAATACCATTTTAAATTATTTTTATTTATTTACTAAACAAAACGTCAACGAACACTGAGATTATTCTGGAGTCAGTCAGTCGACTCTTTTGCTCGAGATCACATTCAAATCGCAATCATTTTAGAATTTCCGCCGAAGGATTGAAACATTTTTAGATTATAAAAATACTACCTAGAATTTTAAAAAATAGCAGAAGTAAGGGTTTTATTAGTGTCGTATGTTTATGTCGCACTAGTCTGTACGTTAAAAGTACAACACATTTAGTACACTCATGTCTAAATAGTGTCAACTTATGAATGAAAATATATAAATGTTGGATGTCGTATGTTTATGTCGCATCAGTCTGTACGGTACATAAGGTTATATAATATTACATAAAAAGCTTTATTAACCCCAAAGAATGTAAGTTTATGTCGAAAGTTAACTTAACTTATAAAAAATGTTATATAATAGATAAAGTTTTTTATGTTAATTGAACTTTAAGTATGTTACGGTGTTTAGCAGGCTGACAAGTGAATACACAAGAAAATAAAATATAACTATTAAATAAAAGACATACCTAGAGAAACTGTAAAAGTCATAAATAGGAACCACGTGCTAATATTATTAACGAAGTGATCACTATGAATGACTCTAATAATCGTAATTATCTTGACGTATGCTGTCAAAGCAACGGCTAATTCGATGACGCTATATCCCAGCCAGGGACAACAGCATCTCCAGTTTTCCTAAAAAGACAAATATGTTATTTAATCAACTCAAAAAATGACGTCAGGTGATTTTCAAAAATCTATTCTCTTTCTGGTTCTTACTTTCTTAGATCCATATATCAGATAAGCATTAGCCAGTAGACATAGAATTCCTCCAATCGTTCCACCAACTAATATGTCAAATATCGTCAGATCTGTAATATGATTCACATACTTAGTGTTACGTCGAGCGCGTACTAGAGGTAACACTGTCTGTATACAAAACTGCTAGCGTTGTCTTTATTTGTCATTTCGATTTATTTGAAGACAGTATTATCACCAATACTGTCAATCAATATTGATGGTGATCTTAAAAGATATAATAATGCAATAGCGGGATCCATTTCCCTAAATTTATAACAATTTAAGAGAGTGGGGGGAGGGTAAGGTTTAAATTTGTTTTTATTTATTTATACTAATGTACAACATATGAAGTTTATTGTGTGAAAATTTGAAGTCGATTAGAGTAGAACTGTCGGAGATATAGAGTTTTAAGTTTTTACCTCTCTGATCTTGTTTCGTTTCTCTTTGAAACTTTTAAACGCGGTTTTCTCACGCTTAGCTTTCTCACAGTCGGTGTCCTCTCTAGTTTTAAGGAGGTACATGACGTAAATGATGAAAACGTTGTGAAATTTGGAAGGTCGATACAAATAGTTAAAATACATGCTGTCTCAAAATTTTAGAGACCTAGGGTTCATAGTTTTCTTTTTATAAATGATTAAAAATAGTCATTTTCCATACAAATCATAATTTTTAGCTCAATTTCACCACATAATATAACTTTTAACTATAAAAAAATGGTGACACGGCATTCAAAAACTAGGTGTATATAAAATAATATTTTCTGTAACTATTGCAAAAAGAAAATTATCAAAAGGATACCTATATACGTAAATATTTAAATAAAACCTTTAAGAAACAGTAAATGTAGGTTATATGCAAATGCCAATTTGAGCGGAAAATTCAAAATTGGAATAAATGTTATATAAAATATAACAATTTATTGGTCAAAGAACCAAATCACGCATCCGTCAACACACGTTAATTTGCAGCGTTGCAAAATTTATTATTCCTTTTTCAAAATATTTAATTTGTATTTAAATTGAAGTAATATAAATTTGATATTAATTATAGGTAATTTTTAATTTATTAAACTATTATATGCATAAAAAATCATTTTAACCAGCAAATAGCAGTTTAATAGGGTTTAATATTCATTTTCAAAGGTACAGTCCCATTATTTGCTCGTCCCTCATGTATTTCGTATTTTGAAATTTCTTATTACCGAGAGATAAACTTTTTGCATTGACGGTACGTCCTGTACCACCTTAAATGTAATGCACCGATCCTTTTGAAATTTTGTACATTCTTTCTTTACGATTTAATTTTAACGTATTTTAAAATAACAAAATTTCTGATTTTTTTATAAAAAATCGCTATTTTGACTTCTAAATGCTCGACAGGGTTACCTGCGGAAACTTATCATCTAATGAAATCATTTTGGTTTTTTGATTTCAAATAGTCCAGTGATGAGTAATGAGGGACACCGCAATTTATCTTTTATTTGTGACGTCTGAGAAAATTCGGTGTTAATAACTCATTTCTTGATATTTATTTATGAAAATTTCACAAAGTATTCTATAAATGTTATTTTATCTTGTAGTGATTATAGAAATAACATAATATATATTAACTGTGTCGTCAAAAAACATGTTACCTTCCCTTAATGTACCTATAGTCGGCCATTTTGTTTCTCTTATAATTTTTAAGTAACAAAATTAAACCTATTTACCTGGGCTTACATTTGCTGCAATTCGTGTTAGGAGCCACCAGGACGGAAAGCTGACAAACTGAAATATATAAATTACGGTCAAAAATAGAAACACACATATGGGCATGTCGGAGTCGGTAAAAACATTCTCTCTGTACAGTGGAGAAAATAAAATTACTAATAATTTTACTAAAATATTTAAATAATATAAATAAAATAATATTAACTAACTTGCAGAGTATAAGGATGAATATGATGTGAAATATTTAATATTTTATAGAGTATTGTCTCTTTAATTATCCTAGTTCTTTAAACGACTGTTTTAATTGTTTATATACAATAATTTTGCGACTATTTAAAAAAGAATTTAGTTTAGTTTCATTCGTGACCCGTGTTTTCTCTCACTCGTATATACGTTCGTTCTCTCACTAACAACACAGTTCCATTCTCATTCAGTTCGGGCAGATTCGGGGCTAAGGTTTGCACCCAGTCGCCTCGTGTGCGGTGGGTCTAAGTGTATCCAATGTCATGTGTCCAACGTTCACGTTGGAAGAAGTTCGGGCTGTTGTCGGTCGGATTTTTCTACCCCCACCACACACTTAATCCACATGTCATGCACTGCTGCACTGGTTTTATACTTGAAAGGTTCTTTATTTACTTAAAAGTTTTTGTTAAACAGTGTCAGTGTCAATAATATCAATAAATTAGTAAAATAAATAAATCATTCAGATCAAACATTCGTTTCACTATGTAGCAGGAATCTTGTCATGTCAATCTTCCAATATTTGACTCACACGTTGGAGACATTCATCGCATCGTTTGTTACCGGCTTAATATAAGTATCTTAAAATTATGGTTAGAATATTTAAAAGATGTTTAACCTTACCACGCCAATCCAGCCGACAGCTATTCCACCAGTCTTCAGATTATGACAGAAAAAGAAAGTTTGTGGTAAAAACTGCATTTTGACTTTGAATTTATTCTAAGATGCTATTGCATAGACTTCTAAACTATAACTGAGAAAGAATTTCGCCCTGTTTTGTCAGTATACATAGGTAATGCAATACTTGGTCCAGACGAGTGTCACGTAGTATAAGGAATCCCCAACTACCAATCTACGTATTATTCAACGATTTTATTAGAAACCATTTACTTATACTGTATTCAGTTTGAGATTTAAGTTAAATAAGTTAATTTTAAGATCAGATCAGAAGGAGGGCTTTAGGACATATAAATGTTTATCCAAGTATTTCAAAAATATAAAGTCTCATTCGCAACAAGTAAATGTTAGTTTTAATTTTATGTTTTATTTCATGTTGCAGTTAAGAAATATGTTTTTTTTTATTAAATATATTTTACATTGCGATCTGTCATATTGATATTCTTGGTAGTCCTGTCTTCCATTAGGTTGGTCACTAATGTGTTTGGATGGTTCACAACTCGGTCTTTATATTTCATCGTTCGAACTTTAATTTATTGTCTGACTGTAGGCATGGCAAGATCGTGACAACCGTTTAGTTTCATTTGTCTTAATACTGTTTTCTGAAGCTTAGCTTCAGCTACCATTCCATTCCACAACCATTCACCATTGTTGTGTGGTGTTAAATTTATTTTTTCGAGGCATTTGTTAACCCCATTTACTACATATATAAAAGAAGCACTTACTTCAAAGACGCCTGCCTCCGAATCTAATATATTTTCCAGTTTGTTTGAAGATAAATTATAAATGTATACTATACTGTATACACATGCCAATTTTTGTCATCGAGATATGATGATTGAATATTCACTAAAATAATAGACTTTTTTGTATGAAAGTTTATTTTCTCTTAGTGCTAATATATTACTGCAAATGTTTAATTTTAATTATATCATTCTGTATTCAAAGTAATACTAATACAAATAACGAATTAGTTTACTTTTGAACTCTATAATAGCGTTAACAAATAATGATCCAACTGCGGACTGCTAGCTTTTTCACACCACTAGTTTGGGCCAGACTGCGAGGTCGAGACTGCTAACTTAACTGACGTCCTATAAAGGAATGTTGTAGAAACATGGTTAAATGAAAACATTTTAATGGAAAATTTTTTTTTTGGAATTTCCCATAGTCCAATAGAGAGTTGTTTACCTATTGCGTACGTTTCTATAATATTTATTTACAGATGTTTACGTTGCTTACCTTTAAAACTCTAATGCTGTACTCGTACATATGAGAAATTCCTATGAATAAATAAAACTAGTTTTATAACGTCAGCCAGGTGATCTTGGCTGCTGTGGCGGTAAGATTATGTTAAGTTTTATAGACTTGAGTCACTTGACATTGAAGCAGAGTATCACACGGTGCCGTGTACTCGTGTAGGCAGAACAGTGATGAACTAGTTTGTGTTAGTTTTTCATCTCATACAGATTCGCGGAGTTACTAAGGCCGTCCGCACGCGGGTCGACAAGTTTGCAACCAAAATACATCACGAAAGGTACTTTGCTATTGTTAGAACATCACAACTATGATGTCAAGCAGTAATTCAGATAAAAAAAGACATTATTGATTATTATCAGTATCGTAGAAGAAGAGCATTAAAAAGGGAGTATTGGTGTCATTCTTCTATACATAGAAATACTTATTTAAGACTATTTGTAGCCACACAGATATAAAATTTATAGCATTCAAGGTGCATACATCCCCGGATCTACCATTCACCGGAATTTAGACAAAATATAAAATCCGAGATTTTTTTTTATTTTAAAATAAATTTAATTTTTTTGTAGGTTTGGCGGAAACGGCAGGAAGAATCAATGGTATTTGGTTAATTTCTTTGCCAAAATCAATTTTATCCACTATTCCTTCGTCAAAATAAATTGTATCTACTTATCGTATTATTATTTGTTATTAGGAGGTGCTATTAAATTTAATAAATGAAAAAAAAAATGTATCTAATTACAAATCGCAGCTATTGAGTCTTGGCAACTCCAAAATTTCGGGCCTTATATATTTATCTTATTTACTTTTTGTTTAATGCGGCCCTGATTGTGTAGATGCACATATACCTAGTAAATGCAGCCCAACTCATGGAAATTCCAGATTATGCGAGAAATAATGAAGATTATATTGCAATATAATTATCAGTAATGTGTATTGCGCAAGTTATATATTTTCAGGAAGTCGAAAATATTAACAAACTTATATTTTAGTAGATTAATTTACTTTATAATTTTTTTCAGTCGTAATTTTAAGAACGTTGTGCTAGTTCATATATCGTGGTCGTCGTTTTTTATAGGTTGTTAGTATTTGTTGACGTTAGTATTAGAATGAAAACATATATTTAAAAAAACTGTATTTTATTTAATAAATTCAAATGCTAAGTTACACTTGTTTCTTGTTAGTTTTGATTATTATATATTTATGTAAGACGTTAATATTATTTGTTAGTTGGTTGATTAATTTAATACACTAATTTCTAATTATTTTGTAATCTTTAGTTTTTCTTGTTTCGTTTGTTTTTGATTCGTTTTTGAATATTTCTTGTTTTGTGAATTAACACTTTTGTTTGTTTCTTTTGCACTTTGTGCCTTTTTGTCTTTTTCGACTTTTGTTTCTTAAATCTAATTTGTGGCAATGTCAATAGTATGCGATAAAAATTGACTATTACTGAATCAAAATAACACGTCTAGCTATTGTGGTGTTATTCTAGAGATTGACTGGAATGGTCTCAAACAAATGTATTTAAACTGGCTTTTTTGTTTAGCTAATCATTTTTAAAATAGGTCACAATGGTCGCGAGGAAATGTTTATATTTCTGAGAAACACTTAAGGTTTTAATTTCATAGTAATTTTTAACGGTCCTATTTTGTTTATGTTGAAATGCGTTGCAAGTTATTTGTTATTTTAGTCAACATAATATCAAAATTATTTAATATTTTAATTCACCATTCATAGTAGATGTAAATAATGAGTTCATTTCCTTTATATTAAGTAAATATAACAAAGATATAAAGTATTACGTAATCGTATGTTAACGCGCACGAGAGTGAGTACGACATAAACCTTGATTACCTGATACCTGGAAAATGACCCCTGGTCAAGTTAGCAGGTAGGCATACGATCATTGTACATACTAACACTACTCAATCTTACACATTTTGTTCATCAGAAAATAAGTGATGTCTGCCGGCTCTGGGATCTCACTCTAGTAAGATTGCCAGTGTTAAACAAAGCTTTGTACGCAGTGCATGGTATACATGGATCAATCTATGTCCCAACTGTAATCTGCGAGAGCTTTTAAGCCCATCACTTTCCAACTTAGCTATTTTATAACTTGAAATCAACAGGAACAGTTATTGCTACACTTACGCATGAGTCATTTAATTGCTATCAAAATTATAATTACTTTTGTTGTTTCAATGACGTAAAAGGAGGAGTGTTACTATGTATTACTATTTTTCCACATCTATCTATCTATATTCCAAGCATTTAGATTCCATTGACATATAAACATAAAGCCATAGTTTGCTTGATGAAAGACTAACCTTTCTGTTTCAGTTTTGGTTATACAAATCAATTGAGCTATGTATAAAGTTATGTATATAATACCTACTGTTTAATCCAATAATTTTTTAATTTGTCATTAATATAAAAGATAAGAGCAATTAAAAGTACGTCGTCCATTTAGCTGAGTCAATCACTAATTGTAACAAGGCTGGGTTCATTTTAATATTATTTCCTGAACTGTGTTTGTCCAAGCTATTACACGGCCGTCCAACTGGAACCATAGTAAGTGTTGTGAAGCGGGGAAGAGAATTGACCGAAGTTAACTTAGCGCATTATTATTTACAGTTCAAATTTTGTTATAGTTCAGGGTATGACAGAAAGAGAGAGAATATTATTTGGTAGAGATCAGTAGAGATATCCGATAATATCTTTGACATAAGTTTGTGTTTTTTTTAATGGCGTCATGGCGTCTTTTCGTATCAAACAACAATTAATAAGGTTTTGTTTGCTTTTACTGTCTTTTTACATCAACAAATTTAAGACTTAATCTGCATCATGTTTATTTCGAGATTTCATTGTGCTTATAATATTTATTTGTATTATGTGTGATTAACAGTGCCTCAACACCAAATTTATATCAACAAGTTGTCACTTTAAGTGCATCGTTTCAATTCAATGTGAATATTATTTATGTAATTATTACAATATATTTCTATTCTTTAACCAACTGTAACTTATTTTGTTTTTAGGTGTCTGGAAATACAGAAAAAATGCAGTGAGTTGAACGTCAATAATATGCTGTCAAAGAATCTGTTGAAAGTCTGGGAAGATCTTTTTACCAAGGAAATGTGCCAATCAAATATTTACATACGTCTGAACCAAAGTGCAGAGCCAATAAAACTCCAGGTCCCAGGTAAATACTTTCTATATTATATTACATATTTTATCTATTATTTTTAGTATACAGTACATTTTATTTATTATAATATTTTATAGGTTCGTTCACTATTCCCACTACTACGAAAACTCCAAGTCAAAATGGATATGAAGCAAGAAATAATAGGAATAGGATTTTAGAGGAAGGTACTGTTGAGCTTACAAATATTCCTGGTTTCAGTTATATTGATTTTGATACCGATTTAAATCCGAACCGAAACTAAATCCAGGAATATCTTCAAGTCCCACCGGAGGTTCCTATAAAATATTACCTTCATGAACACTAATATCATCAGTAGTTTCGTTTTCTTTTATAAATTCTCTTAGATTAATTAATTTGTCATTATTATCATTTTCGCAGTTAGCACTATTAATGTTTGTTGGCGAATTTATAATACAAACTTTGTATGCACTAATAAACTGATTGCACGTCGGATGTATGTTGGCGCTTCCCACCTGCCGAATTTGTCCAAAGAAATTTTCTAGTGGGTCCTGATTAAAAGATCGCAGACTAAACTGACGAATGCCCATCACTTTTAAATTCGCAGCTATTTCAATCATACCTCTTAATGCAACAATGCAGCCATCAATGCACCGTATATTTCCTCGTTTCTGTGATTCTGTTGAACCTGGTGGTAGGTAGTGTGCAAAATGGTGTGCAGACACACACTTTTGCACCAGATTCTTTGCAAATAATTTTATTTTTAAATTCTCATTTTTGTATTTGAGCTATCATTTGAGTCTAGAATTGCAAATGTCCCGACGTGGTTTTTACAGGTCCGCAGTACTTTTTCCATCAGTCTGATTTAGTACCGTTGACACTGTCAAACAATGTGTCCATTATGGATATAAATTCGGCAGTTTCCATAGCTTCCCCTGGTAGGACGTTTCTATCAGAACCCTTCTTCTTTGTGATTACGGCTGTCTCTACACAACTAGCCAACGTGTAACTTAACTGCCTCGCAGCAACTCCTACTTGCATTTTCATCTTAGAGTTCCGTTCTATTTTTGAAAAATGATCGTCATTTAATCTATCTCTTTTCTTAAACATTCTTTCATTCAGATTTTAATTATACTTAAGAGTGCAAAATATTGTTTTATCAATATCTGGTGATAGATCTTTCATTTTAAAAATATTATTTTACACTTCTATAATATACACACAATTAATGTTAATACATATTATATTATATGATTCAATTAATTTTAATAAATGTTATTAATGAATTTTTGATTTTTAATGTTCCCATTCTCTCTCCCTACCCTAAAATGCACATATATACAAATACATGTATATACTCTACACACACATATGCAATTCATTTATACTCACTCATACATATACCACGTACATGTATACTCACTAACACATAGAAAAGTTGAAAGACCAGTCGTATGTTAGCAAAAATTATTACCGCAAAATACCACTTGGTTTTATATGGAGTTGAACATATCTTATTATCTCTGAGCTATAATAGCAAAGCTTTCAATTACTAATCGAGTACATAGCATTAGACTATGCGCAACACTTAATTTTTTTTGCCTTTATAAATCGGGCGTGTCTTTCAACTCTTCATAGTACAGCATAGGACTTTGGTGGTTCGTTGTCTCACAAAAACTAAACATGAAAACCTGCACCGTGTTGATGATCTTCGCTGCTCTTTTCGGAACTGGTAAGATGAACTGCATCAGAAACATTTTAACAATTTTTTTCATTTTTAATATTTCTTTTATTTATTATGCTTTCGATTATTTAATCTGCTTGCCAAAAACTATTTCATTCCCAAGGTTTATAAATATAAAGTTATTAATAAATATTATATTGTAAATTACGTTATTATAAACTACGGTTTATATAGTAACATTATTATTGTACTAGAGTTTACCCCCGTCACAAGCTACGTCTTTTTAGTGTGTATAATTTGAATTCAATAAAATAATTAGTAATTTCATTTCAAATTTTAATTCCATTTTTAGATTGAAATATTTAACTCGTTCAATATAAATTTTACATATAAAAACATATAATTTTGCATATAAACTGACTAAAAAATATTTTTCTTAAGAAAATATAAAGTATTTTCAATTTATGCGTCATTTGACCAACTTTTTTTCAAAACTTGTGTTTTTTTTTCGATTCGTAAATAAGTTACCAAGATTAGCCCCTATACCAAAATTTCAACTTTCTAGCACAATTTTTACTCTCGGCAAACACCGCCCCCGTGCCCCCAAATAAAATTTTTGAATTTCGAATTCTTTTTCTTAATAACATATTCCATTATTATGAAATCCAAAATTTAAGTTTTCTCCAAAGTTTCCCACTGGGCCCTCTAATTTTCTCAACGCTCTCTTTTCTAATTTTTTAATTTCTAATTTTCACTGTAATACACATGCCAAATTTCTAACTTTCTATCTTTTACGAATTAAAAGTTATAGAGCAAAAAGTAAAAAAGTTTTTTTTAGTTTTTCAAAAATTGCGGGTTTCCAGGAAAGTCTTAGAATTTTTTTCTTTACGAAATAGGAATTTTTCAAAAACATTGATGGAGCCGTTTTCGAGCTACCATACAAAATTCAGTACCAAACATATAAGAATATAAGCATATAATAATATAAACATACAGTTGGAACATTATAATATAAGAAGATTATCCGACACAAAATCGATCAAGAATATAACTTCTTCTTTGATTACTTTCTCTCCGACATTTCATTTATTAAACAGAACGCGCTGGCCTCTTTCCTTGCTGGTGCAAGATATTTGCACAAGTGCCCGAAATTTTTAGCTAAAAATCAAAGAAGTGGTAGTACACCTGTCCCAATTGAAATATATTTAGAACCGTTAAAAACACTAATTGAAAACAACCCTGATAAATATTATACGACATATAAAAAATTAAAAACCTTTATAACCAAAAGCATATACAACAAAAATATTGCCAAACTTATACAAAAACATACCAAGGATCCTAAAAAATTTGGTAACTTGTTAAGCTTAATGTACAACCATTTAGAACACAAAAGAATCAAGACAGAATTCATTAGAATAATTAAATCAATAAAATAGATATAATAGAATATATGTAATATAGGATTAATGATCTTAGTAATTAGAATATCCTAAAAATTGATTTTATATTTTAGGATTGTCTCTGCGATGCTACGAGGGTGAACTTAAGGAACACATCGATACATTATCAATAAAGACCTGCAATCAAAACGAAAAAATATGTCTGTTCACTAGTGCAGTGCAAACAAGTTAGTGACTACTATTTATTGTCAGTCATTTTATAAAGTTTCTCTTTACTAATTACACTATATCTGATTGTAGGCACATCAAAAGTTGTACAAAGAACCGGATGCTTTCAAGTTCCTGAGCATATTACTTTATCAACGACATGCGACTATTTCAGAAAATTAGTTAAAGAAGATTTAGATAAAATCAATGTTATACTTGAAAGGTGTTCGACTTGTGATTCGGATCTATGTAACGATTTTAAAAGCCTACTAAATTCTTCTAGCTCGCTAAACGCATTCGTAGGACTTGTAGTTATGCTGGCTGGAATAATATTTACATTCAAATAAAAGTAACGCATTATAAGAGTACCAACTTTTCGACCTGTTGTCGAGTGTTGGATTTAACTTTTCAAATTATATTCAATGATTTCATTGACAATTAAGTAATCAGATTTTTAAATGTAATTAGATTTATTGAGAATTAGATAGGTTTAAAGTGGCATGAGCATTGAATCGCTGTCGTGCAAGTTTACTTGTATTAGAATAAAAATGTATTTCTTAACTACTAAATATTAGGAATAAATAAACATTTAATTGTGTTGGTCATCATTTGTTTCATTCCTTAGAAACAGCAGCATTATGGTAGCTTTAGCATTTTACATATAATTTAAATTCTACTTTAACTTAAGAGGGGTTAAGGTTTCAACTTTTTTTTATTTATTTATATTATTCTACAATATATTAAGTTTATTGTGTAAAAATTTGAAGTCGATTGGAGTAAAACTGTCGGAGATATAGAGTTTTAAATCTTCACCCCTCTGGTCTGCTTTTTGTGTTACTTTGAAACTTTTTAAAGCGATTTCGGACACATAGGTTTTTCAGAGTCGGTGCCCTCTCTAGCCCAAAATCTACTAGAGCGATCCTTTTGAAATTTTGCACACTCTTTCTTAACATAAATACCGAGGTAACGCTGTCGAGTGTTTTTTTATTTTTTAATTTTAACGTATTTTAAAATAACAAAGTTTTTTCATGAAAAATCGGTATTTTGACTTTTAAGTGCTGTAATAAATTTAAAAATCAATAAAAAATGAAAAACTTGACAGCGTTACCTGCAGAAACTTATCAGCTAATAAAATCTTTTTGGTTTTAGAAAATCCAGGTACTGGTTACTTTTTTTGTGATGTCTACGGAGATTTGCTGTCAATGCCTCATTTCTTGATATTTATTTATGAAATAAATAAAAATGCTCCTAGCAGCATGTCAAATTCACGCACCGTGGGAATGGCAAATAGCACGTCAAAATCTTCCAATCCGCCAAAAAGATTTGCAGGATTTATGCTTATTCAAGCTGGAATAATTTTTACAATATTCAAATAAAAAAAGAAAACATTCAAATAAAATGAGCAGTATACGAGTACGAGCTTTTCGCCCCGTTTTGTCCTCACTCTTTAAATTATATTTAGTAATAGATTTTGTTTTATTAACAAATTATACAATAATTTAATTTTTAAATGAAATTAGATTAATTTATTTTAATCACATTACACACGTTTTCATTTCTGTATAATTATAATATTCAATTTAATAAATTATTTTATGATAATGCATTTGCAATATTTTTTTCCAAAATTTCGAGCGCAAGTTATTTATTTTCAGGGAGTCGAAAATATTCACAAACTTATATTTTAGTAGATTAATTTACTTTATAAATTTATTCAGTCGTAATTTTAAGAACGTTGTGCTAGTTCATATATCGTGGTCGTCGTTGTTTATAGGTTGTTAGTATTTGTTGACATTAGTATTAGAATCAAACATATATTTAAAAAAACTGTATTTTATTTAATAAATTCAAATGCTAAGTTACACTTTCTACAAGTTTCTTGTTAGTTTTGATTATTAAATATTTATGTATGACGTTAATATTATTTGTTAGTTGGTTGATTATTTTAATACACTAATTTCTAATTTATTTGTTAATCTCTACTTTTACTTGTTTCGTTTGTTTTTGATTCGTTTTTGTATCTTTCTTGTTTTGTTTGTTTGTTTCTTTTGCACTTTGTGCTTTTGTGTCTTTTTCGACTTTTGTTTCTTAAATCTAATTTGTGGCAATGTCAATAGTATGCGATAAAAATTGACTATTACTGAATCAAAATAACACGTCTAGCTATTGTGGTGTTATTCTAGAGATTGACTGGAATGGTCTCAAACAAATGTATTTATACTGCCTTTTTTGTTTAGCTAATCATTTTTAAAATATGTCATAATGGTCGCGAGGAAATGTTTATATTTCTGAGTTACAGTTATTTTTAATGGTCCTATTTTGTTTATGTTCAAATGCGTTGCAAGTTATTTGTTATTTTAGTCAACATAATATTAGAGTTATTTAATATTTTAATTCACCATTCGTAGTAGATATAAATAATGAGTCCATTTTCTTTATATTAAGTAAATATAACAAAGATATAAAGTATTACGTAATCGTATGTTAACTTGCAGTTTGAGTTGAGTATGATGTTTGATAAGAAACCGCATGCAACTCATGGATTTTTTCACTGGTTTGGTGTTGGTTTGGCACATCCGGATAAGAATAAAGGCTGCTCCAAACGATGGTTGATGGTTGAACGCATCGTGTGGTCGATGCCGGAACTAAGTGGCATATTTTGTAACTGCTCGCCTGACTTCTGTTAACTTCTGACGATTTTTCAAAGGCCTGTATTTTCTAAACTAAACTATGTAAGTTTACACAAAACTATCAGAGGACCTTAAATAAAGAGCAAAATGGATCCCATACCTTGGAGCTAGTATAAGTAGCCTAATTTGTAAATTACAGCCCTTTGAAAAATCGTCAAAAGTTAACAGAAGTCAGGCAAGCAGTTACAAAATAGGCTCCTAAGTGTGTACAAATTTCATGTTGGAAGAAGTTCGGGCGGTTGTAGGTCCCTTAAACCGCGTCAAACCAATTTTTCTATCCTCAACATACTCTTCTGCATGACAGCAGCACGAATCGTCCAACAAAGGAAGGTTTTATACTTGAAAGTTTATTTATTTTCTAGAAAATTTTTGTTAAACAGTGTCAGTGTCAATAATATCAACAAATTAATATAATAAATAAATTATTGGAATCACACATTCGTTCCACCGTGTAGTAGGATACTTGCCATGTCAATCTTCCAATATTTGGAACAATCTCACACATTGGAGACAAACATTTGAATCAAACGTTCACCGCATCGTCTGGGGCCGGCTTAAATAATATAGCGTCAAAGTGACTCCAAAATGTTCACTGGGTATTTTATGGAAATAATAATACTTTGGTATATAAATCATATACAGAGTCCCACCGTCGTTGTGTAACATATATACAAAGAGTAAAAATATCGAAACATAACGTCAGTGAACTTCATGTGTAAAATCAATTGTATCTAGTAACATTTTTTTTTTTTTTTTTGACGGTGCGAACCCATATTACCTTTGTTTAAAAGCGGCCCTGCTGTTAGTAGTCTGTAAATAAGTGACTTTTAACTTTAAAGGCTCTGTAATTTAATTGAACCTCTGACCTGTCACATACATTACTTTTGCGCCATACATATTAATTACTATTCATGAAGTACATTGAATATGTCTAATGGCGTGCCAATACTATAAATAGTAGATTTCATTTATTTTAAGTATATGTCAATCTATTAATTAAAAGTAAAATTTTTACATTTTGTGTAGCACCCGTGTGCCATGGAGAAAATTCTGATTTTGTTGTTACTTTTCACAGCATCAGTGTCGGTAAGTTGTTAAATTGTTTCAATCTTTAATTAATATGTAATTATATAGATACCCGGAAAACACCTTACATTAATGTAATATGTAATATTTCATCTAACAGTCTAAATTTTGATTAAATTCGGATTTTATAATCAGCCTAATAAATCCGTTTATTCAATAAAATGGCCTTTATAAGGTTTATAATTCCTATAAAAGTCTTTTAAAGAAGTTATGAAGAAAAAAAATATAGAGTTTAAGACTAATGTATGTTCTAATTAAATATCCGCGGCTCAAAAAACTAAGTGCGGCACTAAGTTGCATTGTGCTATATAATGGGCTTGTGTCCTATGTCTTAATTTCTATAAAAGTGTACTATATATTAATAAAGTGGGTTACTAGAACCTCAAATGTTCAATTATTTTTTCATAACTCCTTATATGTTAAGAGATATTAACAATTAAAAAAGTCATTTTGTCTCTTTAATTATTAAAGGGATTCAACGTTGTACACATTCCAAGTTTACCAACCTTAAAGCTCATAAATCTCTGCTATATGTATTTATATATCAAAATATCAAATATTATTTACAACTATTTCAAGGAACAATCAAATTCCAATATTATGTCTGTCTTAGCAGGGTTATATAAAATAGAAACTTGTTATTCTTTGAGTTGGCTTGATTATTTCGACTACCAACAGCTACAGAACATTACCACAGCACTGACCTACTCAACAAATAACTGACATTAAAATGCATTTCACGTCATACAAATATGGTCGACCATTTCTAGCGCTAAAACTACAATTTAAACTTTTAATTGCTATATCTCCGTCAATATTTAGATATTTAATAAAATAGACACGCCAATACACATTTATTAACATCAATTTCAATCAACAATTGAAAAATCGACCACTAAAAAATGAGGACACAAGCGCATTCTGAAAATAGCTTGTATGTTTGGGGTTTTTGTGGAATAGCATGCTATGCATACCTCTATTTACGCCGCTAACTTTAAAAGAAGACATTTTTCCCTTTTTTGCACTGTCCATTGCGGATGGTGTAGTAGGACGCAACGTTAAATGGACGTTAAATATACGCCAATGCGTTTGTGAAGTAAAGTAACGTAAGTAAAGTAAGTAGGTGAAGTAACTTAGAATCAAAGAATACTAATCACATTAGCAATGAGTCCTCATTAATTGATTTTAGGTGACACAGACAAATGACCTGTGTATCGAACATATGCAGCGCATACTCGACCTAATTTTTTTGCAAAAACAAAAGCACTTATTACTCCTTATTCAACTACATTTTATAAACTTTAAAATTAAAATAATGATGCCTTCAGCTAGGTGTATTTCAGGAGGGGGGTTAACGTTTCAAGAAGGCTTTACATTTTTTTAAATTTATATTATTGTAAAACATATTAAGTTTATTGTGCGAAAATTTGAAGTCTATTGGAGTAAAACTGTCGGAGATATAGAGTTTTAAGTTTTCAACTCTCTGGTCTGTTCTAGGGTTTCACACGAAAAAAGCGATATGCATAGTGTGTGAAAAATTTAAAATAAATAAAATAATTAGCTGAAATAATAGAATGAATTACTTTGTTAAGGATTATCTTAAGAGTAAGTTCTCACAATAACGAGACGAGACGAGACAGACGATTACGAGACGAGAACGAGTCAAGATTTTTGAAACTATCGCCTTATCTCGTCTCGTATGAAGCCCTAGTCTGTTCGTCTTTCTTTGAAACTTTTAAACGTGTTTTTCTCACACTTAACTTCTTCAAAGTCGGTGTTCTCTCTAGTTCAAAAACTACTGCACCAATTTTTTTGAAATTTTGCGTACTCTTTCTTTAAATAATTGCCGAGGTAGCGCTGTCTAGTTTTCTTTTTTAACGTATTTTAAAATAAGTTTCTGATTTTTTAAATAAAAAATCGGTATTTTGACTTCTAAGTGCTATAACAAATTAATAAAAAAAAAATTCGACAGAGAAAAAGAATTCGCTGTCCATGCCTCATTTCTTGATATTAATTTATGAAAATTTCACAAAGTATTCTTCAAATGTCATTTTATCATGTAGTAATTATAGAAATAATTATATATTAAATATGTCGTCAAATAACATTATCGAAATTATGCTTTTTTTGTATCGATTTGATCCTTAAAATAGACGTAAGAAATGTACTATAAAATTCATATATCAATAAAAATACTGAGAACTTTGAACTTTGCTCTTTTCTAATTCTTATCACAAACATATCATTAAGTGGTGAGAACAAGCACTACCTACACTGCGAATTGTTATTAGCGAAATGTAAATCTTACGTATTTTAGGTTATGTTTTGTAGTAGGGAAACTACTCAAAATTATTAAATTTTGTGATCTTTTTAAATCTAGGCAGGAGGAACATTTAAAACTCCAATTTGCGTCGAACTGGAAGAACCTTTAAGTGTAACGTCCGAGGGAACATCAAAAATAATCTTGCAAGGTCAAATTACAGGAGCAGATAGGTAGTACATTATACCAAATATAATACAAATTTTAACCGCCATTTTAACCGAAAAATCGAATTTAATTTTTCAGCTTTCATATGTTCCTGATAGATGGCTGGAGTAACGTTTGTTCAATAAGCCATACCTTCAGCAATATTGCATTAGCAATAGTGCCTCGCGTTATACAAAATCATGTTGTAGGTAATCACTACGCCAATGAAACCTCCGCTTGTATTAAATCTTGTGTTACAGGATGGGGCGCCGAGGTTCGCAATACTCAGACGCCGTTCGCAATAGGGACGCCGTTTGAAATAGTCATCGTGTGCGAATTGAGTTTCTTCCAAGTGAGTTGCATCACAAAGCCTTATCCTATGCCGATTGTCAGATTCCTACGCTTTGATGTGTTTTGTTTACCACGAATAGAGCGAAAACATTCGAGCTCGTATAAAAACTCTGAATGCAAAACTATATGTATGCATATAATGTATAATGTGACTCTTAGAATCGTGACATCTCAGGAATGGTAACTCTTAGGAAAAAATCATAAGAACCATTTTTGTAGAGAATTTTAAGATCTACAACTTTGGTTAAAGGTTTTTTTTTTATAAAACTTACCGTTTTCGAGAAAAATCCAAAAAACCTCAAATTTTGACATTTGACCCCGAATAACTTTTGAAGCACAATAGAATCGATGGGGATTTTTAAAACTTTATTTGTAATGGTAAACCTCAGCTCTCCACCAATATTTGGTTCTCCGGCAATTTTTGTTATTTGACCACTATTTTTATGTTTAAATTGACCGGATTATAACGCATTTATTTATTTTAATAGAATGTATTACTTTGTTGAAGACTATCTTAGGAGTAAGTTCTCACAATAACGAGATGTGACGAGACAAACGATTCGAGACGGGACCGAGACTAAAACGATACCTATATTTTTGTAAACTTTCGAGATCGGGACGAAATTTTTGAAAGTCTCGCCTTATTTCGTCTCGTGTTGCTTTCACTTCTTGAACTACAGATTGTGTTTAAATACCTACCGCTGCTCCGCTAAAACAAAAATATTAATAACGTATGATATTTTTGTATCAGATTTTTGTAAACGGCAAGCATCTCTTCACCTATCCCTACTACATCAAAATAGAGAAGATGACTCACATGAAGATTGTCGGTTCAGCGTCCTTTAGGAAGATTGACATCGTGCGACCAGTTGGGGATTCAAATTCTGCGTTAATTAATAATTGTGAAACAAAATACTTCAATGAATAGAATTATTTTTATTATCGAAGTATTTTAATTTTAAGGTATTTTATAAGTATTGTATTATATAAAATGGATTATAATATAGTGGTTATTAAAACTGTTATGGTTTCTTTGAGGTATGGAAGGTTTTAATGGAAGTTGCGGATATAACGGAGGGTATGCCAGGCGAGGTCTATGTTGCAAAATTTTTTTTGCTATTGCTATCAAACTATTTGTAAATTGCGGACTCAGATATTAAACGGCATCGTTTGCTAACTAACCTATGAAACTACGAATATTACTCATTTTAGAAAATGTTGGAAATGATTTGTAAATGAGAAAGAGAAAAGAGATATGAAATGCAGCGAATATGTCTGGAAATTATTTAGGATTACAAAGTCGACTGGAGGCTGGTTCAGCTGGTGCGATCACTATGGGACAATTAAAAGTATATTTTTATTTCAATTCAAAATTTACAATCTGTCCCAAGAGAAATTCATCATATTTTAGCGACACATGAAAATGCCATGTGAACTCCACCGATGTACTCCTTAGCTTAACTTATTATATTATGCGAGTTTTATGCAACTAAGCAAATCACTTCTATGCTGTTGTTGATAAATCCATTGGATTTTTCCTTATTAGTTTGTGGTCATAGATTTGTACAGCTGATTCATTTGGATGATTTCGTAATCTTCGTAGATATTTCTTGCTGATGACTAAGTAATATGCGCATATTTTTCGTCATAAAATAATAAAATATTTTACTTTAATATTTAAATTATGTTTAAAACATTACAGAGCAGCCGTTATAAGGGGAATATCGGTACCTTATAGTATATTTTAATGGATCTATTGAAATTGAGGGATGAGTGAATGGGCACAACTCGCGCAAGACACTTTATTTTTATTTTTACATATCTACCACAGAATGCGTCCTTTAAACAGGACAGATTGTTGAAATCTCTAGAAATCAAATAAAAAAATAATGGAAACATTTATTACCGACATTTTAATAATAAATTGGAAAATTATAATTTTTTTGTACGAAAGGCTCCGTAAGTTAACTTTGTAGCAGAGGAAGAAATTTTTTACTGTTCACAACACCACGTCAACAGAATAAAACCGATATATAAATGTATTAAGTCCCATTCCCACTCACTGTTTTTAGTTATAATTTAAGGTTTTAACCTAAAATGTAATTTTGAACTTGTGATCATGGGTCCATGCGTCAGTAATTTACATTATTTTGTAATAATTACTATCTTTATTTAATATAAAATATTGTATTTAATGTAATTAATTTTAGTTCTTTATATTTCACAAGCTGAATTTACATTTTAGGTTAAAACCTAAAATCAACACCAGATGCAGCGTTAGCCATTACGAGGCCCCTGGCGGCAGATCTTTGCGAGGCTCCTGTTCTTTGTGTATAATTTATGTAAATTGAAAGTAAGTATTTTTGATGATGAATGACGAGAAATGCAAAAGTTTTAAATAAATAAATGTAGAGTTTTAAATTTTATCCTGGAAGATTTATAAAAGTTAACAAACACAAAGACGACAAATATTAATGATGAAATACTAAGGTACATGAGTGCCTTAAAATATATACTTAGGGATTCAAGTGATTTCTAAAGAGCGAGATTCAAATACATATATAGTTATGAATTTTTCTACTTGCTCCGAAAGGCTGCGAGACCCCTGCTTACCATCCCTTAAGGCAGCCTCCGATTAACACTAAAACTCAGTGAGTTGGAACTGAGCTCTATCATAACCGCAAAATAGGAATTAAATATTTATTCTAATGGTGATTTGACAATTTAGCGATAAGGCAATTAAATATATTATCTGGAAACGTGTATCGGGTCTGTTTATTGTCATTTCCTCTTAACCTTAATGTCCTTGACCATTCGTAATAGTTCTTAACCTCACTTTATTATCCCATTAACAATATGAATGGGTTTTTGAATATAAATTCTATTAAATATTGAATGAAATAATTCATTAACTGTTTAGTTTTACAGGGAGACTAATCTACAACTTTAAAATGAAGATTCTCTTGTTGGTCTTAATTCTTGTATCACAAGTTCTGGTAAGTTTCATCATCAATATATTCTTGACTAGCTTTTACCCCCGTCGCAAGCGACGTCTGTCTTTTGTGTGTGGCTTGAACTTCATGCAAAAATTTAGATTCCAGCAGAGACTACCCCCGTCGCAAAGCGACGTCTTTTTGGCGTGTATGATTTAAATCCAATAAAATAATTCGTAATTACATTTCATATTTAATTCTATTTTTAAATTGAAATAATAAATAAAGTCGCACACATACATTAACACATATAAATTGACTAAAAAAATATATTTCTTTATCAAAATAAAAAATATTTAATATTTGTCAAATTTTAGGCATAACAATCTATTTTGCTCGTAACAATTCTCTCTACCTTTATAACCTTTATGTACCTCTACTTTTATAAATGATCGAAATTTCAAAATTCAGCTCTTTGGCAAAGCCTTTCCCGCCCCCACTTCCCCAATTTCACGCCGCTACTAAGGTTAAATTTATTTTTCGCAAATATCCACATGCGTAGTTTCTATTTTTTTAATTTGATATTTGGGGCTGTTAACTATTTCCCCCCTATACCTCTCACTACTGTTCGATTTCACAGCACAACAAACGTACCAAAAATCAATTCAATTCTACTATTGAATGTAATTTGAAAATATTATCGTTGTACCTCTATTTTGTTCTTATACTCGGTTTATCACACCCCACTCTAGTGTTACACTTAAGAAAATGTAGTTTTTTTTATATTTTCGTTATTAATATGTCAATCTATATCTGCATACTAAATTTTAGCTTTGTATTAATATTTTAGCATTAGTACCCCCCACATACCTGCGCAACTGAACAAGTTTGTCAAATTTTAACACAGGGATCTATTTTATTTATATCTAAGAACATATATTCTAAACTATAGCCTTTCATCTCTATATATTTCATATTTCTGATCTTTGGCCCCCAGCGCCCGCCGCCTCTGGAAAGTTGCAATTTTCTATAGTGTGTCTTTAATGACACTCTATATAGGGCCCACGTTCCAAATATCAACGTTCTAGCTCTGTTGCGACATTGCCCCCAAAAAATCACGCCGCTACTGAATTAAAATTTTGGTAATCCAATTATTGGCAAACATGCGCAATTAGTGTCTTAATACATACCCTAAGTTATAATACTACATTTTCAATATTTTTAGCTTTTACTGTCTCAACTCCCGACGCCACTGGAAATTTGGGGCTGTTTATTTTTTTTCATTAATTACTGTCTACAGCGAGCCTACATATTAAATTTGAACGTCCTAACTCTATTCTAACATTGCCCCCAAAAATTCGCGCCGCTACTGAACTCAAATTTTAAATTTCCAACTATTGGAAAATGTGCACAATTATAATCTCAATACACATACCAAATTTCAGTTTTCTATCTTTTCTAGTTCGACAGATATTTGCAAAAGTATTTTTTCGAATTTTCCAGTTTTTCCAAAATTACAGGTTTCCAGGAAATTCAGGGAAAAATCCGGGGACGCCAAAAGTCTTAGAATTTTTTTCTCTACGAAACAGGAAATTTTTAAAAAGATCGCCGGAGCCGTTTTCGCGCTGCCATACAAAATTCAGTACCAAACATATAAGAACATAAGAACATAAGATCATAAGATCACAAGATCATAAGAATATAAACAAACAGTTGGAACATTATAATATAGGACAAGCGCTTCGCCCCGTCGCAAAGCGACGTGTATTTAATATTTGTGAATAAATAAAAGTTATTTGATAAATAGAAAATAATCCTGAAATATTGTTTATTGTTCGCCTTTCGGCTTTACAATCTACATTCTTAATACATTTCATATACTTCAACTTACAATTAAATTTACATTATTCTCCACCAACTTATTTATTCTTCTGTTTTTCCTTTCCTTCTTACTATTTCCGCCATCCACCTCTTTCCTTCACTGCGTCCCTTTAATAGCTGGCCAATATTCCTTTCGCTAGCTACTTTTTCCTTACCCTCAAACTTAATGTGCTCCAGTGTTTCGTCCTTCGCTCCGCACACTCTACACTTTCTTTCCTCACTCTTTTCCTAGTATCTGTTTCCTTTTTCCTTATTTCCCAATCTAAACCTTGCTATTCTTCTTATGTGTTTTATGTCTTTTTCTATAAGGTACTGAGGCACAGTATTTTCTTATAACCTTTTATATCTTTTATTGTAGTTACTTTTTTCTATTTTTCCCATTCTCTCCTGCTGTTGTATCTCCTTATCCCTTCTCCTTAGCTCCTCTTCCACCTTCTTCTCTTCTCCTCTCTGCCTCCTTGATCGCCATTCCATTCCTTTCAAAGTACTATTTTCTCTTTTTTGTACCTCCGCCTTTCCCCATTCTTTATGCTATCCTCTCTTATTTACTTTAAAATTTTTCTTTCCGCTCTGTGGAATTTCTCCTCGTATTTTACTGCTCTTTCCCCTGTTTTAATTCGTATCTTATCCCTTTTTAGCTCCTCCATAGCCATTTATCCTGGCGTGCACCTGTCCAGCCATAGTACCCATTTAATATATCTCACCTGTATTCTTGCCAACTTTTCTTGCTCCTTCCACCCCCAAACCTCTGCTCCATACAACATCATACTGGCTATCAGTCTATCAAACATCCATATTCTCTTTTGTATGTCCCCCTCAAATACCTTTTCCCTTAGTCCCCATACCCGTCGCATTGCTAGCTCCGCCTTCTTTGCTACCTCCCTTATCTGAGCCTCTTCTCCATTGTTCTTTTTAAAAGTGTAGCCCAGATATTTGAATTCTTCTACTTCCTCAATGTCCTCTGTCTTGTATTTCCACCTTTTATGTTTTCTTTTTCCACCCCCTTTTTTAAATACCATAATTTTTGTCTTTTCCACATTTAACTCTAGTCCTTTCCTGTCTATATATCTCCCTAGCCGGTGAGCCATCTCCTGCAGCTCTCCTTTCGTTTTTGCCAACAGGACTATATCGTCAGCGTATGCTAAAGTCCATATCTTGTTGTGTCTTCCTATTAGTACCCCCCCATCTTATCCTCTTTCCATTACCCCCTCCAAGTCTGCTGTATATATCGCAAATAAAATGCAAAATATTATTTTGTTATTATTCCTTTATTTACAGTAATAAAGCACTGTATTGACCAGTCTCCAGTGCCCCCGCCCATAAGCCCCAATCGTCACCTCTTGGCTCCATGCTCTCTTAAGTTTCCGAACTTTTAATTTGATTCCTCTAAACTTCTGCCATAAAGCGCCTCCTACTTTTAGCACTCTGCATCGCTTCTTCCCTGAGCATCGTCGGTCCTTAGAGTACTTTCACAGCGCCCCCGCTGCGTAATATTATCATTTACCATAATAAAGCACAGTATTGAACAATGAAACATCATCCTAAACATCAAGCACCTCTTGGCTCCATGCTCTGTATCGTTCTCGCACTTTTAAATGTAATCATCTGCACCTTTGCCATAATGCGCCCACTTGCAACACTACAGCTTAACTGAACATCATCGCTTATTAGGGCACTTTCCTATACCCCCCGTTTAGCGCAATCATTAAATAATTCTGCGCTTCCACCCCCTGCGTACTAATCTCTTAACAATTAGTTTTCCAAATTAATACTTTATTGGCAACCTGCATACTAAATTTCATCCTTAGAAGTACATTATTTTTTAATAATTATTCGATAAGATAAATCTTTGATAAAATTTTCACTAATTTCAATGTAAACCTACTAATTACATCAATTCATTTATGTTTTTAAGAAAGCCTAGCAGTTCGCTCCTAATAATCTCATCTCTAGGCCTTTTCCTTACCGTTATTGCACTTTCGATTCAATCCCCATACCCCGCCACCCTCACTTTCAGCACCAAAGCACATATTCTGCAATACGGTTACCTCCCAGAGCCATTATAATCTATCGCCACTACTTGTAACATCACTGTTACTTAGAACTGAACCCCAGCGCCACACTCTTCTCCAATCAGACACTACCAATTCGCTATTACAGCAATTCATTTACATGATTAAAACTGTACTGTAATCTTACACTCTATATTTCGTATTATTTTTACGTTATAATATTAGTCTCCCCATTAATCCCCGCTGCTGAAATAAAATTGTCAAATTTTAGGCATAGATATACGATTTTGTTACCGGATATATAAATATCGCTATATATATATATATATATATATATATATATATATATATATATATATATATATATATATATATATATATATATATATATATATATATATATATATATATATATATATATATATATATATATATATATATATATATATATAAATATCTATGAGTTCTTATGGGTTTTCCATGTTAAATTGGAACATTACGAACATTATAATAAGTAGACTAGCGCTTCGCCCCGTCGCAAAGCGACGTGTATTTAATATTTGTGAATAAATAAAAGTTATTTCTAAAATAGAAAATAATCCTGAAATATTGTTTATTGTTCGCCTTTCGGCTTTACAATCTACATTCTTAATACATTTCATATACTTCAACTTACAATTAAATTTACATTATTCTCCACTAACTTATTTATTCTTCTGTTTTTCCTTTCCTTCTCACTATTTCCGCCATTCACCTCTTTCCTTCACTGCCTCCCTTTAATAGCTGGCCAATATTCCTTTCGCTAGCTACTTTTTCCTTACACTCAAACTTAATGTGCTCCAGTATTTCGCCCTCCGCTCCGCACACTCTACACTTTCTTTCCTCACTCTTTTCCCAGTATTTGTTTCCTTTTTCCTCATTTCCCAATCTAAACCTTGCTGTTCTTCTTATGTGTTTTATGTCTTTTTCTATAAGGTACTAAGGCACAGTATTTTCTTATAACCTTTTATATCTTTTATTGAAGTTACTTTTTTCTATTTTTCCCATTCTCTCCTGATGTTGTATCTCCTTGTCCCTTCTCCTTAGCTCCCCTTCCACACTTGCGCCTCCCCCTCTTCTCCTCTCTGCCTCCTCAATCGCCATTCCATTCCTTTCAAAGTACTATTTTCTCTTTTTTGTACCTCCTCCCCCCCATTCTTTATGCTATCCTGTCTTATTTTCTTTAAAATTTTACTTTCCGCTCTGTTCAATTTTTCCTCGTATTTTACTGCTCTTTCCCCTGTTTTAATTCGTATCTTATCCCTTTTTAGCTCCTCCATAGCCATGTATCCTGGCGTGCACCTGTCCAGCCCTAGTAACCATTTAATATATCTCACCTGTATTCTTTCCAACTTTTCTTGCTCCTTCCACCCCCAAACCTCTGCTTCATACAACATCGTACTGGCTATCAGTCTATCAAACATCCATATTCTCTTTTGTATGTCCCCCCCCAATACCTTTTCCCCTAGTCCCATACCCGTCGCATTGCTAGCTCCGCCTTCTTTGCTACCTCCCTTATCTGAGCCTCTTCTCCATTGTATTTTTTTAAAAGTGTAGCCCAGATATTTAAATTCTTCTACTTCCTCAATGTCCTCTGTCTTGTATTTCCACCTTTTATGTTTTCTTTTTCCACCCCCTTTTTTAAATAGCATAATTTTTGTCTTTTCCACATTTAACTCTAGTCCTTTCCTGTCTATATATCTCCCTAGCCGGTGAGCCATCTCCTGCAGCTCTCCTTTCGTTTTTGCCAACAGGACTATATCGTCAGCGTATGCTAAAGTCCATATCTTGTTGTGTCTTCCTATTAGTACCCCCCCATCTTATCCTCTTTCCATTACCCCCTCCAAGTCTGCTGTATATATCGCAAATAAAATGCAAAATATTATTTTGTTATTATTCCTTTATTTACAGTAATAAAGCACTGTATTGACCAGTCTCCAGTGCCCCCGCCCATAAGCCCCAATCGTCACCTCTTGGCTCCATGCTCTCTTAAGTTTTCGAACTTTTAATTTGATTCCTCTAAACTTCTGCCATGAAGCGCCTCCTACTTTTAGCACTCTGCATCGCTTCTTCCCTGAGCATCGTCGGTCCTTAGAGTACTTTCACAGCGCCCCCGCTGCGTAAAATTATCATTTACCATAATGAAGCACAGTATTGAACAATGTCCACTGCCCCGCCCCTAAACATCAATCACCTCTTGGCTCCATGCTCTGTATCGTTCTCGCACTTTTAAATGTAATCATCTGCACCTTTGCCATAATGCGCCCACTTGCAACACTACAGCTTAACTGAACATCATCGCTTATTAGGGCACTTTCCTATACCCCCCGTTTAGCGCAATCATTAAATAATTCTGCGCTTCCACCCCCTGCGTACTAATCTCTTAACAATTAGTTTTCCAAATTAATACTTTACTGGCAACCTGCATACTAAATTTCATCTTTAGAAGTACATTAATTTTTAATAATTATTCGATAAGATAAATCTTTGATAAAATTTTCACTAATTTCAATGTAAACCTACTAATTACATCAATTCATTTATGTTTTTAAGAAAGCCTAACAGTTCGCTCCTAATAATCTCATCTCTAGGCCTTTTCCTTCCCGTTATTGCACTTTCGATTTAATCCCCATGCCCCGCCACTTACACTTTTAGCACCAAAGCACATATTCTGCAACACGGTTACCTTCCAGAGCCATTATAATATATCGCCACTACTTCTAACACCACCGTTACTTAGTTCTGAACCCCAGCGCCACACTCTTCTCCAATCAGACACTACCAATTCGCTATGACAGCAATTCATTTACATGAGTAAAACTGTACTGTAATCTTACATTCTATATTTCGTATTTATATTTACGTCATAATATTAGTCTCCCCATTAATCCCCGCTCCTGAAATAAAATTGTCAAATTTTAGGCATAGCAATCTATTTTGCTCGTAACAACTCTCTTTACCTTTATCTACCCCTACTTTTATAAATGATCGAAATTTCAAAATTGAGTTCTTTGGCAAAGCGTTTTCCCGCCCCCATTTCTTCAATTTCACGCCGCTACTAAGGTTAAATTTATTTTCGCAAATATGCACGTGCATAGTTTCTATTTTTTCACTTTTTCTATTTTTTGATATTTGGGGCTGTTAACTATTTCCCCCCCATACCTCTCACTCCTGTTCGATTTCACAGCACAACAAGCGCACCAAAAATCAATCCAATTTTACTACTGAATGTAATTTGAATATCTGACTTATAAAGAACTATTTAGCTTCTATTTAATATTCTACATTTATTACCGACATTTTAATAATAAATTGGAAAATTATAATTTTTTTGTACGAAAGGCTCCGTAAGTTAACTTTGTAGCAGAGGAAGAAATTTTTTACTGTTCACAACACCACGTCAACAGAATAAAACCGATATATAAATGTATTAAGTCCCATTCCCACTCACTGTTTTTAGTTATAATTTAAGGTTTTAACCTAAAATGTAATTTTGAACTTGTGATCATGGGTCCATGCGTCAGTAATTTACATTATTTTGTAATAATTACTATCTTTATTTAATATAAAATATTGTATTTAATGTAATTAATTTTAGTTCTTTATATTTCACAAGCTGAATTTACATTTTAGGTTAAAACCTAAAATCAACACCAGATGCAGCGTTAGCCATTACGAGGCCCCTGGCGGCAGATCTTTGCGAGGCTCCTGTTCTTTGTGTATAATTTATGTAAATTGAAAGTAAGTATTTTTGATGATGAATGACGAGAAATGCAAAAGTTTTAAATAAATAAATGTAGAGTTTTAAATTTTATCCTGGAAGATTTATAAAAGTTAACAAACACAAAGACGACAAATATTAATGATGAAATACTAAGGTACATGAGTGCCTTAAAATATATACTTAGGGATTCAAGTGATTTCTAAAGAGCGAGATTCAAATACATATATAGTTATGAATTTTTCTACTTGCTCCGAAAGGCTGCGAGACCCCTGCTTACCATCCCTTAAGGCAGCCTCCGATTAACACTAAAACTCAGTGAGTTGGAACTGAGCTCTATCATAACCGCAAAATAGGAATTAAATATTTATTCTAATGGTGATTTGACAATTTAGCGATAAGGCAATTAAATATATTATCTGGAAACGTGTATCGGGTCTGTTTATTGTCATTTCCTCTTAACCTTAATGTCCTTGACCATTCGTAATAGTTCTTAACCTCACTTTATTATCCCATTAACAATATGAATGGGTTTTTGAATATAAATTCTATTAAATATTGAATGAAATAATTCATTAACTGTTTAGTTTTACAGGGAGACTAATCTACAACTTTAAAATGAAGATTCTCTTGTTGGTCTTAATTCTTGTATCACAAGTTCTGGTAAGTTTCATCATCAATATATTCTTGACTAGCTTTTACCCCCGTCGCAAGCGACGTCTGTCTTTTGTGTGTGGCTTGAACTTCATGCAAAAATTTAGATTCCAGCAGAGACTACCCCCGTCGCAAAGCGACGTCTTTTTGGCGTGTATGATTTAAATCCAATAAAATAATTCGTAATTACATTTCATATTTAATTCTATTTTTAAATTGAAATAATAAATAAAGTCGCACACATACATTAACACATATAAATTGACTAAAAAAATATATTTCTTTATCAAAATAAAAAATATTTAATATTTGTCAAATTTTAGGCATAACAATCTATTTTGCTCGTAACAATTCTCTCTACCTTTATAACCTTTATGTACCTCTACTTTTATAAATGATCGAAATTTCAAAATTCAGCTCTTTGGCAAAGCCTTTCCCGCCCCCACTTCCCCAATTTCACGCCGCTACTAAGGTTAAATTTATTTTTCGCAAATATCCACATGCGTAGTTTCTATTTTTTTAATTTGATATTTGGGGCTGTTAACTATTTCCCCCCTATACCTCTCACTACTGTTCGATTTCACAGCACAACAAACGTACCAAAAATCAATTCAATTCTACTATTGAATGTAATTTGAAAATATTATCGTTGTACCTCTATTTTGTTCTTATACTCGGTTTATCACACCCCACTCTAGTGTTACACTTAAGAAAATGTAGTTTTTTTTATATTTTCGTTATTAATATGTCAATCTATATCTGCATACTAAATTTTAGCTTTGTATTAATATTTTAGCATTAGTACCCCCCACATACCTGCGCAACTGAACAAGTTTGTCAAATTTTAACACAGGGATCTATTTTATTTATATCTAAGAACATATATTCTAAACTATAGCCTTTCATCTCTATATATTTCATATTTCTGATCTTTGGCCCCCAGCGCCCGCCGCCTCTGGAAAGTTGCAATTTTCTATAGTGTGTCTTTAATGACACTCTATATAGGGCCCACGTTCCAAATATCAACGTTCTAGCTCTGTTGCGACATTGCCCCCAAAAAATCACGCCGCTACTGAATTAAAATTTTGGTAATCCAATTATTGGCAAACATGCGCAATTAGTGTCTTAATACATACCCTAAGTTATAATACTACATTTTCAATATTTTTAGCTTTTACTGTCTCAACTCCCGACGCCACTGGAAATTTGGGGCTGTTTATTTTTTTTCATTAATTACTGTCTACAGCGAGCCTACATATTAAATTTGAACGTCCTAACTCTATTCTAACATTGCCCCCAAAAATTCGCGCCGCTACTGAACTCAAATTTTAAATTTCCAACTATTGGAAAATGTGCACAATTATAATCTCAATACACATACCAAATTTCAGTTTTCTATCTTTTCTAGTTCGACAGATATTTGCAAAAGTATTTTTTCGAATTTTCCAGTTTTTCCAAAATTACAGGTTTCCAGGAAATTCAGGGAAAAATCCGGGGACGCCAAAAGTCTTAGAATTTTTTTCTCTACGAAACAGGAAATTTTTAAAAAGATCGCCGGAGCCGTTTTCGCGCTGCCATACAAAATTCAGTACCAAACATATAAGAACATAAGAACATAAGATCATAAGATCACAAGATCATAAGAATATAAACAAACAGTTGGAACATTATAATATAGGACAAGCGCTTCGCCCCGTCGCAAAGCGACGTGTATTTAATATTTGTGAATAAATAAAAGTTATTTGATAAATAGAAAATAATCCTGAAATATTGTTTATTGTTCGCCTTTCGGCTTTACAATCTACATTCTTAATACATTTCATATACTTCAACTTACAATTAAATTTACATTATTCTCCACCAACTTATTTATTCTTCTGTTTTTCCTTTCCTTCTTACTATTTCCGCCATCCACCTCTTTCCTTCACTGCGTCCCTTTAATAGCTGGCCAATATTCCTTTCGCTAGCTACTTTTTCCTTACCCTCAAACTTAATGTGCTCCAGTGTTTCGTCCTTCGCTCCGCACACTCTACACTTTCTTTCCTCACTCTTTTCCTAGTATCTGTTTCCTTTTTCCTTATTTCCCAATCTAAACCTTGCTATTCTTCTTATGTGTTTTATGTCTTTTTCTATAAGGTACTGAGGCACAGTATTTTCTTATAACCTTTTATATCTTTTATTGTAGTTACTTTTTTCTATTTTTCCCATTCTCTCCTGCTGTTGTATCTCCTTATCCCTTCTCCTTAGCTCCTCTTCCACCTTCTTCTCTTCTCCTCTCTGCCTCCTTGATCGCCATTCCATTCCTTTCAAAGTACTATTTTCTCTTTTTTGTACCTCCGCCTTTCCCCATTCTTTATGCTATCCTCTCTTATTTACTTTAAAATTTTTCTTTCCGCTCTGTGGAATTTCTCCTCGTATTTTACTGCTCTTTCCCCTGTTTTAATTCGTATCTTATCCCTTTTTAGCTCCTCCATAGCCATTTATCCTGGCGTGCACCTGTCCAGCCATAGTACCCATTTAATATATCTCACCTGTATTCTTGCCAACTTTTCTTGCTCCTTCCACCCCCAAACCTCTGCTCCATACAACATCATACTGGCTATCAGTCTATCAAACATCCATATTCTCTTTTGTATGTCCCCCTCAAATACCTTTTCCCTTAGTCCCCATACCCGTCGCATTGCTAGCTCCGCCTTCTTTGCTACCTCCCTTATCTGAGCCTCTTCTCCATTGTTCTTTTTAAAAGTGTAGCCCAGATATTTGAATTCTTCTACTTCCTCAATGTCCTCTGTCTTGTATTTCCACCTTTTATGTTTTCTTTTTCCACCCCCTTTTTTAAATACCATAATTTTTGTCTTTTCCACATTTAACTCTAGTCCTTTCCTGTCTATATATCTCCCTAGCCGGTGAGCCATCTCCTGCAGCTCTCCTTTCGTTTTTGCCAACAGGACTATATCGTCAGCGTATGCTAAAGTCCATATCTTGTTGTGTCTTCCTATTAGTACCCCCCCATCTTATCCTCTTTCCATTACCCCCTCCAAGTCTGCTGTATATATCGCAAATAAAATGCAAAATATTATTTTGTTATTATTCCTTTATTTACAGTAATAAAGCACTGTATTGACCAGTCTCCAGTGCCCCCGCCCATAAGCCCCAATCGTCACCTCTTGGCTCCATGCTCTCTTAAGTTTCCGAACTTTTAATTTGATTCCTCTAAACTTCTGCCATAAAGCGCCTCCTACTTTTAGCACTCTGCATCGCTTCTTCCCTGAGCATCGTCGGTCCTTAGAGTACTTTCACAGCGCCCCCGCTGCGTAATATTATCATTTACCATAATAAAGCACAGTATTGAACAATGAAACATCATCCTAAACATCAAGCACCTCTTGGCTCCATGCTCTGTATCGTTCTCGCACTTTTAAATGTAATCATCTGCACCTTTGCCATAATGCGCCCACTTGCAACACTACAGCTTAACTGAACATCATCGCTTATTAGGGCACTTTCCTATACCCCCCGTTTAGCGCAATCATTAAATAATTCTGCGCTTCCACCCCCTGCGTACTAATCTCTTAACAATTAGTTTTCCAAATTAATACTTTATTGGCAACCTGCATACTAAATTTCATCCTTAGAAGTACATTATTTTTTAATAATTATTCGATAAGATAAATCTTTGATAAAATTTTCACTAATTTCAATGTAAACCTACTAATTACATCAATTCATTTATGTTTTTAAGAAAGCCTAGCAGTTCGCTCCTAATAATCTCATCTCTAGGCCTTTTCCTTACCGTTATTGCACTTTCGATTCAATCCCCATACCCCGCCACCCTCACTTTCAGCACCAAAGCACATATTCTGCAATACGGTTACCTCCCAGAGCCATTATAATCTATCGCCACTACTTGTAACATCACTGTTACTTAGAACTGAACCCCAGCGCCACACTCTTCTCCAATCAGACACTACCAATTCGCTATTACAGCAATTCATTTACATGATTAAAACTGTACTGTAATCTTACACTCTATATTTCGTATTATTTTTACGTTATAATATTAGTCTCCCCATTAATCCCCGCTGCTGAAATAAAATTGTCAAATTTTAGGCATAGATATACGATTTTGTTACCGGATATATAAATATCGCTATATATATATATATATATATATATATATATATATATATATATATATATATATATATATATATATATATATATATATATATATATATATATATATATATATATATATATATATATATATATATATATATATATATATATATATAAATATCTATGAGTTCTTATGGGTTTTCCATGTTAAATTGGAACATTACGAACATTATAATAAGTAGACTAGCGCTTCGCCCCGTCGCAAAGCGACGTGTATTTAATATTTGTGAATAAATAAAAGTTATTTCTAAAATAGAAAATAATCCTGAAATATTGTTTATTGTTCGCCTTTCGGCTTTACAATCTACATTCTTAATACATTTCATATACTTCAACTTACAATTAAATTTACATTATTCTCCACTAACTTATTTATTCTTCTGTTTTTCCTTTCCTTCTCACTATTTCCGCCATTCACCTCTTTCCTTCACTGCCTCCCTTTAATAGCTGGCCAATATTCCTTTCGCTAGCTACTTTTTCCTTACACTCAAACTTAATGTGCTCCAGTATTTCGCCCTCCGCTCCGCACACTCTACACTTTCTTTCCTCACTCTTTTCCCAGTATTTGTTTCCTTTTTCCTCATTTCCCAATCTAAACCTTGCTGTTCTTCTTATGTGTTTTATGTCTTTTTCTATAAGGTACTAAGGCACAGTATTTTCTTATAACCTTTTATATCTTTTATTGAAGTTACTTTTTTCTATTTTTCCCATTCTCTCCTGATGTTGTATCTCCTTGTCCCTTCTCCTTAGCTCCCCTTCCACACTTGCGCCTCCCCCTCTTCTCCTCTCTGCCTCCTCAATCGCCATTCCATTCCTTTCAAAGTACTATTTTCTCTTTTTTGTACCTCCTCCCCCCCATTCTTTATGCTATCCTGTCTTATTTTCTTTAAAATTTTACTTTCCGCTCTGTTCAATTTTTCCTCGTATTTTACTGCTCTTTCCCCTGTTTTAATTCGTATCTTATCCCTTTTTAGCTCCTCCATAGCCATGTATCCTGGCGTGCACCTGTCCAGCCCTAGTAACCATTTAATATATCTCACCTGTATTCTTTCCAACTTTTCTTGCTCCTTCCACCCCCAAACCTCTGCTTCATACAACATCGTACTGGCTATCAGTCTATCAAACATCCATATTCTCTTTTGTATGTCCCCCCCCAATACCTTTTCCCCTAGTCCCATACCCGTCGCATTGCTAGCTCCGCCTTCTTTGCTACCTCCCTTATCTGAGCCTCTTCTCCATTGTATTTTTTTAAAAGTGTAGCCCAGATATTTAAATTCTTCTACTTCCTCAATGTCCTCTGTCTTGTATTTCCACCTTTTATGTTTTCTTTTTCCACCCCCTTTTTTAAATAGCATAATTTTTGTCTTTTCCACATTTAACTCTAGTCCTTTCCTGTCTATATATCTCCCTAGCCGGTGAGCCATCTCCTGCAGCTCTCCTTTCGTTTTTGCCAACAGGACTATATCGTCAGCGTATGCTAAAGTCCATATCTTGTTGTGTCTTCCTATTAGTACCCCCCCATCTTATCCTCTTTCCATTACCCCCTCCAAGTCTGCTGTATATATCGCAAATAAAATGCAAAATATTATTTTGTTATTATTCCTTTATTTACAGTAATAAAGCACTGTATTGACCAGTCTCCAGTGCCCCCGCCCATAAGCCCCAATCGTCACCTCTTGGCTCCATGCTCTCTTAAGTTTTCGAACTTTTAATTTGATTCCTCTAAACTTCTGCCATGAAGCGCCTCCTACTTTTAGCACTCTGCATCGCTTCTTCCCTGAGCATCGTCGGTCCTTAGAGTACTTTCACAGCGCCCCCGCTGCGTAAAATTATCATTTACCATAATGAAGCACAGTATTGAACAATGTCCACTGCCCCGCCCCTAAACATCAATCACCTCTTGGCTCCATGCTCTGTATCGTTCTCGCACTTTTAAATGTAATCATCTGCACCTTTGCCATAATGCGCCCACTTGCAACACTACAGCTTAACTGAACATCATCGCTTATTAGGGCACTTTCCTATACCCCCCGTTTAGCGCAATCATTAAATAATTCTGCGCTTCCACCCCCTGCGTACTAATCTCTTAACAATTAGTTTTCCAAATTAATACTTTACTGGCAACCTGCATACTAAATTTCATCTTTAGAAGTACATTAATTTTTAATAATTATTCGATAAGATAAATCTTTGATAAAATTTTCACTAATTTCAATGTAAACCTACTAATTACATCAATTCATTTATGTTTTTAAGAAAGCCTAACAGTTCGCTCCTAATAATCTCATCTCTAGGCCTTTTCCTTCCCGTTATTGCACTTTCGATTTAATCCCCATGCCCCGCCACTTACACTTTTAGCACCAAAGCACATATTCTGCAACACGGTTACCTTCCAGAGCCATTATAATATATCGCCACTACTTCTAACACCACCGTTACTTAGTTCTGAACCCCAGCGCCACACTCTTCTCCAATCAGACACTACCAATTCGCTATGACAGCAATTCATTTACATGAGTAAAACTGTACTGTAATCTTACATTCTATATTTCGTATTTATATTTACGTCATAATATTAGTCTCCCCATTAATCCCCGCTCCTGAAATAAAATTGTCAAATTTTAGGCATAGCAATCTATTTTGCTCGTAACAACTCTCTTTACCTTTATCTACCCCTACTTTTATAAATGATCGAAATTTCAAAATTGAGTTCTTTGGCAAAGCGTTTTCCCGCCCCCATTTCTTCAATTTCACGCCGCTACTAAGGTTAAATTTATTTTCGCAAATATGCACGTGCATAGTTTCTATTTTTTCACTTTTTCTATTTTTTGATATTTGGGGCTGTTAACTATTTCCCCCCCATACCTCTCACTCCTGTTCGATTTCACAGCACAACAAGCGCACCAAAAATCAATCCAATTTTACTACTGAATGTAATTTGAATATCTGACTTATAAAGAACTATTTAGCTTCTATTTAATATTCTACATGCAAAATATCATCGTTGTACCTCTATATTGTTCTTATATTCGGTTTATTACCCGCCACTCTAATGTTGCATTTAAGAAAATGTAGTTTTTTTTATATTTTCGTAATAATAATGTCAATCTATATCTGCATACTAAATTTCAGTTTTGTATATATATTTTAGAATTAGTACCCCCTACAAACCTCCGCTACTGAACAAGTTTGTTAAATTTTAGCACGAGGATCTATTTTATTTGTATCTAAGAATATATATTCTAAACTATAGCCTTTCATCTCCATATATTTCAAATATCTGGTTTTTGGCCCCCAGCGCCCGCCGCCTCTGGAAAGTTGCAAATTTCTATACTGTGTCTTTAATGACACTCTATATATGTAAACAAATTTTAACGTTCTAGCTCTGTTGCGACATTGCCCCCAAAAAATCACGCCGCTACTGAATTAAAATTTTGGTAATCTAATTATTGGCAAACATGCGCAATTAGTGTCTCCATACATACCCTAAGTTATAATACTACATTTTCAATATTTCTGGCTTTTACTGTCTCAACTCCCGCCGCCACTGGAAATTTAGGGCTGTTTTTTTTTTTATTAATAACTGTCTACAGCGAGCCTACATATTAAATTTCAACGTCCTAACTCTCTTCTAACATTGCCCCCGGAAATTCGCGCCGCTACTGAACTTAAATTTCCAATTTCCAACTATTGGCAAATGTGCACAATTATGATCTCAATACACACACCAAATTTCAGTTTTCTATCTTTTCTAGTTCGTCGGATATTAGCAAAAGTATTTTTTCGAATTTTCCAGTTTTTCCAGTATAAGTTTTTCCACGGAAATTCAGGGGAAAATTCAGGGACGTGGAAAGTCTTAGAAATTCGTCCTTTACATCATACCAAAATTTAAAGAACTTTGTAGGCGCCGTTTAGAAGATACCATATACGATTTTGTTACCGGATATATATATAAATAAATATATGACGCTCTATATATATATACTAGCGCTTCGCCCCGTCGCAAAGCGACGTGTATTTATTATTTGTGAATAAATAAAAGTTATTTGATAAATTGAAAATAATGCAAAAAATTATTTTTAAGTAGTTTTCGCTAAAGTATATTATTTTTAAAATTTATATTTCCTTATTTTGTTATAATTCCTTTATTTACAGTAATAAAGCAAGGCATTGACCAGTCTCCAGTGCCCCCGCTTATAGGCCCCAATCTTCACCTCTTGGCTCCATGCTCTCTTACGTTTCCAAATTTTTAACTTGATTCCTCTAAACTTCCGCCATGAAGCGCCTCCAACTTTTAGCACTCTGCATCGCTTCTTCCCTGAGCATCGTCGGTCTTTAGAGTACTTTCACAGCGCCCCCGCTGCGTAAAATTATCATTTACCATAATGAAGCACAGTATTGAACAATGTCCACTGCCCCGCCCCTAAACATCAAGCACCTCTTGGCTCCATGCACTGTATCGTTCTCGCACTTTTAAATGTAATCATCTGCACGTTTGCCATAATGCGCCCACTTGCAACACTACAGCTTAACTGAACATCATCGCTTATTAGGGCACTTTCCTATACCCCCCGTTTAGCGCAATCATTAAATAATTCTGCGCTTCCACCCCCTGCGTACTAAACTCTTAACAATTAGTTTTCAAAATTAATACTATACTGGCAACCTGCATACTAAATTTCATTCTTAGAAGTACTTAATTTTTTAATAATTATTCGATAAGATAAATCTTTGATAACATTTTCACTAATTTCAATGTAAACCTACTAATTACAGGAATTCATTTATGTTTTTAAGAAAGCCTAACAGTTCGCTCTTAATAATCTCATCTCTAGGCCTTTTCCTTCCCGTTATTGCACTTTCGATTTAAAACCCATACCCCACCACCCACACTTTCAACACCTAAGCACATATTCTGCAACACGGTTACCTCCCAGGGCCACTATAATCTATCGCCACTACTTCTAACACCTCGTTACTTAGTTCTGAACCCCAGCGCCACACTCTCTTCCAATCAGGCACTATTAATTCGATATTATAAGAATTCATTTACATGAATAAAACTTACTGTAATCTTACACTCTATATTTCGTATTTATATTTACGTTATAATATTAGTCACCCCATTAATCCCCGCTCCTGAAATAAAATTGTCAAATTTTAGGCATAGCAATCTATTTTGCTCGTAGCAACTCTCTCTACCTTTATCTACCCCTACTTTTATAAATGATCGAAATTTCAAAATTGAGTTCTTTGGCAAAGCTTTTCCCTGCCCCCACTTCCCCAATTTTACGCCGCTACTAAGGTTAAATTTATTTTCGCAAATATGCACATGCATAGTTTCTATTTTTTCACTTTTTCTATTTTTTGATATTTGGGGCTGTTAACTATTTCCCCCCTATACCTCTCACTCCTGTTTGATTTTACAGCACAACAAACGCACCAAAAATCAATCCAATTCTACTACTGAATGTAATTTGAATATCTGACTTGTAGTGAACTATTTAGCTTCTATTTAATATTCTACATGCAAAATATCATCGTTGTACCTCTATATTGTTTTTGTACTCGGTTTATCACCCCCCACTCTAATGTTGCACTTAAGAAAATGTAGCTTTTTTATATTTTCGTAATAATAATGTCAATCTATATCTGCATACTAAATTTCAGTTTTGTATTTATATTTTAGCATTAGTACCCCCCACAAACCTCCGCTACTGAACAAGTTTGTTAAATTTTAGCACGGGGATCTATTTTATTTGTATATTAGGAACATATTTTTTAAACTATAGCCCTTCATCTCTATATATTTCATATTTCTGGTTCTTGGCCCCCAACGCCCGCCGCCACTGGAAATTTAAAATTTTGTCTAATTTTCCTTTAATTACCATCTATATAGGGCCCACGTTCCAAATTTCAACGTTCTAGGTCTGTTACGACATTGCAACCAAAAATTCACGCCACTACTGAATTCAAATTTTGATATTCCAATTATTAGCAAACATGCACAATTAGTGCCTTAATACATACCCCTAGTTTTAATATAATTTTTTCAATATTAAATTTTAATTTAAATTGAATTTTTTTACTGTCTGAACTCCCGCCGCCACTGGAAATTTAGAGCTGTTTAGTTTTTTCATTAATTACTGTCCACAAGGAGCCTACATATTAAATTTGAACGTCCTTACTCTATTCCAACATTGCTCCCAGAAATTCGCGCCGCTACTGAACTTAAGTTTCTAGTCTCCAACTATTGGCAAATGTGCACATTTATGATCTCAATACACATACCAAATTTCAGTTTTCTATCTTTTCTAGTTCGTCAGATATTTACAAAAGTATTTTTTCGAATTTTCCAGTTTTTCCAGTATAAGTTTTTCCACGGAAATTCAGGGGAAAATTCAGGGACGTAGAAAGTCTTAGAAATTCGTCCTTTACATCATACCAAAATTTAAAGAACTTTGTAGGCGCCGTTTAGAAGATACCATATACGATTTTGTTACCGGATATATATATAAATAAATATATGACGCTCTATATATATATACTAGCGCTTCGCCCCGTCGCAAAGCGACGTGTATTTATTATTTGTGAATAAATAAAAGTTATTTGATAAATTGAAAATAATGCAAAAAATTATTTTTAAGTAGTTTTCGCTAAAGTATATTATTTTTAAAATTTATATTTCCTTATTTTGTTATAATTCCTTTATTTACAGTAATAAAGCAAGGCATTGACCAGTCTCCAGTGCCCCCGCTTATAGGCCCCAATCTTCACCTCTTGGCTCCATGCTCTCTTACGTTTCCAAATTTTTAACTTGATTCCTCTAAACTTCCGCCATGAAGCGCCTCCAACTTTTAGCACTCTGCATCGCTTCTTCCCTGAGCATCGTCGGTCTTTAGAGTACTTTCACAGCGCCCCCGCTGCGTAAAATTATCATTTACCATAATGAAGCACAGTATTGAACAATGTCCACTGCCCCGCCCCTAAACATCAAGCACCTCTTGGCTCCATGCACTGTATCGTTCTCGCACTTTTAAATGTAATCATCTGCACGTTTGCCATAATGCGCCCACTTGCAACACTACAGCTTAACTGAACATCATCGCTTATTAGGGCACTTTCCTATACCCCCCGTTTAGCGCAATCATTAAATAATTCTGCGCTTCCACCCCCTGCGTACTAAACTCTTAACAATTAGTTTTCAAAATTAATACTATACTGGCAACCTGCATACTAAATTTCATTCTTAGAAGTACTTAATTTTTTAATAATTATTCGATAAGATAAATCTTTGATAACATTTTCACTAATTTCAATGTAAACCTACTAATTACAGGAATTCATTTATGTTTTTAAGAAAGCCTAACAGTTCGCTCTTAATAATCTCATCTCTAGGCCTTTTCCTTCCCGTTATTGCACTTTCGATTTAAAACCCATACCCCACCACCCACACTTTCAACACCTAAGCACATATTCTGCAACACGGTTACCTCCCAGGGCCACTATAATCTATCGCCACTACTTCTAACACCTCGTTACTTAGTTCTGAACCCCAGCGCCACACTCTCTTCCAATCAGGCACTATTAATTCGATATTATAAGAATTCATTTACATGAATAAAACTTACTGTAATCTTACACTCTATATTTCGTATTTATATTTACGTTATAATATTAGTCACCCCATTAATCCCCGCTCCTGAAATAAAATTGTCAAATTTTAGGCATAGCAATCTATTTTGCTCGTAGCAACTCTCTCTACCTTTATCTACCCCTACTTTTATAAATGATCGAAATTTCAAAATTGAGTTCTTTGGCAAAGCTTTTCCCTGCCCCCACTTCCCCAATTTTACGCCGCTACTAAGGTTAAATTTATTTTCGCAAATATGCACATGCATAGTTTCTATTTTTTCACTTTTTCTATTTTTTGATATTTGGGGCTGTTAACTATTTCCCCCCTATACCTCTCACTCCTGTTTGATTTTACAGCACAACAAACGCACCAAAAATCAATCCAATTCTACTACTGAATGTAATTTGAATATCTGACTTGTAGTGAACTATTTAGCTTCTATTTAATATTCTACATGCAAAATATCATCGTTGTACCTCTATATTGTTTTTGTACTCGGTTTATCACCCCCCACTCTAATGTTGCACTTAAGAAAATGTAGCTTTTTTATATTTTCGTAATAATAATGTCAATCTATATCTGCATACTAAATTTCAGTTTTGTATTTATATTTTAGCATTAGTACCCCCCACAAACCTCCGCTACTGAACAAGTTTGTTAAATTTTAGCACGGGGATCTATTTTATTTGTATATTAGGAACATATTTTTTAAACTATAGCCCTTCATCTCTATATATTTCATATTTCTGGTTCTTGGCCCCCAACGCCCGCCGCCACTGGAAATTTAAAATTTTGTCTAATTTTCCTTTAATTACCATCTATATAGGGCCCACGTTCCAAATTTCAACGTTCTAGGTCTGTTACGACATTGCAACCAAAAATTCACGCCACTACTGAATTCAAATTTTGATATTCCAATTATTAGCAAACATGCACAATTAGTGCCTTAATACATACCCCTAGTTTTAATATAATTTTTTCAATATTAAATTTTAATTTAAATTGAATTTTTTTACTGTCTGAACTCCCGCCGCCACTGGAAATTTAGAGCTGTTTAGTTTTTTCATTAATTACTGTCCACAAGGAGCCTACATATTAAATTTGAACGTCCTTACTCTATTCCAACATTGCTCCCAGAAATTCGCGCCGCTACTGAACTTAAGTTTCTAGTCTCCAACTATTGGCAAATGTGCACATTTATGATCTCAATACACATACCAAATTTCAGTTTTCTATCTTTTCTAGTTCGTCAGATATTTACAAAAGTATTTTTTCGAATTTTCCAGTTTTTCCAGTATAAGTTTTTCCACGGAAATTCAGGGGAAAATTCAGGGACGTAGAAAGTCTTAGAAATTCGTCCTTTACATCATACCAAAATTTAAAGAACTTTGTAGGCGCCGTTTAGAAGATACCATATACGATTTTGTTACCGGATATATATATAAATAAATATATAACGCTCTATATATATATATATATAAATATCTATGAGTTCTTATGAGTTTTCCATGTTAAATTGGAACATTACGAACATTATAATAGGTAGATAAATATCTATGAGTTCTTATGAGTTTTCCATGTTAAATTGGAACATTACGAACATTATAATAGGTAGATAGGATAATAAGAGCGCCGCATTTAGTATCGTCTTATATAAAACAAACACACTGTATATCCATATAAGTTGTATCAAAGTGTTTTATATGAGATGATACTAAATCTTTACTTTTAGTATTGTTTATATACTCGTAGAAACTTGTGACTCGTCTCATTTTATGCTCTTTTGGCGAAGTTTAATATTAAAAATCTTGAAGAAATATATTTATCTAATCTCAAGTACCAAATGAAACACAAAGTAACACTTAAATTTGATTATAGTAAGCTAGCAAGTCTGAACTTGTCTTACAACAAGCAAGACAATTTCTATATGAACAGTAGAAAATATACCTTGCAATTAGCTTTCGGGGAGCTAGCACTGTTAGACAATTTTCTTACTGGAATATAAGACATTACATTGTATGTGTTGTATTTATTTAACGTTTTTGCCTTTAGGCATTGGTTGCGGAGTTTGGACCTTATAGAGATCTATACGCTGGCTAAGGCGTATCTGTGATCTGTCGGCGGTATCCAAGTTCTCGAACGGCAAATGTCGCTCAGGTCCTTTCAATAGCTTAGTGGGCCTTTTAGCTATTAAGTAATTAATAGCAATTTTTTATTTATATCAACACTACACTACACTATTGAATTAATAAATTGATTATATATTTTAGTTAATAAAAATATTAGTTACGACACTAGGTAAATGTACGCGGTTTAAGTTATAAATAAAAATGTGTGTAATAATTATTATATGTATATGCACAAAAAGGTTAAGCGTGCTGTAGGTTTGAATGTTGAAGCGATAAGAACGAATTAGGAGCAAATGCGTAGTGTCGAACCCTAAAGAAGTGAATCGTATAAACAAAGGATGTTTACATAAGAAATATTATAGTTTGCCCACAGATAGCAGTGTATATGAAACAACTAGGTATAAAATAGAATTGAATTAAGTAAAAGAAAACTTACATCTAACATTAATTAAAAATAAAAGCAAGATATTGATATACAAATATGAATATTACATGAATTTATTAACAGGCATTATATTCTTCAATAATTCTACCGATTACATTGCTTCTTTTTTAAACTTTTATCTTGGTCTAATTAGTCTCTTATTAAGTTTTTATTTTCAGAAAATCTTTCTTGTTCTTCTGGTGTCTTCTTCCAAAATATTTCTCTCTCTTCTTTTTGTTCTCTATCTCTCCGGTTTCGCTTCGGCTCTGCTTACTTTCACCTGTCAGCATTTTCTTTGTTCGCATTTTGCTGTCTACCTTTTGTACTCATTTCCATCAACGTGAATCATCCTCCCATTTGTTCTCTTTCTCTCTTATCTTTCTCCTTACTTCCGTCATCCACCCACTTCTCTTACAATGTCTCCTCCACGCATAATCCACTTTTTATCTTCTCCCAACATTGACTCTTTTCGAATTTCTTTTATTATTTACTTTAATTTCGGTACAAAGTACTGCAGGAATAATTCGGTGCGATCTAGTTACTTTAGACTGTTTCTTCTTCTCTCGACCACTCTCTCTTCATGTTCCATACTCCCCCTTCTTGCTTGTATATCCGTCTCTCACCTTCCTTGTTTCCTCTCGACAAAATAATTATGTAACATTACATAATATTGCATAAAAAGTTTTACTAACGTCCGAAAACATAAATTTGTGTCGAAAGGTAATTTTGGTAATCTTACATTATTTTAAATTAAAAATAATTATATAATAATAAGATTTGAATAAGTAGCCCTAATTCTTTTTAAAGTTTTTTTCTATTATTAAAAAAAATACTTTGCACATTTATATAGCATACACGATTTGCATGGAACTTTTTTGTAGAGCATTTAATTTCCTATAAGCATAAAAGCAGGAACTAGGTACTTTGTATTTGATCTGAGGGGGGCTCCTATCGATCGCGGGGCCCTGGGCACTTGCCCAAAGTGCCCACTGGGAAAGAGGGGTCTGACTGCAACTTAACTTACACCAGTTCTAAAGTACTACTACTTGTTATTATTTTAGGGTGACGGTCTTTTTAGGACCCCATTATGCATGGAGTTCGACGAGCCGATATCCATAACTTCAGAAGGACCTCACAAAATAGTAATGCAAGGAGTTATCAATGGCGATTGTTGGTAAATCTATAAAAATCACAATAATATTTTCCCAATAACTTTGGTTCCGACTTTACAGTATTTTAAATATTTCAGGATTAATCTTATAGATGGCAATTACAGTAAAGTTTGCTCCGACCACGCTGGTTTGCCGTTCAATATTTTATTGCATTTGGTACCCCGTGTGTCCACCAATCACCTAGTGCGTGTGTCTTACATCCATGATGTGAAGGATTGCATTGGTCCCTGTAAAGCTGGCTGGACCACATATGAAGAGAGCGGCGGCATGCCCATAACTGCCGGACAGCCGTTCGAAATAGTCATCATCGGGGAAACAAACTATATGCAGGTCTGTCATTGGTTTATTTCCTTGCTTTAGAAGGACTAACACTTAGGGGCCTATTTTGTAACTGCTTACGTGACGTCTGTTAACTTCGGACGATTTTTCAAAGGCCTACATTTTGAAAACTAAGCTATATAAGTTTACACAAAACTATCAGAAGACCTTAAATAAAGAGCAATATGGATGCCATACTTTGAAACTTGCATAAGTAGCCTAACTTTTAAATTATCGGGCTTTAAAAAATCGTCAGAAGTTAACAGACGTCAGGTAAACAGTTATAAAACTGGACCCTTAGTTTTAACAATGACGTTGTGAACCATATCTTAATTTCTACAACACTGATGAACTATATTGATAACGGTTGCTATCAGCATCTGAAATGTACAATTATATCATAATAAATCACAATATATTATGAGAGATTTGTAGCAATCTGTTGTATACAACAGAGTGTAAAGGTAAGGGGTTTGTGTTCTCATTTTTTAGTGGTCGATTTTTCAATTGTTGATTGAAATTGATGTTAATACATGTGTATTGGCGTGTCTTAAATATTAAATATCAAAATGTTAACGGAGATATAGCAATTAAAAAATTTGAATTGTAGTTTTAGCGCTGTGATATGGTCGGCCATATCTGTAAGACGTGAAATGCATTTTAACGTCAGTTATTTGTTGAGTAGGTCAGTGCTGTGGTAAGGTTTTGTAGCTGTTGGTAGTCGAAATAATCAAGTCAAGTCAAAGAATAATAACTCTTTATTTTATTTAACCCTGTTACGGCTGACATAATATTGAATTTTATAGTTCCTTGATAGCTGTAAATAATATTTGATATTTTGATATATAAATACATATAGCAGAGATTTATGAGCTGTAAGGTTGGTAACCTGCAAACTTGTCAGATTTTTGTCAAGAATATATCTCTTTTACGTTCTGTTATATAAAAGAGATAGCCTCTAGCGGTTGTGATGTCACATGCAATTGGAATGTGTACAACGTTGAATCCCTTTAATAATTAAAGAGTCAAAATGTTTTTTTTAATTGTTAATATCTCTTGAAATATAAGGAGTTAATAAAAAATAATTGAACATTTGAGGTTCTAGTAACCAACTTTATCAATATATAGGACAATTTTATAGAAATTAAGACATAGGACACAAGCCAACCATTTTAAAGAAGAAGGAAGAACGGAACGACTACTCGGAAAACAATAATAACCGTGACGTCAAAGTATGGTTAAAAATTAAGCAACAAAATAGAAATTGAAATAACAATATCTCAATCAATTTAAATTTAGCATATTTAAAAAACTAAAAAGCCAATAGACTTATATTACCTACTACACTGTTTTAATTATAATTGTTTCTTTCAGATTTATGTGGATGGAAGACATTTTGCTGCATTTGAGCATAAGGTCCCACTGAAACGAGCCACAAATTTGTATATTTCTGGAGATGTTAAATTTAGTAAAATTGAAATTGTGAAACCTGGAAAAGATCAAGATGCTGAATGTTGCAATATTGTAAACCACATTAAAATTAATTAGAATTACAAAGAGTAAAAACTTAGAAATTAAAGAAACTAACATTATCATGAAATGTAAATGATTTAATCTGTTACAATGCTATTGCTACAATAAAATTATTATCTTAATCACAAACATTTCTTTATTGATGACCTTGAATGAGCTTTGTAAAGAGACGTCTTTAAGCATAAGAATATTTAATTTGTAAAACAGTTGTCAAGTAAGGTGATTATATCACATAGGTATTCTGCGTTAAAAAAAATCACAATTCTTATCATTTATTCCCAATAATGAGGGTGACCTCATATTTTTTAAAATCACGTTATCTAATAATTCAATTGATATCTAACTCGATATTATCAATAATTTGGTATATTTAAAGCGTCAAAAGGAATCGTTTATCAGTCAAATTAGTTTAGTTACCATGGATAGCAAGGTGATTCTGTGTTATCAGCTATTGCTTTTAGCGTGTGTTTTTATCGGAGGATTTGGTAAGTTGAAATATAAAATACATTTAATAAAAAAGACAATTCTGTTCAATGTGCGATGCTAAATACATTAGTAATTACACTGCTGCTTAATTAATTTACAACTATCTATATACATAATCAATTTAATTTTATAATATCCAAATCCAATGAATAAACTCTGATCCGGGAGTTATATATTTTCAGGGAGCCGAAAATATTAACAAATTTATATTTTACTAGATTAATTTACTTTATAAATTTCTTCAGTCGTAATGTTAAGGAGGTATAGAACCAAAACATAAATGATGTAAACGTCTTGAAATTTAGTGGGTCGATAAAAATAGGTGAAACACATGCTGTCTCAAAATTTTAGAGACCTAGGGTTCATAGTTTTTTTTTTATACATGATTAAAAATGGTCATTTTCCATACAAATCATAAGTATAATTTTACACATAATATAACTTTAAACCATAAAAAAAATGGTGATACTTCTTTCAAAAACTAGGTGAATATAAAAAATCGTTTCTGAAACTATTGCAAAAAGAAAATTATCAAAAGGATACCTATATACGAAAATAATTAAATAAAACCATTGAAAAACAGTACATGTGTGTTATGAGCCGGCAACGTTGCAAATGGCAAATTGAGCGGGAAATTCAAAATATGAAAAAATAGTGATACGGGTTTATATAAAATATAACAATTTTACTGTCAAAAAAACAAAACATGCATGCGTCAACACACGTAAATGTAATTTGAATTTAAATTGAATTAATATAAATTTGATATTAATTATAGGTAATTTTTTATTTATTAAACTATTATATGTACAAAAAAATCATTTTAGCAGTCAAAAAGCAGTTTAATAGGAAATTGAAAAATTTATTTTCAAGGTACAGTCCCAATATTTGCTCGTCCCTCACATATTTCGAATTACGTATTTCATATTACCAAGAGATAAACTTTTTACATTGACGGTACGTCCTGTACCTCCTTAAGAACGTTGTGCTAGTTCATACATCGTGGTCGTCGTTGTTTATAGGTTGTTAGTAGTTGTTGACGTTAGTATTAGAATGAAAACATATATTTAAAAAACTGTATTTTATTTATCAATTTCTAATTCTAAGTTACACGTGTTTCTTGTTAGTTTTGATTATTAATTATTTATGTAAAACGTTAATATTTTTTGTTAGTTGGTTGATTATTTTAATACACTAATTTCTAATTATTTTGTTAATCTTTACTTTTCGTTCGTTTTTGAATCTTTCTTGTTTTGTTAATTAACACTTTTGATTGTTTCTTTTGCACTTTGTGCTTTTGTGACTTTTTCGACTTTTGTTTCTTAAATCTAATTTGTGGCAATGTCATTAGTATGCGATAAAAATTGACTATTACTGAATCAAAATAACACGTACAGCTATTGTGGTGTTATTCTAGAGATTGACTAGAATGGTCTCAAACAAATGTATTTAAACTGGCTTTTTTGTTTAGGTAATCATATTTAAGATAGGTCGCTATGGTCGCGAGGTAATGTTTATATTTCTGATAATTTTTAATTTATAGTTATTTTTAATGGTCCTATTTTGTTTATGTTGAAATGCGTTAATTGTTATTTGAGTCAACATAATATTAGAGTTATTTGATATTTCAATTCCCCATTCATAATAGATATAAATAATGAGTTAATTCGGATATAATAGTGCCTTTATAATAAGTAAATATAACAAAGTTATAAGTATTACGTAATCGTATGTTAACTCGGGGATCGAAACCAAAGATACTGCAGTCTAGCGTAAGCAACTGCGTCGTCAATAATTTTGAATCGATATAATTTGATCGAATAGATTCTGATAATGAGATAGCACTATAATGCGTTGCCTAATATAAAGTGTCCTTGACTTTTAAATCGCATCATGTTTACCTATAGTTTTATACGAGTATGTAGATTTCTAACAGCATTTTGTGTAAAATATAAAAAAATTAGGTTTTATATTATGACGTAGGTCTGAATTTCACTGGCTCTTGAACTATTAGTTAATGTAATTTTATTTTTCAGGCAAAGATGAATTAGTTGCCATTGGGGATTATCCATACAAGGTAAAACACTACAAACTGATTAACTTGATCAATTTTACAATTAACTGTCCAGATAAATGGGCTTGTGTCCTTGATTTCTATAAAAGTGTACTATATATTGATAAAGTGGGTTACTAGAACCTCAAATGTTCAATATATTAGGAGATATTAACAATTAAAAAAGTCATTTTTAATTATTAAAGGGATCCAACGTTGTACAACATTTCAAGACATATGACCTCACGTCCGCTATGTTGCTATATCTTTTATATAACAGAGCGTAAAAGAGATATATTCTTGACAGAACTGTGACAAGTTTACAGGTTATACATCTCTGCTATATGTATTTATATATCAAAGTACCAAATATTATTTACAGCTATTTCGAGTAACAATAAAATTTCAATATTATGTCTGCCGTAACAGGGTTAAATAAAATAAAAACTTATATATTAAAACTATATATACATACACAGCACTGACTTAATCTACAAATAACTGATCTATCCCACTATGTCATAAATATGGCTGACCATTTCTATCGCTAAAACTACAATTCAAACTTTTAATTGCTATATCTCCGTCAACATTTACATATTTAATAAAATAGAAACGCCAATACACATTTATTAACATTAATTTCAATCTACAATTGAAAAATCGACCACTAAAAAATGAGGACACAAGCCCATTATCCATTCTCTTACGATTTTTGAAATTAGGTGGCAATCCAGAACAATGTAACCAACGATTTTATCTGCGGTGGAGCACTCATTCGGGATGACATTGTCTTGACTGGAGCAGACTGCATCGATTTCATTCTGTAAGGATATACCTAATATATAATTGTGTTTAATTCAATAGCTTTGGATGTACGAAGACATGAATTTAGAGTTACCATCTTTGTTATTTTTAGAGTTGCCATCTTTGTGCCGTACTGAACATTAAAAACATCTGATGGATTTGTTTTGAATGATGGTTTTAATATCTAACTTGAAAAATTTCCGTTAATAAATTTTGGTGGATTGAATACCGATTCTTTGTGTAACCGATTGGTTGGCGTCAATTTGTTTTTGTGTCAGCAAGTTGCATATATATTTATGGTAACACTTGAAGTTATTCGAGTGTAATCTTCCGGCCAGCATATTTATAACGAGTCTACGTTCACACGAGAGTGTTGAATTATTTGAGATTAAGTGAACGTGCAGTTTTGCAGTGGTGCAGAAACACCCGAACCGATTTGTCTAATCTTATGACACATTCATTTACATAAAATAAGAGTTAGATTATTACCTATATTTGTTTAGAATATTCAAACACGAGCATACTGAGTATTGTAGGTTATGTTTTAAAGTAGAAGCAAATATTTTATTGACACTAAATTGAAAATGTTTAGCGTTTTGTACTAATTCCAAATGTTTGCCAAATGAGTACGAAATTTATGTTCACACATGTGTCTTCGTACACTAAAACCAAATGATTGGACCCGAACACGCAAGTGTGAACGCGGGCTGATTATGAATATGCAACCGGTTGTTCTTAAAACATTCTTAGAGCTGGAACACACTACGATTTTTAATCGCAGCGATTTAAATCGCGTTTTATTTCTGGATACCCAGCACACACTGCGATTAAAATCGCGCGGTCGATTTGTTTTAATATGTTTTTAGAGTGAGATTACAGAGCCGGCAGACATCACTTATTTTCTGATGAACAAAATGTGTAAGATTGAGTAGTGTTATTTTAGTATGTACAATGATCGTATGCCTACCTGCTAACTTGACCAGGCGGCCATTTTCCAGGTATCAGGTAATCAATGTCTCACTCACTCTCATGCGCACGGATAATGCCATCTCGCTCCTACTCATAGCGGAATTAAAATTAGGTGTAGGGGATGTTTAGCCACTTGAATCAGTTTGTAAAACGTTTTAAAACAGTTGTCTCGCTAACATATATAAAAATGGATCATCAGAAAATAAGTAAGTTTAAGTAATTTTTTTGTCAGCTTTAAAGCGTGTTCAAGGTAATACAAGGTATTACAAGATAACTGTTTTAAAACGTTTTAGAAGAGGAGAGATTGATCCAAGTGGTCAAACATCCACTAAACCCAATTTTAATTCCACTATGAGCAGGAGCAAGAGGGCATTATCCATGCGCATGAGAGTGAGTGAGACATAAACCTTAATTACCTGATACCTGAAAAATGACCCCTGGTCAAGTTAGCAGGTAGGCATACGATCATTGTACATACTAACAATACTCAATTGTAAACATTTTGTTTATCAAAAAATAAGTGATGTTTGGCGGTCCTGGGATCTTGGACTATTATATACTACTCAGTTTATATGCAGTACTATATCTATATCTTAAGTCAAAACATAATATCAACAATACTGTGTTCTGTATACAAAGAGATGTGCCGCGATAAGGAAAAATCGCTATGTGCCGCAAGAAATCTGTAGCTGCGACTAAAGTCGCTCAGATTAAAAAATCGTGGTGTGTGCATGTTCATATGATTCTACGCGATTTAAATCGTAGTGTATTCGGGTCTTATAGCTTCGCACAACAATACTATACGAAACGGGTGGTAATCACCGTCAATTCTAACTAACATTTTAACAATTGGATTACAGTTTTAGATAGTGTAAAATTCTGTAAAATTGTATGATATATTGTTTATTTATGATTATTATTCATTTAATAGTACTAGATACGACAAAAGTAGAACGGATGTGAAAATATTGGCTGGAGACGTAGAAGTTCTTGGACCTAACGGAATATTTTACAGTCAGATAACCAAATTGGTCAAGCCAGATGACTTCAGCTCAGGTTATCGAGCAAAAGATAATATTGGCCTCATTAAGGTAGTATCGAATATTAGGAAATCATACTATATATTAATCGTATATCAGTATTTATAAATAATCTTTGCGTATTTCTAGCTGACGACTCCTATTTCTGAGGAATACAAACAGTACGCATCTCCCATTGAGCTAGCCCAAACCACAACGTCTATTAACACAAAATGTAAAATTACTAATTTTGTTAATTACACTATTGTAAGTACTGAGAGATCTGTAAACTGTTGTAACATTTTACTGGGTTCCTTTATTAACTTTAACATTCAATTTCAGAACGATGAAGTCAGGAAGTTGAGATCTTATGATGTTGATATTATAAATAAATCCGTATGCAACGATACCTTCACTACTTTTAATGAAAATTGGGACGATTTGATTTGCAGTAACACTGACACCAGTTCTGCCAGTCCATATCCCCTTGTAATTTTAAAATAATAATTACTATAAGAAAATAATTGAGATCTCAGTAGTAGTAATGTATTGTCTTTTTTATTTTAGTCATCCTTGGGGGGTCCGATAGTTTGTGATTCAAAATTAGTTGGTATTAGTTCTGTAAATAGTATGTTACCTCTAGTAATGCGACGAGGAGCTGGTTATTTGGATATTCTTCCATACAAAGACTGGATTGAAAAAAACATTTTTGAAGGAAGACTTGTTGCAGATGGTGAACATCCCTACATGGTAAATATTGTCAATCAATCATAATTAGATAAATATACCGCGAAATTGGTCCAATGTAGTCCACTCCATATATATATAGATATAGACAAATTCCATTAGTAAATATCTAATACAACTATCCAGAAATATGTCTTTGAATCACGTGACTAGAAATGGCAATTCGGAAAACCGAATTCGGTGACTGCCGGATTACCGGATTCATTAATCATTGGACGTATCGAATGAGCACAAACTTTGTGTCTACAGAAAAGCAGATGGACCCGGAGAAGCAAAAGTTAACCCTACGTTAGAACTATATACTTTAACTAGAGTTTACCCCCGTTGCAAAGCAACATCTGTTTGGTGTATGATTTGAATCCAATAAAATAATTCGTAATTACATTTCCTATTAACTCTATCAATAATAAATTGACTAAAAAAATATATTTTTTTTATCAAAATAAAAAATATTTTCAATTTATGCGTTATTTGACCAATTTTTTTTCAAAATTTGGGATTTCGATTCGTAAATAAGTTACCAAGGTTAGCCTATATACAAAATTTCAACTATCTAGCACAATTTTTACTCTCGGCAAATACTGCCCCCGTGCCCCCAAATTAAATTTTGAATTTTTTTTATTAATAACATACTTAATTATTCTAGAATCCAGAATATGAACTTTCTCCAAAGTTCCCTACCGGGCCCCCGAATTTCTTCAACCCCCCCTTTTTCAATTTTTGAATTTCTAATTTTTGAGAAATGTCAGCATTAAATACCTTAATAGACATGCAAAATTTCAACTTTCTATCTTTTACGAATTTAAAGTAATACAGCATAGAAGAGCTCACTTTATTTCCAGTTTTCCAAAATTACGGGTTTCCAGGAAATTCAGGGAAAAATCCGGGGACGCCAAAAGTCTTAGAATTTTTTTCTCTACGAAATAGGAAATTTTCACAAACTTCCCCTTCCACATTTGAAATTGTTATTACGTTAAAAATATTCTAGTGCTGCAAAAAGAACTCCACTAATATTTTGGAATTGTTTGATTTCAGGTATTTCTTCAAGGACATGATCACTTATCCGATGATTATCGAAAGCAGTACTGCGTGGGTGTCCTTATCAACTCAGACACAGTTCTAACGAGTGCAACCTGCGGAATTTCATATTCAGCAGAGTAAGATTGTTTAACATGAGTGTACAAGGTGATGCCGGCAGGGCCGGATTTAGAAGTGTGGAGGCTCTGGGGCAACGAAAACCGTCAACCCAAATCATTCTAAAATATAAATATTTATGAAATTTTATAAGATGCACTCGTAGCGCCTGAGTTAGTGGCAACACTAGTAGCACTTTATGTTATAATCAGAAAACAGGAATATAAACATACTCCTGGGATTATAATACTCCTGGGTTGCCTAAACATAACATCGAATCGCTGAATTTTCGAATAAAAGGAACAATTTTTTTCCGTCAAGTCTTTTAAAAATGTATTGCTATTATCTCTATTGTGAGGGCCATTCTCTTGTGGAGGCCCCGAAGCATTAGCCCCGCCTGCACTCACTCAAATCCGGGCCTGTATGCCGGTCTAACACTCTCACAGTGTAACAATCTGGCAGAACTGAACCGTGAAAATAAACACCATTATAAGTTTGCATATATATATGTTTCAGCCCAAGAGCAGTTGTTGGCATTACTAAAACGCCCCATTACACAGATCTTGGGGGCAACACTATTGAGAGAATTATAAGACATGCTGATTATAACAGAGAAACGAACGAAAACAATATTGCGATCATAAAGGTAAATACACATTTATTATTTTATATTTTCTAAAATATTTATTTGAGTGCATCAACTTTCGGTAGTTATTAGCACTTAAAACAATATTTACATTTTCAAACATTTACAACTTATAGACACGAGTATAAGTATTTAATATAAAGAGATTAAATTGATTTTATTGATAAAGTCAATAAGGTTTTTCAGACTTTCCCTGCTTTTAAATATTTGCATATATTTTTCAACTTTTTTTTTTTTTAATATTTATTTTTGAGTGCATCAACTATTGGTAGTTATTATGACTTTAAATCAGTATTACATTTTTATATACATTTTTTTTCTTCTAAAACATAACTTATACAATATATAATAATTACATTTCAATAAATTCTTATTCTTCTTCTCCGTTGCTCTAGTAACTCTTTCTGTTTTCTTGTATTTCTTTTTCGTATTTTTCTTGGTTATGTCAATGCCTGATGTTTCTTTTTCCAATACCATGTTTGAATCTGAGCTATCATCCTCATTATCTGACTCGGTAATTGTAGTTTCAGTTGTCGTGCTCTCATTCTTTTTCCTTTATTTGCAAGTATTTACTCACAGTAATTGATACAATTTCTAAATATGCATGGGCAGTTCCATTAAAATCAAAATCTGCAAAAGATGTTTCTGTTGCATTTAAAAATAATTTATTAAAAAATAAAAATAAGGTTCCGAAAAACTTACAAACAGATAACGGAAAGGAACTTTATAACTCTGAATTTAAAAAAGTAACAAATTATTATGGCATAAACCATTATAGTACATGTTGGGATTATTCTAGCAGAGTTTGAATAATAGATTATAATTACAGAATGTATATTTTTAATAAAAAGTATTTTGCAAGTAGTATTAGCACTAGATTTAATGAGCGTCCTTTCAGTATCACGTTAAAGTTAACAAGGACAGTATTGCCCCATACACCATTACGAAGTACTCCCGGTACTTTTGTTAGTGTTACCAAACATAGATGGCTCGTATGTTCTTTGTACTGATACTACGGTGGTATCTACATTGGTATCTTTCTTTTCTATTACAATACATATTTATAATGAGCGGTGAATACAAATATAATTATTTACTATAATTAGAACAGTACATTTAGTAATATGAAAGCATCCATTGTTGGAAGATTTAATAGAACTCTAATGCTATGTGGAAAGATTTTAGTATAAAAGGCAACTATAATTGGATTAATAACATTGATGCACTTGTTAAGAAATATAATAATACTCATCTTTCAACAATTAATATGAAGCCATCTCAAGTATCAAAAAAAAATGAAAAAAAATTATTAGGAAATGTATACAATAGGATAAAAAGGGTCGGTTTAAGTCACTATAAAGTTGGAGATTATGTTCGCTTAAGCAAAACCAAATCATTATTTGCAAAAGGGTATACTCCTAAATAGGGTACCGAAATATTTACTATATCAAAAGTGCAACTAACTAATCCAGTCACATATTTACTTAATGATTCTCTTGGCCAATCAATTGCAGGCGCATTTTACGAACAAGAACTGCAAAAAACAAAATGTCCAGATATATATCTGGTTGAGAAAGTTTTACAGAAAAAAGGAAAAAAAGTGTTTGTAAAGTGGTTAGGTTTCACTGGCGTAGCTAGGTCGGTGCTGGGCACCGGGGCCCTCGGACCCTGACCAGCAAACCTCATATTGTACTAGCTAAAAATTCGCTGTATCGCTAAAAAATGTTTCGCTCATATAAATCATATATGTTCGATCACGACCATAGTTTGCAAGTTTGGTTTAGAAGTAAAAGAAGCGTTTCTAGGCTTTTATGCAGCATTCAGACATGGTGCGGCAGATTTAGTCAACCAGGTGACTACATCTTTTATCGACAAAAATATTGATTTAAAAAAATGTGTGGGTCAAGGTTATGATGGAGCCAGTGTGATGAGCGGTGTGTATAATGGTGTACAAAAACAGATTAAAGATATCCAGCCTAACGCGGAGTACGTACATTGCGCCACTCACTTACACTTGTATCGAATTACAAATTTTTTTCGCAACGTTGTAAGATTTGTATAATTTTTTCGGAAATTGCATCAAACGTCGGGATCTGCTGTCAAAATTTACTGGCGAATCGGACATCACTCTAAAAAAAACTAAATTTTTATCAAAGTATTTTTATACTTATTTGCACCGAAAGTTTAAACCTATACTCCGTTTTGCGGAACGAAATGCCTTTTTACTCTTATGAGAAAATAAATGAAATAGTTTGACATTGCACTAACCTCCCGCAAAACAGTGGCAGAAATTTAAAATTTCGGTTACAAATATGGCAAGCTTATTTGCTGTTGGCACGATAAAGAGCTGATGATAAACTAATAGTTCTGTAAACCTAAGTAAACCTAAACAGTTTAGTTAAGGCCCCAGTTTCTTTTTGCATCGGGGCCCTTGGTTACCTAGCTACGCCACTGTTAGGTTTAGATAAATCTCATAACAGTTGGATAGATGCTAAATATATTGTATAACATTTTAAATAAATAAAACTACTGGTTATTATAAATATGTATTTATTTTACATTAAAAATATACTTATAATAATAAATCGCTATCACTAAACTTATCAAAACCCCAAGGCAAGGTATCTGTACTGTTTTTTATAAAACACCGTTTATCATCAAAAGGACTTAAAGCAATTTTTGTTTGCTTAATGGAGTACACATTATGCAATTTTGAAACTATTCCTCTCTGGGTACAATTTTTTTCATTAAAAGTTCTCAAACAATTTTCATAATCTTCAAAAGAAATATGGTTTCTTACTACACTTGTCTTTATTCCTTTGATTTTTTTTATAATATCATTATTATCAACCTTTATTGTATACATTTTCGATCTTAGTCCTATAAAGTGAGTCATAATTTTACCGTTATTTTCATCCTTCATTAAACCCAATACTTTTTTATTTACACGAGGAATATTATATTGATTATTTTCTTTATAATCACTTGTATCAAACTTACTTATATCGCGTTTTATAGTTTCATAAATATCTGATGTCATAATTTCATATATTAACGAGTCAGTATCAATATATAATAACTTTAAATTATTATTAAAAAATTCTTTTTGCATATAATTGTAATGAAAATCATACATTACTGTTTTAGATAAATCTAATATTGAAAAGCCAACATATATAGGTTTATTAAATTTTATATTAGGTTTTAACAATTCAATTGCTACAACATTTTTATTAAAAATTGTTCGACTGTGAAAATTAGGTTGCGCTATTACATTTTTGGCTCCATAACGACCACGCCATTTTGTTTTTAATTTTATATCTCGATGTTTTCTAACATTTTCCATTGTCTTACCAAATACATAATTATTCATTAATTTATACAAGTTTTTTTCAAAATCATTGGTAGCCATTTTTCTTTTTTCTGTATTTAAATCGATATAGCTTTTAAGCCACGGTGATTGACTAAATTTTAAAACTCGATGTATTTTTGATACTTGCATTCCTAAATGTATACATTGCTTTAAATTACTATAATGAATTATATATTTCTCCTTATCATATAAAGTAGTTAAAAGTTTTTTATGTTTACTTCCTGGTGCAATACAATGTTCAGGACAAAGCGGTAAATCTTTATGGAGATTATGTAAACTTTGAGGATAAGTTAAATCTACTTCTAAAATGTAACCAGTGTTGCTAGTTTCTGACAAATTGCTTATAGTATTACTTATTTCCAATATTTCCTGGTTGTTTAACCATTTAAAATTTCCATATGGTAGGAATTGAGACATTGCATGACCGTATAAGTTATTAACATCGAAATACATTAGATATTTAGAAGGTAATTCAGGTTTATACTTTTTATTCATGTATTTTTTATTGGCCTCTGCATATCTGTTTGAACATTGACTTATACCACCTCTGATACCCTTCTCTATAAATAGCCACATATTTATATCAGTAAACAATTCAAGTTTAATTTTTGTAATCTTTAACATAGAGTCCCATGACAAACCAGCAGCAGATACATAATGCACTGGATCTAATTTGTACGTCTCTAAACAATTATCTCGAACACATCGGTTTTTAAGTACAAATCGGAATATTCACCAAGTGTTTTAATATGAAATGTATTCCATACATCTTGTGCATGTTTGTAATCTACATCTGATAGGGTACTCTCATTTAATAAATTACAAAAATTATCCTGAGGTGGTAAAGCTGTCTCATTTAATTTTTCCCAGGAATTTATATAATCATAAGGAAATACACCTTTTTTACTTAACAAACTAAATTTTTCGTTGCTTAACATGTTAAATTCTGATTTTAAAATTTTAAGTTTATTATTTGGTAAATATGATGCCAAATTATTTAAAGAACTAGCCATAAATCGATATGAATCAATAAATCTTAATGAAATATTAGTTCCATACACATATTTCGTAAATGAAATATATTTTTCTTTATTAATTGGTAGCAAAGAAGTTCTTCCACTTATTCCAGTAGCTAAATCAATTATTATAAAATGTGAATCATAAGATGATAAATTGTGAAAAATTATTGGAATCACATAACTTTCCTTATAATTTAAATTACATTCATTATGAGCTGGTCCTCTATAATTTCCTGTTAAATGACAATGATCTCGAACACGGTCTTGTTGCAACGGTTTTTCACATATATGACAATTTATTGCATTTAAATATTCCATCTTTTGTTGAGCCGTCAATGTTTTCATTGGTAATACATTTTTTATTATATCCTCAACATTATAAGCAATCTCTTTTAATTTATTTACAAACCACTGGATACAATCTATACCACGATAACTATTATAATAAGATTTAGAGTCATTATATGAATATTTTACATAGTATCCAACGCTATGTGCAATATGTGCTTGATATACTCCCTTAGCTTCAACATTTGCCACATTACTGTCCAATATACTTTCAAAGTCGGCGTAGATAACACATGCATTTCTAATTTTTCTCTTAAAGTTTTTAAACTCAAGTATATTAGAATTCTTATCTGGCATTATCGGTTTAACTGGTCTCAGTCCTAATCCAACACAGTCTTGTAAATGTTCCTTAAACTTGCACTCATATCTAAAGAAATGTAAACATCGATCACATATAAATTTCTTACAATTTGTTTTTGAAAGTTGATTACTAACAAGTCTTGATAAATTCTTTATCCAACAAAAATGAAATTTTATTTTATTGTCACATTCCTCATTATTACTTTCATCAATATCTTTCTCATCCTCTTCTTCTTCTTCTTCTTTAAATTCATAATCACTTTGAATCATTAATAAATGAATATGTTTTCTTTCATATATTTTACTGACATATACAGGAATAGTTACAAGTGCTTTCTTGCTCTTTTTTAAAATATACACATTGATTGATATATTATTTAGTGTTTCAAATTTTGATATTTCGGATAATGTCATTGGAAATTTTACACCATTTAAATTAAGACAATTTACATATCTCTTATAAGACGATACTTTTTCAGCATTATCTTTTGATGGATAAAGCGCTGATAATACTGCCCATACAAAACATTTATCATCCTTATTCTGAACATTTATTACAGCCTTTTTTCGTTTTATTTCAACTGGTAAATCAATAAATGATGAACTAAAAAATGGTACAAACTGATTTATATTTACTATCATATTCTCTATTTTATAAAGAGCCCATCCACTTTGATTTTCTTGAAAAGTTTCTAAATCTTTTAATATAACATCAATAACATTTTCCTTATACCAATGTTTTAACTCTGTTGATACAAAAATTTCATTATTTTTAGTATTAAAATATTTATATTCAAATATATGTTCTTCTTCTTTAGCTGATGGTAAAACAAATTCACCACAAAAAATTACATTAACTTTTAAAGCACTATGTTTTTTAAGAGCATTTCTAATTCTAGATGCAAACATATAAAATGCATTATTTAAAAATTGTAATGGATCAATGTGACTTAAATTAATTAACATTCCTGATCTAACACGTCCTTTAAATGATGAATTTATTTCCTGCCATTTAATTCGATCACTACGTTTTGAACTATTTATAGTTCCTCCTCCAATTTTTTGTTTATTTTCTAACAATATTTGAAAATATTTTAATACACTTATATTGCTTTCAATGCTTCGTTTATATCCAATTGAATAGGTATTTTTATTATTTTTTAATAATTTATTTAACAATCTTATATTAATTTTATTATAATCAGACCACTTTTTCCACTGAATACTTGAATAAGTTAAACTATTTAAGTGTTCAATAATTGTTCTCATATGCTTAATAATCTTACGACCGCTATCCATTGTAAATTATATATTTCACTTTCAAAATCAAAATATAAATACCAATGCTTTTAAAAATGCATTTATTTATATAGTTTCACATAATTAAAAATGCATTAATCACTATGTAATACTTTTACTCATGCGTGACGATTTTTATACTATAAATTAAACCAGTGCCGCAATACATTAAAATATATTTGCCCTATTTCAAATGTTTCTACCAACTGCAACCCACATTTATATAATATATATATATATATTTTTTTAAATTTCTTAAACTTAAAAAAAAAAAATTTTTTTAAAAGAATTTTTTTTACTTAAATTTATTACGCAACAGTTGTTGCTTCTTGGGTTAAGCTTTTAGACAAAAATTGATTATCTCTGACGGTTCAAGAAATATTGCGACTTTTTACTAAAATCAGCCATTAAAAAAAATAATAATAATTTATTCTCAACCGCCTCTACTATAAAATACAACTCACAAACTCATTTCAAAAAATTTGTTATATTTCAATATTCCGGATATAATATATATTATAATATTAAATAATAATATTAAAATCCAAATAATATTAACTCCAGCCCTGTATTTCTCATAACATTATGCTAATTAATTTTTTTTTAATTTGTTATGCAGTTATTGCAGTTTTCCTTGACATTTAATAAAATTCCTAATAAGGAAATGCAACTATTAGGAATTGATTAGATAGATTAGATTAGAATAACAATTCTTAATAAGGAGCTGCAATTATTTATGTGAATTTCTTTGTGCATCTTTACATCCATGACATTTAACGTTATGCATTAACTGAGATCACTATATACTATACACATTGTATATTATAAATAGAGTTTTATATATATTTATACACTGTAATCTTATAATCTATGTTTAACAATTCTTAAAAATATATAACGCAAATTATACTATAACCTTTCATATTATACCCCACCATGTGTAATATGACGTCATTATAACATATGTCTGGACTAAGATGTGATGAACGTATTTCTCTTATTATACAGCAAAATATATTTTATAACACGTCATCTATGAGAGCTGTTGTAAAATAATTTAAAAAAACTATATGTACGAGTATGTTTAGAAATTATTTATATTGAAATTACCTATTTTTTATTAAATAAACTTATTATAGATTTAGTTGTTATGCACTTCTTATTTATTAATTAATATTTATACATATTGAAATATTGAAATTAATTCTTTATTTATGTTTTTTTTATATAATCCTATATTATAATGTTCCAACTGTTTGTTTATATTCTTATATGTTTATATGTTTATATTCTTATATGTTTGGTACTGAATTTTGTATGGCAGCGCAAAAACGGCTCCGGCGATCTTTTTGAAAATTTCCTATTTCGTAGAGAAAAAAATTCTAAGACTTTTGGCGTCCACGGATTTTTCCCTGAATTTCCTGGAAACCCGTAATTTTGGAAAAACTGGAAAAAAAGTGATCCCTTTTTTGCTGTATTACTTTTAATTCGTAAAAGATAGAAAGTTGAAATTTTGCATGTGTATTAAGGTACTTAATGCTGACATTTCTCAAAAATTAGAAATTCAAAAATTGAAAAAGGGGGGGTTGAAGAAATTCGGGGGCCCGGTACGGAACTTTTGAGAAAATTCATATTCTGGATTTTAGAATAATTAAGTATAGTATTAATAAAAAAAAAAACAAAATTTCCAAATTTTATTGGGGGGCACGGGGGCAGTATTTGCCGAGAGTAAAAATTGTGCTAGAAAGTTGAAATTTTGTATATAGGCTAATTTTGGTAACTTATTTACGAATCGAAAAAAAAAATTCCAAATTTTGAAAAAAAGTTGGTCAAATAACGCATAAATTGAAAATATTTTTTATTTTGATAAAAAAAATATATTTTTTTTAGTCAATTTATATTTGTCAATGTATATGTGCGAGTTTATTTATTATTTCAATTTAAAAATAGAAATAAATATGAAATGTAATTACGAATTATTTTATTGGATTCAAATGATACACGCCAAAAAGACGCTTTACGACGGGAGTAAACTCTGATAGAATTAAAATTTTAACATGAAGTTCAAGCCTCACACGAAAGACAGACGTCGCTTGCGACGGGGGTAAAAGCTAGTTGTTTATAATATAATATACGCAATAGCTCAAAGCAATTATGCTTGACGTAAGACTGCTGTGTCTTTGTATTTAGTCTCTTGTTAGATTGTTATCACAATTAAATTAATTATGCACTTATAATAATAAAACATAGGAAGCAGCGGTAGCGTTCACATGTGTGAGGTGACGGCACTATAGATACTGTAAACATTCTAACAAGTCGTCAATGCTAGAACTGTGTAAAATAATAATTATGCAATTTGTGCAATATGCCCCCATCCACACTGTTTAACGATTCTTGCCACATGAATAACACATGTTTATTTTACAGTTTATCTGTGTCAATGTTTGTGATATAAAATTCTTTACAGTTGGACTGTACTAAGTCAATAGCATTGAAATTGCAGTGATAAGGTGGAAGACGCATAGTTTGTGACCATGTTTCTTTGTGATGCGATGAATTTCATATACTTTTGATAGACGGTTTTCTTTAGCAAGAAACGAAAGTTCGGTTTTTAGCATTTCTGGTGTGGTTGAGATATTATTTTTTTGAAGATAAATAAGCAAATCGTTCTTTCCATGTTGTGTAGAGGTTCCTATATTTTTATAACAATATTATTTGGAATGTATATTGCGTTATCGATGATCATTAAGAATGGCTCTTGTAAATTGGGAATAAGTTGTGCTTTAAGCCATTTCTTGGACAATTAATATCATGGTAATCCTATATCTGACATTTTGTTGAAAATATTAGTGACGCATTCTCCACTGAAATTAGTTTGCAAATAATTAACATTTCAGAATATTTTTTAAGTGCATACATCTAAATAAATTCTCATAAATTAATCGCTTATTACGGCATTCAAAAAATTAATCTTCATCTTTCGACTGAGCTTTGACATGATTACGTGTTTTCTGTGGTGAAATGGGTATTCCAAAACCAGCATCAACTACACGCTTTTTGACACTCACACTGATTTTTCTCCTATACTACATGCTTCTGTTGTCCTCTACACGTACAGAAAATGTTTGTACTGTAGGACTCCAATTATCCAGACTAATTGGGGTTCAAGCCAATCCGGAATTGTAGTTCTATTGCGGCTTTAAGTAATATTAGAATAAGTATCCAATATTTATGTTAAACTTTACCAATATTATAAATGTCAACGGCAATGGTCCATCATTTTCAAAATATCGCAATGCTTTTTTTTAAAAAATCTAAACATTTCCACACCTTATTTGCTTATAATATAATATTTGATAATAAATTTGACAAATTTAAATTTGTTTACAAAATAAACACATACATACGTTTATACATCAGTCTATACTTAACATAGCAGACAACTGGTGTATTTTTTATCCTTTTCACTCCCATATATATTTTAGTAATAAGAGTGAGACAATGCTTTTTTAATGTGTCGTAGCTTTATGCAGCTGAACTTTTAAAAGTATGACTCATCGCCGATCTATCGTAACTTTGACTATATATTGTTGTAAGTACGCATATGTCGCACTTACCTTTTATTTTTAATGATATTAAATGTTAATTATGTAATAGAATTATATTATGTAAACAGTTTTTGTATTAGTATTAAGATTGTAAAGAATAATTATTTAAGTTTAGCGCTTATAAATATTGTCTCTGGTTTGTGGAGATTAATATTGATTTAATGCTGGTAATTCAGTATTGGCGTTCTGTGATGTGAAATAAATTATTATATATTAAATTGCACAAGACGCTGAAAGCCAGTCTTCTCCTGAGTCTCAAAGCAAGCATTACTATTCGCAACTTCGTACGTATTGAATAGTGAGCACATTTCAACTATTAATTAAATTATAACACTATAGAATTACATTTTGTTTTATATCTGTCATCTTCGTTAATCTAATAAAATACTATTGTAATTAAGTAAGCAGATATAATATTACAACGAATAAATGATATATTTTAATAAAAGTGTTTGTATTAATAGTAATAAAAAGATACTAATTGTTCAACCGTCGCATGTCGCAACGAGGTTACTTTAGACCGCTCAAGTATTCTCTAATTGCAACAATACACCGTCTGAACAAGAATCCTTATTAATCATCTTAAGAAAGATATTCGATTACTACTGTAATTGGTGTTGGAAGTCGTCAACTGAAGAATCTACTACCAGAAGCTAGCATCCCTGCAGAATGTACTAGTAAGCTGAGTAATCTCCTCCAGAACGACAATACGACACTATTTTACAACATTGGTGTCAGGTGTGGGGTCTCGAAGAGATATTCCTACACATAAATATCCAAGAGGTACGCCCAAAATTTTTTTCTATATATTCTACACCTGGATGCAGATCAATTATTCTGGATACCACTACGTCGATCGATTATTTCCAAGATTGCCGAAGAGTACGAGATAGAACGTCAATTCATCTGTATTTCACATAATTTTTCTACAAGTCCGGTGGATGTAAAACAACAGCCCGCTGAACCAGAAAAAAAAAAGAAATCTTTTGCCCCCAGCGAATGGATGGATGCTTCTAGAACAAATGGAATAATCTAAACTGATGTTAATCGTTTCCAGAACCCTGCACACAGCTGTACATAGATCAAAATCGAAAGTTTTTTTTGTTAAGTATAATAAGACAGTATCTTTTTATCTTGTATACAATTATTATCATAAATTGATAATTGTATTTTTTTCTATTAGTAGCATCCTTGTAATTCATTGAAGCTATTATTTTTTTAGTATTATATTCAATACTTTTGAATATTTGCTATAACCTATCTATTAGTAGCATCCTTGTAATTCATTGAAGCTATTATTTTTTTTTAGTATTATATTCAATACTTTTGAATATTTGCTATAACCTATCTATTAGTAGCATCCTTGTAATTCATTGAAGCTATTATTTTTTAGTATTATATTCAATACTTTTGAATATTTGTTATAAAATAACAATTTTGTAGCATCATTGTTCAATATTTTTAGTATTATATCCAATACTTTTGAATATCTACTATAATATTTCCTATAATTGTTTCTACAATTATATTAATTCATGTTTAATATTTTTAGAACATCTTTATGAACGAGAAAGAATTTTGAAAAGGAGAAGTAAAGAGCTGAAGCAGTTAGATAGCAGTCTGTTCAATCAGAGAGACTACCTTCCTGTTACAACTGCGGTGTCTGAGCCCCATCGGAAATTTCCAGTGAGTTACTGTTTTCGCTAACAATTTTTCCTTGTCAGAATCCTATTTTTCGGAGAGTCGTTTATTGGTACAAAATAATCTTTAGTCTGTATATTATATATAACTTTAATTAAGTACTATGGCACCGAACGTTCATTCACTCACACTAGTTGAGAATACAATCAATCTAATTAATGAGTTTTCAAAAAATCTAGAAGTCCAATCAACATCCTTAACAATAGTTGAATTAAAAATCAAAAACTTAGACAAAGCTTGGGTTAAATATAGTAGTATCGTAGAAGCATTGCTTCCAACTCTAAAAAATGAAGAAGCTTCGGCTATCGTTAGTAAGTCTATGGAAGTTGAAAGTATTTATGACGACACTCTTATTTACTTGTTGAATTATAAGCAAACATTTGAGAATGATACACATATTGTAGACGACTCAAAAAGTATAGATTCAATAAAAAATCTGAACTTAAGTCCAATGCAACTAACCGTTTTTGATGGAGAATATATTAATTGGCAAAGTTTTATGGAATTATTTACAAATTTAATTCGTAATAATAGTAAACTATCAAGCATTGAAAAAATGCATTATTTAAAGTTAAATTTGTCAGGAGAACCACTCAAACTCATAAAGAATTATCCTTTAACAAATGATAATTACGAAATTGTTTGGAACATCCTTTGTAAACGTTATGATAACAAGGTAGCACTTATTGAAACCTGTTTAAACAATTTAATAAACTACAATGTTATACGTTTAGAGTCCGAAATCAATATCAAAAAACTACTAGATGAAATTAATGAATCGATTAGAGCATTAACCGAATTGGGGATATATTCTAATCATTCAGATTTTATGTTAATACATATTTTAAAGACCAAATTAGATTTTAATTCGTCAAAGGAATGGGAAAACAGAAATAATTCTGAATTACCAACCTTAAATGAATTTACAGAGTTTCTGGAGAGACGGTGGCGCAATCTAGAAAGAAGAAGGCATATTAAAGTCAAAACATATCCAAGCGTTCCTAATTCTAATAGTAAACCAGTTTCAAGCAAGCAAATTCCTAATAAGGTCGAAACAAAAACTAAAAATTTGTTCTGTAACCATTGTAAGAAAAGTGGTCATACAGAAAAGTATTGTTTTATTAAGAAGGAAAATCTAGATACGGGTAACCCTATTGCTCAAGTTAATACTTGTAGGGAGGCCACAATTTTATCAGAACCTTCTACTTGTTGTGAAAGATCGAAACATCTTATATCTGATGGTTCTCAAGTATCTTTTACTAACAAGACACAACACAATTCAAATAATGAATTATGTTTTTTTTATGATTTTGATGAGATCAATACGGGTAATTTACAAAATAATAATGATATTCTAAGTTTTGACAGTAAAAATAAAAATGTTAAGGCTAAGCAAACAGTTGACACTATCCAATTCAAGATGGTCGCAGCCAAAGCTAAAACCGTATCATTTTTATTAGATACTGGTTCTCAAATCTCCTTGATTAAACAAAATATTTTAAATAACAATGTCAGAATTAATAATAAATCTAAAATTCTATTGAAGGGTATTTCTGAAGGCACGCCTTATACCTTAGGTTCACTGAAAACTTCTATAATTTTAGATAGTAATAAGTCGAAACAAACTTTACAGGTTGTGTCAGAAAATTTCCCCATTAAACACGATGGAATTATAGGGTTAGATATTTTACGGAAACTAAATGCAGTAATTAATCTAAAAATGAACAGTGTACAATTCTCAGAATGTGGCAAAGTAATTGAGCTCCCACTTATAAATATAAACAATATCGTTTTACCAGCACGTACGAGGAAGATAATTCCTATGTCAGGTTCTACAGTAGGAGTTTGTGTAGCCAGGGAATTGTTACCTGAAGTTTTTTTAGCTAATGCATTAATCAAGCCCGTCAAAAATATTTTCTATATTTCAATAATAAATTCTTCAATAAAAAATATAATACTTAGTAATTTCAAACCGAATATCATACCGATAGATCAATTTAGTATTTACCATTTTTCAAAATCAAGTCCTAACAACCGTAAGGAACTTTTATTAAACAATTTAAATCTTTCACATGTCAATTCAGAATTAGTAACAGAATTAATAGAAATCTGTGACAGCTTTAATGACATATTTTTTTTACCGGGAGACAAGTTATCTTGTACGAGCGCATTAAGTCATAAGATAAAGATTAATTCTTCTAAACCCGTTAACGTTAAACCGTATCGATTGCCCCATGCGCAAAAAGAGATTGTGGAAAAGCATATTCAGGAACTGTTGGTCAACAACATAATTGAAGAAAGCGACTCACCCTATAACGCACCTTTATTAGTAGTACCAAAAAAACCAGATGCGTTAGGTAATAAACAATTCCGCGTAGTAGTCGATTTCCGTAAACTTAACGAGCAGACAACAAGTGACGCCTATCCTTTGCCTCTTATACATGATATACTGGACCAACTTAGTGGTGCAAAATTTTTCTCTACCCTTGACTTAGCAAGCGGTTTTCACCAGGTCCCTATGCTTCCCGAAGATAAAGAGAAAACAGCATTTAGTGCGAACTTTAAACACTATCAATTTGTAAGAATGCCATTCGGACTTAAAGGAGCCCCCCCCATGTTTCAGAGACTTATGTCTCACGTTCTCACAGGTTTGCAAGGAATAGATTGCTTAATCTATCTGGACGATGTAGTCATTTTTGGAAAAAACATTTCTGAGCACAACCAAAGATTAAAAAACGTTTTTTCTAAATTACGGGAACATAATTTGAAGCTCCAACCATCCAAATGTAACTTTCTACATAAAGATTTGATTTATTTAGGTCACGTTATTAATGAAACAGGTATTCTACCAGATCCTTCTAAAGTAGAAGCAATAAAGAATTTCCCCATTCCAAACAGTCCTAAACAAATTAAAACATTTTTGGGTATGTCTGGTTATTATCGCCGACATATACCGCATTACGCAGAGATAGCCAAACCACTATATAATGCAGCAAACAGTAATGTTAAAGTATTAGAATGGTCAGACCAATGCGACGAATCATTTAAAACTTTAAAAAATAAATTAACCATATCACCTGTTTTGCAATACCCGGACTTTAGTAAAAATTTCGTTGTAACCACGGATGCAAGTAAATATGCTATAGGTGCAGTCCTTTCACAAGGTACTATTAAGGAAAGCCACCCAATAGCATATGCTTCAAGAACTCTAAATAAGGCACAACAAAATTACACAACTACTGAACGTGAGTTATTAGCAGTAGTATGGGCTGTGGCTCATTTTAGACCCTATCTCTATGGAAAGTTTTTTAGTATCGTAACAGACCATCAAGCCTTGACTTGGTTAATGAGTATTAAGGACCCGAGTTCTAGACTTATGCGTTGGCGGATAAAACTAGAGGAATATAATTACGAAGTAATATATAGACCAGGTAGTTCGATTCCACACGTAGATGCCCTAAGTCGCGTATACTCACTTCAGGTTGAAACAATGGATGTCACATACGAAAATTATTTAGAAATAATTAAAAATAAAATTATCATAAACAATAAAGTAATTGAACATGATAAAAGTTTATATGACGCACCGACGTCATTTTCATTAGTAGATTTTGTATCAAAAGATTTTAAAAATTCAATTGGAAATTCTCCTGAATTAATCAATAAATTTAGTAGTATCAATGCATTTCTAATACAAGAAAAAGAAGTATCAGAAATTGCATATGTTGAAATTGATACTAGATTTATTATCTGTTTAATAATTAAGGAATTTCATTTTAATCTACCAAATTATAAAGAAATATTTTTGGCATTAGTGAATCTGAAAAACTTTTGTACTTTACACAAAATTACTAACATAGCTATGAACAGGTTCGAGTCTGAACTAAGTAAATTAGATTTTGCCCAGTTACGAACTATGATCAGACATATCTTTGATAAAACAAATATAATAGTACACATTTATAATGACAATATACTTAAAATTAGTGACCCTGAGTTAATAAACAATGTAATTTCGGAATTTCATGTTAATCCCACAGCAGGCCACTTAGGAGTTTCTAAAACAATTAAACGATTAAAATCACACTTTAAATTTCCAAGTATGATTAGAAAAGTTAAAAATTTTATTAGACAATGTGTATCATGTCAAAAGAATAAAGTGTGCAAATTAAATAAATGCCCATTAACAATTACATCGACTTCGAAACATAGTTTCGAAAGGTTGGCTTTGGACATAGTATATCTTCCCAAGAAAGACGACAACGACAAATACAAATACTTACTAACAATACAGGATGACCTTACTAAATTTACGGAAGCTATTCCTATTATAAACCAGGAGGCAAATACTGTCGCGAAAGCATTAGTAACTAACGTTATTTGTAGGTACGGAGTTCCTAATATGATCTTAACAGACCAAGGAACAAATTTCATGTCAAAAATTTTTAAAGATATATGCAAATTGTTAAAAATTAAACAATTAAAAACAACAGCATTTAGACCAGCAACCAACGGTGCCTTAGAAAGAGTTCATAGAACCCTTGCCGAGTATCTAAGGAATTTTTGTAAAAAGCAGGATGATTGGATAAATTGGATTCCCTATGCAATGTTCGTGTATAACACAACTCCGCATACAGCGACCGGTTTTACTCCTTTCGAACTAATTTATGGACATAAGGCAAATCTGCCTTCAATTTTTTATAAAGAACCAATTGAGGTAAATACTTATAATAATTTTATAGTAGAACTCAAACACAGGTTACAAGTAGCGAGGGAACTTGCTATAAATAACTTGGTTAAAAGCAAAGAAAAAACAAAATTATATTTTGATAAAAGGGTCAATTCTCTTTTCACACCTGAAGTAAACGAACTAGTTTTATTAAGAAATGAACAGTTACCAACTAAAGGACAGTCAAAAAAACTTTTACCCTTATACGTAGGACCGTATAAAGTTACTAAAATTATATCCCCTGTTAATACAGAAATACTAATTGGTAAAAAACATACGGTAGTTCATAATAATAGGTTGAAGAGATTTTGTACCAATGAATAAAAACTTGACGAATGAAATGGATTTTGTCAGGGATGATTGTTTTGTGGAGCAGTGTTAACTCTATACGATGGGATCAGAATCGTTGTCGACACTTTGCTTCTCTTTTTGTTTTTTCTAGAATTGTAACTCGTATATTTTGTTTTTATACGTGTCCCTTTTTTTTTGAAAGGGGGTGTTGTGATATGTACGACATCTCCCCTATCACAATTTTTCCTTTTTCTTTTCCTTAGAGCAGAAACGCATATGTTTTGTTTTATATGCGTTCCTTTTCTTTGGTTGAGGAGTGTTGTAAGTACGCATATGTCGCACTTACCTTTTATTTTTAATGATATTAAATGTTAATTATGTAATAGAATTATATTATGTAAACAGTTTTTGTATTAGTATTAAGATTGTAAAGAATAATTATTTAAGTTTAGCGCTTATAAATATTGTCTCTGGTTTGTGGAGATTAATATTGATTTAATGCTGGTAATTCAGTATTGGCGTTCTGTGATGTGAAATAAATTATTATATATTAAATTGCACAAGACGCTGAAAGCCAGTCTTCTCCTGAGTCTCAAAGCAAGCATTACTATTCGCAACTTCGTACGTATTGAATAGTGAGCACATTTCAACTATTAATTAAATTATAACACTATAGAATTACATTTTGTTTTATATCTGTCATCTTCGTTAATCTAATAAAATACTATTGTAATTAAGTAAGCAGATATAATATTACAACGAATAAATGATATATTTTAATAAAAGTGTTTGTATTAATAGTAATAAAAAGATACTAATTGTTCAACCGTCGCATGTCGCAACGAGGTTACTTTAGACCGCTCAAGTATTCTCTAATTGCAACAATACACCGTCTGAACAAGAATCCTTATTAATCATCTTAAGAAAGATATTCGATTACTACTGTAATTGGTGTTGGAAGTCGTCAACTGAAGAATCTACTACCAGAAGCTAGCATCCCTGCAGAATGTACTAGTAAGCTGAGTAATCTCCTCCAGAACGACAATACGACACAATTTTACAACATTGGTGTCAGGTGTAACATCCGCCCTCGAATCTTACTTACAACAATATATTTATACACTGTAATGTTATAATCCATGTTTAACAATTCCTAAAAATATATAACGCAAATTGTACTATAACCTTTCATATTATACCCCACCATGTGTAATATGACGTCATTATAACATATACCTAACACTCTTGCATGTTCAAACACGAGTGCCTGTCAACTCGTTCCAATATAACTTTGTATGTCTTGTTATCCGTTCCTATATATTCAATTTCTTCATGTTTTTCTAGTAGTTCATCGATTGGTCTGGTTTCTTTTAATTTCACTAACATTTTATTTCCATTGACTTGAATGGCCAATATATTATCTACATTTAGTTCTAATTTATTTCTTAGAAACAAATGCAATTCAGTGATTGCCATCCTATATTCAACATTAACAAATTCCACACTCATTGAGTTTTTTCTGTTTTGTTCCATTTTATTGTTTTATTTCACTCCACTTTAAATTTAAACTATTTATTTTTGTGTATAAAATGAACAACGAACAATGACTTCATAGCAGTATTTCGCTTTACTGCACTTTACTGGATTAATCAAAAAAAGATGTTTTCTTTTTTTAACCTTGTCTGTGCGACGAACAATAATATACTGTACTGTTAGTGGACTATTATATTCTCTTTTGAATAAGTAGGTATGAGTAAGATTTGTATGACCTATATTACTACTTCCAGCTTTCTATTCAGTCCGACTGGTAACTAAATTGTAAAAATTATGTATTATGAAATAAAACCCAGTAGCGCCCGTGGTAGGTACATCTCTGTCATGCCCTCGTCACTGCTCTTATTTTATAATATATTTACAAACCTTTCTAATTTTTTCTTCAGCTTAGCAGTCCCGTATCCGGAGTTGTTTTTCCTGACATGACAGTTACAAAGGACGAAACATTGTGTACAGCCGTAGGGTGGGGAGAAGTTCCTCGAGTAAGTATACAAGTCAAAAACTTGAAGAAAATAGTGATCACTGTTGAATATATTTGTGTTATACTTTTTATTTTAATAGCGTCACAACGAATTTCTTACGAAACATCTTCTTGCTATGGATTTAAATCAACGAGACAAGAAGGAGTGTTCCAATGCGTATCCTGGGAAATTCAGCGATTCCATGTTATGTGTAGGCGACCCTGAACGAAAACGAAACTTTTGTGAGGTAAATATTCATAATACTTAGCAATGTCTATTATAATATAAAGTGGTACTAGTGTTGCCACTAATTCAGGCGCTACTGGTGCATCTTATATAATTTCATAAATATTTATTTTTTAGAATGATTTGGGTGGACCATTATTTTGTGGCGGCGTTTTACGGGGGATTTACACGCATGGTCAAAGCTGTGTTGGAGGTCCTGAATTCCCTTCCGTTTATTTAGACGTTGACAAATATAGAGATTGGATTCAGCGTGGAGATAGCTGGACAAACAAAGCGAATTTAACTCATGTTATTGCTTTGTTGATATTAAGTTTTTATACACTTATGTAGTTGTGAATTTTTTAATTTAATTTTATAATTAATATATGGAAGAAAATAAAAGACCTGGGGACAAATATTTGTAAGACAAGGGAACAAGTGGAATTTGGACCTTTTTTTAATAAAGCTTATCAAATTAATAGTTTTTTCTTTATTATATTATTAATTGTTCCTTTCGGCTTTACAATCTTCATTAATATTTCTTACAACATTTCATAGAATTTCAACGTAAAATTAATCTTAACTATTCTTGATATTTCTCTTTCCCACAATATTTTCTGCTTCTTCGTCTCTTGACCCTCTCACTTCCTGTTCCCTACACCTCCTTCCTTCTCACCGTTTCCTGCTTCTCCTTCCTTTTTGCCTGTACCTCCGTCTCTCACCGTTTGCCTTCTTTGTACTCTCTCGACAAACCCTCTATTATCTTTGCACTATTCTTTCTAACTTTCAGACTTCATTTTCCCTCTCCTGCCTTTTACCGCTATCACTCTGTTCAGGCATAAACGCTCTGGCTTTTCACTTCCTCCTTCTAATTGCTTCTCCCATCTATTTGCTCCCTTCCTTTCCTCCTTTTAATAGTTGCTCCGCTTTCCTACTGCTGCCCATCCAATTATCAAATTAATATTTTTTTCTACTTTTTCTATGATTTTGACATTATTGACAATGCGAATTTGTCAAAGACTTATCACAAATTTATGAATTGTGTTTATCTTAGATTCTATTTTATTCAGTGAACATTTTTTTTTTATTATTTATTTAATTGCATCAACTTTGGTAAGTTATTAGGGCTGGTATAGTCATTATACATATGCATACTAATATTATATACATATACAAAATAATATGCAAAACTTCTTAGCAAATATTTAAAATTGAAAGACTAAATATTGATGACACTGTGGGCGAGGGCATTCTCTTTACTTTATTTTAAAATAAATTTGTTTATTGTAATATTAGGTAATAGATAAATAATTTTTTAAAAACATATAATTTTTAATTTTTTGGTATAATTATTTATTCTATGAAAAACAAATGACGACTGTGACACAAAAAGCAACTTTTAAACTGTACAAAGTAAGAAAATGTCAATAATAGAGTGACGTTTTAAGTTCGGAATCTGCAAGTGTCAAATTAGCCGTGTTGATTTACGCGGCAACTTTAAAACGTGGCAGTATTATTGACATTTTCTTAATTTGTCTACATCAAATGGAAATTTTTGTATTTTTGCTCAATGTAATGTATTTAATTATTAACTCTGTGAGTTTTTATTTTTGTAAAGATAGAGCAAGTTTGCCACTTTCATTTATTCAAGTAAGTTGTATTAATTGTCTATTTAAAATGAAACAGATCACTAGTTAGTACTAGTTCAAGTTCAAGTTCAAAGATATTTTATTTGTCAAATGGTATTACTTAATATTAATTACATTGCATCTTAACCTAACATAAGGTGCCTAGCCTAAGCCTTAATCCGTATTGTCTTATATTATATAGGAGTGTCTTATTATTATAATGTCTTGTGTGTTGTGTAGGGAAACGTCTTTAAAAAACCCTACTTTGCTATGGTGGGTATTTTACATATGGAGAAGCATGTTCTGCAGCATGCTCCTGGAGTATTGTGTCCTTCGGTAGTCTGTATTTGTTCTTGAAGGGTAGGCTGTCGTGTGTGTATTGTCCAAGATTCTGTATTAATGGGTTATCGTGATTTTTTAAGGTGTTGTAAAATTTTTCTGTTTGCTGCTTTATGGTTGTCTTAATGTACATCGAGTCAGTCTCTTCATGTAGTCGTGTTGTGCTGTAGTTAGTTAGTACTAATAGGAGACTCTAACATTTATACTGAAATTTAAAACAAAATACAATTGATGTCTTATTCGCGGATCGATTACCATTGCTCATTTCATTTTTTTTTTATTAAATTGCGATTTTATTGCGATCTATTATACAGGGTGTTTGGTAGCAAGGTGCAAAGTGTGAAGAGGATGATAGTTGAGACCATTTATAACATTTTGAGCCATACATGTCTTAGGCGAAGTCTGACTATTTATTTTTCACTGCTATTTTAATGTTATTTTTATAAAAACCTAATTTCTGGCAGGTAAATACCAACACCGCCCCAATTTAAGTTGGTATGTTAACTAATAAACCAAGTTCGAAGCATCTGTCTTATTTAAAAAAAATACTAGACGCTTTTGAAGTCGTAAAAACTTCTAAAATTAAAAAAAATCCGCGCAGTTTGTGGCATTTAGAACAATAAATAAAATAGCCTCGATCGTTCAAACCTTTTTAAAAACATGCTCGGTTATTCGCCTTTCTTTTAAGGTACATTTAAGCTGATATCTTATCAATTCTCAGAATTAGAGCTTACAATTCAAATTGAGGGAGAACAATTTCGATTATTAAGTGGACAAATAAAACAAAATTTTTGGTAAAAATAATTAATTATTCATTCTTCACCTGTGTAAACAAACTCATAGGCCCGTCCCCAGACGTGCAAATTTAATGGAATCATGTCCGGAGACAGCTGGGAGCAAAGGATGGGTTCGTCCTTGCCGATTTATTTGTCTGCGAAACAATTGCTGAGACATTCTTTTACTGTCAATATCCAATGCGCCGAACAAGCATCTTCTTGGAAGAATATTGATCTTTCCATTTGCAGAACGCCTGCCTCGTCTGAAAGCTCAGGGATATCATTTTGTAGAAACTCGAGATAGTTGTTACCGTTGAAATTGTCGAATAAAAAATGAAGCCAAAGTTCTGCCAATAATTTCGGTCCACAAAATAAGAGAAAATTTTTACTGGAATGAAATCTGTTTCTTCCAGAAAGGATTGCTATCGTTATACGCCCATTGATGGAGATTATGGAAATTGGTTATCCCCTCCTTCGCAAACTTTGACTCGTTGGTCTATAGGTTACTTTTTAACAAAAATCTACAAAACTGAATTCTTCGTATGGGATCTCCTTCTTCTAAACCTTGTACCTGTGGGTAATGGCGGTCAACTATTGGGGCATTACTGTTCATTCGAAATTACTTAATCCTTAATACTTTATTGCATTCCATAATATTACAAATGGTGTTAAGATATGTTTAGGTAGTAAATTAACACAGCTTTACTTCTAAAATGAAGTAATTAATAGAATAAAATAACTTTTTTTTAAATTTGACCAGACATGTTCTTTAGTTTTTATAATAAACCAAACATATTATTTTTATTTTTATACTATGAAAATTACCTACTCCTAAAAACTCTCCCTTTACTTTCACAATAATCGCATAGATTCAGTGACCGCTATTACCCGCCAAGAATGACTGCTATTACCCCAAAAATGGATAATGATTTTTTTGATTGATCACTAAAAACGTAAAGAACTTTCATGAAATCCAACGAGCCCATAGGATACACTAGTATGTGGGTAATAATTGACATTTAGAAAGATATTGATTGGTACCTTCAACGAATTTTTAATTTTTTATAACAAAACTCGTCCTTTTTTTTACATAGTTGTCCAACTCACTGCGTGCGACGGTGTTTGATAAATAAGTACCCGAGTCAAAATTTTGATTTTATTGACGACCTAAAAGAACCCGTTTCTGAAATATTTTGCATAGTATTTTTGCTCCTGCTTTGGGCCTACATGTGGCAATTATCGGACGAATTACGAGGGTCAAATGAGGGTGACATTCAAAACCCCATATAAACTTAGCCACGCCTTAGAACCCGCCTTCATTTGATATATATATATATATATATATATAATTCATATATAACTCATTATTTCATATTCATATCTTTTAACAGTAGAATCTATTTGTTACAGCCATAGCATATACTGAGAAATTCTTTTTGAACATCTTAAGTTTAAAAAGGTTTACAAAGTTTGAATTACATAAAACGATAGGATCATAATTTTGTTTAGGACTAAGGCAGGGTCATTTAATAATGTTTATGACGAGAAGAGGTTTACTTTTCTTTATTTAGTATGAAAAGAGGAATATAGATCGCTGGTAGTAGGTGGTACTAGTAGCGTTAGCCCAATGTTTTTGGAAGTTTCAAATTTTGATGTGACCGGCATTACCCACTGACCACCATTCCCACATCTTCCCCTATTGTAGACAGGTTGTAGACTAGCAGATGATGGAACGTTATTTCCATCTGACAGTTGTTTCACTGTGAAATTGTAGTTTTATTCAGGAGTTGTTTATGCGCTACTTTGTTTATAGTGCTAGGAGAAGGCCTGGCACTATGATTCTGCTGCTAAACTATGTACACTAGAACTAGTGTTTTAATCTGTTGGAACTAGTGGACTAGAACTGAGCAAGTTTAACAATATATTAATTGCTGGATTAGCCAAAGCGCAGTAGTAATATTCTTTATAAATACTTACAAAAACTGTTCATAAGAATGAGATAATTATGCCATTTTAATTGTAAAAATATTTTTAACGTTGTAGCAATGAATGTTATACAACTACTTTGTTGTTGTGCCGTGTAATCACTTTCAAATAGGTTTTTTCACCAGCAATTAATTTAACATTTGATCCAGGTAAAATTGATTTGTTAATTAATTATATTGTAGGTGTATATTGCAAACAAACCAATGCGCAGAATTAAATACCATTAACGCCAAAACGAAAAGTAACAATGTGTTTAAGACTTCGACAAATTTGAAGCAAGGAAGTAAACAAATATTTGCAGAAATTCGGCATCAACTTTAACATCCGATAAGAAAGGCAACAGTTCATTTCGCACAGCAGACTCAGATTTAGAAACAAGGTTAGATAAGAGGTAGTGCTGTGTTTCGCGGTGTAGACTGCCATCATGGACAGCAGCCCTAAACCAACGAAAAACAACCCGCGCCTCGGGGCGAACCTTCTATCTGTGTTGTTCTTTAGCTGGTTACTACCAACCCTGTGGAAGGCATTTAGGGAGGGATATGCACCCAAGGATCGCAGCAAGGCTCTCCCGTGGGATGAGTCGGGAAAAATTGGGGATACATTAGAACGGTAAGTCAATTATTATCACCATGGCACTCACAGTTTAAAGAAGGCATTTTCTTACCGTTAAGATGACCTATTTGTAAAATCTCAAGGCAACGATACCAGAAAGTAGAGATAATATTTCAAGGCGTCATAATTTAAAGAGAAGATATAAATACTGAGCAGGTGGTTAAAATGAATATTTTGTGTTGGTTTCTGTACAATCTGATATTAAAGTGGGGCTAAGTACAGTGATAGATATGTTTTGACTAAAATATTCGAAATTTGTGGATTGATGTCTTTTGACTTTCGGTTTAGGCAATCATGACCTAAACATGACATACTTCAAAATATATGCACTGTAGAAACACATAGATGATGGATGTATTCACAACGCTTAAGAACTTCTTTAATTTAACTGCTTTATTATATTTTCACGTTTTATTAAACTGGTTAAGATTAGGTGCTGGTTATGTCAAAGCTGACAATAGTTGAACGTCTGAATTTAGATACTAGCTTGTTCGAGAAAAGTAAGAAACTGCCTATTGACGCTACAGAAAGCAACCGTGCCAATGCAATGTAATGTTTAATGGCATCGGCGTCTAGAACGAAGATAAACACGCAGTACAACCTGCAAGATGTGGCCTTATGCGCCTACGCTAAAGTGTCAGCGTTGTTATAACGAATAAGAGACACATGATATGAAAACAATAAAATAACTAAAATATAAATAGAACCAAACAAATTAAAATATAAAATAAGATAGCATGTAACTGCATACGAACTGAATGCTATTAGCACTTTTAAAAATAATAATCATTTTTAATAACTAAGGTAACCTGATTTTATATTTATGAATAATGTTACTCAAATCCGGATCCTCAGCACAGGGAGTCGGTCTGTTCACCACTGGTGTATAATGCGTAAATAATAAAACATCTTTTACTCCTTCAGAAACTGGTGGCATGAGCAGCAGACGGCAAAGAAATTGAACAAGACCCCGAGTTTTTCGAAGACTCTGTTCAAAACATTTTGGTTGCCGGCATTCACCAGTGGATTGCTCCAATTCGTTCTTATTCTTCTTCGGTAAGAATAATAAATACAGTGAACTCTCTTTAATCTGGCACGTATATAATAATATTGAATAGTGAAAACAGAAAGAATAATGTAAAAAAATAAAAATCAGCTTATTCCGGATTAAATAGAAGTATCTATATTTAACAAAATTTTTAGTGATTCTAAAGTATCATTCCCATTTCCTGTGTTAATTTTATTTTTAACTTTTAACATGAAATGCAAGTTGAGTTTGTTAAATCATGTATCGTTCGTCAGGTAAATACTTTATTTAATATAAATTATTATCTTTGATGTAAACAATTACCAGTAAACAATTTGGTAAAGTGTCCTGTTTTATGACGTTTCTATCACTATTGCACTTCAATTATAGTTTGCATCAACTTTATCTTCATTTGTATTCCGGCAGGTGAAGTGGTTTCGCCATTTGTAGTCGATAGATATTTCATATGAACGACTGTGAGAAACTGAACTGTAAATGAACTCTTTCATGACAAAGAAATCATACGCATCTTCATTATGATGGCAAAGTAACTCCAAAATGTTTACTGGGAATTAATTTGATTTCTGTATATTGACAAAGTGAAACTTACATTTTAGGTTAAACCCGTAAATTAACACTAAAAGTGGTGACTGAGTTTGGTGAATACTTTTAACTTTTCGATTCTGTTTTTAGTTCTTGTATGCCGCTGCTCCTATTGGTCTTTGTCAACCACTTTGACGATGACAGCACCAGTACCACGTATGACGCATGCGTCATGGCAGGGGGTCTTACACTGGGCATGCTGGTTGATGTTTTCTTGATGAGCCACACTGACTTTAGTCTGTGCTGCACCGGGATGCAAATCCGCATTGGCTGCACATCTCTTATTTACAGAAAGGTTTGAATTTTTCCAAATATAAATGTTTAAACTTCCAGGAATAATTCCCGGTGGAGGCTGGAATCAGCCTCTACTGACGAGTAATACGTAAAATATTAGATGGTTTCTTTATGTAAAATGATTTAATACATTCATATTACGTATATATCAAAATACGTTAACATTATAAATTATATTTGTCTAGGTCGGGGTTGTTATAATACGTACATATCAAATTTTAAGTATTATAAAATATTAAGAAGTCCTTTTTTTATATTTGATTTCCAGAGATTATTACAATGTGTCCTGTTTAAAGGACATTCAGTGATATACACAGTCTGTTCAAAAAATAAGGTGAATTTTCATTTGTATCTCCTCAATCGTCTCAAACCGCCGTCCTTTCATGGGTCTCTTCAATCTTGGGAACAGGAAAAAGTCGCAGAGAGCCAAATCTGGTGAATACGGTGGCTGAGGCATGATTACGGTGTTGCTTTTGGCCAAAAAATTACGAACAAGCAATGACGAGGGAGCAATTTTGGAACAAACTTCGCTGCCACACGCTTCATGCCCAAAATTTCCGAAAAAATTGCATGGCATGAGCCAACCGATATGCTGACATCCTCAGCAACTTCACTAATAGTGATTCGACGATTCTCCATAACAATTTTCTTCACTTCCTCAACATTTTCATAGGTTGTTGATATGCTGTGGTGTCCAGGGCGAACGTCGTCATTCACATTTTCTCGACCTTCTGTGAAAAGCTTGTACAACTTGTAAACATTTAATTGGCTTAAAGTAGCTTTAAAGTGCTTTAGAGCACTTGATTCCATTTTTCACACAAAATTTAATGCAAACTTTTTGATCCATTATTTTTCGACAGCAGAAAATCGCCGAACACGCAAAACACTTCTAACTTTTATGCCTCTTACAAACAAACTAAATGTGCTATATAGTTAAAACTGTGAACATATGTCCGAGACGAGTGTAGCAACATAACAAAATAAAAAAATCGATAATCGAATGTACGTAGCCCGCGAAATTTTACCTTGACCTTATTTTTTGAACAGACTTCGTATATGTAAATTGCAAGTGTATTGCGCGAGGAGTGCCCATCGCCTCATTCTTCAATTTCAATGGAACTTAGAATCTGATTAGGCGGCTAATAGTTTCTGTGGAACTTTCTTTTTTAGTCTGCGTACTATCGAATTATTGGACATTAGACAACTGGCCAAATTCAGAAGCGGCCTTAGGGGGTGGTAAGCAGGGCAATTGTCCGGGGCTTCGCTCTTGTAGGAGCCTCGCACCCTACCAGAATAACACATGTATACCAATTCATTACTATAGATGTATTTAAATCTCGTGCTTTAGAAAACTCACTTGAATCGCTGTGTATAGCTTTTAAGGCATTCATGTACCTTAGTTTATCATCATTAATATTTGTCGTTTCGTGCTTGTTAACTTTTATAAATCTGTATATCAAATTTTAAAACTCTACATTTATTTATTTATAACTTTTGCATTTCTAGTCAATGATCTTCAAAAATACCTTTCAATTTACATAAATTACACAAAAAACAAGAGCCTTGCAAAGATCTACCACCCCAGAACCTCGCAAAGTTCTGCCGCCGGGGGCCTCGCAATGGCTAAGGCCGCCACTAGCCAAATTGTTAACCTATTTCTTTATTAACTGTGGGTATATCCAGATCCCGGTGTATTATATTATTAGGTACAAACCATGGTGCATTCGTGACAATCCTTAGCATTTTAGATTGGAATCTTTGGATTATTTCAATATTAGAGGTAGATGCAGTACCCCATAGTTGAATACCATATGACCATACCTGTTTAAGTATGGATTTAAGCCCTTTTGAAGCATTACAGGTGTCGATATTTATAAAAATAATAAGAAATGTGTCTCGTTACGAGTAAGTGTGCAGGACACTTCCGCTAATTCCGGAACGTCTTGCCTAGTAAGTGATAATCTATAAACTCGCTGCATTATTGCGACGTTACATTCCAGATACACTTGTTGTCAAGGGCTGCATCTTCCAACATAGCCACCGGCCAACTGGTTAACTTACTATCCAACGACGTCGGCAGATACGACTTCATGCTGTTGTTCATCAACTATGTTTGGTTTCTTCCGATACAGGTAGACAAATTTTCTTTATCTTTTATTTTGCAATGTGCCCATGAACTGTTGTAATAACTGAGAACACTTGGTTGCTCTCATACAAAGTCATTCAAATAGTTATGGGACCTTAATTCGCGGGAAGTCTGCGTGGTATTTTTGATACGAATGTTATTTCAAACTTAAAATTCAATCACTCCAACCCGCTGGAATTGCTTGGACAGACTAGCTCTTACGATAAGGTGTGGTAAATTCCTCCAATACATCCTACTGAACGCAAAAACGCCAGAAGATTGAGTAGGCATGGTGTCAGTCGCTTATTGGTTTGTGACAACGATAACTTGTAAAAAACAAATGACTCCGACAAGTATGATCTATCGAGAGAGTTTTAGACGTACAACTAAATCGAATATAATTTGGTCGCACGTAGTTTCTTCCAGTATGGCAGCAGCCAACTTCAGATTATTAATGTACTCTGTAGTAAAATGATACTGAAATCATATTTGATTTCTTTTTCAGATTGTCTTAATAACCTATCTGATCTACACTCTGGTTGGATATGCATCATTCATAGGCATAACAGCTATAATTCTACAAACTCTACCGTTTCAACATATTTTGGCCAGTTCCACAGAAAAATTCCGCTCTAAAATAGCAGTCAAAACCGATGAGAGGATCAAAGTAATGAATGAACTGTTATCCGGTATACAGGTAAAATAAATTTAACTTGAAAATGTGTGGACATTTTAATATATAGCGCAGAAGATCCCTTGCAACAGAGGAACCATCAGAAACTTACCCCCCCCCCCCCCCCGAAGGGGAAGTTAGGTAAGACAGATGCAGTACCGGAAGTAAACGCCTTCCCTAACCTACGATAGTAGACTTTTAAAAATAACATGATAAGAATTAGATAATAAGTTGACATACCTGCTTCAAAACAATTTTACGCCATCCTTTGGACCGACTGATCATTGCACGATAATATAGCTATAATAATAAAGCTAACAATTCTGTACAGAGGCGTGTTGTGTTGAATTTCTTTTAGCAAATCAATTATCCACTTCTGACCAACTTTCCAGCCATCAATTTTCTTAATTTAATCGCAGGTAATTAAGATGTACGCCTGGGAGAAGCCATTTTCACGCTTTGTCAGCGCTATCCGCGAGTTGGAGATGCGCTGCATCCGTAACGGGCTCTATCTGCGGGGGGTGTACTTCATGTTCGGTATGGTCATTGAGAAAACAACATTATACATAACTTTATTGGCGTGCGTTTTTCTGGGGGAAGAAATCACGGCCGGAAACGTATTTGCGTTGGCGCTGTTCTATAGCGTGCTGCAGGTATTTTATAAATGAGAGTGAACTCTTATGAATAAAAGCGACCACATGCTGGAGACACGACTCTCTTAAGATAGTTGGCTACTCGGTGTCGACTATAGAAGCAAAAATTAACTTGTTGTACAAGTTGGAAAATTTTTTCCACGATTCCAAGAGTAGGATCAATTTACCTGAATTTTCCGTAGTCTTATGTTTTTTTATGGACTCCATAAACCTACTTTCTATATTAAAGTCAAAAATGTGGTAGCACAGTTGTGTCTCAAGTGTGCTGCACGCCCAATACAAATATAGAGATGATACAAATCGGCCCGCCCTTATTGGAAAACCCTATATATAAAGTAAAAGTATTTTAACACACATTTCAGCTTACTATCAGTATATATTTTCCGTTGGGAATCGCAAGTGTATCTGAGGCTCATGTTTCAACGCAACGCATCCAAGAATTCCTTCTTTTACCTGAGAAAACAACAGAAACATCTAATGCTTCTTTTAGCGATGATTTAAATATAAGTGAGGATACGAAAACCAAAAAAGTTTCAGGAATAATCAGTCTCAGAAATGTGAATTCCAGCTGGACCACAGAGGACGCCACACTACGAAATATTTCACTGGAACTGGAGCCTGGAAAACTCTGCGCCGTTGTTGGGGCGGTAGGATCCGGAAAGGTAAACAAAAATTACCTAAATATTGATTGTGTTATATGAGCTGCACTGACTAGGTCCAAACAAAAATCGAGTTCTTTAAATTATTGAGTAGATTACCCAATGCTAAATAAAATACTAATTATTGCAATAAAATTTATTAAAATCGAAAAATATCAAAAGTTATTGGTTGAAAGCGTGAAAGATGAATGAATAATTTGTTATTGCTTGGTAATGGCAGCCATATCTAATTTACAGAAATAAAGAACAAAAATTATGTTTTAAGTAGCTATATCTCTGCCATAACTCAGGTATTGATGATTTGAGTTTTTGGTAAAACAATGCGAGTTACACAAGAGTCAATAAAGCTCGGTGCTATAATCAGCATCGTAATTTTTGCAATAACGAGAATCGAATCTGAGTAGGTAACTAAGTAGTTTTAGGTAACATGAGATAAAAATGTAGAATAGTTTGTCGTGTTAAAGTCCTTGACCAGTGGTGGTGTGCGCTGGAGGGTCTGGTCGTGAGTCTACCTAGAGGAGTCATCGGTGCAGATCTTGGTGATAGTAAAAAATTCTTCAACAACGTTATGGCTAACAGTCGACTCATGAAGACCATATATATTATTATTATCATTGTATTAGGTTAAGTATAGTCATGTAAATAAATCATATATCACCAATTCTATTACCCTTACTTAGCCTAGTCTACATACTGTAACCCACCCAAGGTTCTTTAAGAGAATAATTATATCCTCCCTTGAGTGTGGCTCTTCCTAGTGAACTGTATCACCTTCAGTCGGACTAACCTGTCAGGACTAACTAATTTCTCTAATAATATTATAATTATGAAGAAAGGTTTTCTTACTTCTACTTAAGCTACTTAAAAAATATAGCTTATTATAGCTCTGTAGCAATACTGCTACACCTAGGTTTAAAAATATGCGGTAATAGCATCGTTCAGATTAGGCTACATGCAGGTACATCTCCGTTAATTTTTTAGTTTTTTAGAACATTAAAAAAGTATACAATAACAAACAATTCAATAACAATTAAAATATTAAAAAAGGAAGCGTTTTTCTGTCAAAAACAGCTTCGTGTGTATTACGTCAATGCTTTCCAAGGACTTACCATATTTAGACACTATATTAGGAATCAAGCCGTACTCTGAATATAAACCTGTGCCACCATTCTGCTTTTACTTGCTTATTACTTGTTCAACTACTAACTCAAAGTAAACTTATCAATTATTTTCAGAGTTCCTTGCTGCAACTACTTATTGGTGAACTTCCGACAACTGACGGAAAATGCATTGTACGAGGGGACATCTCTTATGCATCTCAAGAACCCTGGCTTTTCAATTCTACTATAAGATCGAATATACTATTCGGCTTACCCTACGATCGAGATAGATACAATCAAGTATCCGAACATTATTCCTGTGTTTTGTACAACTCATTTTAATCGTTTTCTAAATGATAACGTCAGTACAACGTTCAACATTTTTAGGTTATACAAGCATGTGCCCTAGTGAGGGATTTTGATTTGTTCCCAATCAGGGATCACACTAAAGTTGGTGAGAGAGGGGCCTCGTTATCAGGTGGTCAAAGGGCCCGGATAAATCTTGCGCGATGCGTCTACAGGGAAGCAGAGGTGTATTTACTCGACGATCCTTTATCCGCAGTAGATGCTGCCGTTGGGGAACACCTGGTCAATGAGTGCATTGGAAGGACGGGATATCTTCAAAAGTAAGCATAAATGTCTTTTTACAGGATCAGAACATATCATCAGATTTTGAATTTGAAAGTGGTCTGACAAAGATTTTAATTTAAATTTTGATCCGGCGTTCAGGTTTTAGTTTTTGTACGGATAGTTCGTCTGAATTTGAAACAAATAGAAGATCTGATTCAATCGCGTAAAATGTCAATTACCTGATTACCGCCGATATTGCCGCATAAGCCGCAGCACCGGCATTGCAATGGCGATTAAAAAAACCACGACAAATAGACAACAATTCTTGTAATGATTACTTTAAGTATTTGGAGGATACATTCTTTGACAAGATATTGACACTAAAACTTTGATGATTTAATTAGAAGAGAACTATATACAATTAAGAATATTAACGATTAAACTCGTTAGTGTCCAAACCTTCTTTTAAGTAGCATTCACACCTTCTGCTTTAATTTCCTTTTTTGTTATTAGTTGTAACAGTAGTGGAATATGCGTAATCCTTTCCTGCATAAGTTTTAGTCTTAATTTTTATTGTAGTAGTAAAACTTGATTGTGTCTTTGACAGAGATTCCTTTTTATCATCAAAGTTAGTGACCGATTATATACACTAATATTACTAATCGGGTTTAGAAAATTAATTAATCACACAATTAAATACACATGTAATTAGTCTTACTACAATACACAATAATTAGTCTTTTAATTGAGGGCTAGAATGAATGATTGAACGAGGTGTTAACTGTCTCAATTTAAATGGAATTATAATTTAACTTTTGAGTTAAAAGGCTTAAATATAATTAAAGGACGAGAAGACCCTATAGAACTCTATATTTATATAATAATTTATTTATAGTAATTTTTAAATTTTATTAAATTAAATATATTGTTGGGGTGACAGGAAGATTTATAAAACTCTTTTTATTTTTAAACAAAAATGATTGAATAATTGATCCAGTTTTACTGATAATAAGACTAAGTTACCTTAGGGATAACAGCGTAATTTTTTTTGAGAGTTCTTATCGACAAAAAGGATTGCGACCTCGATGTTGGATGAAGGGTTATTTTTGGGTGTAGAAGTACAAAGTTTAGGTCTGTTCGACCTTTGAATCCTTACATGATCTGAGTTCAGACGGGCGTAAGCCAGGTCGGTTTCTACCCTTAATAATAGTAAATATTTTAGTACGAAAGGACCAAATATAAAGAATATTTTCTTTTATAATGATTATTATTAATATTAATTACTTTGGCAGATTAGTGCTATGAATTTAGAATTCATTTATGTAATTTTTTTATTTACAAGTAATACTTTATAATAATTGATTTAATTATACCTTTAGTAGGCAGTTTATTATTAATTATTTGCGTTTTAGTAGGGGTTGCTTTTTTAACTTTATTAGAACGAAAAGTATTAGGTTATATTCAAATTCGTAATGGGCCAAATAAAGTTGGCTTTATAGGAATTCCTCAACCTTTTTGTGATGCTATTAAATTATTTACAAAGGAACAAACTTATCCTGTGTTATCAAATGATATTAGATATTATTTTTCTCCTATTTTTAGATTATTTTTATCCTTATCCGATACACATGTATTTTCATTCGTAACAAAGAAAATGTCTGTTTTATGAATTATTGATAATTTTCCGAGAGCTGATAATTCTTGAACAGCTCTATTTATTCCAAATATAATGCTTATGCAGCTCATTATCATACGCCAATTATTTTTCCAGAAAAACACGCATTATAGCTACTCATCAGCTTCATATTCTTCAAAAAACAGATTGGATTGTTGTCTTAAACCATGTAAGTTGATTCTTCCGATTACTCGTCATAAATATCATAAACAATTTTACTAAATCAACACCAATCGTACGACAGATAATGACAGAATAAATCTAATCAGTATGCCGGTCACGTCAATAAATGAATTTCATATTTAACGCAGAATACCTCCTTCTTCTACCGTTCCTTCTTAATTTCATGATTATAATACGTAAAACGTTAGATTTATTGTTCAAAAATCAGTAAAATTGGTCAAAAAATATTGTCTATTAAGTAATTCTGTTAAGCAACAAGCAACTTTTGCTATGTAATGGTATTTTCTTTTCATGATTTGAGTTCTACCTTACCATGTTCAACTATACCATGTGCTTCTATATTTAACATTTTTATTAACTTTTCTCTTAACTTGATGTTTAGAAGAGCAACTGATGAAAGACATATTTTATGTTAATTCAAAGGGTCAAATTGAATGTCAAGGCACTTACGCAGATCTTATGAAAAACGAAGTGAATTTCTCCGTGTTCTTGAACGTGGACTCGGGGAGCCATGTGCAAGAAGAAGAAGTTGTGTCACCAGTCCAACAAAAGTCATCAGTAACTTTAAGAAATAGGCTAACATCTACGAAGGTAAGCAGTTACTATAGTTACAAGAAAATCTTCAAAGAAGCTATTTGTTTATAGTTTAGCATGGTTTCAGTCATCAGTCATTAATCCAAAAGTGGCAGAATCTTTACTTCTAGAACACGAACAAGAAGAACAGTTGTCAGGATCTACAAAAGCAGCAGTTTACTGGCAATTGTTCCGTGCAGGCGCTGGACCAATATGGCTGCTACTGATGGTTCTTCTTATCATAGTCTCCCAAGTTGCAGCAACCGGAACTGATTTCTGGGTTAACATTTGGTACGTATTACATACTCGTACATCGTATTAACGACATAAGTAACTCAATTATATGCTTAAATATGCGTGTATTTCTCGGTGTGGTTAAAGGACTACGCAAGAGGCAATGCGACATAGCCATAGCTTGGATCCCACATCTGATCCGCCCCTGCTTACCACTGTCGAATGTATGTACATATACACAGGCCTACTACTGATTTTTCTAACAGTAAGTATCGTTGAATCGTTTATTTTATGATTTACGCCAATATTGAGACACAGTATAGTGCAGAAGGTGTTTTTATGAATCGTCAATTATGAATCGTTTATTTAGAGTATTATGATTTTCATTGAAAATACATTAAATTTCACAAAAAGCTTGATGAGGCTTTGATACGATCTTTGGCACGGATGAAGGCATCTAGACTTTCGATTCTTATACACCTAATCCTTTTAAATGGACTATATAGAAGTGCATTAGATTCAGATCTTTCGAGTATGCTATAAAGAACGAACTTGTATATGTCACTTGGAGTGTTGCAAACTTCATGGTGTCAAACCGCCGATGAGAACTGAAGACAGCATTCTCATATTTTGACATGCATTAGACTGGTATATGCAAGTTATAATTATTTCATAGGCGCCATTTTTTTTCATTTGTCTAAGATTGATGGTACTGCCGGTGCGATTACACATTATGTACCTGGCTAACGAGTGCGTTTATATTAAAAAGCATTTGGCAGGCACATGTTTTGGCCTTTTGTCGAAATCGTCCCCATCACGGGAAGGCGGCCTGAATTCTACTATCTAGCCCAAACCACTACATCTGCAGTCAAGTCTATGTGAAACTAAGAGCTTCTATATCCCATAAAGAAAGAGCGTTCGCATTCATTTTATGAGCCTTTAACCGCACGATGCGCTGCTATGAAAATGAGTAATTGGGAAAATCGAAATTGCTTCCTATATAAACCACTTTGCATATTTTGAAGCCTGCCAGCATTATTGTCTCTCACGGCCAGCTGCACGTGAAAGCATAGGCACAGCTATTCGCGCTTAGGACGCATTTTGAAAACCAATGGCTACATGTTTGTCCTCGTGAGAACCGCAAGAGAAGGTCTATTCCCTCTCGTGCGCTCTAAGCAACATACGGGAAAATGGCCATTTCACAGGGGCCAGTGAAACTTTGTTATAATTATTATAAACCCTCAATAAGGTAGGTGGTGTGTGCAGAAGGAACTGGTCCTGATACTTCCTGGGGACGCCCTCAATGGAAATATTGGTGGTAGTAAAAAATGTGAAAGGAAATATTTCAAATAGAACTTGTTCTGTGTGAACGTTGGCGCAGCTTGCAATACCTTCATCGACAGGCATGTCATCATCCGCAACAGAAGTAACCATATCGGACCACCAATGACATATTAAATATAAAATTTACTATAAACATTGTCCTCAAATATGAAATAAACAGATTTAAAACTAACGAAACTGCGGTACTTTAAATTGGTATCACTTCGAGTGACCGTCACATTAAACATAATTCCTTCCAGTTGCTGCCATTCCGTGTAGAGCTCTTCTTCGAACTCTGTACCAGATCATCAAAGAAATTGCATGACCAAATGTTTAACACAGTTCTAAACACTCCAATGAGGTTCTTTGACATGAACCCTACTGGAAGGATATTAAATCGATTCTCGAAGGACATGGGAATCATTGATGAACTGTTGCCTAGATATTTCTCGGAATTTATTCAGGTAACCAACAAAATATAACTGGTAGACTATAACAGATATACAAGTAATAAGTGCGCACGCCATAACATCAGTTCGGTTTCTTTTTGGTATCCCGTTATAATACATAAGTACCCCATATTCCAGTATGGGATTATCGCAGCTGCTACTCTGATAATACTAGTTATTATAAACCCAATATTTGTGGCTCCAATTTTCATCGTTTGCTTACTTTACTTGATTTGTATCAGAATATACTTGAAGTCAGCCCTTGACTTAAGAAGAACTGAAGGAGTTTGTGAGTATACGTCACACAAATTTTGCAGCCAGTGACTTTTTAATTGTGTCTAGGTAAATTTTAAGTGCAGGTTGTAAAATGTCCGTCAGATTTTGTCTATCAGATCTAGTTTTTGAGATACGCTATATTGGCCACTTTCAGAATAAAATTCTCTTATTTTTTAACTTATGTATATTTCAGGTTATTTCTATTACTACTTCAACTGAATGTGAAAAATGAAAAGTCAGATATTTGTTTCACAAAGTTGAAATCGATTGATATTGATCTTCCATAGGTTCAATATCTTAATGACCATTCCTTGGAAATCTATCTAAGTGGTTGTGGGGGTATAAGACATTTTCTTTGCCAAAACAAAGTCCATTTCAATTTGAAGCTTTAACAAATATGTTCATAAGGCTTAATGAAAGTTGATATGGAAATCTCTCTCCCAACAGAAGATTAGTTGATTCGGTATTGTTTTGCTTGAATCATAACATTTCTTCGTCAACTAAAGCAAATTTCGGTAAATCCTGAGCTAATTCTAAGCCCTTCTACTCCAAAGACATAAAAAACATGGAAATTTTATATATCCACTTCCTTCTTTAAGGAGAAAGTTGACTATTTTCATCAAATTAACGAAAGCAATTATCCTGTATCTCAAAAACTAGGTCTCTTACAAAAATTTAAAGTATTTATGGAATCAGCAGATAAAAAAATTGTAAAACCAGTACTTACTATTCCGGCACAAAGAATGAAGTTCATTTTGTTAGTTATTGTTAAAGCTATATCAACTACAATCTTTGAGAAAATAATTCTAACTTGTGTGGTATATAGCTCGCAGTCTAATTTATTCGCACCTCACATCTTCTCTGACTGGAATTGCAACCATCAGATCTTGTAACGCTTCAAAGGAGCTCATAAAGGAGTTTGACAATCTGCAAGACGTCCATACGTCCTGCTGGTACTTGTCCATAGCCACTCAATCCTATCTTGGTTTGGTGTTGGACTGCATTACAATTCTTGTGGTGATTTCAGTGACGTACTGGTTCATTATAATAAAATATTTAGGTAAAACATCATTCTGTAAGCAGCTGAAAAGTATTGAAAAATGAATTCTTATCCTGAGCTTTTATTTGAAGGAACTCAACCTGTACTTAGCGGAAATGTAGGGTTTTGTACTACAGCTTCACTCATACTACCAGGATTGGCACCATATGTTGTCCGCCAGCTAACGGATGTGTTTAACAGCATGACATCTGTGGAACGTATTTTGCAGTACAGAGCTCTCGAAATAGAAGTCAGTCCCAGTAAGTGTAAAAGTTCAGAAATCCGAAAGAGCACAACTCCTTTGATCGAACGACATAGAAATGTGTTCTTGTCCTCGATTAAAAACGAGTATAATTTGTCTGCCAGAAATAGCTCAAGTCATAAAAGCAGCTAGTGCACTAAACAGAAGTTCTGGGGTCGAATCGAGTTTTTGAACTATACTTTTATATTCATATAATTGTACCCCATGTAACATCCTAAAAACATTTGGATATACTCGTACATACTATATTACAGATATAAACAGTGTTTTTCAACAAAAACTAATATTTTTTTAATACGGGGCAGCACCAAGAACATGACTGTTGACATTTAATTTTTTTGACATATCAGTAGTAGATATTTTGACAATTGTTACAATGAATTCAATTTTGCTCGAAATCACATTAACATAATAAAAATCCACTATGAAATATGTGTAAAATTTGTGATATTTTCGGTCAACATTATCGTCCTTTCAAAACTGCTATTGAGAATTTGGTCGATAAATTTGAGTGGAAAGGTTCGGTACATATGGTAGTATGCCAATACCAATGCGTGTTCGGCCGAGTTGCTCAAGTGAAAGCATCACAGCCGTGAACCACAGTGTTGAAGAAGATCCAAATTTGTCAATTCCTCGAAGTTCTCAACAATTGGAGTTACCCGAAACGACCAAATAGCGAATTTTGCATAACAATTTGGCTTTGAAGCCTTAGAGGGTGCAACTGGTTCACATCGTTGTAGATTCCCTCATTTCATTAAAGAAAAACTCGCTGGTTTTTCTGGAAAAATCATTTTTTCAGACGTAGCCCATTTTGATTTGTCTGGATACGTCAACAAACATAATTGCCACATTTAGGCTTATGAAAATCCAAGAGAGATTGTTGAGAAACCTTTGCAACCTGAGGTGACCTCCGCTTCAGTCTGCTGAAAATAGTCCTGTCTTCGTTGGCCACTAACGTATTTAGATGGTTCACAACTTTGTCATTGTATTTCACCGTTCGAGTTTTGTCTCACTGTAGGTATGGCAAGACTCATGGTGCAATATTTGGTAATATAAACCAAATATACGATGTTGTATCACGTACACTCACGCGTAATGTTTTAGATTGAAATCTTTGCACGATCTTAATGTTTGAGTTAGCTGAAGTATAAGTCTATATTGGTTTAATTGTATATTCATTATTCATATTTTCTATCGATAACTGGGAATTCTTGTTTATTATCCAGTATAGTTTACCAAGGTGTAGGCCTAAGGCCTTACCTTACCTTAGGTTTGGTGGCAAGCGTTATAAAGTCAATTAGTGACTATGTTTATTGCACACTTTTATTTTATGTTTGAAAGTTTGGAATCTAAACTTTGTGTACTTTTCTTCATATAGTATACATTGTAATATGTTTCACAATCTTTTTCAAATTTAAAAATATTAATATCTTTTTAAGTACTGTCTATTAACAACATATTTGTAATAATCTTAGCTTTGCAGCCTCCATCTAATTGGCCTAGTAATGGCCATATTGAGTTTAAAAATGCAAACTTTTCATACAGTCCATATGAAGCTCCAATTCTGAAAGATCTTACCTTTGAAGTAAAGACCGGATGGAAAGTAAGTAGCATCAAATATTATAATTAACTTTGATTCTATTTCATCACATATTTATACCATAAAATAATGTCGAAATATAAACACCAAACATTTATTTAAAATGATAAAAACTTTAATTTAACAATAACCAATTACAAATTAATCAGATTGGTTGGATTAAAAATAAACCAGTCTTACAATGATAAAAAGTAGAATTACATAAATTACTGGATTCACTACTAAATTGAAATAACAATTTAATACAAAGATGCATCCAGAGATCAGAGATTTATCACAACATTTCATGTTCATTTGCATCGATGAAAAAATTATGAATGGAATGAGCAATCTAAAAATAAAATAATTACCGCCAGACTAAAATTTAATAAATTATTATAAATGCATGTTATCCCAGACATGAGCACCATGTTGTATTACAAACACAAAAATACAAGTCATCCACCCACGCGTTTATCGCCGATGCAAAAAGAATTCCAAATCTCAATAAATTATGATGATCCATTATCGCAAGAAAAATTCATTGTAATCGCCCTGAGCTGAAGGCCCTTTCGCTCCCTCGATGCCGTACTACGTACTCGTTTTAATACAATAAAATAAATTAACAAAATGATTAATACAATAAAAAATAGAAAATAATGCCACCCAAAGTGAATCCAAGAAAAGTATTTATAAATAATAAACTTCTGGGTTTCTTACGTTGTAGATCACAGTAATCGCTTTATACTAGGGGTGCGTTCCACTAAGGATTCACAAGCATACACTCAAGTGGAATAGATTATGTAGCGTTTTGAATGGTTTTGAGCGTTGAAAAAATAAGGATTTCGAAAGCTTATTAAATAGTTCTGTAGCAAAAACTATATCTACAAACAAAATTAATTTTTCATAAAAGAAATATATTCCAAATGATAATGAACATTGTTTATTTATTAAGTTAGGTTATGGTACAAGGAAAAGTGTATAAATGGCAGTTAAATATGAATTAAAATTAATTTTATTAAACTTAATTACCATAATGATATAATAAAATAAAATCCAATAAAATATCTCTTTCCGAATCATATAAAGTAATTCTTTGTCATCTTTAAGTTTTACGTTATGTTTAAACATTGTGCCGAAATGCTCAACGACGACCACTACAACCTAACTCTTCAGGTGGAACGTTGTTAGCTTCGCGTGAGCGAAATTAATGACGTCATTAGTGACGTTTTCGCCACGACCACAACACGACCCTGGTCGCCATGTGAAGCGACTAAAATATTTTGGACGTTGTAAACGCTTCGTGGAATGCATCCTAGATAGATTCACATAGCTGGCAGGGCTCATCAAAAGCCCTTGTCCGCACTTTTCTGTACTACCGAGTATCTAGTTCTACCGAGCTCTCATTGTAGCCAGCCTCTCATTGTAACCTCTCGGTAACTCCGATCGTTACCAAACATATCTCGGAAACAAACAAACAAAAAAAAACTAAAGTTTGTTGTTCAACTGTGACGATTTCAATCAAACAAAATACCGCCAGACAACTTGTTTAAACAATTTAATGTTTAGGTTGGTATTGTTGGTCGCACTGGCGCTGGAAAGTCTTCATTGATTTCTGCCATATTCCGTTTATACTCAATCGATGGTGAAATCGTGATTGATTCAGTAGATACTGGTACAATCAGTTTACAATCTCTGAGGTCCAGAATCTCGATCATTCCACAAAATCCAGTTTTATTCTCAACCACATTACGGTACAACCTGGACCCGTTTGAACAATTTGAAGATGCGGTTTTGTGGAAAGCGCTGGAAGATGTTAGTAAAAGAAACCATATGAATTTTTATTAAGAAGTATCTGAATTATCAGGTGTTTGATTTTTAGGTGGAGCTGAAACGCGCTGTTAAATCTTTGGACTTTAACGTTACTGCAGGTGGCAACAATTTCAGTATTGGACAGAGACAATTAATTTGCTTAGCGAGGGCCATTCTTAGGGACACCAAAGTGTTAGTGCTGGATGAAGCAACAGCCAATGTAGATCCTCAGTAAGTGTAAGGTGTTGTCCACGTCAGTGGGAGACCAACATGCGACATCCAACATTTGTTGAGAAATAAGTACAAACCGTAGTAGCATATCAGTTAACACACTGATACAGATTTATATGTTTACAGAAAAAGTAATGAAAATCAGATTAATTCTTTAGCATTTTGTCTGGACCACAAGTGAGAAAGAATATTTTACTTAATATTTTACTATTTTATTTTTTCAAGGCTCAATCTCATATACCAGGTACGATAATGCACACGCAAATAATGTATTCGTCTTAGTATACAAAGGATTGTGCGATTACCGACAGGCAGTCGGTCAGACAGAGTGTAATAAAAATATCCTAGTTCGTAGTAGAGTTTTAAATATAGTAGATATCTTTATGAATGTCACATTGGTTCGCTCCATAAAAAGTGAATCAACATAGCAGACTTGTGTTAAAAACGCGTCAACTTATGAATGAAAATCCGAGTTTATGAATGTAAGATGTCGCATGTTGGTGTCGCCCCGGTGTGGCCGGTATAGGAAGCATCGTCTCCACAGGTAGAACATTCCTAAACAACTTCAACCTTCACGCTTGACTATTTTGGATGGTGTTTGATGTTTATGCACATATTGAAACAAATTTTCCAAGTATTATTATCAGTAGAGTTGAAAATTTAAATTGAACTTAACTAGCTGCTTAGTAGACCCATTGTAGTAGCCGTCTGCTTTATGGTAAGTGACCACATACGTCAAACAAATTGGTTTTATTGAAAGAGTAAGGGGTATGCAGCGACAAATATGGACGCTTATGTTGTTATTTATAGGGTTATGGACTTTTTATTATTGTTTAAGTATGGTATTTTTGTGTGTTGTACATGGTGTTTTAACATCCAGGGGCGTATTAACCATGGAGCACAGCTGGCTCACTAGCGCAGGAGCTCCCTTTGAAATTGGTTCTACCATTGAGGGCAATTATGACTTTATGACTTAGTGCCTTTGCGCTAAGCCTGCAACAAGGTTAATCCGGCCCTGTCTACATGAAACAAGTCAAGTGATGATACGTTGTTTACAGATGTAAGTGTTTCTATCTCTATTAACATGTCTAAATTGTAAATTCTAGAACCGATGCGTTGATTCAAAGAACGATTCGTTCAACTTTCAAGGACTGCACGGTGTTAACAATAGCGCATCGTTTGAACACCGTCATGGACTCAGACCGCATCCTGGTGATGGATGCTGGTCGAATAAAGGAGTACGGAACGCCTTACGAGCTTCTTCAAACACCCAACGGAGCGCTTTCAACGCTTGTCAGAGGTACTGGCAACTATGAAGTGTTGTACAAAATAGCAGAAGAAGCACAAAATAGTAGGAATCTTGAAAATAGTGAATAATGAACCCGAACAATCGTCAGCTAAAAGTTCTGTGGAGTTATTTTAAAAAGAGGGCATGCCGAGTTGAGACGATGCCCGCAAAACGAAGATTTGTTTAACACGAAAATATTGCAGCATTCGGTTTTAATTGTATTCCATTATTATAGAATAAAAACATTGTTTAAGATTTAATTTCTTCTAAATCTACAACGTTTTCATCTTGTAAAATATAAATGATAAAGCAATACCTTTAATTTTATTGGATAAAGAATTTATTGTCGTATTTAAAATTTTGAGTAGTGTAAAAGTTAAGGGGTGGGTTAAGTAGCCTAAATTACCGCAAAAGGAGCAAATACAAAAATCTTGATGGTTATACCAGTAGTACCAACATTCACGGCTTAAAATATATTCAACAATATTTTGTTTACGAACAGATTTCTTGTAGAAATATTTCTATATTTTAGCACAGATTTTAGTTCGTTTGTTTTTGGTGATAAAAGTGATTAATGCCTCAAACAGATTAGTCGTTAGTAAGCTGTTCTAATAGTTCTGGACTAATGCCAAGGTGGAAGGCACGTCGTTTTGAATACAAATCTCTATAAAGCATAAATGAAGAAACCATTAATAACATTTCCAAGAGAGTAAGAATTATTTTCTTAACAAATTCAGTAAGTTGCAAGTGGTAAGTTATTTTCTGCCATCTGAAACTATTACTGTCCCAACTGGAGACAACAAATTAAAAGTAGGTATAATAAAAAATAAAAACTAGTGGTTTATAATTATTTTAATTTTATTTGACTGTGGAATTACAAAAAGAAAAAGATATTTCTACTAATTATGAAGTAAGTATTTATCCCAAGGAAGGAAAGTTGCACAAATCGTCTAATTTAGGAGCTTCTGGAGTAGAGTGATGCTGAAGATCACCATGAGGTTCGTTTCCACGGTTATTCCTGTGTATAGGACCACTAAGTCCTGCAGAACGGCGATCATCACTGAAGAACAAACCAAGAATAGTTGTTCTCATGTCCTTGCCAGATCTTTGGTGATTTGGGGAAGATGCTTCAGGGTTATGTTTACATGTACCCATTTGTTCACGCTGACATGTACCTTTTTGATCTTCTGCGTTACTTTCGCGGGTGAATTTTTGGACATGTTCTGTAGGACAGCCTTCAATTGGTCGCCGATTTTCACGATAAGGTGTTTTTCTACGAATTTCATTATTCACATTTTCACCTTTAACTCGAGCAGTTTTTTCTGGCTGGTTCTGCACTGGACCACCAGTTGACCTTCTATGACCTCCCTTCTTCACCTCCTCATTCTTCACGATAGTCGTAGAGGCTTTCGGTTTGGTTTCTTTTTTATTTTTTTGCTTAATCTTTTCGGCCACGATTTGTTTTTGCTTTACCACTAACTCTGAGAAATCCTCTCCGTCAACATCGACAAATAACTCGAAACGGTTCTTCACATCAAACATATTAAATTGTTGTGTATTTTTGTTTTATGAAATTTATTATATTCAGGATTCTGAAAGGAAACAATATTTCAGAAATATAGTTTTAATTTTTAAACAAACACAATTAATTATGATGATAAATTAAGTAGATTCCTCTATTTAAAATCGTACGGAACTGTAGCATGAAAACATACATATGTAAATTTAAAAAGAAATGACTTTTAAAGAAAGTTCTAAATATTAACGGTGATCTAGACGATTGATATATTTGAACGAAACAAGATACATTTAACAGTTACAATACCACAGAAAGCACTACTTGGCTTATTTTTATATATAATTTCTCGGGTTTCCTAGGCATGTAGCCTTTCATCGCCACAAAATATTCTGTCAGTACCACAGACATTCAATTATAGTTGTATAATATGAATTTCTAAGTACTTGTAAATTTAATAATAAAAAGTTATAAGCAAATTAACTTGTTGGAGTTGTAGTTTTCAAGCCTTACAAAGAGAACTGATTAAAATCGTACTTTCAAGATGGTGGCCGAATTTGTCCTTTTAATTAATGTATTTAAAAACAAAACTTGTACTATATCCTACATATATATCTATAACAAAGAAAATTTAATTTACAGATTGTTGTAAATATTAAACATCCTTACAAATATTTTAATTACAACATGGTTTTAGGTTAAATGTTCTAACCTTAGCTAAAAACAAAAACACGTGGAAGTTTAACTTCAATATATGTATACATATAAATTTATTTATTTAAAGACTTACCTCTCCTGTTCGTCTTCGGTTAAATATATTCAACACTAAAAAACTGCTCATTAACCATTAAAGGACAGTGACTGTGTTTGAAGTATAAGCGACTCTTAAAGGATATATTTCTTTAACTAAGGTAGTAGTTAAACTAGGCGGGTTCTAAAATAAATTCTAGTGGGGGGAGTTTAAATACATAATAAGGATATAATAAAATGAACACATCAAAATTAAATAGGGTATTTATAAATAGTTGACATATTTACATAAAAGATAAATTTAAAATAAGATTAACTGTTAATTATTAAAGAATTAACCCAGTAAAGGGATAAAGTTTACGGTAATATACATGTTTTAAAATTACTACCTACCAGCCCGCATTTTTGGGATATGCTGCAAGGGAGTTTAAAAAGTGCCAAAAAGGTTTAAAGGAATAGAATTATGGGTTAATGGTGTCCCATTATTTGAACGCAACTTATTTTTGTATTGTATTGGTTTATTATGTTTTGGGTGGTTTGACGGATGTGCCTTGTTTTTGCAGCACAGCGGGGTCTGTTGAGCTTACATGGGTCTTACGATTAATAGAAGTGACGTCGTCGCGTCGAAGTATTGCGTTCAGGTATTTATCTTTTGATACTTACGTATACCTAACATGTACGATGCGACGTTGCAAGATCTTGTAAGGAAAGTATCAAGTTGTATGATGGCATGTGAATATTAAATTAAAGAAAGAATGCTAATCTTCTGTGTAATGTTTCTTCTTAGATAGTTCAGCGGTATTGTGATATATATAATTTCGAAGGACCTGGTTTCTCAATTATCCGGTTCATAGGGTCCATGAAACAAAGTCAATATTCAACGCGTTAGTGATCTCGTATTTCTTAACTGGTTGTAAATCAGTTTATAGAAACAAAGCACATTGTTTAATTTAATATATCTGATACAACTTTGTCGTTTATTGGTATTAGGAAATATTTGTGTCAAATAATTTTGTTGTGAGTGTGAGGTTTGTAAGGAATGCAAGAAATGTAATGTATTTGTAGGTAGTTGGATTAGGTAAAGAAAGTATTTATGAATGTGTATTTGAGTAAGATTAAAAATGTTTTGTTGGTGTGTTGGTGTGATGTCCCTGGAGTGTAGGAAATAATAAACGAGCTTATGCCATAAACACGTTTAGGTAAAGGAGAATCAGAATGTCTTAAGGAGGAATGAAAAAGGAGTATATAACTAAACAGATAAAACCAGAGGCGGCCCTAGGGGGTGGCAAGCAGGGCCACTCAAGTAGAAAAAGTAATTACTATATACTCGTATGTATTTGAATCTCGTGCCTCGTGCTTCACTTGAATCACTGCGTATACCTTTTAAGGCATTCATGTACCTTGGTTTGGCATTATTAATATTTGTCGTCTTTGTGCTTTTTAACTTTTATAAATCTTCCAATATAAAATTTTAAAACTCTACATTTATTTATTTCTCGTCAATGATCATTAAAAATACTTACATTCAATTTACACAAGTAACACAAAGAACAAATGCCTCGAAAAGATCTGCCGCCACTGGGTAAATCTATCATTTCCAATTGTATATTGCTTTTGGACAATAGATGGTGCTAATGTTTGTTTATTATTATCAGAATATGTATGTATGCAAGCAAAAGACAAATTTTTAAAAATTATTATAGTGTTTCACATGAGTTATATAATACAAGAAATAATTAAAACAATGTAAATTCATATTTTTAATAAAAAAAACTATTTTAACTTTAATCAATATTTTTATTTATATATTTTCTTAATATTCATTTATGAATTTAATTTTTATTTTTTATTATGTAATTTTATTCCACCTAATGGCCATCAATGTAGTAAAAAGATTATCGCCGGACGTTACACCTGACACCATTCGTTGTGTAAAGAACAGATGATGTAAAGATGTGTATCTTCGGGAGATGACCAGGGCGGAAAGCAAAATTTTAAAGAAAATAAGAGAGGATAGCATAAAGAATGGGGGGGAGGAGGTCCAAAAAAGAGAAAGGAGTACTTTGAATGGAATGAAATGGCGATCGAGGAGGCAGAGAGGAGAAGAGAAGGAGGCGCAAGTGTGGAAGAGGAGCTAAGGAGAAGGGATAAGGAGATACAACAGCAGGAGAGAATGGGATAAATCGAAAAAAGCAACTACAATACAAGATATAAAAGGTTATGGGAAAATAATATGCCTCAGTACCTTATAGAAAAAGACATAAAACACATAAGAAGAACAGCAAGGTTTAGATTGGGAAATAAGGAAAAAGGAAACAGATACTGGGAAAGTAGTGAGGAAAGAAAGTGTAGAGTGTGCGGAGCGGAGGACGAAACACTGGAGCACATTAAATTTGAGTGTAAGGAAAAAGTAGCGAGCGAAAGGAATATTGGCCAGCTATTAAAGGGAGGCAGGGAAGGAAAGAGGTGGATGGCGGAAATAGTAAGAAGGAAAGAAAAAACAGGAGAAGAAATAAGCTGATGGCTGGGTTGCACAAGGAACAGGAAGAGAAAGGAAGTACTAAAAGAGGCAATGAAGGGAAGCAGAAGAAAGAAAAAAGTAGCGAGGAAACAGGTAAACTTCAGCCCAGAAAAATAAACTACGGAATAGACCAGTACAGAAGGAAGACTAGGGAAAATGAAGGAAGAGGGTCAAGAGAAGAAGAAGCAGAAAGTACGTTTGGAGATAAAAAGGTCTAGAAAAATGTAAATTTAATTGTCTGCGAAGTGACAAGTGATATAAAATCCAGTTATCTGGTCCAGCTCGTTATCTAGTTTGCATGGGGAACATGAAGAGAGAGGGTCAAGAGAAGAAGAAGCAGAAAGCACTTTTTGGAAGTACTAAAAGTCTAAAATAATTTTTTTAGTTTTAATAAATAAATTAAGTTTAGTTTTAGAAAAATAATTAGTTTTAAATAAAATTAGTAAGTTTAGTTTTAAGGCTGAATTGTTAAGATAGGAATGAAATGTATTAAGAAATAGAATACGGTAGATTGTAAAACCGAATGGCACACACAACTAACAATAAATAAATAATATATAATAAAAATATTAATAATATATCTTCGGGAGATGGGAATACCTTCAGCCTATTACGTCCTTCAGGTCGCTAGCTTCTGAATGTAGATTTCTCCGTAGACGATATCCTCCAGATAAGAATTTGATCTTTTATTTTAGTGTAATAGATTTCTTGTCCGAATAGTAATGTTGAAATAGCTTACATTCATCAATTTTATCGTGAATAATGAGAGTGTAAGCACAAACGTGATCATCAATATTTTCTCATGTTTCTAATTTGAGTCTGATATTACTTTGAGCGGGCTTTAAAAATTCTTTTTGTTTTGAACAATCTATTACAATCAAAGGTGCTTTTTCTTTAAAATATTTTACTCTTAAAATGGGATTTGGCTCTTTTTCTTAGCATGATTTTTGAAAATTAGTATACAGTCATAATCAAGATTGAGATTATCATAGGGATACATATATACAAGGTGTCCCAATATACAATGTTAAGCCAAAAAAAATAATTTTTTTTCGAAAATTGAAACACCTTAAGATGTTTTTGACTACCATGACCACAATTTTTCAAATATTTCTGATTTTTTTTAATTCATTCAATTATAAAAAACATATTTTGGGTATTGTAAAAACTATCAACAACAACAATTTATGAAATATGGTTCTTCGGCTCATATGATTTTTCGTCTCATGCCAAGTCGCTTTTTAGCGCACTAACAAATGTATGGGTCTTCTTGAACTAAAATTACTCTGCGACATATTATTTTGATCTGTTTCTTTTTCATTAAATTGTTTTTCATTAAAAAAATACTAAAATACCTCATAAACTGATATAAACACAACAATTTAATGAAAATGAAAAATAAGTTATAAGTAATAAGAAGAATAATAAGTGTTGCTGAGTCTTTTCTTTATAAAACTGTACTATATATTGATATAACCTCAAATATTAGTTATTATTAGTCCATAATTTTTTATTACAGCTGTCTCTAGCAAATCTGTCTACCAAATAAAGTGTGATATTATAAAAATATAACTAAATGTCTGTGGTCTTAATAGAATATTTTATGAATTAATTAGGAATTTTGATAACATATTAAATATTTATAAGCGAAGTAGTGTTTCGTAAATTACCAAGACACTTTTATTGTATTAACAAGTTAATCAAGTTACATTTTTACGAGTAACTATGGAATAATAAGAAGTCTTTGATCTCAATAGATGGTTTTATCAATATATTGCTTTTATGTTATAGCAATCATCAAATGACAAATATATCCATCGTCTAGATCACCGCTAATATTTAAAATTTTCTTTAAAAGTCATTTCTTTTTAAATTTACATCCTTTATGTACGTTTTCATGCTATAGTTCCGTAGGATTTGAAATAGAGGAATCTACCTCATTTATCATCATAATTAAATGTGTTTAAAAATTAAAACTGTATTTCTGAAATATTGTTTCCTTTCAGCATCCTGAATATAATAAATTTCATAAAACAAAAATACACAACAACTTAAAATGTTTGATGTGAAGAACCGTTTCGAGTTATTTGTCGATGTTGACGGAGAGGATTTCTCGGAGTTAGCGGTAAAGCGAAAACAAATCGTGGCTGAAAAGACTAAGCAAAAAAATAAGAAAGAAGTCAAACCGAAAGCCTCTACGACTATCTTGAAGAATGAGGAGGTGAGGAAGGGAGGTAATAGAAGGCCAGCAGGTGGTCCAGTGCAAAACTGGCCAGAAAAAACTGCTCGAGTTAAAGACGAAAATGTGAATCATGAAATTCGTAGAAAAACACCTTATCGTGAAGATCGGCGACCAATTGGAGGCTGTCCTACAGGTCCACGTCAACATGCTCAAAAATTCACCCGCGAAAGTAACGCAGAAGATCAAAAAGGTACACATCAGCGCGAACAACTGGATACATGTAAACATAACCCTGAACCATTTTCCACAAATCACCAAAGATCTGGCAAGGACATGAGAACAACTATTCTTGGTTTGTTCTTCAGTGATGATCACCGTTCTGCAAGACTTAGTGGTCCTAGATACAGGAATAACCGTGGAAACGAACCTCATGGTGATCTTTAGCATCACTCTACTCCAGAAGCTCCCAAATTAGACGATTTGTGCAACTTTCCTTCCTTGGGATAAATACTTACTTCATAATTAGTTGAAATATCTTTTTCTTTTTGTAATGCAACCGTCAAATAAAATTTAAAAAATTATAAACTACAGATTTTTATTTTTCATTCTACCTACTTTTATTTATTTTATATTTATTTACTTATTTTCCTTGACTTTCTTTCGTCATAGCCACCACCAAACATTTTTTATACATCTTTTATAATTTATAATTCAATTTTACAAATGTCTAAATATTTCAATATTTCACTAATTAATTTTGAATCACTTAACAAAAATTTAGTATTAACATGAAAAGTTTTAATCACATCTAATATATCACTATTCAATTTTGATCTTTCTAAACTATAATTTATGCATTCAAATATAATATGATCCAAAGTTCCTTCTTCACCACATTGACATCTATCGTCAGATTTAATATTAATTTTGTACAGGTGAGCTGAAGTTTTGCAATGATTACTTTTGATTCTGATTATAGTTGATATAATTTTGCGGGACTCATTTCTTAAACACCTCTTCTTACTTAAATTTGAATGTAACATATAATAATCTCTTCCTTTTAACTGACTTTTGTTAATGAAATCTGTGTTTCTCAAATTGAATTTTACTTTTTTGATTATATTGAAAATTTCATATGAAGGTAATTTCACTTTCATCTCAATTTCTAAATTTATTGATTCCTTTGCCAATTTATCTGCATTTTCGTTTCCTCTTATTCCACAATGTCCTGGTATCCACATAAATTTTATGGTATTATTCTTATTTATTATATAGAAATACATCTCCTTAATTTTGCATGTCAAAATACCATTATTTGATTTGTTATCATTAGAATTTAAATTATTAAAACACTTAAAGAATCCGTTATTATTATAATTTTATTATTGTTGATATATTCATTAATTTCCAATGCTTTTAATAATGCTAATTTTTCACCAGTATAAGAGCAAACTTTGTTATTTAATTTAAATTTATAATATCTACCTACTTTTAATTTGTTGTCTTCAGCTAGAACAGGAATAGTTCCAGACGGCAGAAAATAACTTACCACTTGCAACTTACTGAATTTGTTCTTACTCTAAAATTAATTCTTACTCTCTTGGAAATGTTGTGTTTGGTTTCTCCATTTATGCTTTATAGAGTTTTGTATTCAAAACGACGTGCCTTTCACCTTGTACATTTGTTGACAAACCGGTGCGAAGGCATTAGTCCAGAACTATTAGAACAGCTTACTAAACTAATCTGTTTGAGGCATTCATCACTTTTATCGCTAAAAACAAACGAACTAAAATCTGTGCTAAAATATAGAAATATTTCTACAAGAAATATGTTCGTTAACAAAATATTGTTAAATATATTTTTGGCCGTGAATGTTGGTACTACTAAGTTTTAAATACGGTAATAAATTCTCCATCCAATTTAAACCTAAATAATATTTTTATTCTATAATAATGAAATACAATTAAAATCGAATGCTACAATATTTTCGTGTTAAACAAATCTTCATTTTGCGAGCATCGTCTCAACTCGGCATGCCCTCCTTTTAAAATGACTCCACAATACTTTTAGCTGACGATTGTTCCGGTTCATTTTTCACTATTTTCAAGATTCCTACTATTTTGTGCTTCTTCTGCTATTTTGTACAACACTTCATAGTTGGCAGCACCAGTACCTCTGACAAGCGTTGAAAGCGCTCCGTTGGGTGTTTGAAGAAGCTCGTAAGGAGTTCCGTACTCCTTTATTCGACCAGCATCCATCACCAGGATGCGGTCTGAGTCCATGACGGTGTTCAAACGATGCGCTATTGTTAACACCGTGCAGTCCTTGAAAGTTGAACGAATCGTTCTTTGAATCAACGCATCGGTTCTAAAATTTACAATTTAGACATGTCAATAGAAATAGAAACACTTGCATCTGTAAACAATCTCTTGCGCTAGTGAGCCACCTGCGCCATGGTAAATACGCCCCTGGATGTTTAAACACCATGTAAAACACACAACAATACCATACTTAATCAATAATAAAAAGTACATAACCTAATATATAACAACATAAGCGCCCTTAGTTGTCGCTGCATACCCTTACTCTTCGCTTTCCTTCTCTTCCACGTTTTGTTCAATAAAACCAATGTGTCTAATATATGTGGCCACTCACCATAATGCAGACTAAGCAGCTAGTTAAGTTTAATTTAAATTTTCAATTCTACTGATAATAATGCATGAAAAATATGCTTCGATATGATGTTTCCTAAACATGAAACATCATCCAAAATAGTCAAGCGTGAAGGTTGGAGTTGTTTAGGAATGTTCTACCTGTGGAGACGATGCTTTATATACCGGCCACACCCGGGCGACTCCAACATGCGACATCTTACATTCATAAACTCGCATTTTCGTTCATAAGTTGACGCGTTTTGAACACAAGTCTGCTATGTTGGTTCACTTTTTATGGGGCGAACCAATGTGACATTCATAAAGATATTTACTATATTTAAAACTCTATTACGAAATCGGATTTTTTTAATAAACTCTGTCTGACTGACTGCCTGTCGGTAAACGCACAATCCTTTGTAGACTAAAACGAATAAATTATTTGCGTGTGCATTATCGTACCAGGTATATGAGACTGAGCCTTGAAAAAATAAAATAAGTAAAATATTCTTTCTCACTTGTGGTCCAGACAAAATGCTAAAGAATTAATCTGATTTTCATTACTTTTTCTGTAAACTTATAAATCTGTCTCAGTGTAATAACTGGCATATTTGTTTGATGTTTGTACTTATTTTTCAACAAATGTTGGAAGTCGCATGTTGGTGTCCCACTGATGCGGACAACACCTTACACTTACTGAGGGTCTACATTGGCTGTTGCTTCATCCAACAATAACACTTTCGTGTCCCTAAGAATGGCCCTCGCTAAGCAAATTAATTGTCTCTGTCCAACACTGAAATTGTTGCCACCTGCAGTAACGTTAAAGTCCAAAGATTTAACAGCGCGTTTCAGCTCCACCTAAAAATCAAACACCTGATAATTCAGATACTTCTTAATAAAAATTATGGCATATGGCTTCTTTTACTAACATCTTCCAGCGCTTTCCACAAAACCGCATCTTCAAATTGTTCAAACGGGTCCAGATTGTACCGTAATGTGGTTGAGAATAAAACTGGATTTTGTGGGATGATCGAGATTCTGGACCTCAGAGATTGTAAACTGATTGTACCAGTATCTACTGAATCAATCACGATTTCACCATCGATTGAATATAAACGGAATATTGCAGAAATTAACGAAGACTTTCCAGCGCCAGTGCGACCAACAATACCAACCTAAACATTAAATTGTTTAAACAAGTAGATGGACTTTAGAATTCAGGTGTAACTGTAAATATTGGAAGCTACGTACTTTCCATCCGGCTGTTACTTTAAAAGTAAGATCTTTCAGAATTGGAGGTTCGCTTGGACTGTATGAAAAGTTTGCATTTTTGAACTCAATATGGCCATTACTAGGCCAATTAGATGGAGGCTGCAAAGCTAAGAGTATTTAAAATATGTTGTTAATAGACTGTATTGAGAAAGGTGTTAGATCGAAGAATGTGTTAAAATCTGATTCTTAAGGGTGACTATTTAGGAACATAAAAACGGCATGGCTGGGCAGGTCTGCTTTGAGGATTCCTAGGAATGGATCTGCAGGCTGAATATTTGATACGGATCCTCATCTTTAGTAATTGTGAAATTTTATGAAAATTGACTGCATTTTACAAAATAGCAATTCTCTAACAAAATACTAAAAGAGAAAATATATATACAATTTTGGAGGTAATAAATTTATAAAATAATCATCCTTATCCTGGTGAAAAAAATTTGGAGTATTTGAAGAAAAGTTGAGATTTAAGTGTTTTCTCCAACAATCAGATTTAATGTAAAATTTAACTTTGTCACTAATTGTCTTGCATCCTTATTTGACTTGTCTTTTTGGAAATTGTTGTTCAGATTCTCAGCCGAATTAGTCTACTAAAATCTATTCAAAATAATTTAATATAAAATTAATTAGATTTTAAATAGTTCTTTAACTACTGGAAAATACATGAATCTTTGTGTAAAAAGATCGTCCTACTATTACGTCCCGGCATTTAGTGATAGGGTTTTATATTCGTTTTCTAATATTCATAAATTTCAATTCCTGAAGGATTCAATTATTTTGAACTTTTACACTTACTGGGGCTGACTTCTATTTCGAGAGCTCTGTACTGCAAAATGCGTTCTACAGATGTCATGCTGTTAAATACATCCGTAAGCTGACGAACAACATATGGTGCCAATCCTGTTAGTATGAGCGAGGATGTTGTGCAAAAACCTACATTTCCGCTAAGTACAGGTTGAGTTCCTTCAAATAAAAGTTTAAGATGAGAATTCATTTTTCAATACTTTTCAGCTGCTTACAGAATGATGTTTTACCTAAATATTGTATTATTATGAACGAGTACATCACTGAAGTCACCAGAAGAATTGCGATGCAGTCCAACACCAAGCCAAGGAAGGATTGAGTGGCTATGGATAAGTACCAACAGGACGTATGGACGTCTTGCAGATTGTCAAACTCCTTTATGAGCTCCTTTGAAGCGTTAGAAGATCTGATGGTTGCAATTCCAGTCAGGGAAGATGTCAGATGCGAATAAATTGGACTACGAGCTATATATATATCACACAAGTTAGAATTATTTTCTCAAAGATATATGCTAATATAGCTATAACAAAATGACTTGGTAACTAGAAGAATAAGAACTAATTTTTCCGTTTTTTAAAGTGCTGATTCCAATAATACCTCACTTTTTTGTAAGAGATTAACTTTTTGAGATAAAGGGTAATTGATTTTGTTAATTTGGTCAAAACTGTCAACTTTCTCCTTAATAAGAAGGTGCTTATACAAAATTTTCTGGTTCTTTATGTCTTTATGCAGCAGGGGTTAGGATTAGCTCTGGGTTGACCAAAATTTGCATTGACTGACGGAGAAATGTCATGATCCAAAGAAAACAATACGTAATCAACTTTTCTTTGGTACCATCAAAGTACAACCACCTTTCCATATAAACTTCGGCGATGGACTTTCTTTTGGATATTTTACACGTATGAAAAAGCTTACAACCGAAATATACAAAATGACACATAAAAGGCAGTTTATGAAAGATCTACAATTTACTGTTTAAGTAGAGGCAAAGGCATAATTACCTAAAATTAGTGAAAAACTACTTTCCAAACTATAATATTTTGGAGAGACCACAGAGATCAGTTTCCAGAAAACCTAGATGATATTAGTAAAGAATGGGAGGAAGGATTTCATTAGGACATCAAAGGTAAATCCAAGAATATCGATATGGCGGAAGTTGAGATGGGCACATTATGACCAACTCCTACAGAAATCTTTAGAGAGAGTGTACTAGTAAACTCTACTAGAAAGTCATATAAAAGAAAAAAATCTGTGATGAGTGATGCATGTAATTTGTCTGTACTTCAGTTCTTACTTGCAGTTAGAGCAAATAGTAAAAGTAACAACCTGAATCGTACATAGTTAACAAAATAGTCACAAATATGATTTTATTCTAAAAGAGACCAAACGTATCTCAAAAAGTAGATCTTAAAAAATGAACCAAATCGGACGGTTATTTTAAAATCTGCACTTAATAATTATCTAGAAAGATTTACTATGTTGCTGGTGCCAAAATGTTTATAACGTATACTCACAAATTCCTTCAGTTCTTCTTAAATCAAGAGCTGACTTCAAATATATGCTGATACAAATCAAGTAAAGTAAGCAAACGATGAAAATTGGAGCCAGAAATATTGGATTTATAACGACCAGCATTATCAGAGTAGCGGATACGATGATCCCACCCTGGAATATGATGTATAGATGTATTATGTATTTGAAGTTTTGAAGTCATTTAAATTTGGTTGGTTACCTGAATAACTTCCGAAAAAAATTTAGGTAGTAGTTCATCATTGATTCCCATGTCCTTCGAAAATCGATTTAATATCCTTCCAGTAGGGTTCATGTCAAAGAACCTCATTGGAGTGTTTAGAACAGTGTTAAACATTTGGTCATGCAATTTTCTTGATGATCTGGTGCAGAGTTTGAAGAAGAACTCTACGCGGAACGGAAGCAACTGCAACAAATTATGTTTTACATTGTTTTGAATTATTAAATAAACGATTGCAATTCACGAAACTACAGCATTTTTAATTGGTATAACTTTCGAGCAAGTCCCCTTTAAAGAAAAGTAACGTGTTTGCCATGGTACAAAATTAAGGCAATAAAAACACCTCCAGCACTGTACTATGTCACAATATTTAACTAAATCATTAAATAAACGATTTTACGATTAAACTTACTGTTAGAAAAATCAGTAGTAGGCCAGTGTATATGTACATACATTCGACAGTGGTAAGCAGGGGCGGATCAGATGTGGGATCCAAGCTATGGCTATGTCGCATTGCCTCTTGCCTAGTCCTTCAACCATACCGAGAAATACACGCACATTTAAGCATATAATTGAGTTACTTATGTCGTTAATACGATGTACGAGTATGTAATACGTACCAAATGTTAATCCAGAAATCAGTTCCGGTTGCTGCAACTTGGGAGACTATAATAAGAAGAACCATCAGTAGCAGCCATATTGGTCCAGCGCCTGCACGGAACAATTGCCAGTAAACTGCTGCTTTTGTAGATCCTGACAACTGTTCTTCTTGTTCCTGTTCTGGAAGTGAAGATTCTTCTTCCTCTTCTGGATTAATGATTGATGACTGAAACCATGCTAAACTATAAACAAATAGCTTCTTTGAAGATTTTCTTGTAATTATGGTAAATGCTTACCGTCGTAGATGTTAGCCTATTTCTCAAAGTTGCTGATGACTTTTGTTGGACTGGTGACATAACTTCTTCGTCTTGCACATGGCTCCCCGAGTCCACGTTCAAGAACACGGAGAAATTCACTTCGTTTTTCATAAGATCTGCGTAAGTGCCTTGACATTCAATTTGACCCTATTAATATGTATAAAATATGTTAATTGGTTGTATCCTTCAAATGGCATGGTCAGTGAAAAGTTACTAAGTATGTGAAATACGAATATAGCGCAACATTTTAAAGTTGAACTGAAATCATGAAAAGAAAACGACATGACATAGCAACCTTCAGTGCTAAGGTGCATATACTCGTACATATACGTAAAATATCAAATACTATTTTTGAAATAGTGCCTTACTGGTTATCACTTTTCTGTCATTATCTGTCTATACGATTCGATTTAATAAATTATTTGATATTAATGACGAGTAATCGGAAGAATCAACTTACATGGTTTAAGACAACAATCCAATCTGTTTTTTGAAGAATATGAAGCTGATGAGTCGCTATAATTCGTGTCTTTCTGTAAAAAGAATTAGCATATAGTAATGATCTGAATAAGCATTATATTTGGAATAAATAGATCTGTTCAAGAAGTATCAGCTCTCAGAAAATTATCAGTAATTCATAAAACAGATATCTTCTTCATTACGCATGAAAATACGCGTGTATCGGTAATTTACTTTGTTTCTTTATTAAGAATTTTTATTATTTAACTTTCAAAATCCGATTAGTAATTTTACTGTAAATTATTGGTAAAAAGAAACTTCTTTAAAAGGCAGTATCAAGTTTGATTTCATAGTTCCTGTTACTTCTACTTCTACAACAAAAATTAAGACTAAAACTTATGCAAGAAAACATACGCATATTTCACTACTTTACAACTAATACCAAAAAAGAAAACTAAACAGAATGTGGGAATGATACCTTAAAGAAGGTTTCGATACTAAGGACTTAGATGTTTAATATACTTAATTGTACATGCCTTAATTTCAATTAAATCTTAGTGTTAAAACCTTGTCAAGGAATGTCTCCGTCGAATACTTAAGGTAATCATTACAAGAAATGTTGTCAATTTGTCGTGGTTGCCGGTGCTACAGTGAGATGAACCTTCACCGCTCCGCATCATCTTTCTAACATACGTTACTAATTCCCTTCTTTCAAGAGTAAATATTGTGGTATTTTATTAGAAGAGGGGATACATTTACTGTACAAGGCGATACACCAAATAAAATATCGCATATACGATTTTTGTGTATGTGCCTATATGTGTTTATCTATTACTATATATGTATGTATCACACTATATGTAAACATGACTTCGAGTACAACTTCGCAATGAAACGTCAAAATATAAATGTAAGTTATAAAAGTCGACCCAGAGAGCTAAAGCTCGCCTTTTGTTTATATAGATGTGAACACACACATGTATAGAAATACACAATACACATATCTAGTAAAGTATACTATAGTCTGATATCATATACAGAAAATGTATATGTAGATATTTCAATTGGTGTACCACCTTGCACGGTAAATGTATCCCCTCTACGAATAAAATACCATAATATTTGATCTCGAAAAAAGGGAATTAGTAACATATGTTAAAAAGACGAAGCGGTGCGCTGTTTTTAGTTCTTTATGCGGCAATTTCGGCAGTAATCAGGTAATGGACATTTTACGCAATTAGATCAGAATTTGTTTCAGATTCAGACGAACTGTCCTTGTATCGTATGTACAAAAACTAAATCCTGAACTGAACGTTGAATAAAATTTAAAAGCATAATCAGACCATATTTTTTAAATTTAAAATCGAATAAGAATCTGAATGAAGATATGTTCTGATCCTGTAAAAAGTCATTTATAATTACTTCTGAAGATATCCCGTTTTTCCAATGCACTCATTGACCAGGTGTTTTCCAACGGGAGCATCTACTGCGGATAAAGGATCATCGAGTAAATACACTTCTGCTTCCCTGTAGACGCATCGCGCAAGATTTATCCGGGCCCTTTGACCACCTGATAAAGATGCCCCTCTCTCACCCACTAGAGTGTGATCCCTGCTTGGGAACAATTCAAAATCCCTCACTAGGGCACATGCTTGTATAACCTAAAAATATTGTACATATATTTATTAAACGTTTAACATAATTTAGAAAATGTGTGAAATGAGTTGCATAAGACACAGGAGCCATTGAAATAATGTTCGCATACTTGATCGTATCTATCTCGATCGTAAGGTAAACCGAATAGTATATTCGATCTTATAGTAGAATTGAAAAGCCAGGGCTCTTGAGATGCATAAGAGATGTCGCCATGTACAGTGCATTTCCCGTCTGTTGTCGGAAGTTCACCAATAAGTAATTGCAGCAAGGAACTCTGAAAATAATGAACGAATTTACTTTTAGTAAGTAAGCAATAACAAAGAACTGCATTTATCTTTCTTCATTATTCTTTTACGATTATATGAGTCGCCCTAAAATCTATTTTTCTGATTTTAGTAAATGGATTAAAGTATCATTCCCACTCATTGTTTAAATTTTGTTTTTAATTTTGTTTAATTTAAATTGTATAGCGTATGGAAATATCTGTAGTCATTCACTGCATCATTTTTAATTTAGAATTTCATTTACGTTTTCTTTATTCTTTTAGAATCTTGTAATGTTTCTAAATGAAAAATACTAAATTAAAACTAGATTATATAATAACCTCCAAAGTGTAATTTATTATGTCAAAGAAAAAATAAATAGGGAAATAGATAAGGGCCGAAATATTAAACTAATTTGGATACCGTCACATAAGGGAATTAAAGGAAATGAAAAAGATGATCAAATGGCCAAGGTAGCTACTTCCTGTGATTCATTTTTTATAAAATCAGACATGAAAGCAGAATTAGAAAAAAATGAAATGAAAAATTGGCAAGACAAGTGGGATAATTCTGATAAAGGTAGAGAATTTTATACAATACAACCAATACTGAGACGTAATCCATGGTTTGCCAAACTAAAATGGCCAAGAAGATTAATTACAATGACCTCAAGACTAAGAATGAATCATACTGGAGCTCCGAAACATCTAGCAAGAAACAAAATCATTCCAATCTCTAAATGCGAATGTGGTGAAGAAGAGGCAGACCCTGACCACATTCTGTGGCAATGTAAAAATACAGCAATGGCAAGAAATGGACTCCAACGGGCGGTGCTACTGACTTCGCAGACGCTTCCTGTTAACACCGTCTTTTTGATTGAGAAACCGAAATTTATAACAGCAGTAGCCATGAATAGATCATTCTTGTTGTCGGGATACAAAGTATTAGAAGAAGCAGAATATATTAGGGGCGATAAAAGGCTACGTGCCTAGGAAGCCCGAGAAACTATATTTAAAAAAAAAAAAAACCAAAATGTCAAAATGCAGTAGGATTTACTTTTAAAAGAAGTTTAACGTCAGCTTACCAAAAATAAAGAAGTAAGAACAATTTCTATTACTAATTGTTGTTGAAAACAGCAATTTTGTCCAACTGTTAAAATTTATATTACTAACGACGCATGCGCACCACTAAATTAACTACACTCAAATTAAAACCTGAATGTGACAAGGAAAATTAAATAAAATCGTAAATTGAATATAAAAACAGTGAGCGGGAATGAAACTTAAATAGCATTTTTTTGAATTATTAAAGGATTAAAGGACACCCGTTATTTTATAATATTAAATAATTTACTCCTTGTTTTTATAGCTTCTGAATATCACATAAAAATATGTATGTTCTCGATTAATTTTTTTGGACTTAATTCAATAATAAGATTCGATAATAAGATGCATCGAGCAGAATTTAGATAATTTTAGTTTACCTTTCCGGATCCTACGGCCCCAACAACGGCGCAGAGTTTTCCAGGCTCCAGTTCCAGTGAAATACTTCGTAGTGTGGAGTCTTCTGTGGTCCAGTTGGCATTCACATTTCTGAGACTGATCATTTCTGAATCTCTTTTGGTTTTCGTATCATCACTTATATTTAAATCAATGCTAAAAGAAGCGTTGGATATTTCTTTTGTTTTTTCTGGCAAAAGAAGGAATTCTTGAATGCGTTGTGTTGAAACACGAGCCTCAGACACACTTGCAATTCCCAACGGAAAAAATATACTGATAGTAAGCTGAAATGTGTGTTAATATACTTTTACTTAATATATAGGGTTCTCCAATAAGGGCGGATCGATTTGTATCATCTCATATAAAACAAATACCCTAGTGTATTCAGATAAGTTGTTTTATCAATGTGTAACATCAAAGTGCTTTACAGGAGATGATACTAAATCGACCAGTCTTTATTGCAAAAGTCTATAGAAGCTATATTCATAAGAACTCTTGGGCGTGCAGTACACTTGAGACACAACTACCTTAACACAACTTTGACTTTGTCATAGCCGACTCCGACCAAATTAAATATAAAGACTTTGTAATAGAAAAACGAAAATATATGTTAAAAAATTATTCAAAATTTTAGTTGAAATTCAAATTCAAATTACAGAAATACTAAGCAACGAACCGCATTACAAAATTTCTTTTTATCCAGTTTGAATTTGTTACAGGCTTATCACAGTTTTATAATTCTAGGCTCTATTCAATTCAATGCCAATCTGATATCTAGTATAAATTTGTTATGTATTTATTGTTAAGGGGGGGACGGTGGTCTAGAATTTTCAAATATTTTTTTTTTATATATATTTCGAAAATGTAGTCTTTTAAGAATATACAGTTAAATTTTTGTAAGGATATTGCCAATAATTTCGTTTCTACAGCCGTTTTAGCATATATCAATAGGCTTATAGCCATAGCATACTCAAAACTTTAATCTAATTTATTTCTAAACTACTTTTATCAAAAAGGTGTTGTAGAAAACGGAATCGTCTGAAATTTTAATATGTTATTTACAACATCAATAGATATCGTGGAACCAGAATCACTTTTTTATTTCAATAATTTCGTATCTTTCTCATTAAATAACTGGTAAAAGAAAACCCAATTTATAGAATTTCAATTTTAAAAACACGCCATTTTGTCAATTTCAAATTATTTTTTTTTCTCTAGTTCCGGCCTTAACTGTACCCATACTAATTATTATTATTTATCAGATAAATAGAAGAGCCAAAATCGGCAACACCGTCCAGGTCCAATTTTTTGACAGAGTCTACTTCAGCGCCATTTTCAATATATTTAACGATTTAATTTCAAGAAAGATGATTTGTAGAATAAGTGTAATAATAGGCCTAAAAAGTTAAAATATCGTTTTTCATTATTTCCTCAAAATACTTTAAATTTTCGAGCTCTAGACCACTGTCCCCTCATAAATTGGTTAAATGTTCTCCCGTTGGAGCGCCCATTCTCTCATAGAATTTTGGTTTGGTAGGGTTAATTTGGGTTGTAAACAGTATCTTAAATTCTAGAAATATATATATACAGGGTTTCCCAATATTCAACGATAAGCGGGCACCAGAGGGTGGTCCTGCTCATGACTACACTAGAAAAAAATTTATCTCATTTTGTTTAGAAATTACAAAAAAAAAATAAAAATCTTTCGAAAATTGAATCACCTTAAGATGTTTTTAACTACCAAGACCACAATTGGTGCGGGCTCTCTGGTGCCCGCTTATCGTTGAATTTTGAGATACCCTGTACTATATGTACTGATAAAGTATATAGTGAACTATATTGACAATTTTTGCTTAAAGTAGCCAGATATTTTAAGACAGTCGTGTCTCCAGTATGTGGTCGCTTTTATTCTAAACATGAATATTATTATAAAATACCTGCAGCGCGTTATAGAATAGCGCCAAAGCAAATACGTTTCCAGCCGTGATTTCTTCGCCCAGAAATGCGCACGCTAATATATTGAGATTAAGTATCTATAACTCTAGACTTCTAGATACTTAATCTCAATACTTTCCCTTTTTTCTTGATTTAGATAGGGATATATACATGGAACAGCCAGAGGGATATACTGATGGAACTAAAAATGTCTGTAAATTACTAAGGAGTTTATATGGGCTAAAGCAAGCTCCTAGATGTTGGAACAAAAGATTTAGTACTTTTCTAAAAGAAGCGGGGTTTAGAGCCAGTGAAGCTGATCCTTGTCTTTATATTAGAAAACGTAAAAATAAAAGGAGAAAAAGTGTTGGAAGGTGCTATACAAGTAAGGTATATCACTACTGAAGATCAAATAGCTGACATCATGACCAAGCCACTTCCAAAACCAAGACTAGTGAATTTGAATAATAAGTTAGGACTTTTGAGAATCTAGAAAATATATTGTATAATATATTTTATATTCCAGTAATTTAAGTTTATAAATTGTTCAATTCTGTATATAGAGTCAAGAAAAAAGGGAAAGTATTGAGATTAAGTATCTAGAAGTCTAGAGTTAGAAAACTAGATGTAATGTTTTTACTTGATATTATTTTAGTAATAACAAAAGAACGTTAACTAATACAAAAAATATACAGTTCGGAATCTCTTACAAAACGGTCTTGTTTACTCAAAATACTATTTAATATTTATCCTCTAAATAACATAAAATAATAAAGTTATGTACAATGTTATTTTCTCAATGACCATCCAGAACATCAAGTACACCCCCCTCAGATAGAGTCCGTTCCGGATGCAGCGCATCTCCAACTCGCGGATAGCGCTGACAAAGCTCGCAAACGGCTTCTCCCAGGCGTACATCTTAATTACCTGCGATTAAGTTTAAAATCATGAAGCAATTAATGTGTACGCATAGTATGAAATAGCGTTATAGGAATATTTTAAATATGTCGGTTTTTGCTATATTACACATATTATGTTAACGCCCACCTTTAGACAAGACTTTTAGTTGGTATGCGAGTATCAGAAGTGGGTAAACTTTTAAATAGGTGTATATTACATATATGTTCATATGTTTATATGCTTACATTTTTGAATGGTAGCTAAAATATCGGCTGCATTCATCTTTTCCTGCTTACCTAGTAGCAGGTACTTGATCGGCCGAACGATTTACAGTTATTTCACTTTAATTGACCATGTTAACTAACTTTTACTAAAAGAATGAGTTCAGGAAACGGCCCTGGTTATTTACTTGTATAAAATCAACATCAACATATGGTCCAATCCGGCATCCACATCCAACATTTATATATTTTCATTCATAAGTTGACATTATTTAGACATGAGTGCACTAAGAGCCTTATTCTGTAACTTTTAAAAAAATCGACCTTTTTTTTTAGCGGTGAAAATATTTAATTTTTTCACCGCTCGAATAAAGTCGCTGTATTTAAAATAACTAAAGTGGTATTCTGTATGCAAAATTTTCCATCGCCCTTATAATATTCACAGCGGTGAAAAAGTATAGTGACGTATTTTAAGACGTCATCAATTTTAAAAATATTTGACCAATCACGGCATTCAGAATATTCAAATATTTAAAAATACAAGTACGAATACATGTCAATTGTCCAAGTCAATTGACAAGCAACATAACCTCACTTGCTGATATATTTATATTTGTATATTCATATGACTATACATATACTGTGTATTAAAAAATTTGTACTGAAATTCAAATTATAATTCGAATTGTTTGACAGTTCTAAAAAATACAGCGATGGAAAATTTTAAAGTCACCGCTAAAGGCGACCTTATAATTTAGTCGATTTTTTGCGAGCGATGGAAATTTCTTACAGAATAACAAATAAAAAATCATCGCTTTTGTGACGTCATTTTACAGCGATGAAACTTTTTCACCGGTAGAAATACTTTACAGAATAAGGCCCTAAATGTGTTGTACTTTTAACGTACAGCCTAGTGCGACATAAACATGAGACACTAATAAAACCCTACTTATGATAATTTTTAAAATTCTAGGTAATATTTTTATGAATCAAAAATGTTTCAAAGCGAGGTCGGAACATCTAATTAAATTACGGTTTTGAATGTGATCTCGAACAAAAGGGTCGAGTACCTACTCAGTCTCCAGTATAATACACTTGTGCGTTGACGTTTTTTTTGGTTGTGTTTAGTAAATAAATAAAAATAATTGAGAGACCTTGTTAAATAATTGAGTTTTATTACTTTTTTTTCCTAAAGCAGGTTGAAGGAATTCATTCGAAATATGAAAACTTCCGACGTATTAAGTTGCATGTCGTACTAGCGTGGATGTCGCATGTTTTAATCGCGTGTATGTGTACGCAGTTTAAGGTAACACTTTGAAGAAAATAAGCTGTCATAATATTTTTGTCGTGTTACACGAATTCGCATTATTGTAACTCGTGTTAGAGATGGTCTTCTGTAGTATGTACAAAAATGATCGCATATTTTCAAGTTAAGATTATTTTACCTGTATACCGGATAGCAATTCATTCATTAATTTGATCCTCTCATCGGTTTTGACTGCTATTTTTGAGCGGAACTTTTTTGTCAAACTGGCCAGGATGTATTGAAACGGCAGAGTTTGTAGAATTATAGCTGTTATGCCTATAAATGATGCATATCCAACTAGAGTGTAGATCAGATAGGTTATTAAGGCAGTCTAAAAAAGAATTCAAGTATGATTTCAATATCCTTTTACTGCAATAATATTCTAAAGTTGGCTTCTGCCATACTGGAAGAAACTACGTGCGACCAGAGACTATCTTTGACTTATTGTTGTAAACCAAATACCGACTGACAACACACCTACGCACAACTTTGTCACTTTCAGTGCTAATGCGATTATATTGACAAGGTTGGTAAAGGATGAATATGCATGCTGTGAATACGTACAATTAAAAATAACACTTAGACTACGGGCGAATCAAGGTCCCATAACTAGTCGCCTAGTCGGGCGTAGTCTGTTCCAATATGAGAGAACCTAAGTGCTACTGGTTAATAGAAAAGTTTATGGACACATTGCAAATTAAAATCAAAAGTAAAATTTGTCTACCTGTATCGGAAGAAACCAAACATAGTTGATATACATCAGCATGAAGTCGTATCTGCCGACGTCGTTGGATAGTAAGTTAACCAGTTGGCCGGTGGCTATGTTGGAAGATGCAGCCCTTGATAACAAGTGTACCTGAAATGTGAGGACACAATAATAGAGAAAGTTTATAGACTACCACTAATTAGCACTGACGTTCCGGATTACGCATAAGTGTCCTGCACAAATATTCGTAACGAACGGGCAGAATGAGGTGGTGGTTCAGCACGCGGCGTCCTATACAAACATCTATTCCTGTGAAACATACCATCGACTTTTATCGCTCATAAAAAGAAGGAACGGGTCGGTTCAATGGAATGGCAACGAAAAGAATATAGGAAACCTTAAGCACACATATAACCTGTTGTTTCTTTCCAACGCCAAAATAAATGGAACGGTGGAACTAGCTCAGGGCTGACGAACTTACAACACGAATTGATGCTAACTAAATCGAGAAAATAAAACAGATTATTTGAGATAAGCTTGAAGTCAGTTGTGATTTCGCGTGAGTGCTGAAAGAAATCTAGGTTGTTTTCTTGAAAGTCAACAGGAAGGAGGCACAGAAGAAGGAAGGGGAGAAATAGCAGCAATAGTAATGAAGAGATTGTGAGGAGAAGGATAAAACATCTTTATGCGAAGATAATTTGAAGACTATAGATATAATTAGATGTTTGGTAGACTACTATTGAAGAAGTGTGAAGAGATGAGTTATGAAAAAGAGATAGAACACCAAGAAAGTATGGCAAAATTAAACAAATGAGAAGTGTAAGAGAATTTGGAAGTCGTAAGTACAAAGAAAGAGGAAGGAGATCTTTCTCCTAAAGGTAAACGAAGAAAATTATAAAAATTAAAATGGTTAATTAGAAGAGTAATGGATAGAAATATAGACACTGTGAGAACAAAGAAGAGATGGCAGTAGTTTTAAGTTTTAGTAGGTTAGGTTTAAGTCAACTAAAAGTCAAATTGTATGCATTATATACAAATTATTATACAATACAATACATTTACATTTCCAAAAATACAAACCTTTCTGTAAATTAGAGATGTGCAGGCAATACGGATTTGCATCCCTGTGCAGCACTGACGAAAATCTCCGTGGTGCGTCAAGAAAATACAAACCAGTGTGCCTAGTGCAATCCCTCCTGCCATTACGCATGCGTCATGCGTAGTACTGGTGCTGTCATCGTCAAAGTGCTTGACAAATAGTACTAAGAGTAGTGGAATAGAAGAACTAAAAACAAAGAAGCGAAAAGTTACTACTGTCCACGAAGACCACATTTCCATTCCATAACTTTTAGTGCGAATTAAAGGTTTTAAACTTAAATATATATAATAGTTTAAAACCTTAAATTAAAACTAAAAATAGTGAATGGAAATCATACTTTATGCCACTATGAATTTTGAAAACACATTGACCTCTCTTTAATCCAGCACAGATTGAGCCGTCTTTTAATTATTTTTAAATTAATTTTTCTTCCATGAATCAGTTACAGAAGTTATATGTATTGAAATCGACAAAAGTGTGATTTTCAACAGAATAAATCAATGCTTGGGACCGTGGTCCGAAGAAGCCCGTGAAGTATTATTAAAAAAAAAAAAATCAGTGCTTGAATTACATTTTGAATAGAACGACGAAATATTTTTTTGATTATTTACAACGTAAAATTAGATATTCCCTGTATCACTGAATGTTCTATAATGTAAAAATAATATCCTGTGTATGTATTGCATATACATTTCATATATATGAAATGAATAAAGATGACGGTACATACAGCAATGTTTAAATATGCACACACTTTTGCATTTGCATATACATATGACATACAGTGTAGGTTTTACATCACAACAGTATATACATAGAATATTCAATTTAAATGAATGTATATAGCTTGTTTATATCCAAATGTTTTCTGGGTTATAACGTCTAACCAATAAAACATATGACTTAAGCGTTTGTATTTTCATCTTAGGTGATTTATATTTTGTATTTTCGTCGAAACTCCATTTCCAATACGGCTATAATCTCGAACCTGTTGGATTAAAAAGAGTTCACTGTATTTAGTATTATTACCGGAGAAGAGTAAGAACGAATTGGAGCAATCCGTTAGTGAATGCAGCCAACCAAAATGTTTTGATCAGGGTCCTTGCAAAACTCGGGGTCTTGTTCAATTTCCTTGCCGACTGCTGCTCATGCCCCCAGTTTCTGAAGGAGTTAGTTAAAAAATGCATTATTCACGTTATATACACCAGTGGTGGACAGGCCGACTCCCTGTTCTGAGAATTCGGATGCGAGTAACTTTATTCATTAATGTAAAATAAGCTTACCTTACTTATTACACGTGGTAAATAAAAATGATTATTATTTTTAGAAGTGGAAACAACAAAATGCAGTTACATGCCATTTGTTTGATTCTTTTTATATTTTAGTTATAATAACGAGTATGATGATGTACGGAACAGAGATATGGGGGTGGAAGGAACAAAAGAAATTGGAAAGAATCCAGAATAGATACATTAAATGGGTACTAGGGCTGGCAGGTGCACTAGGTAAGAATAGAAGCAGGAAGGAGAGCAGTCAAGTTCGAGAAGAAAATGAGTAGCGCTAAAGACGAAATCGTAAGGATAATTAGGAAGGAGAGTAGAAAGGAGAGTGAGGAAGGAGACCCGAAAAAAAGAAAGGAGTATTTTGAAAGGAATGGAATGATGACATAGGAAGCAGAGAGAAGGAGAGAAGAAGGCACTAATGTGGAAGAGGAGCTAAGGAAAAAACAAGAAAATAAAACAACTGGAAAGAATGGAAAAAATGGAGAAGAGCAATTACAACAAAAGATATAAGAGACGATATAGGAAACAAGGAGAAAGGAAACAGATACTGGGCAAATAGAAAGATGGATGGCGGAGATAGAGAAACGGAGTGAGGAAAGAGAAGGAATGACAGAGTAGCAGTAGCAGTTTTGTTTTCTTTTTTCTTTTGGAAGGAGTAAGAATGTTTTAGATATAATAAGGTTCAAAAATGAATGATGCACAATGATATGTAATTTAATGAGTTTTTTTTTTAATTAAATATAGTTTCTCGGGCTCCGTAGGCACGTAGCCTTTTATCGCCCCTAATTTAAATAAATTACAATTAAAATAAAAAGTTTATTTTAAAGAGTTCATAACACGCACGTTTTTTACCGATTGGACCTACATTACTTTCTTTAATATCACCATCTAGTGTTACCTTTTTTTTATTAGATATCGGTTCTACAATAATTATGTTTTATGTTTATGTTTTGGAATATTCCCCATACATAAAATTAATAACAATTCCAGACAACAAATAAAACATAATCTCAAATAAATATACCGAAAAAAAATGATTTAATCCTCATAGCTAAGCGTGATCAATTATACTGACCCTCATAAACTCTGGTATCTTACTTTATTACATTTACAAAACATAAAACAAATAAACATTTTTTTAAGACATTGTAAAAATTTTAAATATTTTTTTAAAAAGTAATAAAATGACAACGCTGCCGAAAGAAATGTACGATGGTGTAAAACTTAACTTTATTTATTTCTTGGAGTATAATCTCGTTTTATTTTGACTTTGCCTCTTGCCAATTGACATATCAATTGCAACGATGCCGGTTCATAACACAAATTTACTATTTCTTACTGGGTTTATTTAATTGATTTCGTACATAAATATCCATTTAATAATTTTCTTTCTTCAATAGTTTCGAAAATGATTTTATGTTTTAGATTTAGATTTCTTTTCTATACACTTAGTTTTTGAAACCCATCATATCACTATTTTTTCATAGTTAAAAGTTTTGTTAAATGGTGAAATTGAGCTAAAACTTATAGAATTGGCATTTGGCTGTTGAATACATGGAAATTGGCTGTTATTAAAGTAGATCACTAAAATTTTGAGACAACATAAATTTTAACTATTGATCCTCCAATTATACGACATTTCATCATTTACGTAAAGATGTTGTACCCCGTTAAATGTTTTTATTTATTTAATAACTTTATAGTCTAACTTAAGGGAGGGGTTAGGGTTTTCACTTTCGAAAAATTCAATTTATTTTTGTCTTATCTTATTGTTTAACATTTCAAGAATATGTCCTTAAAATTTTAAGCCGATCTAAGCAATATTCTTGAAGTTATTGTCTTAACGCTATAACACTAACAGAAGTCGGGCATTCCGGATAGCAGTGCAGCTGTCGACGCGTTTTTCTCAAAACTACTTTTTCAAAGTCCGTGTTCACGGCCATTTAAAAACTAATTGACCGATTCATTTCAAACTTCGTACACATTTTCTACATATAAAATACCTCCCCCCAACGTTTAGATAAAAAAACATTTTTTACATTAAGGATGTTTCCCACCCACAAATTAGCGGAATTTTTCGTGGAAAATAACAGTTCACACTTTAGATGGCCGCCAAAAAATTTTAAATGAAAAAAAAAATTATCAGAGACCTTTGGGGGAAAAATTTGATTATAATTTAACTAAATTTTAATGGTTTTTCTTTTTGAGATAATTTCCGGCCGAGTTATAGTGAACACCGCAAATTGTCTTTTTTCCCAAGGCCTTCGGAGGAAGCTCTGTTACCGGCTTATGCTTCAATATTGCTGCATGATAAATTTATACAACATAGTCAAAAGTATGCTCAATAATGTACAAAAGGTTCGAATAATTGCTCAATATATACTTGAGAAAAGAAATCGCAAAAAAAGTGTCTTTTTTTACGCTGAAACCCTAACCCCTCCCTTAATGTGACATTTATATATTTGATACTTTGGCAAGTTGGCTAAATAAGAAAAGCCTAAATAAAATTTAGTGCTACTCACTCGTAAAATTTTCAAGGATTATTAGAGCCGTCAATTGAAATTATATCTAGTTACAATTAACTTTTATCTCAAGACTACTATGTTGGTCCAGGCTAAGAATTTCTTAAACTAAGCTCTAATAATAATTTTTATGAAGAATTTAAATAAAATACACATCTCCATTTTCTGGTGTCGTTGCCTTGAGATTATACAAATAGGTCATCTTAACAGTAAGTAGAGGCCTGCTTTAAACTGTGAGTGCTGTGGTGATAATAATTGACTTACCGTTCTAATGTATCCCCAATTTTCCCCGACTCATCCCACGGGAGAGCCTTGCTGCGATCCTTGGGTCCATATCCCTCCCTAAATGCCTTCCACAGGGTTGGTAGCAACCAGCTGAAGAACAACACAGACAGAGGGTTCGCCCCGAGGCGCGGGTTGTTTTTCGTTGGTTTAGGGCTGCTGTCCATGATGGCAGTCTACACCGCGAAATACAACACTACCTCTTATCTAACCTTGTTTCTAAATCTGAGCCGGTTGTGCGAAATGAATGTCTGTTACCTTTCTTATCAGATGTTAAAGCTGCTGCCGAATATCTGCAAATATTTGTTTACTTCCTTGTTTCAATTTTGTTGAAGTCTCAAACACATGGTTACTTTTCGTTTTGGCGTTAATAGTATTTAATTCTGCGCATTGGTTTGTTTGCAATGTACACCTACAATATAATTAATTATTAAATCAATTTTAAGTGGTTAATCGAACACTCAATACAAAAGAATGAGAATTTACTAGACTAATATGTTAAACTAGTTTTGTTGACAAAAATCTGTTTGAAAGTGTTTACAGGCGAAAAAAACAAAGTAGATCTATAACCTTCATTGATAAAATGTTAAAAACGTTTGTACAATTAGAAATGATATCAATATCTAACTATTCTGAACATTAGAATATTACAACTGTACTATGTCTTATCCAGTAGTTAATATATGTGTGGTTGAGTGAGTTTGGACCTATGGAGATCTATATAAGGTTCAGGTTGGCTTATCTGCGATCTGTTGGCGGTATCCAAATCTCGGATTGCTCGATTGCATCCAACTCCTTTGATAGCGTAGATTGCGCCAACACTTCTCGAAGGACCTTTTTGTTATTAATCACTTAATAACAATTTTTTATTTTACTTTAAATCAAAAAGCAGCGAAACACTAGTATTTTACAGAAAACATTTATTATACAAATACACTTGACGAATTACAATAATTGAAACTTAAATGAGTATATATATGTATCGATGTTACTGTGATGTAATTCACTATTAAAATCTTTATAATATTAATTTTATTATAATTGTTTAGATTTTTAGACTGTTGAACGTTAGAGTTGATAATTTAAGGATGTTTACTGTTCTAGATGCTAGTTAATAATATTTAAGGATGTTTAGTGATGTTTACTGTATGAAGTTTGTGTTAATAATGAATATTTTAATAATGATGAAACAGCACAGTGATACAAAAGGCGTTTGCCAAGCCAGCTGGTGGCCTTGGAACGGGCTTGTATACTCGAATACAATGCCAGAGCATCAACGACAATGACTTTGTTAGTTGATTCAATAACAAAGCAAAAGATAAAATATAAAAATAAGTAAACAATAGAATTCTTACAGAACTTAAAGAACTAAAAATATAACAAATTAGATTCTAATGAAATACATTAATGAATGCGAAATATCTATATAAAAATATAGGTTGTGCATGCATTCGTTAACAATGTGTTTATATATAGTTTTAAACAATTTTCTAATTCCTAGTTCCTAAAAGATTTAAACACTAATTCCTGTGTGGTTCAGCAACAGTATCATAGCGTCAGACCTTCTCGTGATTCTGTACACTCAAATATTGTTTACAAATGAGTGTTTCAATAATTATTTATTAAAACTACAGCTCCACAGTGCAACAACTGTCAGACGCAAATGACAGTCCATAATTTTCCAGTAACCTGCCCACAATATCAAGTCTAACGAATCAAACAATGGTCAAATATATCTGTGGACATACTTTTACACAATCTAGAAAAAATTCGAAAAAGTGCTCGACTTTCGAACGATAATAAACATATAGAACCAAAACAAAACAGTTTCAGACTAACATGACATTGTTATTGAAAGTGCTTAAATAAAATGCTATGCAGTACTTTGTTTTGAAATCATATGATTTGTGTTCTTGGTACAATCCTAGAGTTGTATACCATGTGGGTTTCAGTTTGCAGTTTGTCAGTTAGTTGATCTTTGCAATCATGGTGAGATATTTCGCGTGCTTGGATATGGTATTTCTTAGGAGTTGATGATAACTGCGAGTGGAGCATTTTTGCGAATTGTAAAGTTAATATTCGTGGATTTGTCTTCATTCAGCTTAATTAGCTATTTCAATTTTTATCATGAACATTTGAAGTCGATTCAAACTCAGGAATAATTCATTGAAAGTTCGAATTGCATGGTGCATGGTGCGTAATGAGTGTGAATGAGAAGTAATTACATTTGACGTGTGGTTACACCAGTTACTAATAAATATAGGTGAGAATAGAGTGTAATTTTTAACCTTATATTTACGTACATCATCTAGGTTACATTTTTGGAAAACTTATATATTATTATCTTATTTATTTTTATAAAGTTTTCTTATCTTTGATGTAATAATTATAAACGTGTTGTATTGTTCAGCGTGACTTGATGTAATTTGCAAATTGTTAATTGTTAAAGATTGTAAAGACGAGAATGAGACGAGTCTACAAAGATTTCACAACTTAGTTAAAAGTTGCACCACGATGACATTTAAAAAAAATTATATCATTTTTTAAATTAAAAATAATTTAACGTCGGTCTACTTTCGATACTGAGTCCTATCACAGACAATGTCATATTATGCTTAAGATTATATGGTGTCGTGGCATCATATATGTGTGTAAGTTATTACTGCCTAATTGAGTTGTGAACTGATGTTTTTATTTTATTAGACTTTGGCTAATTCAGCTTTCTCCCCAATCTAAAATATATAGATTACATTCTAAAATATATATATGGGTCGATATTTTTTTTTTTTTTTATTGAAATTTTGGTTAATTAATATATATTGGCTATATGGATATATATAATATATCATTTTAAAAATATTGTTTTACCGCTCAATGTTTCTTAACGTCGACTACCTAATAGAACTTAATAAGTAGCCTTATTTATTTATCGTTGAATATGACTACATTATATGAAAACTTTATGGGTTGCCGCAATTGCTCTTTACTCATCTCTGTATAACAACGAAGGGAATGGTAGTGGGGAAGAATGTAAGGAAGGAAATGACGTAAACTACTCTAATAATTTTTTTAAAATTGTTATTCCTTTAATTATTGAAGGCGATAATATTTCGAACTGAATTTAAAGAAATTGGATTATTGATCTTCTAATAGCCAACTTTATCAATACACAGTGCAGTTTTATATAAATTCAGTTATGAACACACACCCAATTAGTGTATGATTAACCGGTATCCGCTGTAAATACGTACTATCAATACATATTTTAAGCATGTCTTTTTAAAATATGAAACTGTTAATAAATGGTGCAGAGTCATACTGGAGCTCCGAAACATCTAACAAGAAACAAAATCATTCCAAACTCTAAATGCGAATGTGGTGAAAAGGTGGCAGATCCTGACCACATTCTGTGGCAATGTAAAAATACAGCAATGGCAAGAAATGGGATCCAAAGGGTGGTGCTACAGACTTCGCAGACGCTTCCTGTTAACACTTCCTTTTTGATTGAAAAACCGAAATTTATAACTGCAGTAGCCATGAATAGATCATTCTTGTTGTCTGGATATAACGTATAAGAAGAAGCAGAACAATATTAGGGGCGATAAAAGGCTACGTGCCTAGGAAGCCCGAGAAAGTATTTAAAAAAAAAAAATGGTGAAGATGTATCCTATCGACCGCGTCATGTTTTTAGGCCATTCTAATAGCCTTCCGCTGTCAACATTTCTTCGTTAATGCAACTACAGATTTTTGGTTACGATTCGATTTTTTTTTTCAGGCGACATTGTTACAGTGACGCAGCTAAGCAGTACTAAGCGATACTGTCTGTACCCAATGAACAGGGTTAGGAATGCTATAGATAATACTTCCTTTGTACAAACGACCTAGGCAAACGAGTTATGACTTCGATTAAAAATGAGTTTAATTTGTCGACCAGAAGTTGTTTACTTGAAAAATACCCGTATACTAAATGGGAGACCCGGGATCGAATCCGGCTTATGACTAATATTTTGATACTCATGTAATTAAAGATAATTACTCGTAAGGAGAATAGGAACTATTCCGTATCATAAGATTGATGTCAGGTGTGGGGTTGCGGAGTTGGGTTTATTAAAGCAGTACCTTAGCAGAAATCAGTGTATTACGATTGTAGCATATGTAACAGTAGCGCGCCAGATTGCCGTCGGATGGGTCATGTTAAGTAATTCAAATTCGTTGGGAACACTTTGTGGATTTCACTTTCCTACCAACAATCCATTTAGAGTTTATAAAGGAGGTTTTTCAGGGAGCCAGCTATTCAATCCTTAATACAGACAAAACCCTGAGATCAATTTATCACACACATGTATGTAGACTAGCTAGATAGCACATTCCTTAGATAGAAAGAAACACTTACTGTAACTTAGCTAGATCACATTTTCACTAAGCAGTTAGTCAAGCAAAAGCATTGGGTTGTTGTAATATCTACAGTTAATACACACATTACTGCCATGCATCGGTAAAAGTGCCTACTGGCCCAGATCTAATTCGAGTTTCATTCACCATCATCGGAGAAACACATCATTCGTATTGATGCGTTCCGTCTTCGAAGATAAAGGGAGTAGTGGTACAGGTTAGCAGTACCAAGCGATACTGTGTTGTACCCAATGAATAGGGTTTGGAATATAATAGATATCTAAATGTTTTTTGTGTTTTCACTTCAGTGGTGTATTGATAAACATTAAAGTACAAGCTTGCTCTCATGATGTGGGTATGTGAAACAACTCCAATACACCGTACTGACAATAGTTGTCGCTAATCTGTTTGGCAGAATAGCTTTAGAAATCACGCGGTCATTTATCCTGCAAAAGTATACTCTCTAGTTCAAGTAAGATCCAAATTTCCTACTTAAATACAGGTCATAAATAATAATTCGTTGTATTTTATTAAGAATTATAGAATATATGTATTATATATACAACAACAAGTATATAAAATAATAAACCTTGTAATAAAGTATTTATAATCATTTCAGCAAATAAAATAAATAAAGTAAAAATATAATGTCAACATCAGAGGTATTGTGGCAGATAACAATAAAAAAAATTACAAATGATAGTGCCGTACCGTCTTATCAGTTAGAACACGTGTTCGCCAAACTGTTGCAGCTAACGGGTCACATTAATTTAGACACTCAATCTGGTATGTCTAGTATGCCCTATTCCTGAAAGGTTGAAAAACAGGTAACTGTACCGTCTAGGAAGTTGGCACCCTACCACAACAGTGACGCGAATTATGAACGATTAAGAACCAGTTATTAATATTTTTTAAGATAAATTTTCATTTGAATTTATTAAACAATGCTATGGAAATATACTGTGTATGTTATGAAAATTAATATACCTGGATCTTAATACCTGGTTCTAAAACACAGCGGCTATTAAATAACGAGACTGACGCTGCTACAAAAGAAGTGTGTATGCGCCAAACGCCAGCGATTGACAGCTGTTTATCGTAAACCCTACTCTTTCGAATGCAAAGCCTCTCACTTCTGCAAAAAAATCAGTATAACCGAAGCCTTCGTTCGTATTAGAGTTGTTTTTTTGTTTCGCCGAAAAAATATTTAGTGTAACAATAGAGCAACGAATTGTTGTGAAATTTCACAAGAAACTTGGAAAATTGGAAATTGGTCATGAACGAGATGAAAGAAGAAAACTTCCAGCACTGTTGCGAACAATGGAAGAATGAAGCGTTTTAGGGATAGAGGAGGTGTGTATATTGAAGGTGATAATAAATAAATATGTAAGAAATCAAAATAAAATGTTTTACAGCGTCAGTCATTTAGTAGCCGCACCTCGTATGCTTCAGAAATTTTCTAAAATTACTATTGAGAGCAAGAAATGGTACTTTACGTAGTTATAGTGGGAAATATACTGTCTATCGAAAATGTAGTAAACATTAGTAATTCAACTGAACCTGAGGATCCAGAAATGGAAATAAGATTTCCACCATCTAATATTTGAACTAAAATGGTTTCGACGTCTATTGGATAAAGATTTGATAGAAATACTCGTCAAATACCTTGACTGATTCCGAAATCGAAGAAGGATGCTTCGATACTTCAACCTCATCAAAGATAGATATTGGATAATTCAAAGATAGATAAATAGCAATAAAGGAACAAAGAAATCAGTAGTCAAACCAAAAAACAAAATGATAACACCTCTGAGTAATTTTTTTAAATTTATTATTTAATTTATTATTGATTTTTTTATTCTATCCTATAACTATTTTCTTTCTCCTCTGCAATATATTAATTTAAAGGGGAGATACCTAGACAGGAAAGCGGAGCTGAACACGGAGGAGCAAAAATCATGGTGTTCCAAAAAGAGGGCGAAAAAAGGATAAAGAGAAAGTAGAAATTTAAAACAGATGACATTGAAGAAGTAGAAGAATTTAGGTATCCAGAGTACGCATTCAAAAAAAACATTGGAGAAGAGACACAGATAAGTGAGGTAGCTAAGAAGGCGGATTTAGCAATGAAAAGCGTGTGGAGATTAAGAGTAAATGGATGTTTCATAGATTAATGACTACGGATGTTTGATAGACTAATAACGAGTATGATGATGAACACAACAGATATATGGGGGTGATAGGAGCAAGTGAAATGGGAACGAATCCAGGAGGAATACATTAAATGGATACCAGGGCTGGGCAGGTGCACGTTGGAGTACATGGTAATGGAAGAATTAAAAAGGCAGTCAAGTTCGACGAGAAAATGAGTAATGCTGAAGGCGAAATTCTAAGAAAAATTATGGAGGAGAGTAGAAAGGAGAGTGGGGGAGGAGTCCCGAAAACAAAAATATTATAAAAGGAATGGAATGGCAACAGAGGAGACAGAGAGAAGAAGGCACAAATGTGGAAGAGGAGCTTAAGGAAAGAGACAGGGAGATACAATAACAGGAAAGAATGAAAAAAATTGAGAAAAGCAATTATAACAAAAGATATAAAGTCATTTGGGAGAGAGTGATATCAGACTACTTAAGAGAAAAAGACACAAAAGGCATGAGAAGTATTGCCAGATTCAGATTGAGAAACGAAGAAAAAGGAAACAGATACTGTGAAAATAGCGAAGAAAGGATGTACAGAATGTGCGGAACGGAGATAGAAACATTAGAGCACATTAAGTTTTCGTGTGAGAAAGGTAATAAGCGGAAGAGAAGGGAAGAGGTGGATAGCGGAGATAGGGAAAAGGAGCGAGGAAAGAGAAAGAATGGCAGAGTAGAAACAGGAGGGAGAGTAAAAGAAGGAGTAGCAGTTTTGTTTTTATTTTTATAAGGATATTTTTCTTTTCTTTTGGAAGGAGTGAGAATGTTTAGATATAATAAGGATCAAAATTGAATTAAGCACAATGATATTTAAATAAGTGAGTTAAGGCACAAGAATGTAGTGCCAAATGGCAAAAACATTAAAAAATAAATTAATGTAGATTGTAAAGTTGAAAGACACACAATTAATAAATATATTAATTATATAAAATATATTATAATACGGCTATTGTAGGTAACCGAACATGCTGGGATACGTACAATGCCTGCATAAACGGAAGGCGGTACTTTTATTTACATATGTATGAGCTATATTAATAGTACCGACGGATTAATTATAGAACATCAAACTTCCGTTTTAATCATGAAATAGACACTAGAAATAAAATCAACAGCTTTAACACTGACGTGGTGTTCTCACTTTGACCCAACAATAGATTAATTTGCAACAATGCTGTATTGATAAACAATAAAATAGAAGTTTGCTCTCATGGTAAAGGGTGCAAAAGCAGCTGTTGGTAGAAAACCGGCCTCTAACCACCATCTATGATTCAAAACCATACAATTGTATAGATTATTCTAATATATGTTATAATGGGCTTGTGTCCCATATATATTGATAAAGGCATATATTAATAAAGTTGGTTACTAGAACCTCAAATGTCCAATTACTTTTTTAATAACTCCTTATATGTTTGGAAATATTAACAATTAAGAACGTCATTTTGTCCCTTAAATTATTAAAGGGATTCAACGTTATAAAACATTCCAACACATGAAACATCACGTCCGATAAGTTGCTATCACTTTTATACAACAGAGCGTAAAAGAGATAGCATATTCAACACACAACACTTATCCATAGAAAAAATAACTGACCCATAATAGTATAGACATGTTACGTCATAAATATGGCCGACCATTTCTTGCGCTAAAACTACAATTCAAATTTTTAATTGCTATATTTCCGTCAACATTTAGATATTTATTAAAATAAAAACACCAATACACATTTATTATCATCAATTTCAATCAACAGTTGAAAAAGTGACTCATAAAAATGAGGACACAGGCCTAATTATTAATTATATTAACTGTTCACACTAATTTATTTAATTATATAAATAAGTACGAGCAAGTAAATTTTTGATTCTCTTCTTAAAAACTTGGCAGTAACTTTTCTGCAAAAGATTTACAAATGATTTCGGGCTTGTAAAACTGATAATGTAAATGTGGTATAACGTTATACACTCGCTATTTTAGCATTATAATAAAGAAAAGAATTTTTTCAGAACGTATCAAATAACATAACAAGTAATAGTTGTTTTCGGTCCTTGATTTATTAAGATTAAAAACTATGATCCAATAACTTACCAAAACTGTAGCTATGAAAGTAAGCAGCAAGAATATCTTCATTTTGACGCACAAGATGGCGTGACAAGAAGCTTGTATTTTAGTGATTAAATCGGGTCGGGGTATTTATACAATTGGCCGCTGAATTAAGCAAATTGAAGACGACGGCGATGTTTTATTGATATCAATAGCACAAAAGTTATAAATAATCAAAGGGTAAAAGTCAAATTGTTTTGCAGGGCCTTTAAAAACGACAACTATTTTTTTTTATTTCTTTTGTTTTTATTAATACTTCACGGGCTTCTTAGGACCACGGTCCTTTTTCTCCCTTCTTACTTCATTTTACCTATTTACATTTCATTATTATTAGTACTACCTAAACTTTTAACCCCGCTTTATGCCATAACCTGTCTATGACTAAGCACACTGGCCATCTCGGATATCTTAGTATTTCCTGCATACTCGTTGGCAACTCCACTCCATTTTTCACCGAAACTCTGTACAAATTATTTCTGCAGGCCTCCGTTTCTGTACATTGGAAGATCAAATGTTCTGGAGCTCCAACCCTTCTCCACAATTGCACATATCTTCTTGTACCAAGTGATTTCTTTTTAGATGTGCCAATGCCTCTGTATGGTCTACCCTCAGTCTCGAGATAAGTGACAACACTCTTCTCGGACCTTGGGCTTTCCACCACTAACGACATCCGCACACCGAAGACTGTAAACTGAAATTTTTCTTCCTTTCTCTGAATTATTCCACATACCCTACCACTTCTCTTTCACTTCATTTTTGCTCTTTGCCAATAAGTTCACTTCATATTGAATTTCTCCACTTCTTCTTCTCCATTTCTCCGCTACTGTTCTAGCTGCTTGCTGTGTGACGTCATTTGCTTTTTCATTTCCTGTGATTAATTTGACGACAACCATTTGTACATAATATTTTAAAGATCCTTGTGATTCATAAATGTGTTTATCTTTATTTATTTAAATATAATTATACAAATATAATTTTAATCATTAATTCTATAATTTAATAATTTTTCAAGGTAGCGTGTTTTTTTTAAAAATATTTTTCTCGCTCGGGCAATGTTTTATTTTTTCTTGAACCTAAAATTAATTTGATTGATATCCCGGGAATTCCCGCCTTCTATTATTCAGTTTAATACAACTCAATTCTTTCAATTCGTTCGTGGTTTAACAACTGTTTAATAAAGTGTCTTATATGTTTTGTATTTTAATTGGAAGTGTCAATTTTGTTACTGTGTATTTTTAATGGATTCTTTAATTCATCTTTATGTATTTGCAAGGTCGACAGCGTCTGAAAGACATAAGGAAAACTTCTTCTTTTGTATTCAACATTTTGAGTTCAAACTTGTACGAGTATCTTGTCATTGGAGTGACTATGGAGGCTCGGGTCATTTTATTTCTTTGTGCACTTGCTGTAGCTGTAATAGACCAGAGTCGATAATTTTAGAAACGAAAAAAAATTAAAGTAGGATGAAATCTATTGGAAAAGGAAGGGAATATCACTAAAATGTAAGGAAAAATAAATTACGGGCGATCTGAGGTTGGGAAGGGGTAGGGGGTGAGTTTTTAAGGGTAAAAATTCTGTAAATCTCGATTTCCGGCAAAACTACAAGTCCTAGCGAAAAAAGTTAAATGGCAAAGTTGTAGGTAATAAAAAGATCTACAACTTTTGTATCTATACTTTTTCTCCAAAACCTCAAAATTCATATGAAAAATCCAAACAACCACATTTTTGATTTTTTATTTTAATCTTTTACAAAAAAATTTTTTTTTTCATGATATTTGGTGAAAACTTACCTCTTTATGTCCCAAACACACTGGAATTTTGAAGATTTAAAATATTAATTTTTTCACCCTATTTTGACTCGATATCGAAAAAGCACCCTAATTTTCAATCGAAAATTCTCACGTCAAAATATCTGATTTTTCAAAAAAGTCGGTGAGCTTTTTGTTCGTTGAAATCTCTATTTTCTGATGGTGTAAAAAAATATATACATTACTATGGAAAATTTTTTCAGAAAATGCAAAAAAAACGAAAAATAGTAAAATTCGAAATTTTTTTTTTAATGTTCAAGACCATCACCGTCTTCGTCTCCAACATTATTTTCGGTCGGCATTGGTTCTTCATCCGCAATTTCATCTGAATCATTAACTTCCTCGTAGATTTCTTTCTCCACATTGACCATTTTTCTCCACAGAACCATGACAATTTGAGTATAAATTTGTGCATTTTAAACCATGTTTTCGGCAGCCACATTTTAAAGTATTACATCCAGTTTCACAGCTGCAGCAAATAGTTTTCAGCAATTTTTCCGGAATTAATTCCATTTCTGTAAATTTGGGCATAATTCCATGTTGATGTTGCTTCCAGCCCCAATCTGTTGCTGTCAATTCATTACCCAGCCACGTTTGAAGCTGATAATATGCCCTGTAACAATGTTGTTCTGCTGCACCTTCTGTGGGTGGGAGATTTGCCAATATGAAAGATGATTTAATTTTTGCCAATTGATATTTTTGAAATCTTAATTGATTCAGTGTTATATTATCCTTTTTACATTTATAAATAGATTTAATTAATTTCAATCTATTTTTTTTTTTTCTTTGTTTACATCTTTTTTAAAAAAACTATTAGCCAAATTTAACAAATTTTGATTGTCTAATAATGAATTTACGATGGTTTTCTTTCCTTTTCCGGCAAATCCAGATGTTGTGTCGCAACCAGAAAAACAATGCAGAAATACAACGATGTTTTTGACGGATTCACATTTGAAACTATTAGACGTGAAAAAAAGATCTTTTATATTTCCAGAACCGGGCTTGAGAAAATAAATTTTATGATTATTAGAATTTAATTGATTCAAAAGGACCAAAAGATCAATATCTTGTCCTACAAAAATGACAGTTTTATTAGTATCTTTGGCAATTTCTATCGAGGTCTTAATAATGTCAGCATCAGCATCTTCTTTAGCTTGTTTACAGGAAAATCCTTTTGACTGTAATACTTGCATTAACGATTTTATTATTTTGTCTTTGTTTTTCTCATTAGATAAAAAATTTTCTTGCAAAAATGGTATTTTTGTATGGTTTTGATAATTGAACTCTGGAATATTGTCTGACGTCTTTCTACGACTACGTTCTCCTTTTTTAGTTGAATGAACTGCTGGTACTGTTAACACAGTAATTGATTTTTCAATTTCAGGGTACCCATCAAAAACTATACAGCGTTATGTTTTTCACCATAGCGTAAATATATATTCATGATCATGATGATTAAAAAAAAAATTTCGAATTTTAGTATTTTTCGTTTTTTTGCATTTTCTGAAAATTTTTTCCATAGTAATGTATATTTTTTTTTACACCATCAGAAAATACAGATTTCAACGAACAAAAAGCCCACCGACTTTTTTGAAAAATCAGATATTTTGACGTGAGAATTTTCGATTGAAAATTAGGGTGTTTTTTCGATATCGAGTCAAAATAGGGTGAAAAAATTAATATTTTAAATCTTCAAAATTCCAGTGTGTTTGGGACATAAAGAGGTAAGTTTTCACCAAATATCTTGAAAAAAAATTTTTTTTTGTAAAAGTTAGACGGCCGTGGTGGGCATGTATTTTGTTGGATGATAAACGTCATTTGGACATATTTTAGTTCATTTGCCTTAATATGCTAGTCATGGAACCATTGTGGTATATTCTCTAAACTTATCTGAAGCTTAGCGGATGCTTCGATTGACTTACTATCCACAGCTGATACTGCCGTATCATCGGCGAATGTTCTTGTAACTACTCTCGGTTTCATGGGAGGTCTGCGGTGTATAGTAGATATAACGCAGGAGTAGGACCCATCACACTCCTTTGAGGAACTTCAACTTATTTCTTGTGATATCAAATAAATTTGAGTACATAATTAGTTACCAACCTAATGGAAGACTGGAGAAAAGAGCTTCTTAATTTGATAAATAATAAGTAGATACGCTTTTGTCACTGGACACTTACTTTGCGAGGTGTATTTAGTGTATATCTATTGTTAAATGTCTATTAATACTAATCTCTTTTTTTTTCTAACTGAAATAATTTAAAAAATGTTCGTTGAACGTTCTTTATCCCAAAATCTTCTAAATACCAGTTACTGACTTAAGTTAATTGTATTATTTAATTCCAGTTGCGGCTCAAGAGAAAATCAAGCCTCCAGCGAGTGTTTTCAAATGGTGAATGACGAATACAAATTCTATTTATCGCTAGAAAACTCCTTGTGCTCTGATTACGTCACAGAGAAGCTGTACCGTCCGTTATCCATAAACGTAATTCCCATCGTATACGGCGGCTGCAAGTATGAATCTATGGCTCCTCCGAATTCATATATTGACATCAATGCTTTTAGCACACTGAAAAGTATGGCGGAGTATTTAATTTACCTGAGTGACAACGAAGAGGAATACGCTAAATATTTTACTTGGAAGGAACAATACAGAATTTCTGAAAAGACACCATTTTGCGATTTGTGCAAAATGTTAAACGACCCTGAAAGTTCAGACAAAATTATTCAGTACAACGATCTGCTGCGGTGGTGGTATGGAGACAACGATGAACAATGTTCGAGCAATGTTCGAGCATTTGCCTGAAACCCAGAAAACTACAGGCATTCCCTTCAAAATTGTATTACTTTAAAGCAGTCGAAATACAACAGAATAAAAAATATAATACTTATTGTCATATTTATATCCTAATTATTTATTATGAAAAATATAAGACTATACTATTTTCTTATTTCAATGTATTTAGCTAGATCTATTGGAAATTCAAGAATCCAAAACAAAATCTTGACAACAGAGTTGTAGAGAATGACATATATATAAAAATCTGCCAAAATTGGCTGTCAATCTTCGTCAAAATTTGCAAAACAAGTGCGCCATTTTGAAGTTCTTACTTAGATATATAATTTTTGTTACAGCGACTAACATGTCTTTCAGCCTAGCGTCAACTATTTTGAAATGTGTCAGTAAATCACTGAATGGGGTAAATTGACGGAAAAGCTGGTAAACAAACTTTTCTGATTAATACGAAAGATTTTGTATATTTCGTTTAGCAGCCTCAATTTTGATGACTTGGTCCTCCATCTCTAAAATATGGCAGCTAAAAACAATTTTCTTTGCAATATCTACTTATAGAAATTAGGTTACCGAAATGGGCTTGTGTCCTATGTCTTAATTTCTATGAAAGTGTACTATTTATTGATAAAGTGGGTTACTAGAACCTCAAATGTTCCATTATTCGTTAATAACTCCTTATATGTTACAAAATACTAACAATTAAAAAAGTCATTTTGTCTCTTTAATTATTAAAGGGATTCAAAGTTGTACAACATTCCAAATGCATGTGACCTAACAACCGTTAGTTGCTATCTTTTTTATACAACAGAGAGTAAAGATATATTCTTGACAGAACTCTGACAAGTTTACAGGTTACCAACCTTACAGCTCGTAAATCTCTGCTATATGTATTTATATATCAAAATATCAAATATTATTTACAGTTATTTCAAGACACAGGGTTAAATAAAATAGAAACTTATTATTCTTTAACTTAACTTGATTATTTCGAGTACCAAACGCTACAAAACATTACCACAGCACTGACCTACTCAACAAATTAATGACGTTAAAATGCATTTCACGTCATACAAATGGCCGACATTTCTAGCGCTAAAACTACAATTTAAACTTTTAATTGCTATACCTCCGTCAACATTTAGATATTTAATAAAACAGACACGCCAATACACATTTATTAACATCAATTTCAATCAACAACTGAAAAATCGACCACTAAAAAATGAGGACACAAGTAGTGAGCTTGTGTACTCATAATCAGAAAAGTTTGTTTACTGGTTTTTTCCGCCAATTTACCGCAATCAGTCTTAATTATAGATTTTCAACATAGACTACTTTAGTTCACATGGTACATTTGTTGACCCACAATTTGACTCCCATACTGGACGCACGATGTCGATTTTCCTAAAAGACGCTGAACCTAGAAGCCTCAAATGGGTGACCCTCTCTATTTTGATGTAGTAGTTGTAGCTAAGGAGCAGCTTTCCATTCAAGAAAACCTGATTAAAAGTATGATGCGTTAGATAAGGCGGCATACGCTGACGATACGACTGACTTAACGTTAGGTAAAAAATATTACGTTAATTAATACATATATTTATGTTTGTGTTTAGGGGGATCCCGTTTGCTTTCATACATAAATTATTTATCCTTACTCATTGATAGATGCTAAGGGGTCATTCATAAATTACTTAAAAAAAACCGAATTGCTGAAAGTAAAATTTTAAGAGAGGGGGGGGAGGGAAAAGAGAAAGGAGTATTTTGAAAGGAATGGAATGGCGATCGAGGAGGCAGAGAGGAGAAGAGAAGGAGGCGCAAGTGTGGAAGAGGAGCTAAGGAGAAGGGATAAGGAGATACAACAACAGGAAAGAATGGGAAAAATCGAGAAAAGCAATTACAATACATGATATAAAAGGATTTGGGAAATTAATATACCTCAGTACTTAATAGAAAAAGACATAAAAAACATAAGAAGGACAGCAAGGTCTAGATTGGGAAATTAGGAAAAAGGAAACAGATACTGGGAGTAAGTAGTGAGGAAAGAATGAGTAGAGTGTGCGGAACAGAGGATGAAACACTGGAGCACATTAAGTTTGATTGTACGGAAAAAGTAGGGAGTGATAGGAATATTGGGCAGCTCTTAAAAGGGGGCAAGGAAAGGAACAGATGGATGGCAGAAATAATTAGAAGAAAGAAAGCTGAAGCTTTTTACATCTTTTTAAGGCAGAAGAATGTAATGCCGAAAGTGAAGGGAAGAGGTGGATGGCGGAGATAGAAAAAAAAAGCTAGGAAAGAGAAGGAATGGCAGAGTAGAAACAGGAGGGACAGTAGCAGGAGGAGCGAAACAGGAAGAGCGAAGCAGTAGCAGTTGGAGTAGCAGTTTTGTATTTATTTTTATAAGGAATTTTATATATATATTTTTTTTCGTCTGAAAAAAATAAGAATGTTTAGATTTAATAAGGATCAAAATTGAATTAAACACAATGACATGTATATAAATGAGTTAAGGCACAAGAATGTAGTGCCAACCAAATGGCAAAAACATTAAAAATAAAATAATAATAATAACACTTCAAAAACCGATATTACACGGGGCACAAATATCTCTTGCTATACTAACAAGAGGAAACTGCAGGTCATCCAGAACAACTGTTTAAAACTAGCGCACGACCTACCAACGACATAAACCGGTACCAAACGATGCGGTGAACGTTTGATTCAAATGTTTACCTCTAACGTGTGAGTCAAATATTGGAAGATTGACATGGCCAGTTTCCTACTATACGGTGGAACGAATGTTTGATGCGAATGATTTATTTATTTTAACTGTTTAACCAAAACTTTCAAGTAAATCAAGAAACTTTCAAGTATAAAACCTCGAACAATCTTTTTTAGGGCGATGTCATGCCTGTATTAATCCTGGTGGTAAACAATTTTATTTACTGTAATGTTAGAAAAATTCTTGTACCATTGGTTTTAATTCATTCAACAAAAAAAACTTATTTTAGGTATTATAAAAGTGATAACTATCAATAACAACAATTTTTGAAATTTGGTTCTTGTTTAGAAATAGTATGCATTAATTTTTTTTTTAGCTAATTTTCCTGGAGTATTATACCATTTTGGAATCTTGAATAGTTGTGTCAATTTTTAAAAAAACTTGCCATAGTAGTGTTCATACTTTTTTTTTACACCACGATGAGTTAAAGTGGACTGAAAGTAAAAATCTTTAAAAATTTTAGAGAAAAAAATAATTTGGATTGATTTTTGTGTAAAAACTATAGGTATTCTGAGATTCTTAATGGTTGTGGTGGATAGCAGTGCTACTTAGATTGCCCATACAAAAAAAAATCAGAAATATTTTGCAATGTGTGGTCATGGTAGTTAAAAACATCTTAAGGTGTTTCAATTTTCGAAAGATTTTAATTTTTTTTTGTAATTTCAAAACAAAATGAGATAAATTTTTTTTTTTTCTTTTTTTCTCGTGTAGTCATGAGCAGGTCCACCCTCTGGTGCCCGCTTATCGTTGAATTTTGGTACACGTTGTATATATGGAGTGTGAATAGCCTATATTTTCTATAGATTAAAAGTGTGTCCAAAATATGTGCGAGAGAGAAAGGTATATGTTCCTATTTGTTCTCTATGCGTATGCGTCGACAGTGACAGCTGTAAAGATATAATAAATAATAATAGCATATTAATATTTAAATATAATAAATAAAATATATGTAAAGAAATTATATTTCTTTAGTTGGTACAAAGCTCGTCTGTCGGTAAAACAGTGACCGTTCAGTGAAAACATATACTCATGAACGCCATAGATGTCCCAGTAGAGATAACGGCCAACGTAGTTGATAGTTGGAGTGAACAGAACTCACGTTTTTAGTTATATTTATATATAGTTTATTTATATTTATACATATCTACATCAATATAATGTCATATTTAACAGCTGTCACGTATTATATCTAGACAAGTTTGACTTGACAACCTTCGACGCATGCGCATAGAGAACAGACAGGAACATATACCTTTCTCTTTCGCACACATTTTGGACACACTTTCAGGTACTGCATTCTCTCTCCATATATATGTGCTCCAAGCGTTTCTCACGGCTAATGACATTACAATAAAACTCACCAATAAAAAAGAAATTGTGAACACCGGGTTTGTGTGAGACATGTGAATGGAGTCCCTCAAACAAAAAATTGTCTTAAGACATAGCTGTCTTTAGTGTGCCCTATGCCCAAGACAAATCTGTCTTAAAATAAATAATCTCAGGCTTTCTACGAACTAGTTTTTCAGATGTGCGAGCGCCCTTATCTGGAAATAGCTAGTCTCACATGCAATGACTATCTCGAATGGCGTCCCTATAGGCAGGGGCGTATCAATTTTGTGGGCCTCGGTGCTCCATCCTGTTGCACAATGACCAATGCAACACTCGTATCGTTGACATAATGGTTGGCCGCAATATGCTTCTGTGATATTCGTGCCACTATAACCAGGGCAACATTACTGTACTTGTCGGAGGGAAAGGCACAAGCGTCCCCCCATCCGTCCACCAAGTACAAATGGAAACTGAAAATGACAAAGTCGTTATACCAGGAATTTACATGCGAATGGTTTGAAGCTTAGAATATTAAGCCTGGACACACAATGGGGATTTTCCCTTATCGTGGAGTAGGATAAAGATAACAATACTGTGTTGCCTCCAGTGTGTGCCCAGGTTTAATATTTTGTATTATTACAAGTGTTCTCCAGTGACTTGACCTTGAACGATTATTCTTGAGGTACCTTCGGACGTCACAGTTAAAGGTTCATCCAGTTCGAAGCAAATTGGACTTTTGAAAGTCCCTCCTGCCTAGATCAGAGAACGCCAAGAAATGTAGTAATGCATATGTAACAATTAGTTGTAATTGTATTAGAATAAGATTAAATGTAATGTAATGTAAATTGTAATTGTGTAAAGGGACAAGATGAGAATAGAAGCAGGAAGGAGAGCAGTCAAGTTCGAGGAGAAAATGAGTAACGAAATCCTAAGAAAAATTAGAGAGGAGAGTAGAAAGGAGAGTGGGGGAGAAGGCCCGAAAAAGAGAAAGGAGTATTATGAAAAGAATGGAATGGCGACAGAGGAGGCCGAGAGAAGAAGAGAAGAAGGCACAAGTGTAGAAGAGGATCTAAGGAGAAGAGACAGGGAGATACAACAACAGGAAAGAATGAAAAGATTGAGAAGAGCAATTATAATAAAAGATATAAAAGGATTTGGGAGTACTTAAGAGAAAAAGACACAAAAAACATGAGAAGGATTGCCAGATTTAGATTGGGAAACGATGAGAAATAGATACTGTGCAAATAGCGAGGAAAGGATGTGCAGAGTGTGCGAAACGGAGATAGAAACATTGGAGCACATTAAGTTTTCATGTGAGAAAAAGGTATTAAGCGAGAAGAATATTGGACAGCTATTAAAGGGCGGCAGTGAAGGGAAGACACCCAGACACCCTAGACACCCAGCGAGCTCTGGAAACTTTTGAAAGAAAAGTATTAAGAACTATATTCGGGACTGTTAAAAAACAAGGGTGCTGGCGAACCAGATATAATTTTGAATTATAAGGACTGTATAAACAACCTCAAGTTACACAGGTCATCCGAAGCAACAGGCTGAGATGGCTTGGCCACGTCTGGAGATCCCCTGAAGACAATCTTACTAGAGTATACACCTTTAACAACCCTACGGGATCCCGTACCCGAGGACGACCACCAACAAGATGGCTGGACGACACAGTAGAGGACATCAAAACTTTGAAAGTAAAAAACTGGCAAAGAGTTGCTTTGGACCGATTGAGTTGGAAGAAGCGTGCTGTTGAGGCAGCTAAGACCTGCAACAGGTTGTTACGCTCTTAAAAAAGACGAAGTAAAGGGAAGAGGTGTATGGCGGAGATAGAGAAAAAGAGTGAGGAAAGAAAAAGAATGGTAGAGTAGAAACAAGGGGAGAGTAAAAGAAGGAGTAGCAGTTTTGTTTTTATTTTTATAAGAACATATTTTTTCTTTTGGAAGGAGTGAGAATGTTTAGATATAATAAGGATCAAAATTGAATGAGGCACAATGATAGGTAAATAAATGATTTAAGGCACAAAAATGTAGTGGCAAATGGCAAAAACATTAAAATGAAGAAAATTAGATATTATTTTATTGCAAGAAGTAAATGTAGAAAATGTAATTTTTCGAAATATTCTTTAAACGAATATTGTTCTTCGGCTCGTTCAGGGTCTCAGAGACGATTGGTATACATCGAAGATTTAAGATATTCCCATAAAAAATAATCGCAGTATGATAAATCCGACGGGCGTGATAGCGACATGCCTTTTTTCGTGTAAAAATCGCATGGATTAAGTTTTTGTACCACTGCCACTTTGTATGAATTTCAGGTCTTTATGAAGAATTCGTCTCACGGTGCGATCAGAAATAATAATAGAAGCGGCATGTTGGCGTGCAAATCGCTCAAGGGGGTTTGAAAACCTACTGCCTTACTCTGTCGACGTTTTCTGAGAGAACTAAAAGAACTAACAACTATTCATTAAACGTTATTCACGCCTTATAGATATGTGGTCTTTATGATGTTGATTTTCTTATTACGTACTTGTAATATCAACAGTCCACACAAAACAAATTTATTTAGTGTTTAATAACATGTACAAACATATGTTAATCAATAAAATCATAGTGAAGTTATACAGAATATATACCGAGTTGCTGAATGTTATACATCTTTGCAGAATTCCAAGCAAATTACCCAATCAATTTCCTAAACCTAATTTCATCTAATATTTTGATTAATCGATCTGGATTCATTTAACACTACTATAGACACGTTTTAGGCAGTACTTATATCGATATACTTCGAATCTGAGCTCGAGAATCGAAGCTGAGACATAATTACAAAGAGCCATATAAACAACCGCTGCGTAGGTATAGGTGTATTATAATTGGACAAGAAATAAAATATTCATTTAATTTAAAGGATATTTGTTTGCTCAACTTAGCTTAGGATTTTTAATATACAATAATTACAATAATACTAAATATAATTTTAAGAATGTGAATAAGTCAAAGTCATTGAATGTCATAAAGAATGTGCTGGAATCTGTAAACAAAATAAAGTTTTAAATTAATATTTCAAAAAAAAACTAAATCTATGTATATGAATTAAATCTTACAGCATTTTTTCCAGGCACTGCCGTTTCCTCCAGTTTACCATCCATTTCCGCTTGACCCACTACCGCTAGTTGACGACCAACTGCTTTGAGCACCACCTGCACCAGCAGCCTCATTTTGCCAACCACTTCCTAAATTACTTCCTTCAGATTTCCATACACCAAGCCCACTTCCACTTCCACTGGATTGCCATTTGTTGTCTCCACCACCAATACTTCCGGAAGATGGCCATGCACTTCCTCCAGATTGTCCACCTGATTGCCATTTGTTGCTACCGCTTCCGGAAGATGGCCATGCACTTGAACCAGACTGCCATTTGTTGCTTGAACTTCCTCCAGATTGCCCACCAGATTGCCATTTGTTGCTTCCACTTCCGGAAGATGGCCATGCACTTGAACCAGACTGCCATTTGTTGCTTGAACTTCCTCCAGATTGTCCACCTGATTGCCATTTGTTGCTTCCGGAAGATGGCCATGCACTTCCACCAGATTGTCCGCCAGATTGCCATTTGATATCTCCACCACCAACGCTTCCAGTAGAAGGCCATGCACTTCCACCAGATTGTCCTCCAGACTGCCATTTGTTACTTCCGCTTCCAGAAGATGGCCATGCACTTCCTCCAGATTGTCCACCTGATTGCCATTTGTTGCTTCCGGAAGATGGCCATGCACTTCCACCAGATTGTCCTCCAGACTGCCATTTGTTACTTCCGCTTCCAGAAGATGGCCATGCACTTCCTCCAGATTGTCCACCTGATTGCCATTTGTTGCTTCCGCTTCCGGAAGATGGCCATGCACTTGAACCAGACTGCCATTTGTTGCTTGAACTTCCTCCAGATTGTCCACCTGATTGCTATTTGTTGCTTCCGGAAGATGGCCATGCACTTCCACCAGATTGTCCGCCAGATTGCCATTTGTTGTTATCGCCTCCTTCAGATTGCCATCCACTGTTGCTTCCAGATTGCCACTTGTTATCTCCACCGGATTGTCCTCCTGATTGCCATTTATTGCTTCCGCTTCCGGAAGATGGCCATGCACTTCCACCAGATTGTCCACCTGATTGCCATTTGTTATCTCCACCACCAATGCTTCCAGAAGATGGCCATGCACTACCACTAGATTGTCCACTAGACCATCCGCTGCTACTGCTTCCAGATGGAGACCAGGAACTTACACTGTTTCCAGCTCCACCACCGCTAGCCCCGTTGGATTTCCATCCACCATCATTACCCGGTTTTTGCCAACTAACTCCAAGAGGAACACCTCCGTCATTTTGCCATCCCCCTAATAAGATAATTATTTATTAAACTATTTATTCTTCTACCTGTTGTTTTCCATTGGGTCTGGATTATAGCATACGTACCAGAGCTTCCACCCTCGTTGCTCCATCTGTTGCTGATGGAACGCGCGTTAGTCAGAGCAGCGACAGCAAAAAGACAAACAAAAACCTGATGGAATAAAATACCAATTTAACAAAACAACTAATACGATATGACAAATTAGAAATATTATATTTATAAAGTTAATTTTTATTCCTAATAATTTTGCGTGGCTCAAAGCAAAATATTTCAAGTTGCTGAATTTTCCATAATTTGCCGTTTTGGTTATGCGTAATAAAAAATTAGACGATACTTTTGAAATATATAACCGTATGTATATAAAATATTACATTTATGAGAATATTCCAAAGATATTGTATTCCTAACACGCTAAGGACCTAAACTTAATTTCTAAGCAGTCATTGAAGAGATACTCCTAGCGATGAATAGTCAAGAATCTACTCCAGAGTAATATTCCATACACAATCTTAAACAAATCCACTTATTTCATTTAACACACGAACTGTAACTTTAACAATCAAGTCTACCAATCTCTTTCACTTTATTCAAATACAATATATTGAATGATTATGCTCAAATGTTTTACCTTCATCTTGTGAAGACGGAGAACTGTAACTGATGAGGTTTGGGAGTCTTCCCCGGCTTATATTCTATGTTCAAAACGTCTAGTGCTGCTGGTGGGGAGGTGCAATTCCAGAGAAAGGATCTTTTTTAACAATTACATAAAGATGTGTAACAAAGATTTGTTTTAACGACCAAGGCCTTTATTATAATAATAATTTATTTCATAAAAATAATATGTATGTACATTTGAATTACTTTCTGTTGCAAAGAATATTTTGTGTTTAATTATTAATAAACTAATGTTCAAAATAAAACAAATAAAATCATTTGGACCGTTGCGTTGTAATGAAAGTAAAAATTTGAAAGTAGGTTCAGTCGACATTCGTAAATTATCACTATCGTTTAATTAAGGGAGTCGTTTAGCATATTGCCAGCTAAACAGTTTCAAACCACTGTTCAAAATGGTTGTTTTGCGTTTGAACAACAATATGAAGTGTTCACTAAGCGTGCACTAAGTTCGATAACTGCCATCGCGTATTTGTGATTTGACATCGTTTTGACAACTATTTGTTATGCGCAAATGTTATGTATGGTACAGACTGGTGCGACATAAACATGCGACATAAAACTTTTGTTGTAAGAAGTTGTACAACACGTCCACACTACTGCGACATGCAACTTAATATCTCGGAAGCTTTGATATTTCGAACGAGACCCTTGTTGACAGCGGTTGACATGGGTCTATTGTTGAGCACGGGTAAGCAAACAACATTGCAATCGTATGCAGTGGTATCTCCTTTTACAAATTCAATGCTTGGCGTGAATATTTACTGCAAAACAAAGATAATATTTTATGTATTTTATTGTTTTGATATTGATATTGAATACAGAATCTTGTCATGCCGCAATGCTCAGTTTCATATACCATGTGCGATAATGAAGATGTTCTGTTGGCAGCGGCTGCTTTTGTGATAATAGGTAGAAGATTATCGTGCAAATGGAGACGCAATTGCTGGGTTCGTCCTAGTCTACAAAGGAGACAGGATTATGGTGGAAATAATCTATTAACTGGTTTATTAAAGGACGATCTTCTCGATGGAGAACTACGGATTGATGGCGGACCGATGGTTTCGATCTGTTCCTTGGCAAAATAAATTTTAATTTTGTACCTTTCATTTAAACTCAATGAAACAGTTGTAATATTTCTTATGAAATCTGTATTTCTTTAAACCTGATATTAAATTTATAAGAATAATTGTTTTATGACCTACGCTCTCTAAGAAACTGTGCTTGTAACTTTTGTATTTTTTTAATAACTTCATTTTTATTTTTATAATTTATTGCTTTGCAAATATTTCTCCAAGCGTCGTGTTTACTTTCGCGGTTTTTGTACTTCATGTCTTTGGAGTTCCAAAGTCTATAATTTGTCTATAATTTTTAATCAAATTTATACAAATTTCATTTGTCCCAATTTCATTTGGGTTTTATTAATGTCGCATGTTTAAATCGCACTGGTCTGTACGTAAGTACAACTTTAAAGTGCAACACATTTAGTACAACACATTTAGTACACTCATGTCTAAATAATGTCTACTTATGAATGAAAATACATAAATGTTTGATGTCGCACGTTTTTGTCGCACCAGTCTGTACTAGGCATTAGAAACGATATTTCTGAACTCATTTTTTATTGGTCGTTTTTTTAATTTTTGATTGAAATAAATATTAATATATGTATATAATATATATTGGCGTTTTTACTTTTTTACACATTAAATGTTAATCGTCTGAAATTTTAATATGTTATTCACAACATCAATAGCTATCGTTGGAACTAGAATCATTTTTTTATTTCAATAATTTTGTATTTTTTTTTATTTAATAACTGGTAAAAGAAACCCAGTTTTTAGAATATAAATTTCAAAAGCGCGCCATTTTGTCAATTTTCAATTTTTTTTTTCTCTAGTTCCGACCATGACTGTACTCATACTAATTAATAATATTCTTGGTTTTAATTATTTAGATGAATAATTCAATGGTCTAATTTTTTGACAGGGTCTACTTCAGCGTCATTTTTAACTTATTTAACAATACTTTTAAATTTCAAAAAAGATTTTTTGTATGTAGAATAAGTGTAGTAATAAGCCTAAAAAGTTAAAATATCGTTTTTCATTATTTTTATTATGAATAAAGCAATCCTCAAAATACCTTAAATTTTCGAGCTCTTGTCCATCGTGTTCCCTAAATATCTTGGCAAATGGCAAACTTGCTCTATCTTTAGCGCAATGAAAATCATATTTCATAATCATAATTCGTTCCAGAATCGTAATCGTAATGCGAAACACTCGTTAAGCGAAACAGTACATAAGTTACATATATACTAACTAGAGTATGCCCCCGTCGCTAAGCGACGTCTATATGTTGTGTATGATTTGAATCCAATAAAATAATTCGAATTTCATTTAAAAATTTATTTCTATTTTCAAATTGAAATATTTAACTAATAACTAATAAAATAACTTTTCATATAAACTGACTAAAAAAATATATTCTTTTTAACAAAATATAAAATATTTTCAATTTATTTGGAATTTAACCAACTTTCTTTCAAAATTTGTGATTTTTCTTTTCGAGTCATAAATTAGCTACCAAAATTAGCCTATATACAAAATTTCAACTTTCTAGGACAATTTTTACTCTCGGCAAAAACCACCCCAGTGCCCCCAAATAAAATTTTTGAATTTCGAATTTTTTTTTCTTAATAACATATTTCATTATTGTATAATCCAAAATTTGAGTTTTCTCCAAAGTTTCCTACCGGGCCTCCTAATTTTCTTAACGCCCCCTTTGAAAATTTTTTAATTTCTAATTTTCAAAAAATGTTAGCATTGAACACCGTAATACACATACCTAATTTGAACTTTCTGTCTTTTACGAATTAAAAGTTATAGAGCAAAAAGTAAAAAAAAGTTTTTCCAAAATTACGGGTTTCCAGGAAATTCAGGGCAAAATTCGAGGACACCAAAAGTCTTAGAATTTTTTTCTCTAGGATATAGACAATTTTCAAGAAAATACGCCGTTTTCGAGCCACCATACGAATCGCGTAAACATATAAATAAATAAACAAACAAACAAATAAACTTTCAGTTGAAACATTATAATACTCGTATAGGATATATACAAGTAATGTAAAATACGATAATGCGTTCCATGCCGAAAAAATACTCAATATATAACGGTTATTCAAAGAAAATTATATATACGTTGTTAAGGAGTATGATTCATCTTCCTCTTCTATAGTGGAATGAACGAACATGGAATAAAAATTCGATTTGTAGAAAACTTATTTATTAAATTATTATTAAATAATTAATTTATGGGTCTATTATAAATGATCTAGAAATAAAAGATTAATTTAGTTTAAATGATATTTGTTTGCTTTCTTTATTTAGAATTAACTTAGCTTTGGAATTTTAATATACATATCATTACAATAATACTAAATATAATTTTAAGATTGTGAATACGTCAAAGTCATTGAATGTCATAAAGAATTTGCTGGAATCTGTAAACATAGTAAAATTAAAATTTATATGTATTACATAAAAAATTACAAATTCAGTTATACAAAATTAAATCTTACAGCATTATTTCCAGGCACAATGCTTCCTCCAGTTTACCATTCATTTCCACTTGACGACCAACTGTTTTGAGCACCTCCTGCGCCGGCAACCTCTTTTTGCCAACCACTTCCTAAATTACTTCCTTCTGATTTCCATACGCTAAGTCCACTTCCACTTCCACTGGATTGCCATTTGTTGTCTCCTCCACCAATGCTTCCTGTAGATGGCCATGCACTTGAGCTAGATTGTCCACCAGATTGCCATTGGTTGCTTCCGGAAGATGGCCATGCACTTGAGCTAGATTGTCCACCAGATTGCCATTGGTTGCTTCCGGAAGATGGCCATGCGCTTCCTCCAGATTGCCATTTGTTATCTCCTCCACCAATGCTTCCGGAAGATGGCCATGCACTTCCACCAGATTGTCCTCCAGATTGCCATTTGTTGCTTGAACTTCCACCAGTTTGTCCGCCAGATTGCCATTTGTCATCTCCACCACCAATGCTTCCAGCAGATTTCCATTCATTACCAGCAGATGACCATGCACTTCCTCCGGATTGACCTCCAGATTGCCATTTGTTATCTCCTCCACCAATGCTTCCGGAAGATGGCCATGCACTTCCACCAGATTGTCCTCCAGATTGCCATTTGTTATCTCCTCCACCAATGCTTCCGGAAGATGACCATGCACTTCCACCAGATTGTCCTCCAGATTGCCATTTGTTGCTTCCGCTTCCGGAAGATGGCCATGCACTTCCACCAGATTGTCCACCAGATTGCCATTTGTTATCTCCTCCACCAATACTTCCGGAAGATGGCCATGCACTTCCACCAGATTGTCCTCCAGATTGCCATTTGTTACTTCCGCTTCCGGAAGATGGCCATGCACTTCCACCAGATTGTGCACCAGATTGCCATTTGTTATCTCCTCCACCAATACTTTCGGAAGATGGCCATGCACTTCCACCAGATTGTCCACCAGATTGTCCACCAGATTGCCATTTGTTATCTCCTCCACCAATACTTCCGGAAGATGGCCATGCACTTCCACCGGATTGTCCTCCAGATTGCCATTTGTTGCTTCCGCTTCCGGAAGATGGCCATGCACTTCCACCAGATTGTCCTCCAGATTGCCATTTGTTGCTTCCGCTTCCGGAAGATGGCCATGCACTTCCACCAGATTGTCCACCAGATTGCCATTTGTTATCTCCTCCACCAATGCTTCCGGAAGATGGCCATGCACTTCCACCAGATTGTCCACCTGATTGCCATTTGTTATCTCCACCACCAATGCTTCCAGAAGATGGCCATGCACTACCACTAGATTGTCCACTAGACCATCCGCTGCTACTGCTTCCAGATGGAGACCAGGAACTTACACTGTTTCCAGCTCCACCACCGCTAGCCCCGTTGGATTTCCATCCACCATCATTACCCGGTTTTTGCCAACTAACTCCAAGAGGAACACCTCCGTCATTTTGCCATCCCCCTAATAAGATAATTATTTATTAAACTATTAATTATTCTACCTGTTGTTTCCCATTGGGTCTGGATTATAGCATACGTACCAGAGCTTCCACCCTCGTTGCTCCATCTGTTGCTGATGGAACGCGCGTTAGTCAGAGCAGCGACAGCAAAAAGACAAACAAAAACCTGATGGAATAAAATACCAATTTAACAAAACAACTAATACGATATTATGCCAACATTATCATAATTATAATGATCATTTTTATTCTCAAAAATTATGCATGAAATATTTGAATTTGCCACCTTTCCATAACTTGTCGCTTTTGTTGTGCGTTATAGAAAATTAGACGATGATTTTGAAATATATTACTGCCTGATAGAATATCACATTTATGAGAGTATTTGAAAGAGGTTGTATTCCCAACATGCTAGCTGACGAGGACATAAAGAGAATTTCTATACAGTAATTAATTGATGAGAACAGTTATCCTCCAGAGTAATATTTCATACACAATGTTAAATAGTGAATGAATGATGTATCGAACAAATTGATTAGTATCATTTCATATAGCACACTAACTGTAACTTTTGACTATCACGTCAATCAACTTAATCAATAATCTTTTTCACTTTATACAAATATACGAGTATATTGAATGACTTAAGCTCAAATATTTTACCTTCATCTTGTGAAGACGGAGAACTGTAACTGATGAGGTTTGGGTATCTTCCCTGGCTTATATCCTATGTTCAAAACATCTACTGCTGCTGGTGGGGAGGTGCAATTTCAGAGAAAGGATCTTTCTTAACAATTACCTAAAGATGTGTAACGGTCTGATTTAACGGCCAAGGCTTTTGTTATAATAATAATTTAATTCATAAAAGTAATATGTATATTTGAATTACTTTCTGTTGCAAAGAATATTTTGTGTTTAATTATTAATAAACTAATGTTCAAAATAAAACAAATAAAATCATTTGGACCGTTGCGTTGTAATGAAAGTAATCATTTGAAAGTAGCTTCAGTCGACATTCGTAAATTCTATCACTATCGTATAATAATTGGTGAGCCATCAGTTGGTTACTTTTGTAAGTAAGTGTTATTTTCACAGTTGTAACACTGACGTTCTTGATATATTGACAGTGCCATATATAATGTAACATCTCTCCTGTAAGAAATAGATCGTATATTGTGCTTATTTATTATTAAAATTAATAAATGTATTATTAATCAAAGAACGCTTAAAAATTATTTCAAAATCGAGTTCTGAGGTAGAATTTTGACTTAGTTTGTGCGAAGTTCGGTAATCCGTTAGCTTGTAGCTGCGATTTTTGCTCTTAAGGACCGTTGATACTCTAACGATTCGCAAATAAACGACGCACTTAAAGATAACTCCCATAGACCTGTTTGTGACATAAACTAGTACTGCAAATTAGGTTAAGAGGATGGGCTACTGTCAGTCATTTAATTAAAAATGTTTTCCATAAATAATCGGAAGGTGTAGTCCTTTAAATGAAGTAACAATTATTTAATAGACGACACAGAGAGTATTGATGCTTGACTCTTCGATCCCCGAGCCAGCGTTATATTATCTAGGGTTTGGTTACAATCAGATTTAATTGGTTATATGGAACATAATCATGAATATAGAAAAAAGAACCTAATTAGCAGTATACAATTGCTAGGCATGTGGAAAAGTAACTAGACATGTGGAAGAGGAATACACAATAATAAAGAAAAGTGCATAAGAAAAGTGAATAAGAAGAAAGAATCAGGAAATGCAATAGGGGACATCGTAGTGGAAGCGATTCCTGTGTCAAATCTCGATGCAGTTATTGTAGAATTAGAAACAGATAAGCATATTAGTTATGAAGTTATTAGAAAAACAATGATGGAAGAATTTAATATGATATGAATAGAATAGTATTAAAAAAGCTGAAATATAGTAAAGAATTATATATTGTATAAATTATGTGTTATAAAAATGTATACAAAATGTAATATATTGGTTTATGTGCTAAACTCCCAATAGTTCATGTACTCAAAATAAATATAGAAAAAAAATATATTAGCTTGTGTCCTATGTCTTAACTTCTATAAAAGTGTACTATATATTGATAAAGTGGGTTACTAGAACCTCAAATGTTCAATTATTTTTTAATAACTCCTTATATGTTAAGAGATATTAACAACTAAAAAAGTCATTTTGTCTTTTTAATTATATAAATGCATGTGACATCACAACCGCTGCCAACCTTACAGCTCATAAATCTCTGCTATATGTATTTATATATCAAAGTATCAAATATTATTTACAACTATTTCAAGGAACAATCAAATTTCAATATTATGTCTGCCTTAGCAGGGTTAAATAAAATAAAAACTTATTATTCTTTGACTTGACTTGATTATTTCGACTACCAACTGCTACAAAATATCACCACAGCACTGACCTACTCAAAAAATAACTGACGCTAAAATGCATTCACGTCATACAAATATGGCCGACCATTTCTAGCGCTAAAACTACAATTCAAACTTTTAATTGCAATATCTCCGTCAATATTTAGATATTTAATAAAGTAGACAATATGCATTTATTAACATTAATTTCAATCAACAATTGAAAAATCGACCACTAAAAAATGAGGGCACAAGCCTTTTAATAATATTTAACGAAGTCGATTAAGCAACAATTTCGGAAACAATCCAACAGGTGGCCCATGCCATGGTAATTATTAATGAATTTCAGAATAAAGGCGCGCCACTTTAAATTTAAAAGAATATTCGCAGAAATAATAACATTAAAATTATAAATAGTAATTTCAGTGAGCGACTTTATTATGAATTAGCAGAGTGTGCGTCTACATTTACCATATATGATTCAATGGATTGAATCAGAATTACGGATTTATTTCCCTTAGGCCTGTCGTACACTGCAAGCATATTTAAGCAAATTTTGACCGGACGTATACGTCTACTACGCTTTAGGCCTGTCTCAGTATGGGACCGTATTTAAGCGACGGCGTATTCAGACGTAAATCGGCGGATTCGATGAGCTACAAAGCAAACCGCCTATGTGTGTCACAGATGTCTGTAGTCGTGTATTAGGGGGTGTATTGGAGTTCTTTAGCACTAATATAATTTATTATGAGAGCAAACTTTAACTTTAATTTTTATCGATACACTACTGGTATTAAAGAGACTTTAGCATTTATTATATATCTGAGTTCTGGTGGGCGTGAATTTAAATTTAGTTCTATCGTATTGGTATCGGCATCCGTGTCCATGATTCACTGAAATACAAACATAAACTGCATGCAGAACATACCCATGTCGCCGATAGATTTCATTTGACCCGTATTGCAGCGTAATAACAAGCGATGTTAGGTATCCCCTCCAGTCTGAGGCGGCTATTTGCATTTACAAAGGTTCGGATAGGATATCGTTGTAGTAGTGGTAACGCTTGGATAAAATTCGCCTTTATTCGGTTCTAATGTGCGAGGTAGTGCCGCCCGTATTCGGACTGCTTTGTAGCGTGCAGTCTGAGAGCTCCAGAGCGATCTCATTACATTTACATGGTTCGGATAGGTAAAGCGTAGTAGCCCGAATACGTCCGGCAGAAATTCGCTTAAATACGGTGCCATACTGAGACAGGCCTTACGCTACGCAAGCGACAAAGCCGTCACAACACGAGCGTTACGTAGCTCTCATACGGGAAACGTATATCAGCGATCTTTAACTAAATTAATACATGCTACAACGCTAAACCTATCCGAACCTTGTTGCAATCAGCCGTCTCAGACTGAAAGAGAATAGTCTCTCTCATAACAATGGTGTATTGATAAAAATTAAAGTAAAAGTGTGCTCTTATGATAAACTATGTTAGTGCAAAACAACTCCAATACACTCTACAGTACTCAAGTTTGATTTGGCGCACTGTCGTATCGGTACATAGTATGTATGAATTGTGACACAACACATGCAAAGAACACAGGAGTCGGTTTACTTTGAGAGTTTTAGCCGCCCGAATTCGCCGTCGCTTAAATACGCTTGATTTAGCCTAAAAAAAGAGACGTCTAAAGTATTTTTTCATAACAGTAATGAGTACTCATTCAATAATTTTAGACAGTACAAAATATCATCTTCGTGCACATAAAATACTTCAAGACAAGGAAAATGAACGAATTAATAAAGAGTAGCGTACCCCCTTAATGAAATACAAAAAACAAAACTATTAAAACACTCAAGAGCATGAAGAAATTCTATATTATAAACAAGTCATTAATTCCTTAATATTAGCCTAAATAATTCATTTTACACTTGGCTTCCGTATAATGTGTAGCTATGAGATATTCAATTTTGAAATACTCCGGAGTGCTGACGCACCCGCCGTCTGTACGTGCGTCCAGTGAAAGTCCCCCAGGTCAGTCTCAGTCTCAGTTCCAGGTCCAGGTTAGAAGAATGCTTTGCGCTTAGTCAAGTTGGTTGGTATAATAAAATAGAAATTGTTGAACACTTATGTATTTGTACAATTTACAAAAATATTCCAAAGTTCTATTAAAAAACTCATTGCTATTTACAACATACATTATGATTATTACTAAATTAATTATTTTGGTTAATTATGTGCCAATACAACATCATTATTCGAATAATATAGATTGCTAACATAGTATTTCTTAATTAAATTATTGTCGATACACACACACACACATATATATATATATATATATATGTGAAACGAAAAAATAAGTCGAGCATGCAAAGTAGGCGTAACTATAATACCCGGTCTAGAAAAGTCGTAAAATAGTGTGATTAATGAGGGTATATATTTAAATAGAAACCAAGTGACAGGTTAAAAGCAATTATAATGTGTGGAACTTTAAACCACTGATTGAATACATGAGGGGATGTGTTTACTGAAACAAACCAGGCGTATTCTGGGAAGTAATAAAAACAAACCTTTTTAAGTCAAGCTGAAAACTAATGTAGAACTGAGTATATATTAACTAGAACTTAAGGTTGTGCATGCATTCATTGTTCTGTATTTGTAAAGTAAACATCAACGTTTATATTGTAACCTTATTGTATTATCATTATTATCATTATTATTATCATCGTTATTATTTTATTCAATAAATCTATTAAACCAATTATGTGATTCTTTATCATCCTGACAAACCAACTAAGATATTACGTAGTTGAATATTAATTGAATTGACATTTGCCCTAATTTAAATAAGAGTACCTTGATTCCACATCAGATTAGCGGATTAGTTATTGTTTTCCACATAAGAAGTTGGATAGTTCTCGTTTTCCACGTTAGTAGTGGCATGGTACTCTCGTTTCCACATATATATATATATATATATATATATATATATATATATATATATATATATATATATATATATATATATATATATGTCCCCTGACACCTATGTGAAAATGAGAGAAGAAGGTATTACAAAAGAAGAGGGATAGTGGCTGGGGAGATAGTGAGACTGAGAGAAGAAGGCAAAGTGGTACGCAATTTGATTAAGGTAAGAGATATAGAGGTCCAACAACAGGATAGGTAGAAGAGTGAGTAGGTGAAACAAAGTACAACACCAGATACAGCCTAAACCTAGGAAAACACGAACGTAAAACGGTTACTCAAACCAAATTTGGTTTTTTCGGAAATGTCTCACTTTGTAGTTGGACTTGTTATATATCAAAATATATGTCACAAAAAAGCAATCAATTTTATTGTTAAAATTCTTTAAAGTTAATCCTACAATCGCGGTACTAACTTTTTAAAATTTCACGATCCCGGTATCGGAAATATGTTTTCGCGTAACTTCTCTTTTCCTCTACTTTTCACGGTGATTTTAACGACTTGAGTCTGTTATTGCATAAGTCCCGTTGCTGCTTTGCTACGTAGTTTTGTTCTAAGTCAACTTTAGTTGATTGAGGCTATTGATTTTTGTTTAACGTTTATATTTAGAGGTGCGGCCTAGATCACCACCCGTAATGGACGTCGTTGATCTAGTAACAATGCAGTAATATATTTAGGTTCTATAGCTTAGTTCACAGAGCAAGAAAAGACACTTACCTTACATGAGGGCCGGTAGTTCTAATTCTTAGATATTTTTAAAGTTAGAGCTGTTAATGAAAACAGCAAGTTATCAAACACGGGCTATGCGACGCGCGTCGCCATCTTGAAAAAATGGCAGAAACGGTTTATTTGCAATATGCCGTTTTTAGTGGGACATATCATAAAAATAAGTATTATCAATCTTATAGGGGATACAATTCCTACTCTTTCCACAATATTTGTTTGTGTATCTTACAGGGACGGCTAAATAAAATACAGCTTCGTCGCTGCAAAGTAGGCCACTTCAATGAAAATTTTAAAATATTTAAGCTCAATTTTTTAAGGTTTGTTTGTTATATATACATCATAAATTATTTATTACCATATAAGGTGTTTATTATCCAGGCATTTTACTCATTTTCACACAACCATGAGGAGAGTTGACGGCGCGTTTTTTTCTTGGTTTCCAGAGTAGGCCTAATCCACAGGAACACCCGATTCGAAATGAGTGACAACGTGCTTTAGTAACTTTTGGTGATATATGACGTATTACTTTACTTTTTAAATATAATTTCTCGGGCTTCCTAGGCACGTAGCCTTTTATCGCCCTAAAAATGTTCTGCTTCTTCTTATACTTTATATCCCGACAAGAATGATCTAAAGGAATTACAAGAAATGAAAAAGCAAACTACGCCGCACAACAAGCAGCTAGAACAGTAGCAAGTTGAGAAATTCAATATGAAGTGGACTTATTGGCAAAGAACAAAAATAAAGTGAAAGAGAAGTGGCAGGATATGTGGAACAATTCAGAGAAAGGAAGAAAATTCTTTAGTTTACAGTCTTCGGTGTGCGGACGTCGTTAGTGGTGGAAAGCCTAAGGTCCGAGAAGAGTGTTATCACTTATCTCGAGACTGAGGGTAGACCATACAGGAGCATTGGCACATCTAAAAAGAAATCACTTGGTAGTAGAAGATATGTGCAATTGTGGAGAAGGGATAGCAGATCCAGAACATTTGATCTTCCAATGTACAGAAACGAAGGCCTGCAGAAACAATTTGTACAGAGTTTTGATAAAAAATGGAGTGGTGTTGCCAACGAGTATGAAGGAAATACTAAAATATCCGAGGTGGCCAGTGTGCTTAGATAGACAGGTTATGGCATAAAGCGGGGTAAAAAGTTTAGGTAGTAATAATAATAATGAATTGTAAATAGATAAAATGTAAATAAAATAAAGTAAGAAGGGCGAAAAAAGGACCGTGGTCCTAAGAAGCCCGTGAAGTATTAATAAAAAAACAAAAAAAAAATGATCTATTCATGGCTACTTCTGTTATAAATTTCGCTTTTTCAGGTTTCTCGGCGGTGTTAGCAGGAAGCGCCTGCGAAGTCTGTAGCACGACCCTTTGAAGTCCATTTCTCGCCATTTCTGTATTTTTACATTGCCACACAGCCCTAACTTCGAAACATTTCGAAGAATTAGAAGTGCCGGCCCTCATGTAAAGTAAAAGTGTAAAGTTCACGGATTACTATTCTACAAGTCCTGATGTATCTTATTGATCTTAATATGCGCTTGAAGTTGTGTTTTTCCGTAGATGGCTGTACATATATATATTTGGCAAGACAGTAGATGCTGTTAACAGATTTCTATAGTACTGATTCGAGAATCGAACCCGAAAATACAGTTTTCAGGCTTCGAGCATCAACACCACGGCCACTGTGCCATCCTTTCTTAATTTTAAATTATATTCATTGCGTATTTTTGGTATGCCGTGCCGGTATTACAAATTAAAAACAATATTTCATTTAATATTTCATAAACATTAGAAATCTGTTATTTAGAGTTTTACCGCGTTAGAAGCAAGTACTTCTGATTTAGAGGCAAGATAACACTCGAAACTCACTCACCGTGAATGGTCAGCTCTTGAATCTGAGTACTCGCCGAACCGTGCCGAAAGTAAAAACAAAAGTGAAATATCGACAGTAAAAGAGAATTTATTTAAAAAAGAACAGCAGAAGATGTTACTGCTGGCTTTTGATAAGCATCTACATCTATTTGTTATTGAATTTTGATATATTTTATTAAATGGATTTACAAGTCATACTCTACTATACGTGGTGTTTACGGTCTTCTATAGGAAAGACATTGGAAACTGATCTAACGTTAAAGCCGCACTGCACTCACTGTTTAATTTATTTAATTTACGTTTTTATTTAATATTGTAATCTAGATTTCAGGCTTTCAGAATAGACATTCCTTGTCACATTCGTGTTTTAATTTGAGTTTAGGTAATTTAGTCGGTGCGCATGCGTCGTTAGTAATATAAATTTTGACAGTTGGACAGTTGTACAAAATTGAATGTGGAATAATTAAAATTGCTGTTTTTAATAACAAGTAGTAGTAGAAATTGTTTTTATTTCTTTATTTTTAATATTCTGATATTGAACTTCTTTTAAAAATAAATCATATTGCATTTTGACAGATTGACACATTTTGGAGGTTATAATATAATACAGTTTTTTTTTAATTTATTATTTTAGTTTTTAGAAACCTTGTAGAGGTTGTAAGGTTCTAAAAAACAAAGAAAAGGTAAATTAAATTCTAAATTAGAAATGTTGTAGTGAATGACTATGCATATTCTCATGTGATATACAATTTAAATTAAATATAAAATTAAAAACAATATTAAAACAGTGAGTGGGAATGGTACTCAATACAACATTTATTCCTCATTTATTAAATTCTATAGCACCTCCTAAGCTTCCGCCAAATATGTGTTGCTTTGTCCATTTAATCCATTTTTTTTACTTCTTACATTATAATTTCATCAATATGTAATAATCAAGGCTGCGGAGTCGGGAAAAAAAACATTCGACTCTGACTCGCTTCTATCCAGTGTGAATTTGTAAATTTTATTTATCTTAGACTTTATTTTCTCCAGTCTAAATTTATCTCAGGTGTTATTAAAGTTCTAGTATAAAACTGCGATTGATAATACATGCAATTATCCATTGTTCTCGTAGCGCACTTTTTAATTTGGGCTTTAAACAATATCTTAAATTCTAGAAACGTATATTAAATGTCATTTTTTAAAATAGTCTCAATATTATTGACGATATAAAAAATTAAAACAGTCATTTAAAGAACCTGGATAATGAAATGGGCAAAACTCTTTAAAATGGTAAAGGCATATTTTTGCCTTGAATCATCTTTATACTCTCCACATCTTGGTTAATTATTTTTTAATTTAAATATTTTGGTAAAATAATAGAAATTAAATATTATCGCTGTACGTAATTCAAGCTGGAGTCGTAGTACAATTTTGTCGACTCCGACTTCTTTGACCAGAAATTGCCTCCGACTCCACAACCCTGATAATTATAAAAAAAATTAAAGATATAAACCAAAAACTTATAATAACTTATTTTATCTAATTTACTCTGCAGTCTCTTCCCCTGTGAATAAGTATACGTTGCTTATCCAACTTCTTTTCCATTTTCTATTTCTATCTCTGCATCCTCCTTCTCCATCCATTTGTACCGCCCATTTCAGCAGCCAAAACTGTTTCCAACTCTAAATAAAAGTAAACAAATTATGAAAATTGAAGACATCGTGGACGAAGCCGGTGCGATCCCGGACCAGCGTTATATTTTCTGGGTTGGATTGTTATTAAATTAAATAGGCTTGTGTCCTCATTTTTTAGTGGTCGATTTTTCAATTGTTGATTGAAATTGATGTTAATAAATGTGTATTGGCGTGTCTATTTTATTAAATATCTAAATGTTGACGGAGATATAGCAATTAAAAGTTTGAATTGTAGTTTTAGCTCTAGAAATGGTCGGCCATATTTGTATGATGTGAAATGCATTTTAACGTCAGTTATTTGTTGAGTAGGTCAGTGCTGCGGTAATGTTTTGTAGCTGTGGTAGTCAAATAATCAAGTCAAAGCAAAGAATAATAAGTTTTTATTTTATTTAACCCTGTTACGGCAGACATAATATTGAAATTTGATTGTTCTTTGAAATAGCTGTAAATAATATTTGATATTTTGATATATAAATACATATAGCAGAGATTTGAGAGCTGTAAGGTTGGTAACCTTACACAAGGATTGTGATGTCACATGTACTTGGAATGTGTACAACGTTGAATCTCTTTAATAATGAAAGAGACAAAATGACTTTTTTAATTGTTAATATCTCTTAACATACAAGTATAAGGAGTTATTAAAAAATAATTGAACATTTGAGGTTCTAGTATCCCACTTTATCAATATGTAGTACACTTTTATAGAAATTAAGACATAGGACACAAGCCCATTGATTATGTAGATACATAATCCCACATATATGACGCCATGACACCAAAAAAACTACTAACAAAGTAGAAGGTGATAGGAATTAGCATTAAAAATTGGCAGACGCAAAATAAATTTAATTAAAAAAAAAATTGAATTTTTCAGATTGACTGATAATCTTAATATATATCTTAATATATATAAATTACGTGTCACATGTTTGTCCGAGTTTGTCCGCGATGGACTCCTAAACTACTTAACTGATTTTAATCAAATTTGTACACCGTGTGCAGTTTGATCCAACTGGAAAGATAGGATAGCTTACATCTCAATTTATGATTGCAATATTATCTTATTGCAAATTAATTAATTATCTGTTAGCTCCAAACGATTTTAAAAGATGGCGACATCTGTTGACTAGATTGAGTAAATATAGATTGAGTAAATATTCAATAGATGGCGCTATGTAATGTAATATGACAAAAACGTTAGTCACAGCAACGCGTGGCCGGGACAGCTAGTAGATATATAAAAACATGGTTCAATAATTGAGAATCCGAGCATTAAAGTTTTAGATATTATTGTATTTGAATGAGAATGGGTTGTATAGTATTGTAGATATTGATGGAGTAATGTAAAATGTGAAAAAAGGACCGAGATCCTAAGAAGTTCGGTAAATTATAAACAACAAAAAAATATAAAAAATATAAAACAAGTTAAAGTAATATAGTAATAAATAAACAAAGTAATGCCAACATCGGAAATAGGCCGACAAATAAATGCGAATATTTGGTAATTTAACCGACTAAAAATATACTTTTCTAATTTCGAATTTATATATTAATTTATATATTTTATTGTTAAATATATTAAATTTTATAAATAAAAAAAATTCAACAAGTTGATTTAAGGAGGTACAGGACGTACCGTCAATGCAAAAAGTTTATCTCTCGGTAATACGAAATGCAAAATACGAAGTACATGAGGAACGAGCAAATTGGGACTGTACCTTTGAAATTGAATTTTTCAACTCCCTATTAAACTGCTATTTGCTAGTTAAAATGATTTTTTATGCATATAATAGTTTAATAAATTAAAAATTACCTATAATTAATATCAAATTTATATTAATTCAATTTAAATACAAATTAAATATTTTGAAAAAGGAATAACAAATTTTGCAACGCTGCAAATTTACTTGTGTTGACGCATGCGTGATTTGGTTGTTTCACCAATAAATTGTTATCTTAATATATATCTTCTTCTTAATATATATAAATTACGTGTCACGTTGTGTGTTCGCGATGGACTCCTAAACTACTTAAGCGATTTTAATCAAATTTGTACACCGGGTGCAGTTTGATCCAACTTGAAAGATAGGATAGCTTACATCTCAATTTATGATTAATTATTATGATTTATTAATAATTATCTGATTTTAAAAGATGGCGACATCTGTTGATAAATAGATTGAGTAAATATTCTGTTGACTAGATTGAGTAAATATTCAATAGATGGCGCTATGTAATGTAATATGACAAAAACGTTAGTCACAGCAACGCGTGGCCGGGACAGCTAGTATTTTATATAAATTTATTCCGATTTTGAATTCCCCGCTCAAATTGGCATTTGCAACGTTGCCAGCTTATAACCTACATTTACTGTTTCTTAAAGGATTTATTTAAATATTTTCGTATATAGGTATCCTTTTGATAATTTTCTTTTTGCAATAGTTACAGAAAAGATTATTTTATATACATCTAGTTTTTGAAAGCCGTGTCACCATTTTTTTATAGTTAAAAGTTATATTATGTGGTGAAATTATGATTTGTATGGAAAATGACTATTTTTAATCATGTATAAAAGGAAAACTATGAACCCCCTAGATCTCTAAAATTTTGAGACAGCATGCATTTTAACTATTTGTATCGACCCTCCAAATTTCACAACGTTTTCATCATTTACGTTAACGTGCTGTACCTCCTTAACGCTAGTCAAGTTAAATAAAACACTTTTAATATCTATTATGACCAAGGTTCTTTATCCGAAGATATTTCCTCTTCAGGAGAGTCTTTCTTAGACACGTCTCTAATTGGGTTACGATCACAATTGGGTTACAGATCCATAGTTTTGATCAAACAAATATAACATATAAGTTTCAATATTATAAAGGCAGAGCCGCAATTGGTGCACTTTCACGTGAGCAAAAGAAATTGTCACTGAATTCAAATGATTTTGGCAAAGGCCATTGTGACCGGATTACTATTAATTTCTTCCCATGAAAGTTTTTTTAGCTCTGACTTGAACAAGAAAAAAATAATTTTAAAATTCATTCAAAATTCATTGATTTCTTTTGTATAAGTTCTTTAAAAAAGTTTGTGCGAAACCTACAAAAAGATGACATTACATGTAGGTTCTAAATAAAAATAAATAAAATCGATCACTTGCAATTCTTGTTATCAGAAATTCAAATTTTAAAAAGCTATATCTTCGTTAACTATTGCATATTTCAAGAAGAGGCCAATGGACATATATTAACATATATTTCAATAAAAATGTGGAAAATCTAACTTTATAAAATGAGTTACATGACTTCTAAAAAAGATGTTGGATTTAAATTTAGCGCCCTCTCGGTATTGACACTATTGTATCTTTCTTTCTACACACGGTAATACTGTAGTTAATACTATACTCTGTAATACCGTCCTACTATGTAATTCTATACTCTGTGACTCCATAACACATGTGTATATTTTAATTAAATAATAAACCTGATTAATATAAATTAATAGTTTATCTCTGCTAAATATAACAGGTTATGGGCCCAGATAAACCTAGAGACGTTTAGTGAGTGTTTTCGAAAAGTAAAAAGTCTTTATTCACTTTGACTTTTAGTGTGGTGAACATAACCTTAAAAAAAAACGTGGCTGTTGAAACTGTTTCTGTTCTTCTTTGTGTATAAAGTGTTCTCAACGAATAAAAATGGCATCGAATAATTCACTGGCATTAATCGAGAAGTTAACCGGCCGTGAAAACTATTCGACTTGGCAATTCGCAGTGAAAACATACCTACAACACGAAGAATTATGGGATTGTATTGAGGTTAACCCGGCGTCACCCACAGATTCAAAACGTGATACAAAAGCGAAAACAAAGTTAATTCTTCTGGTTGATCCGATCAATTACGTTCATATCCAAGAGGAAAACACGGCCAAAGGAGTTTGGGACAAATTGGCTGCAGTGTTCGACGACTCAGGACTTACACGCCGAGTTGGTCTGCTACGTGATTTATGTAACACATCGTTAAGTGGATGTCAAAGTATAGAAGAGTATGTGAGCAAAATTATGTCAACTGCTCACAAGCTGCGCAACATTGGCTTTAAAGTGGACGACGAGTGGCTCGGGACATTGCTGCTCTCCGGTCTGCCCGAATCATATCAACCAATGATTATTGCGATCGAAAGCTCAGGCACAAAAATAACTGCAGACAGTGTTAAAGCAAAACTATTGCAAGATGTTAGAAATTCAGACAACAAAACAACGGCTTTTGCTGTCAACAAGAAGTTTCATAACAACTCTGTAAACAAGAAGTTCTACAAGGGTCCGAGATGTTATTCCTGCAATCAATATGGACATAAACGTTCTGAATGCAAAAAATACAAAACTATGAACAAGACTCAGAAACCTAGCTCTTTTCATGCTGCTGTGTTTGTTGCATCATCCCACTATGATGATGCTTGGTACATAGACTCCGGTGCTTCGGCACATATGACTAAGACCAAGAATATAATTGTAAAGGAAACTACCCCTATAACAAAGAACATTCGTGTTGCTGATAACAAAGTGTTATCTGTGCAAAGCTCAGGAGATGTCAGCTTAAACATTTATGACCAAAACGGGCAAGAGAATAAGATTCTGTTCACAAATGTCTTATATGTTCCTGAATTGGCAACTAATCTGATATCTGTAAGCCAAATTATTAAAAATGGAGGCCAAGTGAAATTTGATACCTCAGGCTGTGTGATCATGAACAGCAAGAATCAAATAATAGCAACTGCGAGCATTGTAAATAACATGTACCGGCTGAACATGCCTGAAAGCCTTGCGCACATGTCTAGTGTTGAACATGAAAAAGATGCTTTTTGCTGGCACCAGAGGATGGGACATCTTAATTTCCAAACTTTGAAAAAAATTGTCTGATAACACAGAGCATTTAACTTTCTCAGGAAATACAGAAAATCTGAAATGCATAACTTGTAAAGAAGGAAAGCAGACACGGTTACCTTTTAAAAGTGATGGATTAAGAGTCACCAAACACCTAGAACTGGTTCATTCTGACGTATGTGGACCAATGGAAACCCAGTCTCTCGGTGGGAGCAGATATTTTTTAACCTTCCTAGATGAATATTCCAAGAAGATTTCAGTATACTTTCTTCACAACAAGTCTGAAGTGCTCAGTAAATTCAAAGAATTCAAGCAAGAAGTTGAAAATCAATCGGATGCTCATATAAAGGTTCTTCGTACAGACAACGGACTTGAATACGATAACAAAGCCTTCTCTGATTACCTGAAAGGTGCCGGAATCATCCATCAGACCACCACACCATACACGCCTGAACAGAATGGGACTGCGGAACGTATGAATCGGACACTGGTTGAAAAAGCGAAGTGCATGCTACTCAACGCTGGTCTGCCGAAGTTGTATTGGGCAGATGCTATACACACTGCTGCTTACATCATCAATCGTTCCCCAACCAAATCCTTAGCTTTCAAGACTCCTATGGAAATCTGGTCTGGACGCAAACCAAATGTTAATCATATGCGTATATTTGGCTGCGAAGCAATGGTTCATCTACCTAAAGAAAAACGCAGAAAATGGGATCCAAAGGCTCAAAGAATGATCTTCATCGGATACTGCGACCATACAAAAGGATACAGATTCACATTACCAAATACTAGAAAGGTAATAAAGAGCAGAGATGCTACATTTCTTGAATCCTCAGTGAAAAGAGATTTTGTTTCGGTAGAATTGAATGAGACAGAAACTGAAAATGACAAAACAAATACAAGAAAAGAAGATGTAAGAGAAAATGCAACAACGGAAGAGGACAGCTTGATTGACAACGACACAAATTCAGAAAGTTCATATGGAACAGAGAAAGGAAACAGGTCAACATCCGACAGTGAATACTTACCTAACACCAGAATTGATTCTCCTCCCGTCAGTAATGTGACATTGAGACCAAGAAATAAAAGAAAAAATAAGAATTTCAACTGTCCATGTACTGAAGAACACACTCATCTGTGTTTATTCTCATCCTGTGTTCCTGTAACATATGAAGAAGCAGTACATTCAACAAATAAAAATGAATGGAAAAAGTCAATCAATGAAGAACTTGATGCTCATAAGAAAAATGAAACCTGGACATTGATAGAAAAACCTCCAAATGCCAAAGTGATCGGTAGCAAATGGATGTTCCGAATAAAAGAAGAGTCAACGGGTCCACGGTTCAAATCAAGACTTTGTGCTAAGGGATTTGCACAAACCGCAGGTATTGACTACACAGAAACCTTCGCTCCGACTGTAAGGTATGATTCAATACGTTTATTACTTTCCATGGCTGTTCAAAATAAACTTAAAATCTTACAACTTGATGTAAAAACTGCATTTTTATATGGTGAACTTGAAGAGACTATATTTATGACTCCGCCTGAAGGTCTATCCTGTGAAAACAACATGGTATGCAAGCTCAACAAGTCGCTGTATGGTTTAAAGCAAGCCCCCAGAAGCTGGAATAAGAAATTTGACTCTATATTAAAGAAATTTGGCTTCATCAACAGCAAAGCTGATCAATGTGTGTATGTTGGTCATGTCAATAATGAGAAATGTTATCTTTGCCTGTATGTGGATGATGGCCTACTATTTTCTAAAACTGAATCCACTCTGAAAGAAATAACCAAAGAACTACAATCTGTGCTGGAAGTAAAAATATTGAACACACCAAGTAATTTTGTGGGCATGCAAATTGAGATATTTAGCAACGGTATTTTTATACATCAGACCAAGTATGTGGAACAACTGTTAGAGAAGTTTAACATGACTGACGCTAACCCGAACACTGTTCCAGTGGACCCCCATGTCAAGCTACAAAAGGAAGATGGAGAACCAGAGAAAAACTATCCTTATAGAGAAGCTGTAGGTTCTCTTATGCATCTGGCTACAGTCAGTCGACCAGAAATTATGTTTGCCGTAAGCCTGGTAAGTCGATTTTTAAGTTGCTATAACAAATCACACTGGAATGCTGTCACGATGATCTTCAAGTACCTGAAGGATACTAAAGATTATGGCCTGAACTACTCATCAACATCAGAGCCACCAGCTGTTACTGGTTATAGTGATGCTGATTATGCAAACGATATTGATACAAGACGCTCAGTTACTGGCTACGTCTTCATAAAGAATGGTGCTGCTGTAACATGGTCAAGCCAACGCCAACAGACGGTTGCTCTGTCAACAACAGAAGCTGAATTTATGGCCGCTTGTGCTGCAACAAAAGAAGCTATGTGGATAAAGCAAGTGTTAAGTGATATTGGTGAATATAAACAAGACACTATGTGTTTACATTTGGACAATCAAAGTGCCATCAGTGTAATTAAGAATATAAATTTTCATAAAAGATGTAAACATATTGATATTAAGTATCACTTCATAAAAGAAAAATATTCTCAAAAGATTATAGATCTTAAATCTGTAAGCACTGCTGATCAATATGCAGATATATTAACTAAAGCATTGTCAAAAGATAAATTCCAATTCTTAAGATCTAAACTTGGTATGTTTAACTACAACTCTTTTGTTAAGTGATATGTTAGAATATCTTGTACTATAACTTGATTAATATTTTCATGTTTTTTTTTTGCACTCAATTAATCATAATTTGTTGTTAGAATGTCTAAATTTAGAGGGAGTGTTGGATTTAAATTTAGCGCCCTCTCAGTATTGACACTATTGTATCTTTCTTTCTACACACGGTAATACTGTAGTTAATACTATACTCTGTAATACCGTCGTACTATGTAATTCTATACTCTGTGACTCCATAACACATGTGTACATTTTAATTAAATAATAAACCTGATTAATATAAATTAATAGTTTATCTCTGCTAAATATAACAAAAGATATATAGAAAACCATAAAGATCCTGTATCATATTTATATTGTAATAATTATATTGATTACATTAACATTTAATGAGTCATGGGTGTTGCCGACCTTCCAGGCAACAGCTATGTAAGCTAACTAACTAATCTAGAAGATGCAATTAAATGTAGATTTCAAAGAAGAATCTAAATGAAATTCTATTTGTATAACATTAATTGGTGTCAATTTGACTTATGTGGCAGCATTCTGCTGGAGAACTGCCACAAGTATCGGGGCTGAAGACTTCAACCCTGCGCAGAGTAGCATCCCCGCCGATGACCAAATACGTTGCCTCGTGCAACGGAACTCGGTACTCATAGCTTGCGACGTGTTCTCCATTGACGTATATCTGTAAATAATTTAATCGTATATGTTTTAGTATTGAATTCTAGTGAGGTTCCGTCAATTAACCATGATAGTGTCTACTGAAGAGCAGAAGTAATGCTAGCAGCATTTTACCCTAGTTTCGAACCTTAGTTTTAAACCGTAATTAGTACACATTAATAACGTAAGATGGCCAACAAAATACACAAGTTTAAAATTAAAGATAATAAATTCATATAAAAATGTTTTCATATTATTTTTAAATACGTACAGGTATTAAAAATCTGTGCTTGTGAAAACTTATATGAAAATATATGTTCGTTTAGTGAAGACACATTACCAATTAAATTTTAAAAGTTCCGTTTGTTTTTAATGTGACAGCATCTACTGATAAAATATATATTTTTTATATATAAGGTCAAAATGATAAAAAAGAAGATATTTTCGATAATGTTTTTTAACGACACAGTTAATATATAATTATTTCTATAATTACTACATGATAAAATGACATTTGAAGAATACTTGTGAAATTTTCATAAATAAATATCAAGAAATGAGGCATTGACAGCGAATCTCCGCAAACGTCACAAAAAAAAGTAACATTACGGTGCACCCACTCATAACTCATTACTATTTTTTTCTGAAATCAAAAAAGCAAAATGATTTCATTAGTTGATAAGTTTCACAAGGTAACGCTGGCGAGTTTTTTTTTTTATTGATTTTTAAATTTTTTACAGCACTTTTTAAAGTCAAAATATCGATTCTTCATGAAAAAAATCAGAAACTTTGTTATTTTAAAATACTTTAAAATTAAAAAATAAAATAAAACTCGACAGCGTTATCTCGGCATTTATCTAAAGAAAGAGTGTGCAAAAAGGATCGGTCCAGTAGATTTTGAGCTAGAGAGGGCACCTACTCTGAAAAAGCTATGTGTGAGAAACCGCATTTAAAAGTTTCAAAGTAACACGAAAGCAAACCAGAGAGGTGAAGACCTAAAAGTCTATATCTACTACAGTTTTACTTCAATCGACTTCAAATTTTTACACAATAAACTTAATATGTTGGCCAATAATATAAATAAATAAAACAAAATGAAGAAAAAAAATTTAAAACCTTATCCCCCTCTTAATTTAGAAAATATAGACCTTTGAAAAAATTAAGTGAGACCCAAAAATAAAAAACGTATTCTTAAAAATAATATATATAAAGAACATTATGTAGCTTCCTGCTACCTATAACTCTTCCTTCCTCCTTCTCCTCTACCCCCACACAGGATGGCTGCATAGCTTTCTGCCTAATCCCCAAACATAGGAATTTCATGCGTGTATATTATTTAAAATAAGTCAATATTTGAATAAAATCTTAATATTAATAACTAGGTGAAATATGTATTTACGAGTATATCGCTCTTAGATTATTTTGTACGATGTATGCTTGGTTTCCATTTAATTCATACATTTGTGTGATGCGGACGATTTCACACTGATAATAACCATATAATAAGCAAGTTCCTGAATAAAAAAATTTATTCCGAAATATGAACTTTTCTTATTTACATATTTCAAAAGAAATTTGCTAAATTCTACTTCTTAGTATTGAAATAAACGTGAATAAAAATAATATTGATTGTTGGTCTCAAACAGACTGGATGATGAGATCTTACATAGTTGACATTTAATTAGTTTGGTAACTTACTTGAAAGAAGTTGGTTTCGCAAGCAACGGTCATCTCAAATGGAACTCCAATAGAGAGTGCTGTAGATGGTGTATCTTCCTCAAGCCCCCAAGTTTTGCCACAGGTTTTAATGCATGCACTGGTGTTATGTATCCACGTGTTAATTGCAAATTGTTTTAGGGCTACACGTGGCACCATGTGAAATATAAAATTCCGTGAATCAGGGATTACACATGACGTCATATCACCATCCACTAAGTTAATGTTAAACCTAAAAAGAAATGAAACCGGCATTTAATTCAGCAGATATGTGCAGATGCAGATTGTATCAATTATCTATACCTATGAACTTCTGAAAATATTGTTCCTTCCACAACAATCCGTGGTATCCCCTGCGATGTAACCTTCAGGGGTTTGTCCAGCTTCATGCAGATGGGCGTAATGAAATCTCCAGCTCTCTGAAATAAACATATGGTGAATCGTTCCATGTTATCTTATGGTTTATCAATATTTTATGTTATATTTACTTAATATATATAGTTATAAATTATATGAATATGTATATGGGTTATTATTATTTATATTAGTTATAAGTAAAAGGGATAAGCGAAGGAAAAAGGATAGAAGCGACGGAGATAGTAAGACTAAGGCCTGTCTCAGTATGGCACCGTAATTCGACGAATTTCGGCCGGACGTATACGCGGCACTACCGAACCCTGTAAATGCAATGAGACCTCTCACACTGCAAGCTACAAAGCAGTCCGAATACAGGCGGCACCTACATCTCACATTAGAACCGAATATCTACAACGCTATCCTATCCGAACCTTTGTAAATGCAAACAGCCGCCTCAGACTGAAGGGGATACCTAAGAACGCTTGTTGTTTCGCTTCAATCCGGATCTTTTCGGATCTATCGGCGATATCGCTTTGTGAACGAGTATTTTAGCATGCTTTAGTTTATGCTTGTATTTCAGTGAATCATGGACACCGAAAAATTAATTTTTTTAATTCAAGAAAGAGAGAGTTTGTGGAACCAGAAAAATTCAAACTATCATTCGATATATATATATACATATATTTAAAATTTTTGGTAAAAATAATTACAATGGATTCTTGGCAAAAAAAATCTTGAATTTTTCAAGAACATCGTAAGCTTTTCCAGCAGCACGTTTTTCACCCGTAGTACTTGATCGATTCGTGTCTGAGGTTTGTTGAGTTCCGCTGGATGTGGAATCAACATTTATGGGAAGACCTTCACTATCCATTATAATATTTTGCAGTAAGCATATGCGTTTGATTATGTTATCTGCTCGGTATCCAATAACATAATAAGATAATATACCCTTATCTTATTATCCAGGCACACCAGATTTAAGACGTAAACAACGACTAAATGCTGTATAGAAAAATATAGATAAATAAATTAGTATAAATATGTATTGTGACACACATAGGCGGTTTGTTTTGCCGCTCATCCAACCCGCCGATTTACGTCCGAATTCGCCGTCGCTTAAATACGGTCCCATACTGCGACAGGCCTAAGAAAAGAAGAAAGAGAGGTACGGATTCTGATAAAGGAAAGAGTAATTGAGGTCCTACAACAGGATAGAATGAGGAGGATGGATGAAACAAAGTACAATCAGTTGCGATCGAAAAGAACGTCGCAATACCTAGAAGAACACGGTGGTAAAGAAAAGAAAATGTCACGAGGTTTAGACGAGAGAATGAAGAAAGACGATGTAGATACTGGAGAGTAGTGGAAGAAAAACTTTGTGGGATCTTTGACAAAGAAATATAATTCGAGCACATTGAGAATAGGTATAGGGAGAAGTTGGAAAGTGAAGTAGATGTGATAGAGACCATATATAGGGAAAGAAGGAGGGAATAATATGGAAGATTGAAGTTAGAAGTAGGCGAATGGGAAATAAAGGACAAGGAAGATGTAGTCTAAAGATATTTGTAAAATGGCTTATGTAATAAGATGAAATATTGTCTGTGAATTTAAGGCTGGAGAATGTTATGTCTAATGGCACATATGCTAAATTAATAAATACATTACGAATACAATACAATTGTGTGCCTGATAGTCAACCTTGTCAACCTTTTATATATGTTACAGTTTTATATTGAATAGTACTTACAGCCACAGCAAGTGCACAAAGAAATAAAATGACCCGAGCCTCCATGTTCACTCCAATGACATGAAATGTTGAATACAAAAGAAGAACTTTTCTCTATGCCTTTCAGACGCTGTTGACCTTGCAAATACATAAAGATGAATTAAAGAATCCATTAAAATACACAGTAACCTAATTAACACTTCCAATTAAAATACAAAACATATAAGACACTTTATTAAACATTTGTTTCAACAGGAACTGCTTTGAAAGAATTGAGTTGTATTGAACAGAATAATAGAAGGTGGCGGGCGGGAATTCCCGGGATATCAATCAAATTAATTTTAGGTTAATTTTAGGATCATTAATATTAAATTATATAATTAATGATTAAAATTATATTTGTACGAGTATAATTATATTTAAATACATAAAGATAAAAACATTTATGAATAACAAGGATCTTTAAAATATTATGTACAAATAGTTGTCGTCAAAGAAATCACAGGACATGATGAAGTAAACGACCCTGCACAACAAGCATCTAGAACAGTAGCAAGTGCAGAAACTCAATATGAAGTGGACTTATTGGCAAAGAGCAAAAATGAAGTGAAAGAGAAGTGGTAGGGTATGTGGAATAATTCAGAGAAAGGAAGAATTTTTCAGTTTACAGTCTTCGGTGTGCGGATGTCGTTAGTGGTGGAAAGCCCAAGGTCCGAGAAGAGTGTTATCACTTATCTCGAGACTGAGGGTAGACCATACAGAGGCATTGGCACATCTAAAAAGAAATCACTTGGTACAAGAAGATATGTGCAATTGTGGAGAAGGGTTGGAGCTCCAGAACATTTGATCTTCCAATGTACAGAAACGGAGGCCTGCAGAAATAATTTGTACAGAGTTTCGGTGAAAAATGGAGTGGAGTTGCCAACGAGTATGCAGGAAATACTAAGATATCCGAGATGGCCAGTGTGCTTAGTCATAGACAGGTTATGGCATAAAGCGGGGTTAAAAGTTTAGGTAGTACTAATAATAATGAAATGTAAATAGGTAAAATGAAGTAAGAAGGGAGAAAAAGGACCGTGGTCCTAAGAAGCCCGTGAAGTATTAATAAAAACAAAAAAATTAAAAAAAACAGTTGTCGTTTTTAAAGGCCCTGCAAAACAATTTGACTTTTACCCTTTGATTATTTATAACTTTTGTGCTATTGATATCAATAAAACCGTCGTTTTCAATTTACTTAATTCAGCGGCCAATTGTATAAATACCCCGACCCGATTTAATCACTAAAATACAAGCTTCTTGTCACGCCATCTTGTGCGTCAAAATGAAGATATTCTTGCTGCTTACTTTCATAGCTACAGTTTTGGTAAGTTATTGGATCATAGTTTTTAATCTTAATAAATCAAGGACCGAAAACAACTATTACTTGTTATGTTATTTGATACGTTCTGAAAAAATTCTTTTCTTTGTCATACCGCTAAAATAGCGAGTGTATAACGTTATATCACATTTACATTATCAGTTTTACAAGCCCGAAATCATTTGTAAATCTTTTGCAGAAAAGTTACTGCCAAGTTTTTAAGAAGAGAATCAAAAATTTACTTGCTCGTACTTATTTATATAATTAAATTAAATAGTGTGAACAGTTAATATAATTAATAATAGGATTGTGTCCCCATTTTTATGGGTCACTTTTTCAACTGTTGAAATTGATGATAATAAATGTGTATTGGCGTGTTTATTTTAATAAATATCTAAATGTTGACGGAGATGTAGCAATTAAAAATTTGAATTGTAGTTTTAGCGCAAGAAATGGTCGACCATATTTATGACGTAACATGTCTGTACTATTATGGGTCAGTTATTTTTTCTATGGATAAGTGTTGTGTGTTGAATATGCTATCTCTTTTACGCTCTGTTGTATAAAAGAGATAGCAACTTATCGGACGTGATGTTTCTTGTGTGGGAATGTTTTATAACGTTGAATCCCTTTATTAATTTAAGGGACAAAATGACGTTCTTAATTGTTAATATTTCCTAACATATAAGGAGTTATTAAAAAAATAATTGGACATTTGAGGTTCTAGTAACCAACTTTATCAATATATGCCTTTATCAATATATATGGGACACAATTATTATATTAGAATTATTTATACAATTGTATGGTTTTGAATCATAGATGGTGGTTAGAGGCCGGTTTTCTACCAACAGCTGCTTTTGCACCCTTTACCATGAGAGCAAACTTCTATTTTATTGTTTATCAATACAGCATTGTTGCAAATTAATCTATTGTTGGGTCAAAGTGAGAACACCACGTCAGTGTTAAAGCTGTTGATTTTATTTCTAGTGTCTATTTCCTAAATAAAACGGAAGTTTAAAGTTCTATAATCCGTTCGTACTATTAATATAGCTCATACATATGTAAATAAAAGTACCGCCTTCCGTTTATGCAGGCATTGTACGTATCACAGCATGTTCGGTTACCTGCAATAGCCGTATTATAATATATTGTATATAATTAATATATTTATTAATTGTGTGTTTTTCAACTTTACAATCTACATTAATTTATTTTTTAATGTTTTTGCCATTTGGCACTACATTCTTGTGCCTTAACTCACTTATTTAAATATCATTGTGCTTAATTCAATTTTGATCCTTATTATATCTAAACATTCTCACTCCTTCCCAAAGAAAAGAAAAATATCCTTATAAAAATAAAAACAAAACTGCTACTGCTACTGCTTCGCTCCTCCTGTTGCTCTCTCCTTGTTTCTACTCTACCACTCCTTATCTTTCCTTACTCCTTTTCTCTATCTCCACCATCCACTTCTTCCCTTCACTGATTCTTCTTTAAGAGCGTAACAACCTATTGCAAGTCTTAGCTGCCTCAACAGCACGTTTCTTCCAACTCAATTGGTCCAAAGCAACTCTTTGCCAGTTTTTTACTTTCAAAGTTTTGATGTCCTCTACTGTGTCGTCCAGCCATCTTGTTGGTGGACGTCCTCGGGTACGGGATCCCGTAGGGTTGTTAAAAGTGTATAACCTAGTAAGATTGTCTTCAGGGGATCTCCAGACGTGGCCGGGCCATCTCAGCCTGTTGCTTCGGATGACCTGTGTAACTTGAGGTTGTTTATAAAGTCCATAAAATTTAAAATTATATCTATTTCGCCAGCACCCTTGTTCTTTAACAGGCCCGAATATAGTTCTCAATACTTTTCTTTCAAAAGTTTCCAGAACTCGCTGGGTTTCTAGGGTGTCTGGGTGTCTAGGTTGTCTGGGTGTCTAGGTTGTCTGGGTGTCTTCCCTTCACTGCCGCCCTTTAATAGCTGCCCAATATTCTTTTCGCTTATTACTTTTTTCTCACATGAAAACTTAATGTGCTCCAATGTTACTATCTCCGGTTCGCACACCCTGCACATTCTTTCCTCGCTATTAGCACAGTATCTGTTTCCTTTCTCCTCGTTTCCCAATCTGAATCTGGCAATCCTTCTCATGTTTTTTGTGTCTTTTTGTCTTATGTATTCCCAAATCCTTTTATATCTTTTGTTATAATTGCTCTTCTCATTTTTTTCCATTCTTTCCTGTTGTTGTATCTCCCTGTGTCTTCTCTTTAGATCCTCTTCCACACTAGTGCCTTCTTCTCTCTGCCTCCTCTGTCGCCACCATTCCTTTCATAATACTCCTTTCTCTTTTTCGTGCCTTCTCCCCCACTCTCCTTTCTACTCTCCTCTCTAATTTTTCTTAGGATTTCGCCTTCAGCATTACTCATTTTCTCCTCAAACTTGACTGCTCTCCTTCCTGCTTCTATTCTCATCTTGTCCCTTTACACAATTACAATTTACATTACATTACATTTAATCTTATTCTAATACAATTACAACTAATTGTTACATATGCATTACGAAATTTCTTGGCGTTCTCTGATCTAGGCAGGAGGGACATTCAAAAGTCCAATTTGCGTCGAACTGGATGAACCTTTAACTGTGACGTCCGAAGGTACCTCAAGAATAATCGTTCAAGGTCAAGTCACTGGAGAACACTTGTAATAATACAAAATATAAAACCTGGGCACACACTGGAGGCAACACAATATTGTTATCGTTATCCTACTCCACGATAAGGGAAAATCCCCATTGTGTGTCCAGGCTTAATATTCTAAGCTTCAAACCATTCGCATTATATATATAAATTCCTGGTATATCGACTTTGTAATTTTCAGTTTCCATTTGTACTTGGTGGACGGATGGGGGGACGTTTGTGCCTTTCCCTCCAACAAGTACAGTAATGTTGCTCTGGTTATAGTGGCACGAATATCACAGAAACATATTGCGGCCAACCATTATGTCAACGATACGAGTGGTTGCATTAGTCATTGTGCAACAGGATGGAGCACCGAGGTCCACAAAATTGATACGCCCCTGGCTATAGGGACGCCCTTCGAGATAGTCATTGCATGTGAGACTAGCTATTTCCAGGTAAGGGCGCTCGCACATCTGAAAAACTAGTTCGTAGAAAGCCTGAGATTATTTATTTTAAGAAAGATTTGTCTTTGGCATAGGGCACACTACAGACAGCTATGTCTTAAGACAATTTTTTGTTTGAGGGACTCCATTCACATGTCTCACACAAAACCGGGGTTCACAATTTCTTTTTTATTGGTGAGTTTTATTGTAATGTCATTAGCCGTGAGAAACGCTTAGAGCACATATATATGGAGAGAGAATGCAGTACCTGAAAGTGTGTCCAAAATGTGTGCGAGAGAGAAAGGTATATGTTCCTATTTGTTCTCTATGCGCATGCGTGTATTAATGTGATTAATGTGTATTAATGATGTATTAATTAACGTAATATTTTTTACTTAACGTAAAGGCAGTCATATAGTCAGCGTATGCCGCCGCCTTAACTAACGCGTCATACTTTTAACCAGGTTTTCTTGAATGGAAAGTTACTCCTCAGCTACAACTACTACATCAAAATAGAGAAGGTCACCCACATGAGGCTTCTAGGATCAGCGTCTTTTAGGAAAATCGACATCGTGCGACCAGTATGGGAGTCAAATTGTGGGTCAACAAATGTAGCATGTGAGCTAAAGTAGTCTATGCTGAAAATCTATAATTAGGACTGATTGCGGCAAATTGGCGGAAAAACCCAGTAAACAAACTTTGCTGATTATGAGTTATGAATTGAAATTGATGTTAATAAATGTGTATTGGCGTGTCTATTTTATTAAATATCTAAATGTTGACGGAGATATAGCAATTAAAAATATGAATTGTAGTTTTAACGCTAGAAATGTCGGCCGTTTGTATGACGTGAAATGCATTTTAACGTCAGTTATTTGCTGAGTAGGTCAGTACTATGGTAATGTTTTGTAGCTTTTGGTAGTCAAATAATAAAGTCAAGTCAAAGAATAATAGGTTTTTATTTTATTTAACCCTATGTCTTGAAATAACTGTAAATAATATTTGACATTTTGATATATAAATACATATAGCAGAGATTTATGAGCTGTAAGGTGGGTAACCTGTAAACTTGTCAGAGTTCTATCAAGAATATATCTCTTTTACTCTCTGTTGTATAAAAAAGATAGCAACTAGCGGTTGTGAGGTCACATGCATTTGGAATATTGTACAACGTTGAATCCCTTTAATAATTAAAGAGACAAAATGACTTTTTTAATTGTTAATATCTCTTAACATATAAGGAGTTATTAAAAAATAATTGAACATTTGAGGTTCTAGTAACCCACTTTATCAATAAATAGTACAGTTTCATAGAAATTTAGACATAGGACACAAGCCCATTTCGGTAACCTAATTTCTATAAGTAGATATTGCTAAGAAAATTGTTTTTAGCTGCCATATTTTAGAGATGGAGGACCAAGTCATCAAAATTGAGGCTGCTAAACGAAATATACAAAATCTTTCGTATTAATCAGAAAAGTTAGTTTACCAGCTTTTCCGTCAATTTACCCCATTCAGTGATTTGCTGACTCAAAATAGTTGACGCTAGGCTGAAAGACATGTTAGTCGCTGTAACAAAAATTATATATCTAAGTAAGAACTTCAAAATGGCGCACTTGTTTGGCGCAAATTTTGACGAAGATTGACAGCCAATTTTGGCAGATTTTTATATATATGTCATTCTTTACAACTCTGTTGTCAAGATTTTGTTGTGGATTCTTGAATTTCCAATAGATTTAGCTAAATACATTGAAATAAGAAAATAGTATAGTCTTATATTTTTCATAATAAATAATTAGGATATAAATATGACAATAAGTATTATATTTTTTATTCTGTTGTATTTCGACTGCTTTAAAGTAATACAACTTTGAAGGGAATGCCTGTAGTTTTCTGGGTTTCAGGCAAATGCTCGAACATTGCTCGAACATTGTTCATCGTTGTCTCCATACCACCACCGCAGCAGATCGTTGTACTGAATAATTTTGCCTGAACTTTCAGGGTCATTCAACATTTTACACAAATCGCAAAATGGTGTCATTTCAGAAATTCTGTAGTGTTCCTTCCAAGTAAAATATTTAGCGTATTCCTCTTCGTTGTCACTCAGGTAAATTAAATACTCCGCCAGACTTTTCAGTGTGCTAAAAGCATTGATGTCAATATATGAATTCGGAGGAGCCATAGATTCATACTTGCAGCCGCCGTATACGATGGGAATTACGTTTATGGATAACGGTCGGTACAGCTTCTCTGTGACGTAATCAGAGCACAAGGAGTTTTCTAGCGATAAATAGAATTTGTAGTTATCATTCACCATTTGGAAACACTCGCTGGAGGCTTGATTTTCTCTTGAGCCGCAACTGGAATTAAATAATACAATTAACTTAAGTCAGTAAACTGATAATTAGAAGATTTTGGGATAAAGAACGTTCAACGAACATTTTTTTAATTATTTCAATTAGAAAAAAAAGAGATTAGTATTAATAGACATTTAACAATAGATATACACTAAATACACCTTGCAAAGTAAGTGTCCAGTGATAAAAGCGTATCTACTTATTATTTATCAAATGCGTTTGTGTCCCCATTTTTTAGTGGTCGATTTTTCAATTGTTGATTGAAATTGATTTTAATAAATGTGTATTGGCGTGTCTATTTTATTAAATATTTAAATGTTGATGGAGATATAGCAATTAAAAGTTTGAATTGTAGTTTTAGCGCTAAAAATGATCAGCCATACTTGTATGACGTGAAATGCATTTTAACGTCAGTTATTTGTTGAGTAGGTCAGTGCTGTGGTAATGTTCTGTAGCTGTTGGTAATAATAAGTTTTTATTTTATTTAACCTTGCTAAGGTAGACATAATATTGAAATTTGATTGTTCCTTGAAATAGCTGTATATAATATTTAATATTTTGATATGTAAATACATATAGCAGAGATTTATGAGCTGTAAGGTTGGTAACCTTACACAAGGATTGTGATGTCACATGCACTTGGAATGTGTACAACGTTGAATCCCTTTAATAATTAAAAAGACAAAATGACTTTTTTAATTGTTAATATCTCTTAACATATAAGGAGTTATTTAAAAATAATTGAACATTTGAGGTTCCAGTAACCCACTTTATCAATATATAGTACAGTTTTGTAGAAATTAAGACATAGGACACAATCCTATTAAGTTCTAAGAAGCCCTTTTTTCAGTCTGCTAAAGGTAGTCCTGTCTTCCATTAGGTTGGTATCTAATTATGTACTCAAATTTATTTGATATCACAAGAAATAAGTTGAAGTTCCTCAAAGGAGTGTGATGGGTCCTACTCCTGCGTTATACCTACTATACACCGCAGACCTCCCATGAAACCGAGAGTAGTTACAAGAACATTCGCCGATGATGCGGCAGTATCAGCTGTGGATAGTAAGTCAATCGAAGCATCCACTAAGCTTCAGATAAGTTTAGAGAGTATACCACAATGGTTCCATGACTAGCATATTAAGGCAAATGAACTAAAATATGTCCAAATGACGTTTATCATCCAACAAAATACATGCCCACCACGGCCGTCTAACTGCAGACTTAAGTGTGGGATCTGTGGTGTCTTGCAGAGATTGCCATATATTTATAGTTCAGGGTATGACAGAGAGAGAGAGAGAGAATATTGTTTGGATAAATATCGTAGATTAAGGAGGTACAGGACGTTAACGTAAATGATGAAAACGTTGTGAAATTTGGAGGGTCGATACAAATATTTAAAATACATGTCTCAAAATTTTAGAGACCTAGGGTTCATAGTTTTCTTTTTATACATGATTAAAAAAAGTCATTTTCCATACAAATTATAATTTTTAGCTCAATTTCACCACATAATATAACTTTTAACTATAAAAAAATGGTGATACGGCTTTCAAAAACTAGGTGTATATCAAAGAATCTTTTCTGTAACTATTGCAAAAAGAAAATTATCAAAAGGATACCTATTTACGAAAATATTTAAATAAAACCTTTAAGATACAGTAAATGTAGGTTATAAGCCGGCAATGTTGCAAATGCCAATTTGAGCGGGAAATTCAAAATCGGAATAAATATTATATAAAATATAACAATTTATTGGTCAAAGAACCAAATCACGCATGCGTCAACACACGTAAATTTGCAGCGTTGCAAAATTTATTATTCCTTTTTCAAAATATTTAATTTGTATTTAAATTGAATTAATATAAATTTGATATTAATTATAGGTAATTTTTTAATTTATTAAAGTATTATATACATAAAAAAATCATTTTAACAAGCAAAAAACAGTTTAATAGGGAATTGAAAAATTGATTTTCAAAGGTACAGTCCCAATATTTGCTCGTCCCTCATGTACTTCGTATTTTGCATTTCGTATTACCGAGAGATAAACTTTTTGCATTGACGTTACGTCCTGTACCTCCTTAAGAAGTAGTTATTCCGCATAATTGTTCATAGAGAAGTGCATATTCTGCTAGTCTGACAATTGAATTTGGTGTTTGGGATTGGAATTCTGTAAATTTTAAGAAGAGAAAATATTTTCTCTTTCGTCTTTTTTGAATAATGCGTCTCTAAAGAAATTTAATTTGGGGTAATGCCTTAAAAATTTAATCTATCTGCTCTCATCATTTGCATTGGTTTTACAAAATAAACCGTGGAAGACTAGTGAACGGGAGGAAAGGCGTATTGAGTTTCTCTCCAAAACAACGTAGTTACGCACTCTGAACAATGTTGCTGCATACACCTTTCCTCCGCCTTACCCTTAGATGCAAGAAGTTCATAAAAATCGATCTAAAGTCTATGTTCTTACGTCAGTGGTCCACATCTTCCAAAGACATCAATGTCCACGTGCTGCCTCAGCTCCCTCAGCTCCCTCACAACGTCCTCCCGATTGCTGGGGGTCCTGCAATTCGAGACAATCCACGCCACCATTTTCTTACTCTTCGCAAACTTTGTTTTTGCTATTTGTAAAGAAATTGCACCTGGAAAATTAGATTCACCCCAGTCAGAGGTATGTTTTACATTATAATTCTAAATTTGAACTAGATCGGTTTATGATCCGATGAATATAGGTTAGCATCCACAGGTTCATATGGATCTCATCAGTCGCATTGGATTTATCGTATCAAACATAGAACTAAAGAAGCGGGAATGAAAGGGTATACAGCGTTAGCTATCTACTGTATTAACAACTTTTGAAATGTGTACCGACGACGCCATTTGGATAGCCGTTCTCTTTTCTTCCTCGTAGGGGAAGATGAGGGAATGGCGGTTCTTATTTCAAGGACTTAGGATAAAAGTAACTGACTTTTTACATAGCTTATATAGTGGCCTTCAGATAAATACGATACACATTATCTATCTATTAAGCGTTTGTTATTTTTCTATCGTTTTTTAAAACCCTTCGTTGACCGCTATTACCCGCAACTTGCGAATAATAGCGGCCAACGCTTGGGGCATTACTGTTCATTCTTAATTACTCAATCCTTAATACTTTATTGCATTCCGTAATGTTACAAATGGTGTTAAGATATGTTTAGGTAGCAAATTAACACAGCTTTACTTCTAAAATGAAGTATTTAATAAAATAAAAAAAAATAAAAATTATTTTACCCATACATGTTCTTTCTTTATATATTTTAACCAAAATTAACTAAAACATTCTTTTTTTTATAATAAACCAAACATATTATTATTTTTATATTTCGACTATGAAAATTACCTACAGACCAAGACGCCTTAAAACTCTCCCTTTGTTCTCACAATATTCGCATAGATTCAGTGATCGTTATTACCCGCTAATGACTGCCATTACCCAAAAATCTATAATGGTTTTTTTGATTGATCACTAAAAACGTAAAGAACTTTCATGAAATCCAACACGCCCTTAGGATACACTAATATGTGGGTAATAATTGACATTTATAAAGATATTGATTGGTGTAAATCACTCTAAGCATACCTTCAACGAATTTTTAATTGTTTTATAACAAAACACGTTCTTACTTTTACACAGCTGTCTATCTCACTGCGCGATGTAAAATGATGGTGTTTGGTAAGTAAGTATACTCAGGCGTATACTGGACGGCGGTACTAGTAGTGTTAGCGAAATGTTTTTGGAAGTTTTATATTTCGATGTGACCGGCATTACCCACTGACCGCCATTCCCGCGTCTTCTCCTATGATACGATAAATCAGAATCGTTTTATGCGAACCATGTGGTCTGTGGATGCTTACCTTTACTGTGCATCATACATTAACGGCTAAAGTCTCATGTCTCAATCGTCAATTTTTACACTTCTTCAATGCTATGTTAAAAAAATATGCTTGAGATGTCAGTCTTTGAGAATATGAAGGGTAATTTCCGGGCAGGCTTATTAAATAATCCAAATGCATTAGAATCCCGTACTTATTTTATTTTCTGCATGCGCCCATCTTGGAAACGGTGCCGGCGCAACGACAAGGTTAGATGTCAAATCAACGATCGTTGCATATGGCCAGGAAATGTCAGAGTCCAACCTGGAAGGCAAATCATCTATTAATTTGAAACCCACCATTTTGGCGTCGTACCAAAGAGGGATTTAACTCAGTTAAGGCCTCCCAACGTGTAAATCCCCCACTGCGTCGTACTAATGCTGTTGTTTACCTGTATGTTAAAGTTAGGTTGTAGAAATTATTGAAGTTCTGATACGACCTCTTAGGACACAACATGTGCGGGGGAGATTCCATCGACGCAAACACATATCGCTGATGAGGACTCCTTACCAGTGGCTGATCACTCCGAGAACAATATGTCGCACCGTGGAATAGCAAAGCGTCAAACTCTTCAACAGGAATCAAAGTTCTATTCGCTGTGATGTAGCAGTTGGTCTCCTGGCATCCGTGGTCCACAAATACCTATTATATTAAGAAAGAGTAATGTCACTCTGACAACAGGTTCAGGACTCAACTTTTAGAATCGGAATTTTAAATTTCTGTAAGTTGATATATGTTAATTGTTTTTTTAATTTTATTTAATATCTAAAAGTTGACAGAGATATAGTTGTTAAAATATGATTTATTGTCTTGCAGCTTAATTTTTGACCATATCTTTGAAGTCATGCAAGAATAACAAGTAATCGATTTTATATATCGTTGTTTACCACATTTATAATTTCACAACTTTGTGTTGCTCAAGACTGATGTAACAGTCGTATGTTCAAAAAACCCACCCTTAAAAATGAGTTCATAACCCAATTGACAGTTGCTAAGTTTGTAATCATGTAATAAAGAGAAATTGTAACCTACCTGTTGCCCTTCTCCAAAATTCCAGACTTTATCAAAGAAGAAGTCCGTCCAATATAGGATGTACTTGGGGCGCCCTGTGTTATCACTCGCGTTATAAGGTTTGTAAATTTGCTCGAAATCCGCCCAAAAATTGGCATAGGAATAATTATATGCGCAAAAGAAGCAAATCCAGACTAGCGGAAATACAAGACACACATACAATGGCTTCGTTTTAATTTCTAAAATCATTGTGTAACGTTTATAAAACAATAAATAAATGAATAAATATCTGTTGACACTACAATAACAAAAATTTATAAATGTTTTTTATAAATGGAATAAAATTACGTAAAAATTAGCAACAAATGCATCGAACGCAAACTATTGCTGTTACATACGAGGCATGTTTTTTAAGCAAGTACCGTTTTGAGTTTCCGCCTTTGCAGCGCTACGGTCGGCGTTTCGCGCATGCGCGCTGGTTACCTACAACTCTTGTCTACGCACTGACGCCATTACAGTCTGATTCTTCATTGTATACGTTGTTTACTGAGTGTTTAAGATGCCTCCGACAATCGTCGGTCCCGCCGATTGTGAAGTACGGGCTGTTATACGATTTCTTAGTGCTAAAGGCGTAAAACCGATCGATATTCATCGTGAGATCTGTGAAGTTTACGGACAAAACATTATGAGTGATGGAATGGTAAGGAAATGGGTGAGAGCATTTAAAGATGGCCGCACAAATGTGCATGATGAAGAACGGAGTGGGCGTCCTTCGGTCTTTAATGAAGATTTTGTGCAGAAAGTGGAAGAAAAGGTGAGAGAAAACAGGCGCTTTACAATTTCATCAATGTGCGACTGGTTTCCTCAATATTCTCGTAGTGTTTTGTATCGCATTGTGACAAGTCAGGCAACAGAATTTTATGAGGAGGGTATTCAAAAACTGGTGCCACGTTATGACAAGTGCCTCAATATTCACGGAAATTATGTAGAAAAGTAGATTAAGGTACAGGCTTTCATGTAAAAATAAAATTATTGCGATATCTTTGCACGTCTTTTTTTAATTCCAAAACGGTACTTACTTAAAAAACACGCCTCGTATATCAGTTATCAATCTGGTTTAATGAAACTTGTATTGAGCAGATCGATTTTAAAAAGAATCTGTTTAAAGTAGCTGTTCACTGGATGCATTTAAGAGAGGGGGAGGGGGTAAGGTTTTAACTTTCATTAATTGTTTTATCTGTTTATATTAATGTACAACATATTAGGTTTATTGTGTGAAAATTTGAAGCAATTTGAAGTCTTACTTATTTATAACTGCTCTTATAACTAATTGCTAGCCAAATGATAAACAACTGACAAGCGCAAATGTTCACAAAAAACAAAAGTGCTTTTTAGAAAAACGGAACTGCTTTAAAATATAACACAACATGTTTTTAAAACTGTCTCTGGTGTAAATCGGCATTACCGACTCCATATGGGAATGTGTTTTGTTTACTAAAACAGTTTTTAAAGACAAAAATGTTTTAAGAACTGTTCAATTTTTATAAAACATTGGTATTGTTGTTCAAAAGAACAGTTTTTATTAGTATTTTATTGTTTTGTCTCTCTGGTGTTAAACCGGCATTAGATGTAGAATATTATAATCTATTTTGATCTATTTTAAAAAAAAGCTTTTACATGTCTTTAACGGTTTGCGCTTTTGTTTTTTAAATAGCTAACTTATGTGAAATCCTATTAAGGTTTATGTGTAATGCCGGTTTCACACCAGAGAGACAGTTTTGTTGTCAAAAAAACAAAACAAAATCATGTTTTGTTCACACTGAACAGACTGGTTTTGTTTTTAGTGTTTTTCTGGGTGTCCCATAAAAATTATAAACATGATAAACAACAACTGACAAGCGCAAATGTTCACAAAAAACAAAACTGCGTGTTCAAATGAAGCAAACTAAAAAACAACAACAAACGTGTTTGCTTTGATCTTACCGACTCCAGATGGGAATGTGTTTTGTTTCCTAAAACAGTTTTTAAAGACAAAAATGTTTTAAGAACTACCTCTTTGGTGTTACAACATTGATGTTTTTGTACAGAAAAACAAGTTTTTGTTCGTGTTTTATTGAACTGTCTCTCTGGTGTAAAATTTTCAAAAAATTTAGTACCGGGAGAGGTATTGTTTGTGTTTATTGTCATTTTTCAATACGCAAAAACGTAAGACAAGTTATTTTCTTGAGAGCGCCCTTATGCACTCAGATTTCAAAGCAAAATAAAAATGTTAATGTGAGTTAGGTTGCAGAATACTCAGGCGCTGTGATGTTTATAATCTCGAATTGTTTTTACGATGTTTTTTATGTACGTCTAATATTTAATTATTATTGGAGGACTGATAAATACTATGTACCATTTATGTAATAAATGTATAAGATACGTAAATGTTACATTTGTGTTTACCTGAAATTCTTTATTAACAACAAAAACACAATTTTCAAATAAAATGTTTTTCTTTTTATTATGAAAAACTATAACATTATTCTTAGAGAAAATAAATAAAAACATAAATGAAAATTCTAATATTTTTAAAAATAAATTTTTCTTCTAACTTTGAAATAAATAAATAAAATTAACATAATTCTTATTATTAAAGATAACATAAAATTCTGGATTCTATGGCCTAGAATTAAAAATATTAGCCATTCCTCTTTCAAGTGGAGATATGCTTGAATTCTTGAAAGGGAGATCCCGTCGTGATATTTGGGATGAATCAGAGAGCCCGGATAAATCGTGAGGTGAGATGGATGATCTGCTGGAGTTTATCCTGAAATAAAAAACAAAATAACATGCTTAAAAATGTAGCAATCGCTTGAAACGGATATAAACCGTCTGCACTTTATTATATAAATCATTTAAGTCTCATTTCCACTCACTGTTTTGATATTTAATTTACTGTTTTTGTTAATAGTGTAATCTAGATTTCAGGTTTTCGTTTAAGCATTCCATTTCACATTTGTGTTTTAATTTAAGTTTAGTTAATTTAGTTAGTGCGTATGCATCGTTAGTAATATAAATTTTGACAGTTCGACAAAATTGTATGTGAAATAATTAATATTACTATTTTTAATAACAGTTACTAATAGAAATTGTTTTCACTTCTATATTTTTCAAAAACTGACATTAAACTTCTTTTAAATATAAATTCTACTGTATTTTGACAGATTGACACATTTTGGAGTTTATAATATAATATAGTAATATATAAGACATTGGACCTTGTAAGGTTCTAAAAAAACTAAGAAAATTTAAAAAATAAATTAAATTAAAAATGGTACTGTAATGACTATTGCCATATGCTAAACAATTTAAATTAAATACAAAATTAAATTAAAGCAGTGAGTGGGAATGATACTTTATAGTTTACGAGATATAAGCAGGGCAAATCTTAGTCTAAAGCTACCCTACAAGGCTTAATTACTCTATATTATTAATTATAATAGAGATAATTAAACACATACATAATCATAAATTTATTAACTCACGTGTAATGCCGGCGCAGTTCGGCCATCCTGGACCCCAGGTTGTTCTGCGGGTAGTTGTTCACAGGGAAATTGTTACTTCGGTTCAATTGGGAGTTGCGTTGGGGAGGCTAAACATTAAAAAAAAAATTTAACAGCTGTTACTGAAACCAGTTAGGCCGCGTTCACATATGCGTGTTCGATTATTTGTACTGTTTGCCAATTATTTGAGGTCAAGTGAACGTGTACAATTATTAGTCCACACATGTTTTTATAATTTGATTTTTAACTAAAATAATTTAATTAAAATAAGAATTAGTTTATTAAAGGTATTTGTTTACTATACCACAAGGAGATCCTCGTGAAGTAGTAAAGAATGGAGATCTTGCTGAAAATTTGTTCTACGATAGTCAATAATTAATTTAAAAAATTAAATAAGGGTAAGTTTCCGAAACTTTTAAGGATATAATTCGTTTTAAAAATTGGAAATTTCACGTACAAGTATATGGGAATTCACTACCTTGTGCATTTGATTGAAATTTTCATGTAAGTATCTATGGAGAAAATTATTATTTCAATTGAATGTGGTTCAGAAAACATCAAGCTTTCGTTTAAAATAATAAAAATAGTATGTTTCGGAAGAAATAACAAAAATAATTGGCATTTTTATAAAAAATATCATCACAATCATCCGTCACTTTCGTTGTTCAAAACACGATGTAAGATAATGCGAATAACCGCATGAGTAACGGCGAATTTCCGAAAGGGATTAGGTCTAAGTTTTCACGTTATGTACTGTAGCGGTGTTGTGAAATGTACCTAAGCGATTTAGAGTCGATTCGATTCGATTCTAAGCGATTCTAGAGTCTAAGCGATTTAATATAGTCCAAATCACGATAGTTCGGCGGCGACCCAGTAAACAATTTGGTGAAGTGCCCTATTTGGTGAAGTTCGAGTCACTCGTACAATTCAATTCTAACGCTTTACAAGTTCGAAGCAACAACACAGAAACCAATTTTAGTTCAAATTTATTCTCTACCTGTCAAGATTTTGTGAAATAAAATCTGATATATGTAGTCTTAGCAAGTTCGTTAATAGTTCGAAAGTGGTACACAAAAGTCGCTTTTAGTTAAAATTCATTCTCTAGTTGTTAGAATTTTTTCATAATAATATTCTTTGTTTTTCCAACATCATTCATTAAGTATTTCTGTTTCTTTCCCACATGGATATATTTTTTTTAAGTTCACTTTCATCTCATTTATTCCAAAGTGAGAGAGAAACGAGATGTGGTTAGACAAGTAAAATATATTTTTCACCGTTACACTTGTATACTTGTAAGTATTTCGTTCAGAACAGTATGTTTAAAGTATATGCTATCCTTTTTCAACAAATATTTCTTTAATGGTAATAGGTACACGCTGTCTTCCTCAATCTCCGAATATAATGTGTTTATACGAATACGAGTATTAGAACTGTAAACATCGATGCTAAGACAGAGGTTTTAAACCTAACGCAGGCCTGCCGATCGTGGATTTTTGAATCACCAAAACAATGTAAAAAACTAATATAACGAGTATTATTGAAGATGAATAATATTCATTAAAAAAATCACGATCCGTACTAAAGATTACATCTATTTATTTCTTCATTTAAATATTTATATTTTGCAGACTCTAAAAAGTAGAATTCCATTAAGTTTTATACCCCTGCCATCTCTGCTAGTGTCAAGTTTATAGCTCCGGTCATAAATCATAAACCGACTCCGCTTTTAATTCAGCAGTGAACCGTCGTTGCGATCTCTGTAACTCATAAAAAGGGCCTTTCCTATGAACGACTGAATAGAAAACGAACACGTTCCAGACAAAAAACTCATGATATGTAATAGAAATTAAGTAGAATTTACTCCAAAATGTTTACTGGGGAGTTATACTTAAAAGAGGTTATAAGAGCGGAATAAATCTGTAATACGATAATGAATTTTATCTTATTCGTTTCGATATACATTATAGAAAAATAAGTGAGTCAGTGCTTTTTAGTTATATCGACACTTTATACCACACAACTTGTTTTAAGTATGAGTCGCCGCCGAACTTTCGTAATTTGAACTATAATTAACTTTTAATACAGTGGTACTAGGATCTCCATAAATAGTTGGTAATTTTTTTTAATTTGGGTAATAAATGTTTATAATGTGTATTGTAGGTTATGTTTTAATATCATAGTCGTCAACGTCAACAAGTGTACGGTACCTCGAACATGGTCAAATATTTTGACACTTTTGATCTATTTTATCTAACTAATGCCGGTACCAAACGATGCTACGACCACCTTCCAACGTTGGACGCTTGATGGTTGGACGCATCGCGTGGTCGATGCTGGAACTAACTGTGTCCAATATCATGCGTCTAACGTCCACGTTGGAAGAAGTTCGGACTGTTGTCAGTCTTTTGACTTGATCCACATGTCATGCACTGCTGCACGAATCGTCGAACATTGGAAGGTTTTATACTTGAAAGTCTCTTTATTTACTTCAAAGTTTTTGTTAAACAGTGTCAGCGTCAATAATATCAACAAATTAATAAAATAAATAAATCATTCGGATCAAACATTCGTTCAACCGTGTAGTAGGAAACTTGCAACGTTTACCGCATAGTTTGATACCGGCTTAATATAAACCAAAAATGTTTGCCATTGTGTACGAATTCCAAATGTTCGCCGAATCAACACATGTATCTTCGCACCAGTGTGAACGCGGCCTTACACAAAGAATTCTAAAAACTGTAATTTTAAAATTAGAATAAATGCTTTAGATGCAATTCAAGTGTTTGAATTTATGAATTAGAAAGACTGAAATAAAATCAAAAATATCTTTTTATTTGTGATACCGTTATAAACGGAGAGTTTGAAGCCTGAGATAGTGAAGAAGAAGAGTTGGGAACCGAACCAGTTGCCCTCTGCTGCTGAGAAGGCGGCAGCTGCGTGAGACGATTCACGGCGATGAAGTTGGCCAAATCATTTTTCTGAAATCAGGAATGCAACAATAGTACAATGACTCCGAAATTGAACTAGAAATAGAACCCCTGCAAATTCGACAAAATGTTCTCTTTGGTACCATAAAACCTGCGCTAAAGTTCGCAGCTCAAAATACTTTGGTTGCGAATAAATCAAAAACGGTAAAAAAATGTTATCCCCTATTCATCATAGCTCAGTTACCAGAAATGTGCAAACTTTGGAGGTGTATAATCAAAAAATTGTTATTTCTTCATACATATTTTTAACTAGCTGACCTTACAAACGTGGTCCTGTACAAATTTCAATAATTTTTTTACAATTCTACTGAATCAATTTTTCTAAATCTCGTACGAATCTTATACGATTCTTGTACGATTTGTTCTAATTCATTCTAATCTTATACGATTTTGGTTAACATTATTTGTAGAGCACCCAGTAAACAATTTGATGAAGTGTCTCTTTTTATGACATTTCTATCACTATTGCACTTCAATTATAGTTCGCATCAACTTTATCGCATTTGTATTCCGACAGGTGGAGTGGTTTCGCCATTTGTAGCTGATAAAATATACATTTCATTTAAATGACTGTGAGAAACTGTACTGTAAATGAACTGTTTCATGACAAAAGAATCATACGTATCTTCAATATGAAGGCAAAGTGACTCCAAAATGTTTACTGGGTAGCTTGATTAACAATTTGAAATCAGCCGTCAAACGACATTTGCGCACATAGTAGCAAAAATACCATAGAAAAAAGCAGTTTCCAGAATTTTCCAATTTTTTTTTTTACTATAAACCTTATTCAAAGTATTATCAACATTGAAACAACATTAGTATAAATATACAATAATTAAAATAAAAATAATTAAAAGGATTTCTAACTTGTTTTCTACTTAACCCCAAAGGAAGTTTCACAACACAAAATGAAACATTTCGTAAAATTTGCACGGGTCCTGCTTGTAAAGTCGATTTCGGACCTTATTTTATCGTAAAATTACATAATTTGTCGCAATCAAATATTTTACTCTACCTGTTGACTAGTCCTTGGTTGCATATTGTTGCCAAAAATTGGAGCAGGTCTTCGGAAAACATTGTCAGGTCTACAGTTGGTGGATCCAGGTGATGGGGTCGAATATTTAGAGCTAGGAGGCGTTATACCTGTACATTTTATAAAAGAAGTTTATGTAACAGATACGTTTAAACGTGAATTATACGCAATTTTACTCCGTCTAGTGAATTAGGGGTCGTGCATAAGTTTTGTAGCATAATTTTTATAGTTTATTAACTTCACTAATCTGAAATTCACTAATTGTATCCACAGGAGTCGGCGCTCGAAGTGTTACCAATTTCACGCTGCTGTAGCAACCAAACAACTAATAACAGCGCGCTCATTTTGTGACAAGAATCAGTCTGTTATGTTGCTGACAAGGAAAATTGCTGCCTGGTCAAGTTAGCAGGTAGGCATACGATCATTGTACATACTAACACTACTCAATCTTACACATTTTGTTCATCAGAAAATAAGTGATGTCTGCCGGCTCTGGGATCTCACTTTATTATAATTAAGAATGCAGCAAAGACTCAAACGACTCAGAATATTACAACGAATGGTGGAAAATTAATTTTACAATACTGAAGTTGACATTGTGTCTATTAAATTGGCTGCAGCAGAATTTTTATCCTTCTTAAAATTAACAAAACTAAAAGTTATTTTAGTAGCACATAATTGTTTAAAATTTGATGCTTCATTAATTATAAAACTAATGGAACAGGTAAAATTATTAAAAGACTTTGAGAATTTTGTTTGTGGATTTTGCGATACATTATCATTGCTTTAAAAAACTGCCCGAACGGAAATCGGCAAAATTGAATTAAAGATTTATGAAATTTAAGAAATTTTTATGTTATGTTATTAAATTATTAAAGTGTTTATAAATATTTTAATTCCCTAAATGTGCCATTTTCTTAATTTTTTCTGTTACTATCACGCAATATTTATTTTGACAGTTCTGAACGAGGTTATATTTATATCTTTATATACCGTTTTTCCCGCTAATGTGTTGTGGCGCTTATTGTAACAGTGTGACGTTGCCAAGTGTCAAATCATAGCGAAATTATTTAATAAAATAATTTGAATTTCATTTCCAATTTTCTTTTCAGGATGAACGGATATACAGTATTTTTAAAATGTTGACGAATATGTGAAATGTCACGCAAATATTCACCTTCCTAACGAATTGTTTTTTACGACACAATATAGAACATACTCATATTTATTGATTTATGATCACATGTACACATTTCTCCATAAGAGCAATCTATTTTATGTCAATTTTCACCTATCCCGAAATGTTAATAGTAAATTCTTTGAGCAGGAATCTACCCGTAAAAAAAATGTGAGCCCTTAAACCGAAAATTGTTGTGTCACTTATACATCCTTAAAGATTACTCTTCGCAGAGAATGGGACAAAATACCATCAGACCACATTCGTGCAGCGTGAAAAGTTACGTCGAACAATAACAATATGTTTTTAAATTTGAAATGTTTTTTCGATATACTGAAGTTTTTAAATAAAAAAAAACACAATTAACCAAATTACAGTATTTTTAATTGGTAACACTTCGAGCGCCGACCCCTGTAGTAATAATTGTCTTGCAGGCTAACTGAAATTTTAATTTATGGGGCTTATATTTTGTCGAAAGCCCACTGAATCTTTTTTTTTCTATTTAGGAAATCGAATTTTAGATTAGATGTGACGTCACGGTATTTATGACGACCCCCAGGCGCTGAATGCTTTACCTGTTTCATAACCACTTGCTGAAACTCCTGGTAGAGCTGAAATTTAAAATTATCATCATATTTTCATTTTTCTACGTAAATTTTTATTTCAAATACATTTTTATTTTCAGGCTTACAGTTATGTTTATACCCGGTCACCATTTTTTGTAATTTAGATTTTAGTAGCTGAGTTTCCTTCCGGGATTTATCTAAAGCACTTCGATATTTCTTAATTTCTTCACGGCTTTTCTTAATTTCCTCATAACTTTTCTTTATTTCGTTTTTAGCCCGCTTAAAATTTTCGCTATCTTTAAGAAGTTGCTTTAAAAGCGCGTCGTAACTACGAGTTTGAAATTTCATCGAAGTAATGGCTTTCTTAATAAATTCCTCAGGGTTTGAGAAACATACTTGCACCTCTGATTTTAGCTTTCAAAATAATATAAACATTATATATTTAATTTTTTTAATATCAATTCATTTTTACTAACTTTGTCTTTACCTCTTTTGTTATTTTCATGAAAGTTGTGCTGGTTTTGCAGATTTTGCAGGAATCGGCATTAAATTCTACAAAATATATTTTATGTTATAAAATGAAATAATTTTTTTTTAATTGGAAATTTTAATAGGAAGAAGTAATACCTTGACAAGGTTCGCAGAAAAGATGGCCACATGCTGTTATCAGAAAGGGCTTATCACTTCCTGGTTTGCAATGGCAAATAATACAACGGGCCCAGTTACTCATTGTCAATTAACTTATTCTAAAGAAAGTGATAAAGAAGTTAGGGCTTGAAATCTTAAAGTAGTTAGATTATATTTTTATTTATTTCCTTGATGTACAAGTTTTGTAAAAATAAGCATAAATGAAAGAGGTTTCACAGTAATAATACATAAACATCATTATTACTTACATGTCACGTATTGTTACTATAACAAATAGTTATTATTACTAAAAACGTTAATAATATAAAAAACTAATTAAACTACTTTTACTATTCCACTGTGCTTCTCACAAGTACATATTTTCGAACTAAGTGCTTCATTATTGTTTTCGCTGAAGTTGTAAATATATTAACAAATATGTTGTTTCGTTTTCTAAGTGTGGTAGTTTCGACAGCAAAAGCAAGAACAGCAACGACACATATTAGCTATGTTCTCGACCAACTAAAACAGCATTGTTTTGATCAGATTTCATGTCATTTCCAAGATTTACCAATAATATAATTAAATTAACTAGCTATACTATATTTACAAAATAATACTCTAATTCCAATACAGATATATAAACTTAATAAATATTAAACTCTATACGAAATAAATAGGTGAATAATATTTCATATTTCCAGCTTAAAATTATATTGTAAGTGTATTTCTTAAAAATATATATAATTTTCATTTATAAAGCATCTATAATTGGAAATATTTATTTACTTAATAAATTAAGTTCTTCCTATGTGCAGTTGTTTCCTTCCTTAATATGCAAATGTTTTTGACAGGCCTAATTTTTTTAATTTTTAGATAAATTAATTTACTTACTTTCAGAGTCATTGTTATAGTTAAAAAATAAGTCATTAGAAAATGGAGTACGAGGATATGTGCATTATCTGCAACCGTCTACTGTCAACAGGCACAGTCAATGTTCTTCGTGAAAAAGGATTAGCAACTTTCAAAAAAGCCAGTCGAAGGAGAGGGGATGAAAAATGGAAAATAGTGAACAATGAAAATCGTTGGCCAATGCATAAAGTATGTCGGCAAGATTATACTTCGGAACATAACATTACTGCTACTTTAAGACGAGCTAAAGAAGCTGCTGAAGCACCTGTACCTGTCCTTAATAGTGGATTTGCTTTCAATACAAAATGTTTTTTCTGTGAGGCTGATTGTCATGAAGCAGCACAGACTAAAGTGGGAATTGATAAACGCAAGCGATGGTACAAAGTAAGAAGTTTAGCTATAAAACGGAGCATTGAAAACGCAGCCACCAAAAGAAACGACGACTGTGGAAATAAAATGCTAGAGCGTCTTCGTAGTATAAGATGCTTAGTTGCAGAAGAGGCTCGTTACCATACGTTGTGTATGCTAAGATTTAAAACGATTGAAAAACCAAAAAATACTGGAAGGCCTGTGCTTGGAGATTTACAAATAGCGTTTAATGAGTTATGTGAATTCATAGAAGATAGTGATGAATGTCAATATTTATTGAACGATTTATTGGATAATATGGAAGGCTATGTCCCTTCATCAAAACATTTGAAATCAAAATTGAAAGATAAATATGGAGATGATGTAGAATTAACCGCAGTGAAAAATAAATCTTATGTTTGCTTTCGTGATACGGGGTATAAAATTCTAGATGATAATTGGTACGATGAGAAAAAAGAAGATATGGAAGAAGAGCGATTGCGAATAGTTAGAACTGCTGCAGCAATAATCAGAGAAGACATAAGGTCCACAGTATATGATACTTCTTCTTACCCACCGGCGCATGATTTTAAAACTGACGTAAATGCTATTCCTGCCACTTTAGACGCTTTCTTATCTGATGTTATATTAAAAAATAGAAAAAATGACGTTCAAAAACTAAGATGTAAGAGCAGTGTTATTGCCCATGCTATTATTAGTGCTACACGGCCGCGGTCTTTTCTTTCATCCATTAAAATGGGAGTTGGAATATTTCTGCACAAACATTTAATTCCCAAAGTTGTAATTGACTTTCTTTGGAAATTAGGAATCAGTGTTTCTTATGATGAAGTGTTAGCACTTGAATCAGCAACCACGATGACTTATAAGCGTATACCAATAAAGTTACAACATTGGCTAGATAACGATGAAGACGAAGAAGATGAAAGTTTTTCGGAACCAGACTATGAAATGCTTATTGGAAACACACAAACTGAACAAATTTTCGAAAACAAACATTCTACTAATGAACCAAGCTGTTCTTACATGATTCCGTAAAAAAGAACATTAAATTGTTGGTGATTAAAATATAATGCAAGAAACTCGCACAACTGCATACATAAGTTCATTGAATGATACGATATTATCAGACTTCCCGAGGATGAAGAGACTTGAGGGTTCTATTATACAAAAAATCGTAAATATTCGGACAAAGTTCCAAAAGATTTATTATCCGCGTTGAATAATAGATATTTGATGTTGTAATAAGAGAAAGAATCATTTCAAATTATAAATAATAAGTAAGACACTAAACTCTAAACTTCTTTCGTGTCTACTGGGTAATTACAATTCTAAGGGATGAATTCATAATAATATAAATAAAAAGTTCTTATAGTAACAGATTTAAATATTTAATAAATATAAGTAAAATATATAATCAAATTTTGCATTTTTAATTTCCACACTCTTACATAAAAATGTTACTCAAACACTTTCTTTCAAATCCATCTTTGCTAGATATTCTAATAAAAAAAATCAATAACACAATGAGTAACGAAAAATTTTAAATTATTTATTTACGAAATAATATAATTATTAACAATATGGTATAAAATATAATATTTATTTTGATGTTTTTGGTTAATTGACCTGGTTGACTTACGCAGAATCGTCAAAGAATCTATCCAACATCGAAGCAACAAGTGCTGGGTTATATTTAACATATTTGTCCAAATTCTTTGTAAATTTCATACCAGCGTATCTGAAATTATAAATTATTAATAGTAACATGTAGTTTATTTAAGAAAGTATTAACCAGCAACTAAATTTTACTTACAAATCATAAAATGTGTTATACTTTGGTAATAAGAGCTCTTTATTATCTCTTTTTAAACATTCTCTCAGTTCTACGTCTGGAATGGATAAAACTCTTTGAACTCTAGAGACATCCTCAAGTTCTTTATTGAATCCCTGTAGATATCATGGATGTAGTATTTAATCATAATACGAAATGAAAATAAAATGTACACTTACAGAAAAACGTTCTTTAATTAGTGCTCTGTCTTTATCCTTCATCTTTCCGGATATTATAGTGTCATCTAATGGGGTGACACATCCTAATAATTTGTTCCAACTAAAATAAAACATATTATTTCTATAACATCCTGTGATAATTATCACCAAGATTGTGAGAACATACCTATGCAAATAATTCTTTTTGTGTTCTTGAATCATATCAAAATAATTGCTTTCGCATGAAGGTTCAGATATTCTCAGAAATTCTATCAGCCCAGATCTTTGTAGTGACTTCAACACATACTGATTATTATTTAGTCGAAATATGCAACGAGTAGCTAGATCTGCGTATAATTCGCTCTTGCTAAGTAATGTTAAATTTAGTTGGCCCAACACTTTTTCTATTGTAAACAATTAAATTCATATTTAGTACGATATTCTTTATTAATAATAATGTACGGTATTGTTTAATAAATACTTACTGATGTAGATTCCCAATAATGCTTTATTCTTATCTATTGCACTGGAATGCTTGTTAGTTAATAATGCAGATAACACGTTGTTGTAACTAGTATCTTTTTCTAAAACACCACCTGTAAATTGAAAACAGAAAATATTACATATTAATATCTTTTTAAATGAAGAAATACAAAACGTGGATAGTAAATTGACCTATTGTATCCACATATTCAATGAGTTGCTCTAGAAATACCAGTACGTTGTTAGTTAATTCATGAACTGTTCCATCTTTGGGTAATTGACTGCTTGATTCTGATCTGACGCTCTCTATAAAATCGTCCAAAGCTTTGGAAACCTTTTAAATAAAATTGATTAACAATAACCAAATTAGATCATAAACTGTTCTTTATGCAGAGTTACTTCTAGTGATTTTTTACCGTGTTAAATGAAGTTTCTCTACGAGTACTGTATTACACTTACGGTATCATGAATCATTGTGAAGATAGACATTAATTTATCTCGAACTTGAGGATCACAATTGCGTACAGTTTTCTGTAAATCAGGTTGCATAGCTACTAGATGTCTAAGCATAGGAAAAACTATAAGTACGGCTCCAAAGTCTTGTTGTCCGATTGATCTGCGAGCTCGTTGAGTAATATTCTGAAATTTATTATATGTTTGAGTTTTGCATATGGCTTTTATTTCAATTTAACATTTTTAAATAGACATACTTCTCCATCTAAGACAATAACTTCGACGGCTTCCTTAGCAATCATTTGAAATACTCGACTTTGTCGCGGGGCAGGTATAATAGTTTCCATCAAATCACGTTCTGCTGATAAGAGTCTGTGTAGAGCTGCAACAACCACTAAATATTGTTCTAACTCCACATCACTCTCAGCATTTTCATCTCCTGGACTTGTGTCTAAGGAGAAATATTTAAAGTTTTAATATAACCGGGATCCATTACCTAGCACACATTATTAATTTATATTAAACTTAGTAATACTTAGAATTAGTATACTTTGTTTATCCATCATATAATTAAATATTACCTTGATAAGAACTAACGCGCCTTGATCCAATTGATAAACCTGTTGACATTTCTAAAGTATGGGATGCTCGCATCAACATTCTGTTTGCTTTTTTTTCAAATCTGTAATTATTTAATGAGCATTACAACCATGTCTTAAAAAGGGCAAACTCTACGTTCAAGTTCAAATCAAGATCAAATTCAGGTTCAAAATCAACAGTTTATTAAATCAATAGTTTGACTTACACATGTTGTATTCTTGAGGATGTTCTTCTGTTTGACGGTTCTACTTTGCTCTGATATTTATTACGCTAAAAAAATATATATAATAAAATTACGAATCAAGAACACTCGAAAGATATAATATACACATAATTCTCTGATTATGTTATACGTAAACAAAAGATTACACGAAATATACAGTGGTTACAAATTCTTTTGTACCATAAGTGGAGAGTTGGTCCAGCTGGATGTTCGGTGATGATCTTTCAGCATTTGTATAGATTTTAGGACAACATTGCTTCGCTCTTTATAATAGTCTTGAGTAAATTCCCACAAAGTATTCCCAGCCATCCACATAGCTATCATAGACAATTCTTGAGTTGAATTCTCCGGCATTAGAGTTAAAGATGTTGAAAGTTCCTTGACGTCTAAAACAAAAATATATTATTTCTTATCAAAATCATAAATTCGTGTGCTTCATATCGGACCATAAGACGTGAATTTATCTTTGTGTTATTAGTATATGAATGGAAACAAAAGTGGTAGTCTTCTAAGGACCAAGATTATTGGAAATCATTTCTACTTTATGATATAAGGCAACTAACGTTGCCATTTTGGTCGGAATTTCGCACCGAATTTATAGATTATATAAATATTCACGTTAAAATGTGTTAGACTTATTCGTTTATTTTTTAACTTAAAACATAAAGAGTCGTGCAAGAATACGTTTATTCAAAAGAATATGTTAACCTTTTATGATATTAATTTTTATGAACTTTTTCTGTACACAGGGATAAAGTTATGCACAAGTGCAATTCAGAAGTAGAACTAGAGATAATCACGGACCTAAATGCAATGCAGTAGATGTTACAATGGCCTAACTAGGGATATAAGAAACTGTTAGTCTCTGTACAATAAAAGTTATTATTATTAATTTATATTAGTTTATAATTAATAAATATACCATCTTCAAGGCTGATTAAATCCAACACTTCCACTGGTTTTAATGGCTTACTATATCTGATTAAAATTTCATGAAAATATTTGTTTAACAGATCGCATCCAATAGAAAACAAGCTGGTCTGAAATAAATAATTACATATGTCTAATTAATAAACAGTCATATAAAATTTTATGAGGCCTTAGTTTAATTGCATTAAAACATAAAGTATATAGTGGCAGACATACAACATTCTGCAGTTCAACACTCTGTGGATTGTTATGTTGAAAATATTCTCTTGCTTCTGCTAGTTTATTCAACGCCTTGAGATATTCTTGTATTCCAGCGGATTCTGGCCCTGAATGTACTAAATCGCAAACGCTTTGTGGAGCCGAGTAGTACCCCATTACATGCTCCAGACATTGCAGAGTTGAGTCTATATCTACAATAATAATACCAACAATGATAAGTATCAGATTTCACACATTTAGGCTAATGACATTTAAGAATTACTTTGTTGACGAAGTTGTAAATGTCCCGTTTCAGTATAAACTGGAAGAATTGTTTGTTCCAATTTGGCTAAACGCTGCTCAAAGGATCCTAAAATTGTTACCATTGATTCTGTAAGAGCCTTAGATCGGTCAACTCTTTGTTTTAATAATAAGAGATTACTTTTTTCCTAGAAAAAGAAAAAATGAAACAATTTAATCAATGGTTCGGTTATGTCAATTTTATTTACTTGTAGATAGTGCAGATTAATATTATCTGAATTTTTATAAACCCACCTTTTCTAATTTATTTTCTATATATGCCTTCTTTTCTACTTGGTTCATTGTTAAATATATTAATTTTAAAACTTCGGAATTATAAACTAATTAACTAGATTAACTTAGATTATGTTCTTTACAGAACTGTCAAAGTGACAGTTTGTCAAAAAAGCATTGAACTCTAAATATGGGAACCAGAGGTGGTAAACCTACACAATGATTTATATTTGAATTTTAAAAATGTTTAGATTCAAAATCATGATAAAAAGCACCTGATGTACATACTTAAAAAAAAATAATTATAATATGACTGCATTAGTTTTTTGTACAAAAATTGAAATATTTATTTAGGAAAGAATTTCAAATTGCGTCTATATTTATATCTCTCTAAATTTTTGTTATACAAAAATGCTTGTGTCCTATGTCTTAATTTCTATAAAAGTGTACTATATATTGATAAAGTGGGTTACTAGAACCTCAAATGTTCAATTATTTGTTAATAACTCCTTATATGTTAAGAGATATTAACAATTAAAAAAGTCATTTTGTCTCTTTAATTATTAAAAGGATTCAACGTTGTACACATTCCAAGTGCATGTGACATCACAATCCTTGTGTAAAGTTACCAACCTTACAGCTCATAAATCTCTGCTATAGTTTAAGTTACGAGAGTTCGCCGGTGACTCATGGTTAAAACAGATTGTGCTGTATAAATCTGCGATACAATAGAAAAGCACTTTCTTACACATTTTTTTATAATGCATATTGTAACTAATAAAATAAAATTCACCACCGTATCACCATTTATGCGGCTCTTATAACCACTTTCAGGCATAAGTTACCGCCGAACTCTCGTAATTTCGACTATATATGTATTTATATATCAAAATATCAAATATTATTTACAGCTATTTCAAGGAAAAAACAAATTTCAATATTATGTCTGCCTTAGCAAGGTTAAATAAAATAAAAACTTATTATTCTTTGACTTGACTTGATTATTTGACTACCAACAGCTACAGAACATTACCACAGCACTGACCTACTCAACAATTAACTGACGTTAAAACGCATTTCACGTCATACAAATATGGCCGACCATTTCTAGCGCTAAAACTACAATTCAATTTTTTAATTGCTATATCTCCGTCAATATTTAGATATTTAATAAAATAGACACACAAATAAAGATTTATTAACATCAATTTCAATCAACAATTGAAAAATCGACCACTAAAAAATGAGGACACAAGCCCATTACATTACTAGCGATGCAATTTACCAAATGGTTTACTGGATAGAGATTTGATCAGGAACAGCGTCCGTTGAATATTATCAACATTACGTTCCCAGTAGCTGACTAACCTAGTTCTTTATTTGTTTTTGCTCCTTCTGACCTCCTTCATAATCTGCGGTAATTGATGGAGACATTTGTACTTGTACAGACAGTTCACAGCGTTGTTTTTGTGCACCTCGCTTTAGCGCGGAACAGACTCGTGAGTCACGATTCACAACCATAATGGGCGTATTACGCAAACGTTATCAACTATGTAAGCCATGTGCACTTGTATCGTGAACGATTGATTGGAAAACATTAAAATAGATCAAAACGATACGGAGCATAATGTTGTTCGAGGTATTGCCAAACATTGCGAGTCTATTAACTTCTGTAGGAAGATTAGTGGGTCTGTGAACCATGTCTTAATGGGCTTGTTAATTGAAATTGATGTTAATAAATGTGTAATGGCGTGTCTATTATATTAAATATCTAAATATCTAGCGCCAGAGATGTCGGCCATATTTGTATGACGTGAAATGCATTTTAACGTCAGTTATTTGTTGAGTAGGTCAGTGCTGTGGTAATGTTCTGTAGCTGTTGGTAGTCAAAATAATCAAGTCAAGTAAAATATTAATAAGAAGTTTTTATTTTATTTAACCCTGTAACGGCAGACATAATATTGAAATTTTATTGTTCCTCAAAATAACAGTAAATAATATTTGATATTTTGATATATAAATACGTATACCAGAGATTTATGAGCTGTAAGGTTGGTAACCTGTAAACTTGTCAGAGTTCTATCAAGAATATATCTCTTTTACGCTCTGTTGTATAAAACAGATAGCAACATATCGGTTGTGAGGTCACATGCATAAGGAATGTTGTGCAACGTTGAATCCCTTTAATAATTAAAGAAACAACATGACTTTTTTATTGTTATTATCTCTTAACATATAAGGAGTTATTAAAAAATAATTGAACATTTGAGGTTCTAGTAACCCACATTATCAATATATAGTACACTTTTATAGAAATTAAGACATGAGACACAAGCCCATTCTTATAAAGCTGTACTAAACATCTGACGATTTTTCAAAGGTCTACATTTTCTAAATTAAGCTATGTAAGTTCACACAAAACTATCAGAAGACCTAAAATAAAGAGAAAGATGGATCCCATTTCTTGGAGCGGGCATAAGTAGCCTAATTTATAAAATATAGGGCATTGCAAAATCGTCAGAAGTCAACATACGCCAGGTAAACAGTTACAAAATAGGAGCCTATATATATTGATAAAGTTCGCAGTAAACATTTTGGAGTAATTTTGACAGTTTAATTTTTTTTATCATGAAATAGTTCATTTACAGTTCAGTTTCTCACAGTTGTTCATCTAAAATGTCTATTTTATCGGCTACAAATGGCGAAACCACTCCACCTGTCGGAATACAAATGAAGATAAAGTTGATGTGAACTATAATTGAAGTGCAATAGTGATAGAAACGTCTCAAAACAGGACACTACACCAACTGGGTTGGCTATCAGGATCTAACATATCTAATTTTTTTTAATATGTCGCAGTATTATAGAAGGTATTATACCTTAATGATTCTTACAATACTTCATACAGAACGTGAGAAATCTTCTTTGTGTTTACTATGTCATGGACAGTAGATCGTTGAGAGGAAAATGATGGATGACGCAATTTCGATTGACTGTGTAGTCACCATGGCAAAAATTCATAAATTGACTTACGAACTGCTACCCCATCCAGCATATTCTCCAGATTTAGCCCCCTGCGTCTATTTCCTGTTACAAAACCTAAAGATATGGCTGTGCGGTAAGAGATTTGGGTCTAGCAAAGAGCTCATCACTGAAATCACTGAAACAAACGCCTAATTTGAGGGCCTTAAGAAAACGTATTATTTGGAAAGAATAAAAAAATTGGAAAAACGCTGGACTAAATGTATCGAGCTTAAAGGGGACTTTGTTAATAAGTAAAGCGCTCTTTGCCGAAAAAATATCTTTTATTGAAAAAAAAAGCGCTTTAAAAAAAAGTGACTGAATTATATATATCAGCGTTATTATTCGTTTTCTCACCAAAAAAGGTGTGAAATCGAGTGAAATTATAAAGAGATTTCAAAGACAGCTGGGTTGTGCACCCAATACAAAGTAGATAAGGCATAAGTGTTTAATTGGGCCCAGAAGTTTCAAAATAGTCATGACAACGTAGAAAATCAAGGTAATTACAGGGTATTAATTAATAAAAGGGTATGAGGCAAATTCAAAACCAGTGCTAGACGCAAATAAGTAGCAACAAATTGAGATTGATTAAAGAAAATACAAAAAAAGTGAAAAACTTCTTATCAAAGCAGTAGACAATTCGAAAAAGCCATCTTCAGACTAAGAACAGGACATACGAGATTGACGCATCAACATTTAATCAGTAAAACTACAGCTCCGCAGTGCAGCAACTGTCAGACGCAAATAACAGTCCATCATCTCCTAGAAACCTGCCCACAATATCAAACGCAAAGAACTAAACACAACAATCAATGGTGAACTTGGTTTCAGACAATTCAGAAGAAATTAAAAAAGTGCTCGAATTTCTTGCAGGTTTTAAAAATAATAAACCAAATTTAATTAAAATAAATTAACTTCAGGCGAATATGGCCTTGTCGTTGAAATCGCCTCTTTGTTTTGACTCGAAAGGTGCACTGTTGATTGACTTTTTACATAATCGACAATTTTTTAATTGAACTAATATTATTAAATATACATATATATAAATTAATTAAAAAGTAAATTTAAATTTAAAGAAAAATTGCATTATCTAAAATATTATTATTTTAATATTCAAATTTTCTGAATTTAAAAAATGAATTTGAATTCTGAGGGGAAAGTGGGAGTTGACCCCAATATAAATTTATACAATGAAGATAATTTAACTTTATCTTCTTATAAAATTATGATTCAGAAAGAAGATATTCTAAATGAAAAATATGGGATCAGTACATTAAAAACAGCAAAAATGCTATATAATTCAGAATATGGAAAAGATATTACAGAAATAAAGAAAATAGGGAAAAATAGAATAATGGCGGTATGTAAAAATCCTAAATCAGCTAATATGTTAGTGAAATTAAATAACAAGAAAACATCAGGAGTTGATATGTTTATACCAATGTTTTGGATTACAAGAATTGGAATTATCAAAAATGTAGATATTGAATTTTCGGAGGAAGAATTAAAAGAAAACATTTATAGTGACCCGTATAAAATCCACTCCATAAGGAGAATAAAAAGGAGAGTGAAAGTTGAAGATGAAATTAAATATGAGGACTCTAGAAATATTATCATTTTCTTTGAAGGCCAAAATTTACCTCAATATATTTATATTTGGAATGCTAAATTACCCTGTGAACCATTTATTAAAAATACGAGACAATGTTATAAATGTTTAAGATATAACCATACGGCCAATCAATGTAAAGGAAAGAGTAGATGTAGCAAATGTGGTTCAAATGAACATACGCTAAATTTATGTAAAAATGAAATTATAAAATGTGTAAATTGTGATGAAGAACATGATGCGACTGTTAAAAATTGCAAAGAAAGAAAAAGGCAACAAGAAATAAAAATTTTAATGGGAAACAGAAATCTTAGTTATCAAGAAGCCGCTATTGAAATACCTCAAATTTGGAAAGACAAAAATTCGTATGCTGTAACTACAAAAAATAGATTTGATATATTATCTAATTATGAAAAGGACTTTCCTCAAAATTTAACAAGTCGTAAAAATAGTATACTATCATATAAGCCAGCACCCATTAGAAAAAGAACATATTTAGATAGAAACTGTAAAAAGGAAAATATTAAAAAACAAAATAATATAAATGATAATAAAATTGAAACTAAACAGAATGAGAAAGAACAAAGTTTCATTAATTATATTACAAATTCTACACCTAGAACTTATAATACAAGGAACAATTACAGAAAAAATGAACAAGATAATGACGAGGAACAAACAGAAAATAATTCTCAGAGGTCCATAAAAGTACCAAAAATTCAATCCAACTCTAAATTATTAGTATCACAAAATTTTAATGAAAATAAAAATGAAGAAAGAAATAAATTCATGACGGATTCAAATAAATTTTCTATATTTGAAAATATAGAAAGAGGAAGAAAAAAATAGCGAAATTATAAAAATAATATAATATAAGAGCATACATATTAGAGTAACATATAAAATTATAATTATTAAATAGCGTCTATTCGTAAATAAGGTTTCTAGAAATTGATATTATACAGTGGAACGGACGGAAATTAATTAGTGAAATATTAAAATATTTATAAATTTGTAAAATTAAATTATAAATTATAAAAGATGTATTTAAAAAAGATTGTTGGTGGCTATGACGAAAGAAAGTCAAGGCAAATAAGTGAATAAATATAAAAAAAAAAAATACATAATCGACGAACATTGAATGCTGCCTACTACTATCAGATGCTAGATGACTGCAAGACTGATTATCACAACAAACGACGGCGTCCGATTCTTAAAGTCCTTCTTCTACAATCTACGACAATGTCAGAAAAAGATTAGGAAATAGGAGCCTTACACTGGTAAATGTCATCTCGTCTCTGCACAACCCACTATTTTAAATACGAACAATTATAAATAATTTTTATGGATTATAAAATGTAATACTTGTAATACTTAAATACTTGTAAATGTAATAATAGAGCAAGAAGGCTGAATAAGCCAAAGCTTACAAAAAAAAAAAAAAAAAAAAATACGAACAAAAATCAAAGTATATAAGCAAGATTTGTCCTGTTTGTATCTCGTAAACTATACGTGCTAATATAATGATTTTTGTTGGATAGAGGGTTTATGTCTGTAATAGAGTGATAGAGGTACAATGCGGGAGAAGTGAAAATGAAGACGAAGGAAGAAGGATAGTGAAAAGATAATAGAGGGTTTGTAGAGAGAAGACAAGAAAGGCAAGAGGTAAGAGACAAAGGTACAGTCACGAAGAAAGGAGAAGTAGGGAATCGTGAGAATGAAGAGAGAGGGTCAAGAGAAGAAGAAGTAGAAAGTACTTTTGGAAGAAGCAAAAGTCTAGAATAGTTTAAGTTTAGTTTTAAGTTTGAATTTATATAAGAATGAAATGTATTAGGAAATATAATACTGTAGATTGTAAAACCGAAAGGCACACAATTAATATTAAACAAAAGTTCTAATAAAATGTAAACCTTTTATAGTTTACCCACAAACAACCCCCACCTTCTCCTCAGGACTCAATACAGAACCAATGGGCTTGTGTCCTATGTCTTAATTTCTATAAAAGTGTACTATATATTGATAAAGTGGGTTACTAGAACCTCAAATGTTCAATTATTTTTTAATAACTCCTTATATGTTAAGAGATAATAACAATTAAAAAAGTCATTTTGTCTCTTTAATAATTAAAGGGATTCAACGTTGTACACATTCCAAATGTATGTGACATCACAATCCTTGTGTAAGGTTACCAACCTTACAGATCATAAATCTCTGCTATATGTATTTATATATCAAAATATCAAATATTATTTACAACTATTTCAAGGAACAATAAAATTTCAATATTATGTCTTGATTATTTGACTACCAACAGCTACAGAACATCACCACAGCACTGACCTACTCAACAAATAACTGACGTTAATGCATTTCACGTCATAAAAATGTGGCCGACCATTTCTAGCGCTAAAACTACAATTCAAACTTTTAATTGCTATAGGTTCGTCAATATTTAGATATTTAATAAAATAGACACGCCAATACACATTTATTAACATCAATTTCAATAAACAATTGAAAAATCGACCACTAAAAAATGAGGACACAAGCCCATTTTACAAACATGTTCACATCAAAAAATAAGGTTTCACTTCTGATGTTAACCTTAGAAAAGAATGTAAGAAAAACTGCTCTGATTTAGAAGCACTGCATCAAACTGTCAATTATTTGCATGCTACAAGAATCAGCTATGCGAACCGAATGAGTTATTAGTCGCTATACTAATATTTATCGATATACATTGTATGTTAATGTCTGCTGTAAACCATTGGTCACTTGGTCGTGCTTACACTACGTGCACTGAACTACATACTCGTACAGAAATATAATAACGATCAGCATGAAATCGAAAGTTAAGTTCTCAGGAAAAACAATAAAATTACAATCCACCGGAACAAAGAACGAGTAAAACCAGATCCAATGCCAAAGCGAAAACTGACAGGTGCACTGTTTGAAACCACTAAGTATCCTGTCTATGAATTACTTTATCTCCATGATTACTTCTTGAACCTGTTTACAGAGAGATGTTTTTATCTTTCATATTAATAATGAATATTTCATATTTTCTCTAATTAGCATTTTATTGTCGGTTCGGTTAATGTGTAATAGATTTTTGTTGGTATGCTAAACAAGACACGAGCAAGTCTCGCCATACAAATTGTTCTGGTGGTCAACGTAAAATGAAAACACTGTTAGGATTAAGAGGGCACAACGTATTTTATTGATAATATTATCTTTAAAATTAGATTTGTTTATTTTTTTAAATTTTTATAGCAAAGAACCCAGTAAACATTTTGGAGTCACTTTGCCATCATATTGAAGATGCGCATGATTTTTTTGTCATGAAAGACTTCGTTTACAGTTCAGTTTCTCACAGTTGTTCATATGAAATGTTTATTTTATTGGCTACAAATAGAGAAACCACTCCACCTGTCGCAATATTTCTTTTTCGTAATGTACATATATTTAAGTATACACACAGGAAATTTCAAGTCAATCCGGTGATTATTTTCGAAGTTATGTAAGTTGAAAAAAATGCCTTTACTCTATGTATAGTGCTTTTGAACTTTAAATGGGTTTTTCTGAAAACTGTGTTTTAAAATTTGGTGATCAAGATTTCTCAGAAACGGCTTAACCGACCAGTCTCAAATTTTAACACAAGCTTCTTAAGTATATTTTTGTTTAATTAATTGGAATTTTCTTCTCGCCGATAAATATATTTTTTATTAATATACAATTTAAAGCCAAAATTTTGGTCAAAAATCGATTTTCTTTTTTGAGAAGCCACCATTTTATCAATTTTATCTTTAGTAGATTATACATTACTTTAACGAAACCGTTTGGTTTTTTCAATTTAGAAGATTCAGTTCAGAGATATCCTGGTCACCGCAAGATGCCTTTTTTGGGAGGACCTCCGGGAGATCAGTTATAGCATCCTTGAAATTATTATTTTTAGAAATATAAAAATGTTAAAATACAGTTGAAACTTTCAAATTATATGTGTACAAATTTTTACATTAATACATTTAAAAGTCTTCTCAAGAAAAATTCTGCCCCTTTTTCCATTTCCTAGTGTAAACTTCGCGGTCATTTCCTTTTCTTCACCTCCCTGTTTTTCTAAGTATTACAAGCATAATTGACTTCATCCTATCCTGTTGTTGGACTTTTATAATTCTTTCCTTTATCAGATTCCAAATGTCTCTTCCTTCCTCTCTTAATCTTACTTTCTCTGGTCTCTCTAATTCCTATTACATTTATTTAAACAAAGATTAAAATGTTCAACTTACAAGAATGATATCGCAAACCCGTTAGGTTTCTTGTTCACTTCCACTATTTAACTCCGTAGATTAACTGATAAATCCTCAAAATTTAAATCATTAGATTGCCATTTATAGTATACGAGATATAAGCAAGACACATTTTTAAAATGGGCTTGTGTCCTATGTCTTAATTTCTACAAAAGTGTTCTACATATTGATAAAGTGGGTTACTAGAACCTCAAATGTTCAATTATTTTTTAATAACTCCTTATATGTTAAGAGATATTAACAATTAAAGAAGTCGTTTTGTCTCTCTAATAATTAAAGGGATTCAACGTTGTACACATTCCAATTGCATGTGACATCACAACCACTGCCAACCTTACAGCTCATAAAACTATATGTATTTATATATCAAAATATCAAATATTATTTACAGCTATTTCAAGGAATAATAAAATTTTAATATAAAGTCTGCCTTAGCAGGGTTAAATAAAATAAAAAATTATTCTTTGATTTGACTTGATTATTTGACTACCAACAGCTACAGAACATTACCACAGCACTGACCTACTCAACAAATAACTGACGTTAGAATGCATTTCACGTCATACAAATATGGCCGACTATTTCTAGCGCTAAAACTACAATTCAATTGCTATATCTCCGTCAATATTTAGATATTTAATAAAATAGACATGTCAATACACATTTATTAACATCAATTTCAATCAACAATTCAAAAAATCGACCACTAATAAATGAGGACGCAAGCCCATTATATATAGTTTTCATATATATCATATTTACGTCAAAAAGAATAGATCTTTGGTTGCTATTACTATAATTGTCAAACAAATGTTGACAAGCAATGTGTCTCCGTGCGGTCTGACCGTTGTTGTAGTTATTATTCAAACGTATATAGAAACAATCTCTCTGCGGTTCGCTGATTGAAATAAGATCGAATTATTTAATTAAAGCTATTTATTATTTTTATTTAATAATCCAACTCGACACACATTCCGGAAGCTGGTTTTAATTAGAATATGAATAAATTAACTAATAATTTATTATAAGAGCTAATCAGATTTAAGTAACTAGCAAGTGTTGTAGTAATGATGTTTATTTTTTAAAAATCGTAATATCATAAAAGAAACAAAAATATTATTGAATCTTAGATTTTTTTTCACATGGAGATTATATACATTTTACTATTTGTATTTTGATTTATTTATGTAATGTTTTTGCCGTTAGGCATTACATTCTTTCACTTTCCTGTTCCTCTTACAACATTTCTTTTCCTACTTAAACTTAATTAAAAGAAACTGATCTTAAAAGTAATCTACAGTCCAATAAAAATACTCTGAATAGTTTTCCTGTTTTTTAACCTTCTTCATTCTTTTCCTGCTTCTGTTCGGCCTATTTTCTTCTTTTCTGAACTTCTACCATTCACCTCCTTCCTTCCATGTCTTCTGTCAACTATTACTTTATCTCTTCTTATGCATTAGCGTTTCTTGTGATACATTATAGATTCTAAAATAATTTTCCAAATATTCATTTCATCTCTCCTCAGTTGTCTTTCTAAATCTTGCGATGTTCTTTCTTTCCTTGTTCTCTTTTTTCATTTTCCTCATCCTTTTCGGTTGCTGTACCTCCACACCTTTCTTCGTGATTTCGACCTTCACTTTTGTATCTGTCTACCTCTTCTACTAGCATTCTGTTCTTCTCATATATTTTTTTTCTTTTCTTTCGTTTACTCCCCTTGTTCTGTCATCTTCCTGATCTCTTATCTTATTATTCCTAATATTTCGCTTTCGCGTGCTCCATCCTCCTTTCATATCTCATCGCCTTCTCTCTTGCTTCTATCTTTAGTGCATACCTCTGAATGTCTGCGAGTAATGACTGTAAATCCAGGCAAGTATAATGAGTATACGAAGGAGAAACTAGAAAAATGCTATTGAAGAATGATGAAGTAAGAAGAAGAAGGGATGCAGAGACAGTAATAGGAAGGGAAGGAGAAGAATTAGAGCAAGGGATTTGGGATAATTGCACGGTAAAAGAGATTGAACAGGAAATTAGATAAAATGAATTATAATAAGTTTATTTTTTGTATATCTTTTTTTTCTTATCTTAATATATATAAATTACGTGTCACTGTGTTGTCCGCGATGGACTTCTAAACTACTTAACCGATTTTAATCAAATTTGTACACTGTGTGCAGTTTGATCCAACTTGAAAGATAGGATAGCTTACATCTCAATTTATGATTGCAATATTATCTTATTGCAAATTATTTGTCTATTAATTATCTGTATATGACATATGACATCTGGCGACGATGATGGCGACATCTGTTGACTAGATTGAGTAAATATTCTGTTGACTAGATTGAGTAAATATTCAATAGATGGCGCTATGTAACGTTAGACACAGCAACGCGTGGCCGAGACAGCTAGTATAATTATATATGAATGTAATTGAGATGTAAAAAGTTAAGGTGGATAGAATAAGTGAACAAAGCAGCACATATAGGAGGAAGCCTGGAGAGGTGCTATTAAATTTAATAAATGAAAAAAAAGCAAATCACGGCTCTTACTCTTGCTATTAGTGTTTTGCCGTCTTCGTTGATTACTTTAGCTGGCTCTTTTCTCAGACCCAGGTATTTAAATTTATCTAATCCATTGAGCTCTTCATCTCATCCACACTCAGCTCTCCTTTCCTCTCCCCCTGATTGAAACACCATCAGTTTTGTTCCACTGAAATATTTTTCTACGCTTCTTCTCATTTCTTTGTCGGTATTCGGAAATAGTATAATATCGTCTGCGTGTACTGGAATATTTAATTATAATAGGGCCACATTTAGTTCCCTGCGGACCATAAGCTAATAATATTTATCGAGCACCATTTCTTTTCGTAAATCAATTGTGTTTAGTTACAATTTCATCTCAGCCTAATGAAAATGATCATTTCTTTTTTAGGTCCACGCAAAATCAATTGTGTAGGTCCCTTGTGGTTGGGGCCATAGGTTGCTGCTTATACAACTTTTTTTTTAAATATTTATTTCAGTGCATGAACTTTCAAAAGTTATTAGCACTTACAACTTATAGTCACGATTATGGGTACTTAAAATAAAGAGATTAAATTAGTTTTATTGATAAATCAAAAAGGTTTTTAGACTTTCGCTGCTTTCAAATATCAACCTATATTTCTCAGGCATATGCCAGCCTTGTCTGTGCGATGAGTACCTTATCTGTGCGAAGGATAATATGCTTTACCGTTAGTGGTCTGTCACATTGTTTACATATTGGTTGTGGCTCTCTTTTGAATAAGTAAGTATGAGTAAGAGTTGTATGACCTATTATAAGCCTACTTACTACTACTTCCAGCCTTTTATTTAGTCCGACCGGTAACTCTTGTTTGCAAATTGATGGCTTCATCACCTCCCTTAATTTGCTATCACTTTCTTCGTTCCATGTTTGCATTCAACAATTACATTAATTACATTCAATATTACATTTTGAATTTTGTTCTTTAAGTCTGAACATGTTGCTTCTTCTGGAACGCGCCTTGAATGAATTGCTTCTTTTGCATAATTATCAACTTGTTCGTATTGTCCAATACAACTTAAAAGCGATATCGCTTATTTCATATTCATCCCTTAACAATAGAATCTATTTCTTACACCCATAGCAGGTATTGAGACATTCCTTTAGACCATCTTAAGTTTAAAAAAAAGTTTACAGAGATTGAATTACATAAGACGATAGGATCATGATTTTGTTTAGGGAGGGTCATATAATAATGTTTAGGACGAGACGAGGTTTAATTTACTGTATTTAGTATGAAAAAAATATAGATCCCTTTTAGGATCAGGATAGGTCTACAATTTCTACTCGGGGACCATGTAGACAATATTTTGAGTTTTAAAACGAAGATCTCTTGAGATAAGATTGTCTTTAAACATTATATGTCTCTAAATACAGTATTATCGTAAGTGTGCTAATCTTCAATACTGTAAGAGGAGTGTATAAAGACAGTATTGTCTCCAGTGTGCACCTAACATTATACAGCTTAAAATCTATATAAAATATACGCATTCCAAATGTAAACATCTAACATGATATCAATAGTAGACCAAACAACAGTAAAACTCAATGAAACTGGTTTTGCAAGGAGCTGCTTGCTTGACGACTCCTACAACTTGAATGGAACGTCGTTTTTATGACAGCAAAGATTCACTCCTTCTCTGCACACGAAAGGTCAAGTTCAAAAATACGACTATAGTAATGGGTTTACGACCATGTCTTCATTTCCATAACATTGTACTACATTGATACAGTTAATAGTTAGGACTTTTAACATTCAATTTTTTTTTAATAATTACATCACTTGCTAATAAGGTTTTTGTAATTTCTGTATATAATAAATTTTTAGTGGTCGATTTTTCAATTGTTGACTGAAATTGATGTTAATAAATGTGTATTAACGCGTCTATTTTATTAAATATCTAAATGTTGACGGAGATATAGCAATTAAAAGTTTGAATTGTAGTTTTAGCGCTAGAAATGGTCGGCCATATTTGTATGACGTGAAATGCATTTTAACGTTATTTATTTGTTGAGTAGGTCAGTGCTGTGGTAATGTTCTGTAGCTGTTAGTAGTCAAATAATCAAGTCAAATTAAAGAATAATAAGTTTTTATTTTATTTAACCCTGCTAAGGCAGACATAATATTGGAATTTTAATGTTCCTTGAAATAGCTGTAAATAATATTTGATATTTTGATATATAAATACATATAGCAGAGATTTATGAGCTGTAAGGTTGGCAGCGGTGGTGATGACACATGCATTTGGAATGTGTACAACGTTGATTCCCTTTAATAATTAAAGAGACAAAATAACTTTTTTAATTGTTAATATCACCCAACATATAATGAGTTATTAAAAAATAATTGAACATTTGAGGTTCTAGTAACCCACTTTATCAATATGTAGTACTTTTTTATAGAAATTAAGACATAGGACATAAGCCCATTTTCACAAGTTAAAGGCAGATGGCTAAACTGTAGTAGATTGTTGTAGTTGATAGTTCATATCATTATTAAAAGGTAGTTTATATTTCCAAAATAAAAATATTATTCATACATTTTGTGCAGTTTTTGTTTAAATCACAATTGAAAGTTACTTTAAAGAAAAAAGTTTAAAGGGCGGCATTACGAAGATTTGCATTATACTGGTAAGACCCATCGCACGGCATTGAGCAAATGTAAAAGAAAGCAAACTTTACAAAAGGAGAATTTACAAAAATAGTAAGAGTATATTAAATATAAAATCGTATAATTGTAGTATTTATTAAAAATAATTTTCTGTAGAAAGTTTTAAATAGAATTCAATCTGTCAGGCGATTAATTAACCGTCAGATTGAGTAATTCTTATTATAAAAAACCGCACCGCGCAATGTGAGACATACGATTAAGTAGTAGAAGTTGAATTTCCAGAAATTGACCAAAGAATAAAAAGAGAAATTACGCATTTAACGGTCACATTCTAAACACATCCTGGAAAGAATACCGCAGCCGGATTCTAACAACAATCCATTGACACCAACTTTACCGGACCAGGTAATTGCGTCAGATTCGCTTTGAGTAACCCGAATAATACATGTGTGGCTTTGTTGTTGTAACCATGGAAAGGGATTCCACCAGGTCCGCATTAACCTTTTAGAGGTCTAAAGGAAGCGGCAAAAAATCAATTGTCTCAAATGAATTCAACCCCAATTTTTTTCTACAAAATCAAATATATCTACTCACATTCGCCTTCAGATCTATGGTAAATTACCCTTTTTTTAACCCTTTCTTTTTTAGTCTTTAACGGTGGGCTATTTTAAAAGGAGGATGTAGTTAAAGATGTAGTATACGTCACAAAACAATCTTACAGACGGGGCACGACACGAACGACAAGTCTGTCTTAAGAGACTCAATCACACTCGAAATAACGAAAGCAATTAACAAAGAAATATAGCGAGCTTCATGTATTAGTTAAAAAAAAATATTAAATAGAAACAATTAAGCCAATTTTTACATTTGTGTGAAAAGATAATATGATAAAATTTTATTTTGATATAAAACTAATATTTTTCGTATTTGTCTTCGTAAAAGTCTCAAAATCTTAAGAAGTCCTTTTTAAGGATTAAGAATTTATAAAGTACATTGATAGTTCGATTTTAAGGAAAATAATATATATATAAAATAAAAAATATATAATTTAAAAAAATTAAGTAATTAGCAGAAAAGTGAAATATTCTATGAATGTAAGGTAACATGGATGATTTACTTGTAGTGATTATTGATTTAAATTTAATTGGATAGAGGGATTGTACCCTTATCAAGAATGGTGAAACTTAAACACCCTTCAGTATCCCCAGACTAGAGTTATCTTTTCTAGGTTTGGTTGTTATTGAGTTAAATTGATTATGAACACACTTAATCATATCATGGTTCGGTAGGTTCACATATATGAGATCACAACACCACCGAAACTTCCAACATAATAGAATGTTGTCGATGATAGGACTCTGCATCGGAAATAAACCGACGTTAAATAAAATAAATTAATAAATAATATTTATAGACTAGGGCTTCACACGAAACGAGATTAGATGAGAGTTTTAAAAAAAATAGGTATCGTTTTAGTCTCGGTCTCGTCACATCTCCTTATTGTGAGAACTTACTCCTAAGATAGTCCTAAACAAAGTAATACAGTTTTTCATTATTTTTATTATTATTCTTTTTTTTCATTCATTATTTCGGCTAATTATTTTTTTTATTCTTAATTTTTTACACACTAAGCATATCACTTTTTTTCACCATTAATTGTATCAAATTTAAAAGAAAATTTAAACTTTGAAGAATTTTTTTTATACACAGTTGATCAACTGGTTCAATTTCACTTAATGCATCATCACTTTCATCTAATCTCGGCCTTTTTCTCAGGTTGACACTACTAACACCTACACTCAACGACATTTTTGCGGCAACTAAAGGCTAACATGTCTTCAAACAATCGCATTGTAAATAATTTATATTCACACTTATTTCCCGTAAAACATTCGTTTCTGTTCGGCTACAAAATGTTGTAAAAGACACAATTATAAAATAAAATATTTAACAGCTGTTTGTTTACCAGATTTTGAACCAGATTTTGAGTTTGTTTACCAGAAAATGTTGTAAAAGACAAAATTATAAAATAAAATATTTAACAGATGTTTGTTTACCAGATTTATATTTCGTTAATGTACGACGTAACTTTTCTTATAATAAAAAAAGGTTGAACGTTTATGTTGCTGTTACTTTATTTTTCTAGCAATTTCTTTTTGAAATAACGTCACCGAGACCAGAAACGATACTCTCGGGTCTCGCCGTATGTGGTCTCGATACGTTCTCAGTAGTTTACAGAAATGTCTCGTCGCTTTTACAAGACGAGAAGCGAGTAGAGACGAGAAAAGTCTCGTGTTTGTGTGAAGCCCTATCATAGACTTATGAGTGTGTGGGGTAATCCACATATCGATTCATGGCGTTACGAAATATTTTTTTTCAATTCCATTTCTTTGAAATAAGTCTTTTATGGAATTTGAATACAGAGAAATCTACGATTAAAAAGTTAAAATTGTTGTAATTTTAACATAAACAAGTGAAACAGAATCTCTAAAGAGAAACATGAAAATTTTCTAATAATACGGTGGTATCTGGGATCAAATTAATGACCTTGAGATAATGAGCACTTGAACTTGAAGCATCAAATTTTTCAATTCAAAAACCTTAGTAAAATTTTCTGTTGCCTAAAAGACTACAAACTTTTGGACTTCTTTTTGCTTTCCTTCAAATATCTCGCCATTGAATGGTTAAGTAGTTATTATCAATCTTGAAGAGGACAAAATTTTGAACAAATATCTATTTTCAACTTTTACCTAAATCCAACAGCAAGCGCGATGTATATACCAGGAAAATGGGTCATTTTTTCCAAGTTGGCAAAAAAAAACACAAAAGTCGGTATTCTAAAACCATAACTCATATGATATTCGTTGGAAAATATAATGAAGACGACCCTGACCACATTTCATTGATAAAATCACTCCATACAGAGGGTTCATTTCGTAAAATTCTCTCAAATTTACAGTTTTACTGCTCAAAAACTCAATTCCCGATCTTCATTTTGGCCATTTATCACATATAACTGCATATTCAACTCAAATTTTGATTGTCTCAGTAATGAACTGGCTCGATATATAAGCCAAATATATAAGAACTCAGTATCATAAATAGGTCGAGTTTAAATAAATAAAAAAGATATAAAATAATAAAAAAAATATATATTTTTTTTATATTACATTTAAATTATTTGCTATAAAATTTTCTTAATTAGAAAGGCTTTTTATTGCTGGTTTGAAATGTGTACTTACAACATTAATTATTCGATTTTATGTTGTAATTTTGCAATATTATAATCTCGTACATATTTTTTAATTTATACATTCCAAAGATTTATTAACCTAATTAAATATTCGATGAAATACTCGTACAAACATTTCTATTCATTAAATAACAGTTCTTTGCACTATACACTTGTAGTTTTTATGTAAACTAAAGTCTAATTAAATTTAATTAACAGCTACTATAATATTCTATTTTTTATAAGAATATAGGTTTGTTTACTTTCTACTACCTACGCGTGAAAACAAATTGATCCAATGAAGTATTAATCAGCATTACAAATTATCTGATTAATCTGATTACAAATAGATGTGCTGTTACCGTCCTTGAAAGTACGCAACAATATATCAATTATTACAAGTGTACTAGTATATTTCGTAGGAGGAATCCGTCGTTAACAAGACCGTGCATTTTTGTAGGTTAAAACTGAATTCGACCGCCATATTGAGATTAAGGCTTTAATCGGTTTTGTTTATCTTGAAAACTACAAGTCGCACAAAAATGTTATTTAGAGCTTTATTGTAGGTAATGATATTATCTACAACTTTTATTAATAAGTTTTTGTTGTAACTTTTACAATAAAAAAGCTATGAGCAAAAATAAATTGTAAATAAAGTGGTGAATGAACAGACTGTAATGTTAGAGCACTCAGAAGTGCAGCTTGTTGTTACTTATAACTTTTTTTCAAATTATTAATAGTTGTAGATACTATTATTATCAACAAGAATCTATAATATACGTACATGTAATAGATGTATAAGACTATATGACGGCATAGACCATTTGGGACAGGATTGTTAAACAAAAAATGACAAACTTTAAAAATAGAACCTCTGAAAAAAGGACAACTCTCATGCGTTATGCGTCGATAATAGGAAACAAGACAATAACTGAAAACAATATACTTCTGTATTATATAGGAAATAGATTACCAGGTGTTATCAAAATGAAAAAGAGAAAAATAGTGCAAGGAAAGAAGCTGAAGCGGTAAATTTTATTGGCGAAGAAAAAGATATATTTAAACTACCAGGTCCAAGAATAGAAAAAAAAAGGAAAAAGAATGAGAACACGACATCTGAAACTACAATTACCGAGTCAGATAATGAGGATAGTAGCTCGCATTCAAACATGGTGTTGGAAAAAGAAATATCAGGCAATGACATAACCAAAAAAAATACGAAAAAGAAATACAAGAAAACAGAAAGAGTTACTAGAGCAACGGAGAAGAAAAATAAGAATTTATAATTGAAATGGAATGATGAAAGAAGCTGAAATATGGAAAAGAATTATTATATACTGTATAAGTTATGTGTTATAAGAAAATGTAATATTGATTTAAAAGTGCTAATAACTACCAATAGATGATGCACTCAAACATAAATATTAAAAAAAAAAATGTATATTATTAAATGTTTGTAGGTCTTGTAGTTTTTCAAAATTATTCATAGAAAAACTGAGAAAGCTCCTTTTGACCAATTGGGAGCAGTGTCACCTCGAATTGTTGCTTACATAAAATGCGTGGTTCGACGACGGATTTCTTCAACTAATTATTTTTAAAATCAATAATACAGGTCATTTTTACATATACTATCTATTTAAAAAGATTTGTTAAGCGTATGTTGTACTTTTATGTCCTGTTATACTATGATAACCGTACCATTGCAATAGGAAAAAATAAATTAAATGAGGCTTAGTTTGTGCCTTTAATACATTCCGGTCCGGAGAGCCAAATATTGGTGGAGAGCTGGGGTTTACCATAACAAATAAAGTTTTTAAAATCCCCGCCGATTCTATGTGTGCTTCAAAAGTTATTCGGGGTCAAAAGTCAAAATTTGTGAAAATACAACATATAATATCGTTTTAATAATATATTAGTAATAGTTCTAAAAAACTGAGTTTTCAAGAGAAAAATAACTTTTTTCTTGTAATATTTATTTGAGTGCATCAACTTTCAAAAGTTATTATCACTTACGTTTACTTAAATTTACATTCATAAACATTTAGTACATTTAGACACGAGTATGGGTACTTAAAATAAAGGAATTAAATTAGCTTTATTGATAGAATCAATAAGGTTTTTCAGACGTTCCCTGCTTTCAAATATCTGCCTATATTCCTCAGGCAAACATTTTTTTTTCTTGGCGCTATAGCGCGCTTGTTGTGGGGTTTTACAGAAAAATTGTAAATGCAAAATTTGTTCAAAATATTGTACCCTGTAAGATTGATAATAACTGCCAGAACCGTAGAACGTAGAATATCGAGATATTTGAAAAAATAAAGTTTTTCCAATGTGTTTTGAATTAGAAAATTTGGTTTTTCACAACTGGCCTCAACCAAGAAGAAATCTAATTCTCCATCTTTTGTGCGGTTTACTTGTTAGAAGCAGAATTCCCTAAATATTGAAATTTTTAAAACGTTATCTCTTATCTCTGGTAACATTGTTACATTGCTAAGTTAGGGAATCCTACCACTTGTCCTTTTATTGATTTATTGCTATAGAATTTCTTTTAAAAATACACATAGTGAAAAAACGATTCTTATAAAGAAAGATATTTTAGAACTTCGTTACAGATAAATTAATTAATTTATTCCAGAGCAGTTAAACCTAATCAAAGTGGGTGATTGAACTCATCGCAACACCTAGAAATCCGTGACATGTGTTTGTAACACTTTAAAAATTCAGAGTTATCAATATCGATGTGTTTATTCAGATTTATGCATGTTTAAAACGCTATTGATATCCTAATTTATACAAATAGCATCACAATATCACCTCAAACTTCTTAACTCAGTATATATTTTATGACTTTGATATTAAAATTAGGGATTAGAAGTAGAATACCCTTTATTTATGTAGTTTTTTTTAATATAGATAACCTTGATAACCTATTGAAATGCTAGTTTAAAGTAAAATTGAAAACTATAGTTTTGGTGTACTATTGATGCGCTATCAATTTTGCGACACTTGCGAAACGCTACTGATACCATAAAATGATTGTATCCAAGGAATAACAAAGAAATGAGAACCTATATGTCCAATTGATGCGCTAAATTTGGACTCGGGACAGTACTATAATGGTTTCACACTCCTGACATACTCGTATGCCCACTTAACAATCTACATACTTATATCATCCAGACTGTCGTTTATGCCTTGAGGGCTTTACTGCATATGTACATTTGTCTTTATACATTTCTTTTCCATTCTTTGTTCATTATTTTATTAGATCATTTTAAAAATTCATAATTTTTAATAGTTATAAGAAAGTAAAATATTTTTTTCCTTTTATAAAAATTAACATAACATCCAAGTGTGTTTGACAGATAAATTAATTTAATTAATTTCCGTCGTACGCTAGAGATAATGTATTAAGGTTGTTGTGCTATAATGTGGTTCAAAAGATTGGACGCACTTATAGCTATGTAAGCATAACTTAGGGCTAAGTCTGTACCAGCAGAACTTATATCAATCGCATAGCTCATTAGTGAGACAACACCGATACCTCGTAAATGTAACTCAAAGAAATTATACTGCACATAATTTAGTCAAATACCGCTAAAATGCTTAACACTGGAATATTTGAAAATGTTTCACTAATGAACAAGGCAATTATTGCAAATATTGTGCCAGCGCATATATGTATGTCGGTATAAGTGCATTTATTAATAAAATATTCAAATTTGCGTTAATTTTAAATTCAATAAATCAATATTAAGGTCAATAAATTTCGTTTCCTTTATTAATACGCAAAAAATATCGCTTTTTTTTTTCAGAAAATATACTTGTTTGTTTTCCTAATATAAACAAAACGCTGGTGGAAAAATATAAAGGAAACGTGTGGTTACACACGTCAAATATGCTCTCCGTGCAAATGATTCGATCTTTGATTAAATATATCTCGAGTCCAAAACGGTCAATCGTCAACAAATTTTCAGAATAGTTAGTGTTCAATACAGAACATAAAAACAAAAATATATTTCTGGCCCGGGTTTCGAACCCAGGAGCCATCAGACTCTGCACATAGTCAGAGTCAAGCACTAATGCTTCTCGGCTATCTTGTGTTATCTACTATCAGAAGATATATTTTTGTTTATATGTTCTGTATTGAACATAAGTTGCACCTCAACTTCGCATACAGTACCCATCATGGGTAATACATACAAATAAATGTACCTTGGGAGCACATATAAGAACTTACATACAATACCCAATCATGGTCCATATAAATGAAATGGCTCTTTGGGTTTAAATAAGTATTTACAGCACATATAAGAACTTGCATACAATACCCAATCATGGTCCATATAAATGAAATGGCTCTTTGGGTTTAAATAAGTATTTACAGCACATATAAGAACTTGCATACAATACCCAATCATGGTCCATATAAATGAAATGGCTCTTTGGGTTTTAAATAAGTATTAAATAAATTTTTGTTGGATTTAAATTTAGCGCCCTCTCGGTATTGACACTATTTGTATCTTTCTTTCTACAACACGGTAATACTGTAGTTAATACTATAACTCTGTAATACCGTCCCACAATGTATTCTATACTCAGTGACATCATAACTAATGTGTACATCTAATTAAATATAATAAACCTGATTAATATAAATTAATAGTTTATCTCTGCTAAATATAACAGGTTATCGGCCCAGATAAACCTAGAGACGTTTAATGTGTGTTTTTCGGAAAAGTGGATAAAGACTTTTAGTGTGGTGAACATAACCTTAAAAAAAAAAAACGTGGCTGTTGAAACTGTTTCTGTTCTTCTTTGTGTATAAAGTGTTCTCAACGAATAAAAATGGCATCGAATAATTCACTGGCATTAATCGAGAAGTTAACCGGCCGTGAAAACTATTCGACTTGGCAATTCGCAGTGAAAACATACCTACAACACGAAGAATTATGGGATTGTATTGAGGTTAACCCGGCGTCACCCACAGATTCAAAACGTGATACAAAAGCGAAAACAAAGTTAATTCTTCTGGTTGATCCGATCAATTACGTTCATATCCAAGAGGAAAACACGGCCAAAGGAGTTTGGGACAAATTGGCTGCAGTGTTCGACGACTCAGGACTTACACGCCGAGTTGGTCTGCTACGTGATTTATGTAACACATCGTTAAGTGGATGTCAAAGTATAGAAGAGTATGTGAGCAAAATTATGTCAACTGCTCACAAGCTGCGCAACATTGGCTTTAAAGTGGACGACGAGTGGCTCGGGACATTGCTGCTCTCTGGTCTGCCCGAATCATATCAACCAATGATTATTGCGATCGAAAGCTCAGGCACAAAAATAACTGCAGACGGTGTTAAAGCAAAACTATTGCAAGATGTTAGAAATTCAGACAACAAAACAACGGCTTTTGCTGTCAACAAGAAGTTTCATAACAACTCTGTAAACAAGAAGTTCTACAAGGGTCCGAGATGTTATTCCTGCAATCAATATGGACATAAACGTTCTGAATGCAACAAATACAAAACCATGAACAAGACACAGAAACCTAGCTCTTCTTATGCTGCTGTGTTTGTTGCATCATCCCACTATGATGATGCTTGGTACATAGACTCCGGTGCTTCGGCACATATGACTAAGACCAAGAATATAATTGTAAACGAAACTACCCCTATAACAAAGAACATTCGTGTTGCTGATAACAAAGTGTTATCTGTGCAAAGCTCAGGAGATGTCAGCTTAAACATTTATGACCAAAACGGGCAAGAGAATAAGATTCTGTTCACAAATGTCTTATATGTTCCTGAATTGGCAACTAATCTGATATCTGTAAGTCAAATTATTAAAAATGGAGGCCAAGTGAAATTTGATAACTCAGGCTGTGTGATCATGAACAGCAAGAATCAAATTATAGCAACTGCGAGCATTGTAAATAACATGTACCGACTGAACATGCCTGAAAGCCTTGCGCACATGTCCAGTGTTGAACATGAAAAAGATGCTTTTTGCTGGCACCAGAGGATGGGACATCTTAATTTCCAAACTTTGAAAAAATTGTCTGATAACACAGAGCATTTAACTTTCTCAGGAAATACAGAAAATCCGAAATGCATAACTTGTAAAGAAGGAAAGCAGACACGGTTACCTTTTAAAAGTGATGGATTAAGAGTCACCAAACCCCTAGAATTGGTTCATTCTGACGTATGTGGACCAATGGAAACCCAGTCTCTCGGTGGGAGCAGATATTTTTTAACCTTCCTAGATGAATATTCCAAGAAGATTTCAGTATACTTTCTTCACAACAAGTCCGAAGTGCTCAGTAAATTCAAAGAATTCAAGCAAGAAGTTGAAAATCAATTGGATGCTCGTATAAAGGTTCTTCGTACAGACAACGGACTTGAATACGATAACAAAGCCTTCTCTGATTACCTGAAAGGTGCCGGAATCATTCATCAGACCACCACACCATACACGCCTGAACAGAATGGGACTGCGGAACGTATGAATCGGACACTGGTTGAAAAAGCGAAGTGCATGCTACTCAACGCTGGTCTGCCGAAGTTGTATTGGGCAGATGCAATACACACTGCTGCTTACATCATCAATCGTTCCCCAACCAAATCCGTAGCTTTCAAGACTCCTATGGAAATCTGGTCTGGACGCAAACCAAATGTTAATCATATGCGTATATTTGGCTGCGAAGCAATGGTTCATCTACCTAAAGAAAAACGCAGAAAATGGGATCCAAAGGCTCAAAGAATGATCTTCATCGGATACTGCGACCATACAAAAGGATACAGATTCACATTACCAAATACTAGAAAGGTAATAAAGAGCAGAGATGCTACATTTCTTGAATCCTCAGTGAAAAGAGATTTTGTTTCGGTAGAATTGAATGAGACAGAAACTGAAAATGACAAAATAAATACAAGAAAAGAAGATGTAAGAGAAAATGCAACAACGGAAGAGGACAGCTTGATTGACAACGACACAAATTCAGAAAGTTCATATGAAACAGAGAAAGGAAACAGGTCAACATCCGACAGTGAATACTTACCTAACACCAGAATTGATTCTCCTCCCGTCAGTAATGTGACATTGAGACCAAGAAATAAAACAAAAAAGAAGAATTTCAACTGTCCATGTACTGAAGAACACACTCATCTGTGTTTATTCTCATCCTGTGTTCCTGTAACATATGAAGAAGCAGTACATTCAACAAATAAAAATGAATGGATAAAGTCAATCAATGAAGAACTTGATGCACATAAGAAAAATGAAACCTGGACATTGATAGAAAAACCTCCAAATGCCAAAGTGATCGGTAGCAAATGGGTGTTCCGAATAAAGGAAGAGTCAACGGGTTCACGGTTCAAATCAAGACTTTGTGCTAAGGGATTTGCACAAACCGCAGGTATTGACTACACAGAAACCTTCGCTCCGACTGTAAGGTATGATTCAATACGTTTATTACTTTCCATGGCTGTTCAAAATAAACTTAAAATCTTACAACTTGATGTAAAAACTGCATTTTTATATGGTGAACTTGAAGAGACTATATTTATGACTCCGCCTGAAGGTCTATCCTGTGAAAACAACATGGTATGCAAGCTCAACAAGTCGCTGTATGGTTTAAAGCAAGCCCCCAGAAGCTGGAATAAGAAATTTGACTCAATATTAAAGAAATTTGGCTTCATCAACAGCAAAGCTGATCAATGTGTGTATGTTGGTCATGTCAAGAATGAGAAATGTTATCTTTGCCTGTATGTGGATGATGGCCTACTATTTTCTAAAACTGAATCCACTCTGAAAGAAATAACCAAGGAACTACAATCTGTGCTGGAAGTAAAAATATTGAACACACCAAGTAATTTTGTGGGCATGCAAATTGAGATAGTTAGCAACGGTATTTTTATACATCAAACCAAGTATGTTGAACAACTGTTAGAGAAGTTTAACATGACTGATGCTAACCCGAACACTGTTCCAGTGGACCCCCATGTCAAGCTACAAAAGGAAGATGGAGAACCAGAGAAAAACTATCCATACAGAGAAGCTGTAGGTTCTCTTATGCATCTGGCTACAGTCAGTCGACCAGAAATTATGTTTGCCGTAAGCCTGATAAGTCGATTTTTAAGTTGCTATAACAAATCACACTGGAATGCTGTCACGAAGATCTTCAAGTACCTGAAGGATACTAAAGATTATGGCCTGAACTACTCATCAACATCAGAGCCACCAGCTGTTACTGGTTATAGTGATGCTGATTATGCAAACGATATTGAAACAAGACGTTCAGTTACTGGCTACGTCTTCATAAAGAATGGTGCTGCTGTAACATGGTCAAGCCAACGCCAACAGACGGTTGCTCTGTCAACAACAGAAGCTGAATTTATGGCCGCCTGTGCTGCAACAAAAGAAGCCATGTGGATAAAGCAAGTGTTAAGTGATATTGGTGAATATAAACAAGACACTATGTGTTTACATTTGGACAATCAAAGTGCCATCAGTGTAATTAAGAATATAAATTTTCATAAAAGATGTAAACATATTGATATTAAGTATCACTTCATAAAAGAAAAATATTCTCAAAAGATTATAGATCTTAAATCTGTAAGCACTGCTGATCAATATGCAGATATATTAACTAAAGCATTGTCAAAAGATAAATTCCAATTCTTAAGATCTAAACTTGGTATGTTTAACTACAACTCTTTTGTTAAGTGATATGTTAGAATATCTTGTACTATAACTTGATTAATATTTTCATGTTTTTTGCACTCAATTAATCATAATTTGTTGTTAGAATGTCTAAATTTAGAGGGAGTGTTGGATTTAAATTTAGCGCCCTCTCGGTATTGACACTATTTGTATCTTTCTTTCTACAACACGGTAATACTGTAGTTAATACTATAACTCTGTAATACCGTCTCACAATGTATTCTATACTCAGTGACATCATAACTAATGTGTACATCTAATTAAATATAATAAACCTGATTAATATAAATTAATAGTTTATCTCTGCTAAATATAACAATTTTAAATGGTATGTACTCTCCAAACTATATGTAACTATATGGTTGTATAGGTACACATTTTTACCAGACCCAGAAACTTCCAAACTCAGAAAATATATTTCTGGCCCGGGGATCGAACCCAGGAACACAGCAGCCAGACCTGTAAATTATCAGAGTCAAGCACTTAACGTTCTCGGCTAACTGTGTTGTCTACTATCAGAAGATATATTTTTGTTTTTATGTTCTGTATTGAACAGTTAGATAAATGATCTTATAGCAATGTAACTGCGTTAAGGGGTTATATACAGTATTAGGCCCTAAAAAACGATTTTTTAAGAATTTTTCCTGAGAAGATTACGGTAACTTTTAACTGTATTTTAACATTTTTGTATTTGTAAAAATAATAATTTTAAAGCAGCTGGTCTCCAGGAGTTCCTCTCAAAAAAAGCATCTTGCGATGTCCACGATATCTCTGGACTGGATCATCTAAAATGAAAAAAACCAAACGGATTTCGTTAAAGTAATGTATAATCTAGTAATTAATCGAAGGAATAAGCCAAATAACTATTTTTGACAAAAGCGGCTTCTCGAAAAAGAAATCGATTTTTGACCAAAATTTTGGGCTTAAATTGTTTATAAAAAAAAATAGCGGTGAGAAAAAATCTTCGATTAATTACTAAAAAATATACTTAAGCTTGTGTTAAAATTTAAGACTGATCGGTTCAGCCGTTTGTGAGAAATCTTGGTCACCAAATTTAAAAACACAGTTTTCAGAAAAATGCATTTAAAGTTTCAAATGCTCTATACATAGAGTGAATTTTTTTTTTCAACGAACCACAACAAGATTTAAAACTGTCTGAAGACAATAATGTCTTTGTTGGAGAAAAAGGGACACAACATCATGTTGAGCAATCAAATATAACCTATATTTTCTGCCTCGGATAATTATTATAATAAAAATAATATGATTAAATCTCAGCGAAGTGCTGATATATCTATCTCGTTTATTCCCATACTACTACATATAAGTGGTTCTCGTTTGCTCATTGATATTGGCCTAACTTATGCTCTCAAAATGTTCATTCAATTATGATAAGGTACAAATAATTTCGCGTGACAGTTCTTAAAAAAAGGTAATTACAGAAAGGCTGGAAAGAAATTAGGACTAGATACAATTGATTTTACGTGAGAGCTAAAAATATAGGCCTTGATATTGAGTACTGCTCAGGCTCTCATTAATCTTGGTACGCCAATGGTTTCAGGTGTTCCATTTCTTAATCATACCAACTTTTACTTTCTTTTTAATGTTTCTCTTGTATATAATGTAAATATATTCATTCATTCAAAAAGGCGGATTTTATCAGAACATATTAATATTATTAAAAGCCACATGTCATCTTACTAACACTACACCATGCAGAGATAATTTCATATAAAAGAACATTAAAACATTGAAGTAACACCCACTAGAAACTCCCGCCGTGGTTAACGTAAAAGCCGCATTACTCTGTGTGGAATTCAGTCTGGATTAATGTCTATTGTCTGTAATTTTTCCTATTTAGAAAAAGGTGATAAACAGTTTATCGATAAAATAGCGAATGAGTCGCCGCAACTAACACAAACTTATGTTAACATATTAAACTTTTTATTTTTTTTATTTTGTAACTATTTCAATCTAGTCTATTAGACGAATAAGCAATTTAACGTTAACATAATACAAGGTGCGGCAGCATAACTTCCTTTTTTAAAAAGCTCTTCATTCAGTTGGTTGATGTCGTAGCGAAGCGCTAGTAGTCTCGTTCGAGAGGCGGGACAATAAAGTTTTGCCCCGATACAGTTCAGTCGCCATCATACGTTGGAATAGTGAGAAGCAGGGTACCCTCACTTAGTGTACAATTCATCAATGTCGCTTTTGAATTTTTGAAATAGTGAACTAAGATGCTCGGCGACTCAATGTCGCTTTAGGCGCCATAAGTCGCCATTTTTGGAATAGTGAACTAAGATGCTCGGCGACTCAACATTTGAAGGGAATGAAGGGTGAAGGGAGCTAAAGTTCAGTGCAGTTCAGTGATACCACATATATTAAGTTGTTCTTTTTTCTTCTTTACAAGTTCTTTCCAGCGCAGTTTAGCATCTAGTGTGAAGCACAGGTACTTCGCTGTCCAAATATTTATTTTGTTAACAGCTGTTTGTAGCTTTTTTCTATGACATATGACATGAAAGAATATTTAGGATTGAGTTCTAAAAAAAGATCTGAACCCAAAGTTAAGAAGTTGACTATTGTCTGGATTCAATTGAATTACTTTCTTGATTGTGTGTTGAATTGAAATGAGTCAGTGTCCTCTGTGACCCGGCACAGTCCGCCACTGATCCTGTGCAAGTGCATTAAATTGGAAATATGGTAGACACTTGTAAAACGCAAGTTCCAGATTCACAAATTTCTCCAATGCATAAGTGCATTGCCCAGTCATAATGCCCAGTTCATTTTCGAGTATTACGTTTTGAGAGAGGGACGAAAGCTATGTTTGCATTTCAATGCATTCCAGCTGAATTCATTCATTCTTGAACTGAACGATCGGTATACGCGGTAGGTAATGTCACATCTGTGTGTCATGGTTTAGCGTCATCTTGAAACAATGTATACTGGCAACATTTCAGATAAATTGATTTACCAATATAATACTAAATATAATTTTATGGATGCGCTAATATTTACGGCATTTCCAACCGATAATTTGTTAGCGACCTGTCCCGGCTAATCATAAAATGAAGTAATTTACATGAACAATGTTAGCATGACAGTTTGTCTGATTTATGACCTTTAACTGATACATATTAGAACTAAATTATACAGCTTATCATAGCAACTTATAGGTAAAAAAGTTTTACTTTGTGCATATAATGACTACAATACCAATAAAGTGTTATTGTTCGACGTAGCCAGCTTTAGCGCGGATAATAGCATCGAGTTGTCCAAGAAAACTTCACACGCTGCACGAATGTGGGCTGATGGCACGTTGTCCCATTCTCGACGAAGAGTAATCTTTTAGATGTCGACCGTCTCATATTTTTTAGTTAATATTTCGCCCTCCAGAATGGACTATATGGAAAAATCCATTGGGTTTAAGTCCGGGGAATATGGAGGCCATTGTTGTAAAGAAATGAAACTGGGAACTCTTTCTTGTAAAAAACGTTGTGTTTTACGGGCTTTATGGGATGGTCTTGTTGAAACGTCCAATGGTTTCTAACGAACTGTTTACGTGCCTAGAGTAGCAAAGTATCGTTTAAAATCTTTACAAGATAGATTTGTTAATTTACCTTAATGCCACCTTCAATGAAATTCACCAACGTGCAACTGTTTTAACACCTTTGCTCTTGCTTTATGCAGGTGTTCAATCTTGCACTTTTTGTATTTTATAGGGCTTTAATCTCGTAGTTTATCTTTTAATATGCGCCCAATGCTACGAGCGGACACATTGAGATTTTTCGCCAATTGAACTGCGCTTTGCCGTGGATTATGTTGAATTCTGCCCTTCACCTTTAGAACCATTTCTGACGATGTTGTTGTATTTGGATGTCCATCCCCATGACGTTTTTTGATGCTACCAGATCATTGTAATGGTCCGATGCACAAACATTTTGTTCACATGTAAATGTCGGAGGTCATTAACAATGGCTGGTTGCGATGTTCCAGCCAAATACAAAGCGTTTACATACTGTTCGATAACTTTTTTTAATTGCAACGTAAAGCGATATGTTTCTGCCGGCTTGTAAACAACGTAACAGACAAACGTTTGTCAAAAAATGAGCGCGCTGTCATTAGCCCTTTCGGTGTTACAGCAGAAATTGGTAACACTACAAGCGTAAACCCCTGTAAATATATAACTTTTGATCGTTTTCGAGTTTCCTCACGTATCTTTACGGAGAGGGTGAAAGGGAGCATACTATTTTTTTTCTTTTCTCTAATTTCCTTAGAAAATTTTTGGCGATATTCACATTATCTACATCTTGTTTGAGAGCTGTCTGTTTTTGTTTAAATAGTTGCTAAGTGGCAATGTTGGCTTTATGTCCATAATTACGGCAATTTGCTGTTATTTGCACAACCATTATTTATTATATTGATCTGATGAAGTAACTTCACCATTTATGTGTATTTTATGATGTAGGTAGACTTAATTAAGTCATAGAAATGCTGCAACTATAATATTTACCTATGTATAATATGTACTGTACTGTATGTTAAAACAACCTTGTGCATAAAAATACAAATATTAAGTACAAGCAGTACAGCATAAACCAATGAAAATCAAGAGCCAAAAGTAGCAAAAATAATTAAGTGTTGCAGTGGAAGTTCATACTTGCTAGTTTTTGATTGAAATAAAGATCAATATATGTACATTGACCAAAAGTTGACGGTGTTGTACCTATATCAAATATGAATTTAAATTTTATCGCATGTTTTAGTTCTGCGTAAGACGTCACAAAAGAAATAAGTAATCGAGATTATTTCTCCTTTTTCACAAACATTACAATATAAAACTTGATAGGGTACACAAACCCAGCTGTTAGTAGTAACAGATATATCACACACACACTCGTATACTTCTCTGTTGCACGAGTGTAAAAGAGATGGCAAATCAGAAGAATGACATACCATGCCGTGGAATTTTCTAAAACTTTAGATCTCTTTAATTATTAAAGAGACAAAATAAGTATTTTAATTATTACTTGTTATATCTCCTAAAATATAGCGAGTTATAAAAAAATAATTGAACATTTGAGGGTCTGGTAGCAGGGGCGTAGCTACCGCCGTATCAGCCGTATCAATTATACGGGCCCCCCGGGCCACGGGGGCCCCCAAAGTGTGTAAGGAAAAAAAATAAAAACTTTCTAATTTATTTTATTTTACAAATGACAAAATTCTATAAAGCAATTACTTTTTTTCCCGCCTTAAGCGTGCGTTCAAAAGTTGGCAACACTCTACATCGTTATTATTATTCATATTTCAATCAGGCAGGCATAAAAATTATAAGACCATGGTTATGTTATTCTAACGTTTTAAACAAACCGTACTGTCACTTCTGTTGGTTATTAGCAGATCGTCAAAACAAGTCGTACTCCTCTGCTTGGGTTAACGGTGTTTCGGTTAGAAGCAATTTTACGCAAACTATACTTGACCATGAAAAGTCACAGCAGCATATTAATGCCTCACTCTCTTATAATAATTGGTTGCAAGGAAATACCATCGATACTCTATTGAAAAGTGAAATCAATAGTAAAATTACATTCTGGAGAGATGTACTGCATCGTATAATTAATGTTATAATTACTTTAGTATCTTGTAATCTACCTTTGAGGGGGCATGATTCTGATTCTGGCAATTTTATGGCAATTTCACGTCTGCTATCTAACTATGATGCAACTTTAAAAGAACTTCTTCTAAAACCGAAAGGTGAAATAAACTATTTAAGCCCTACGATTCAAAACGAAATTATTAGTTTGCTTGGTACCACCGTTTGGAACAATATTATCTCAGAAATTAAAAAAGCTCCATTTCTGACAATAATTCTGGATACAACACAAGACTTGTCAAAAATTGACCAACTATCTGTAGTTTTTCGATATATCTCGGTTACAGAAAATGATGATAATGTGCCTAAAGAAATAAAAATCTGTGAGTCCTTTTTAGGAATTATAGCAGTAACCGATTGCAGTGCTGCAGGTCTGAAAACTGACATTTTAAATTTGACTAAAGAATATGGAATTGATTTGACTAAATGTAGAGGACAGGGTTACGATGGAGCGAATGTTATGTCGGGTGTGTATGGAGGATTACAAACCCTAATAAAAGAGCATGCTCCAAATGCCGATTATGTTCATTGTGCTGCGCACGCTTTAAACTTAGTTTTAAACGATGCTGCGAGACATGTTCGTGAAGTATCGACTTTTTTCGATAATTCAGAAAAAATATATACTTTTTTTGGCAATAGTATAAAACGCTGGGCTATGTTAAGTGACGATTCATCTGAAAAATATTTGATTACCCTTAAAAAGGTATGTCCTACCAGATGGTCTTCTAGGAACAACGCTTTATTAGCGGCAAAGAAAATTTTTTTGTGCCAACATGTACCAACTTTGTACCAACTAAATTTAATTTCAAATAAAAAAGATGAACGTGAAGAATGTAAAAGTATAATTAATATTTTAGAGAGTTATGATTTCTTAGTGCTCGTTACATTTTTTTCTTCACTATTTGAAATTATTAATCCTGTTTCTAAAGCTCTACAGAATGAAAATAATGACTTACAGAAATCTAGTATTTTATTAAGTAATCTTTTAAATAGACTGTGCCAATTAAGAAATCAGAATTCATTTAATAGTTTGCTAAATGAATCCAAAGATTTAGCAAAAGAGTGGGGGGTAACAACTGTTTTTAAAAACAGTAGGCGAAAGACAACGAAGCGTTTTTTTGATGAGTTATCACAAGATGAGAGAATTTGCGACCCGGAATCCTATATCAAAGTCAATGTATACTATTGCTGTTTAGATATATTAATTTCTCAAACTAAAGAAAGATTTCAGAGCCTTTGCGACCTGAGTAGTATGTTCGAAATATTACAACCGGAGAAACTCCTATCTTCTTCAAGCGAAGAGATATTAAACGCTTCCGGAAAACTGTCTGCTAAATACAGTAAAGACATCTCACTTAATCTTTGTGACCAATTAAAGGCTCTAAAAACATGCTTAAGATCTGAAATTAAAAAAATTTATTCCATTAAAGAACTCATTGAATTATTGCTTGTAAAATTCAATAGTCTTGCATCCAGTTTTCCCGAGGTAATCACAGCATGCTTTTTATTCTTGACCCTTCCAGTTACAACCGCAACAGCTGAAAGAAGTTTTTCAAAATTAAAACTGATAAAAAATTACTTAAGAACTTCGATGGGACAAGAACGGCTGTCAGACCTCTCACTATTGTCCATAGAGGCAGAAACTTTAGAAAAACTAAAATCATCATCAGCCATAAATGATTTAATAAATCAGTTTGCCGAAAAAAAGGCAAGGAGAGTGAATATTTAAAATTTGATTTTTATTTGTAAAATGGTTAAATTATGTTATGATAAATAAATATTTCTTTTCACAATATTTTTTTTCTTTTGTGAAAAATCTTTACCCCCATATAAGGGCCTCCAAGCAAATTTTTTATACGGGACCCCGACAAGACACGCTACGCCACTGTCTGGTAGCCAACTTTATCAATACACAGTACAGTTTTATAGAAATTAAGACATTCACAAGCCCGTTCCAATCGCCTAGTTTTCTATTAGTATACCACACTGTAATTTGTGATATGAATTTTTTTTTTTATTTTACAACATACATAATTTACAATCTGTCCTCGAAGAACAATAATTAAATTTTGGGAATATATATAAATAAAAAATGACATGCGAGCTTGCCATCCATCGATGACTCACCCTTTGACTTAACCTATTACATTAATATTTCGTACATATGGAACCTATTCTACACCATATTTGGTAGGTCAATTGGATTTTTACGTTTCAGTCGTCTAATCGGTTTATGCTGGAAAAGTTGTACAACTGATTCATTTGGATGAACTTCTAATCTTTTTACGTATTTCTTGCTGCTATCCTTAATTGCACTTCTTATATATGGAACCCCTAGATCTTGATGTGTTAACCAGTTTGGAACGAATCGCGGTACGTTAAGGATTTGCTTTAACAGTTTATTTTGAAACCTTTGTAGAATCTCTATATTAGAATTGCTGGCACTGCCCCATAGCTCTATCCCATATGTCCATATTGGCTTCAGTATGACCTTGTGCAACAGTAGTTTATTACTGATGGATAACTGAGACTTCCAGCCCAAGAGCCAGTACATATCTCTTCTTTTACCTTCTAACTGCAACCGTTTCTTCCAGATATGCGTTCTCCATGTTAGGCGTCTGTCCAAGTGGATACCTAAGTATTTTACTGTCTCTGCCTGTGGAAGTTGTAAATTATTTAGTGTGACTGGGGGGCAAGAATTCTTCCTTAGTGTGAAAGTTACGTGAACTGATTTAGTTTCGTTTACTTTTATTCTCCAATCTTTTAACCAATTCTGAATCTGTAGTAGATGTTTCTGCAGTTTTGCGGAAGCAATGACGGAGTCTTCATGAAGTGCCAGAATTGCGGTATCATCAGCGTAGGTTGCTACTGTTGTTTCACGCATGGTAGGAAGGTCAGAAGTAAATAATAAATATAGTACTGGTCCGAGAACACTACCTTGAGGAACACCCGATTCAATGTCACGTATCGTTGATTTTTCATTCTGATATTTTATCATAAACTTTCTGTTTGTGATATAAGACTTTAATATCTGGAAAAAGTCATTTGGCAGTGCAGTTTTTAGTTTAAACAGTAGTCCAGGATGCCATACCTTGTCAAACGCTTGGGTGATATCAAGAAAAACCGCTGAGCAATACTTCTTCTCCTGTAGTGCTGAATTTATAGTGCAGGCTACTCGATGTACTTGTTCAGTTGTAGCATGCTGTTGTCTAAAGCCAAACTGATGTGTTGGAATTAGTTTGCTATTTTCGAAAATAATCTTCAGTCTTTTAAGAATAAGTTTTTCAAAAAGTTTTGACACTACCGGAAGAAGACTTATGGGTCTGTATGACGATACCTCTTTTGCGTCTTTACCTGGTTTTGGAATAAGTATTATTTCTGCAGTTTTCCACTTAAGCGGAAATGTCTTCAATCTTAGAATTGCGTTGAATAAAATAGTGAGGTATCTCATTCCTTTCGCCGGTAACTCCTTCAGAATTTTTCCGTGGTGCTTTTTTGGTTTTTATATTATACTTTACTAGGTTTTGTATTTCCTTGACTCTTATACGTTTTATAGGTTCACTTGACTGCGATGGGACTCTTAGAAATTCATGTATGTTTTGTTCTTCATCTTCACTGCGGGTTGGAGGAAATGGTTTAAAAACTTGTTCGAAGTAATCAGCGAAAATTGTGACTTTCTCACTGTTGGTTCTAGCCCATTTACCATCTGGCGTTTTGATAGGCGGAATATAAGTTGTAGGCTGCTTAAGCCGCTTGGTTGCTTTCCACAGTGAATAGTTAGTAGTTTCTGTAGCTGTTAAATTACTTAAATAATTTTGCAGTGATTTCTCTTTCATGTCTTCTAGCATACATTTAAGTTCCCTACATGCACGGTTGAATTTTGTTTTTTCGCATGGGAGCCTGGTGTTTTGCCATGATCTTCTCAACTTTCTCTTTTCAGCAATTTTCTTCTTTAACTGTGGGGGGCATCCATTTACTCGGTTGAAGACACTATCTGGAGGTGTGGCTTCTTCGGTGGCTTCTCTTATCACATTATTGAAGAGATTAACTCCTTGATTAAGGTCCTCTTCTGATTTGAGTGAGATGTGACAATTAAGTTTAGCATTTATTAAGTTTCGGAATAAACTCCAGTCTGTGTACTTGTTGGGTGCTGTGAAGAGGGGTACTTTATACATCATTTGGGTGATATATGTGACGATGACTGGTGAGTGGTCAGATGAGAGATCCAGGCTTGACTCAGCTTTGAGGTAATTAGAGGAAATTCCTTTTACTACGCAAAAATCGATTAGATCAGGAGTTTTTGCCATATCCGTTGGCCAGTACGTCGGTTCACCACTTGAAAGGGTTGTAAAACCATGTGTTTTAACGCATTTATACAGTTCATTTCCCTTAGGATTTGTAAGTCTTGATCCCCATTCGGGGTGCTTTGCGTTAAAATCCCCTCCTGATATGAAACGTGGACCTAGTGTATTGTAATAAGAGTAGAACTGTTCAGACTTTATGTTGTGTTTCGGTGGACAGTATACTGCGGAGATAGTTAAATGTCTGTTCAGCTCGCTTATTACAATACTTGTTGCTTGCAGGAAGTCTTGGCGATATTCATTAATTTCATGGTGTTGTATAGAAGACTTAATGATGATAGCTGTTCCTCCATGCGCTTTATTGTCCGGATGTTTAGTGTCATATATTCTATAGTTTGGAACCTTCATATAGCTTTTAGTGGTAAAGTGCGTTTCAGAAACTAGCAAAATGTCAATGTTTTGGTTTAGAAGAAAGGAAATTACTTCTTGGCTGTGTTTAGCAAGACCATTGGCGTTCCAGAGTGCGATTCTTAGGGACGTGAAGAGATTGGCAAGCGTGAGACTAAGGTTGTGATGAGATTGAGCATTGTACTCATTTGTTCCACCAGACTTTTCATCATAACTTTTAGTTCGGCGATGTCATTTGACTGCACGTTCGATTCACTATGATTTTGTTGCACTTGTTCAGCTTGGGTTTTCACTGTTTGGTTACTAACCACCTGTGCAAAGGAGGTACCTGACTGGACTTGGCGTGTTGGTAATGGAGCAACAGTTTCTGAGTATCTGGGTCTAAGTGGAGGAAATTTGCGCTCTACGATTTGCCTATAAACATCGCAACCTTTGTAGTTGGCTGTGTGATTGTTATTGCAGAGAACACATTTAACTTTTTCGTTTAATTTGTTCTTCCAGTCACACTGGCTGGTATGGTGATCGCCTGCGCATTTAACACATCTTGCGTTTCGGTAACAGTAGGTTTTGGTGTGACCATATCTTTGGCATTTTGTGCATTGCGGTACCTCCCTTTTGAATTTTGGTGGTTCAATTTTAATTTTACTATTTAGTAGGAATTCCAGGTCAAAGATGTCTTTGTTGTTAGGCTTTTGTTCTAATTCTACAAAGAACAATGGTAAAGGAATTTTAGTGGTCCTTTGTTTGATGTTGCTTATTCGAATGACCTTGTGCCCATAGTTTTCTAATTCTTTCTTTATGTCCGATTCATCCGTGGAGTGATGTAGGTGTCTTACCACCACTTTATAGCTTTTGTCCATTTTTTGTTGGTATGTGTGGAACTCGGTGTTCCTATCCTTTAGGAGTGTCACTATTCTTTGGTATGTTTCAATATCCTGGAGCTGCAGCTTTACTTGCGATCCTCCGATCAACTTACTTTGATAAGCGTTTTTGGCGTGCGTGTCTAGCAGGCTAGTGAGAGGTTTGATGTCGTTGACTCCATATATAAACAGTGGTGGTGGTTTGTGTTCTGCGACTTTAACTTCTTCTGATGCATTAGCATCGGAGAGTTCGTCGAACCTATTCGCTAATGGTATTGGGTTTAACCAGTAATCCCCTAGTGTTTTTTGCCTCACATTCCTTGGTGCATCTGGACTGTCTCTTTTTTTCTTCCTATTGTTTGAAACGTTTTGCCAAACGTCCCGCGGATTTTTTATCTCTTCATGCTTTTCTTGGATGGTTCCCATCGTATCTTGTATAGCATCCGCCATACTTTCTAGTGAGCTACTCTTCTTGTCACTAACACATGGCTTTTGTTGGATGGTTTTGTTAGGTGAACGCATCATGTTTGGCATTCTTGGTCAGTGCAACAACTGTTAATTAGTGGTCACACCGACCTCACTAGACCATTTTATTTTGATGATTTATAGATTTATTATTTTTTTTAAAGAAATATCTTAAATTAAATAGATAATTTAATAATATAAAATATTTAACACACACTATAATTTTAAAAAATTTTAATATTTTTTTTTTCTTATTGTCATAAGAATCTATTATTCATAACGAACAATAGTTGTTAAAAATTATTAAGATAATTATTGAATATTTGATCAATGAAGAAAAAACGTCCGCACTGCTTCAATATCTCAATAGAACTGAATGTGATATGAGTGATATGAATAATAGCCTAAATTATAAAAATATTTATGATGTCCTGATAAAGTTAACTACCATGATTTCAAAAGGATTTTTTTTAAAATAGTCACAATATTATTAAAGATATAGGCAAGCTCCATTCCCACTCACTGTTTTTAGTCTTAATTTAAAGTTTTAACCTTAATGGGCTTGTGTCCTATGTCTTAATTTCTATAAAAGTGTACTATATATTAATAAAGTGGGTTACTATAACCTCAAATGTTCAATTATTTTTTAATAACTCCTTATATGTTAAGAGATACTAACAATTAAAAAGTCAACGTTGTACACATTCCAAATGCATGTGACATCACAACCGCTGCCAACCTTACAGCTCATAAATCTCTGTTATATGTATTTATATATCAAAATATCAAATATTATTTACAGCTATTTCAAGGAACAATCAAATTTCAATATTATGTCTGCCGTAACATTGTTAAATAAAATAAAAACTCTCTATTATTTAACTTGACTTGATTATTTGACTACCAACAGCTACAAAACATTACCACAGCACTGACCTACTCAACAAATAACTGACGTTAAAATGCATTTCACGTCATACAAATATGGCCGACCATTTCTAGCGCTAAAACTACAATTAAAATTTTTAATTGCTATATCTCCGTCAACATTTAGATATTTAATAAAATAGACACGCCAATACACATTTATTAACATCAATTTCAATCAACAATTGAAAAATCGACCACTAAAAAATGAGGACAAAGCCCATTGTAATTTTGAATTTGTGAAATCATGCGTTATGCGTCATTAATATACATTATTTTGTAATAATTACTATCTTTATTTAATACAAATTATTGTATTTAATATAATTAATTTTATTTCTTTGTATTTCACAAGCTGAAATATTCATTTTAGGTTAAAACCATAAATTAACTACAAAACTCAGTGAGCGGGAATGGGGCTTTACACTCTGCCCCGAATAAAAGAAACAATTTTTATCCATTAAGTCTTCCAAAAATTTATTGCTTTTATCTCTATATTGTGGAGTCCCCGGGGCAGTAACCCTACCTGCCCTCCTTCAAATCCGGGCCTGACTTAAAGTAACACACTTTTTAGGCTGCTTGCAGGATCGGTAGCCGCTTAAGTACAACCTGTGGTGCAGGCCCCCTTATATACTGCGTATTTTTCGTAATTTAAAAAAAAAGTTATCAACACCTGAAAAAATGTGTAGTTCGTAACTAGAAGACAAATAAATATTTTTAATTACTAAATTTTAATTAATAAATGTTTGTTGCTTCCAAAAACTAAAAAATTATTTCTAACCAAAAAAGAATTTGATTACTTCTAAAACAAAAAAAAACAATTTCTTTTGTGGTGTGGGCCTATAAGCATGTGCCCCTGTTTAAAAGCGGCGCTGCTTACTTAATTATATTTTTAAACTCAAATAAACTAAGTACAATTCCACTTTCATCCCTTGAACAGACAACATCAATTCTAAATTCATTATTATATTTTTTATTCTAAATTCATAATTTTAAGTTTATATTCTAATCTAAATAAAACACAAAAATAAAAACATACTAAACTGTATTTATTTTAAGAAAAAAGAACCAATCCATAACATCTATTAGAATCATAAAATGATCTTTTTCGAACTTACGACAAGTAGGAGTATATCTTAAAAGTTCAAATTTAATCTAAAACTTTGTTACCGCTTCTCTGTTTAATGTTTTTATTTGATGTCACCTCTACGCCAATGACGAAATTGCTTTCAGACGTTTGCGCCCGTCATAACAGTCCGGGGTCCCCTTCCCCGGCTCTGGCCAACGATACTCCAGGTACCTATACTTTCTCCGGGGATTTAAACGCATGGCTATATAAAGATTGGCGCCACTCGATCTAGCTCAGTGATTCGCGGGAACTCTAATGGATGTCTAATTGACTCTTAATTAATATATCTGCAATCATTATCCCGTAGTTGGCTAAACTGTAGTACACCATAAATAATTACCGTGTAACCGTGTGCCAGTGCAGTATTAATTAGTTAATTGATGCCATTAAATCAGTGATATTTTGTAAGTGTTGTGCTCCAATCAGGTTGGTGTTTTTTTTGTATTTATTTGTAATAATAAATAAATAATTTTTACTTTTATTTATAAGACATTTTAGGAATTGTAAATTTTTAATCAAATTTATGTGTTGCTTCTGAAATCAAAGACTGTTATTTTAGTAATTTACATACACATTATAATAATTACACTGTTTAACTTAAATCATACTATCTTAATTATTTAAATTTTCAATTCCTTTTTATCTAATTTTATAATAACTTAACATCATGCACAGTGAGTTCTGTCAACTCCAAATATCAACTGTATTGGCCGTTGGCACACCACCATAAAAATAGCTATAACTAATTTATACCGTCAGCTCACCTGACAAGAATGCAGTTGTAATATCTCTGGTTAAAGTTACCAACTAAAGAAATATAATTTCTTTACATATTTATAAAAGATATTAATAAAGAAATCAATAATATCGCTTGATGTTCCAAAAGTAAAATTTACTTTTATCAAAATTCAAGCAAGCGCGAGTAAACAATTCTATAGAAAATTTTCAACAAAATTTTATTTAAAATCTGTACATCTTCTATCTATTTTTTGTATGTGTGATTTTACAAGTCAACCGGTGTCAATAATTGTTAAGACACTTCTTTATAAGTCGTATATTAAGAACGATGATAATTCTTGTAATTTTTCATAAAACGACTACTTTCTTAACGTTTACTTGTTCATTTGTTTTGTTTAGTATATTTATCTAATTGATTGATCCCAGATTGATTAAACATTATTTTACTTTTGTGTACAAATTGAAAATTACGATACCCCATCGATAATTCCTTGATGTTAGCGGACACTAAGTTGGATACAGACTAATGCGACACCAACATGCGACTTTCAATTAACTCTACCAAAATCATAAAACTCCACGAAGTATTAGAGTATTTTTATTATTTTCTTTGTTATACCTTTTTACCGACTGTGGCGTGGTAAAACTAAACTCCGTTGTAAACTAGAACGAAAGTAATATTTGCGTGTGCATTATCGTACGCGGTGTATGAGACTGACGCTTGAAAAGTAAATAAATAAAATATGCTGTCCTTTTTGTAAACCTACACATCCAAATGTAAAGAATTAAATAGACTTTTCATAGTAACTTTGTTACTTTTTTTCTAAACATACAAAATTGATTAAATGAATTCTTACAAACTACGAAAGATGCCGATGTATTAAATTACATGTTAATCCGGCGTAGACATCGCCTGTCGTTGGATGTTGGATATCGCATGTTGGAGTCGCATGTATGTGGACAAAAATAATGCTAAAACTAGAGATTAAGGAGGTACAGGACGTACCGTCAATGCAAAAAGTTTATCTCTCGGTAATACGAAATGCAAAATACGAAGTACATGAGGAACGAGCAAATATTGGGACTGTACCTTTCCAGAAAACGAATTTTTCAGTTCCCTAATAAACTGCTTTTTGCTTGTTAAAATGATTTTTTTATGCATATAATAGTTTAATAAATTAAAAATTAATAATATCAAATTTATATTAATTCAATTTAAATTCAAATTAAATATTTTGAAAAAGGAATAATAAATTTGGCAACGCTGTAAATTTACGTGTGTTGACGCATGCGAGATTTGATTCTTTGACAAATAAATTGCTATATTTTATATAATATTTATTCAGATTTTGAAGTTCCCGCTCAAATTGGCATTTGCAACGTTGCCGGCTCATAACCCACATTTACTGTTTCTTACTGGTTTTATTTAAATATTTTCGTATATAGGTATCCTTTTGATCATTTTCTTTTTGCAATAGTTACAGAAAAGATTCTTTTATATACACTTAGTTTTTGAAAGCCGTGTCACCATTTTTTTATAGTTAAAAGTTATATTATGTGGTGAAATGGAGCTAAAAATTATGATTGATATGGAAAATGACTATTTTTAATTATGTATAAAAAGAAAACTATGAACCCTAGGTCTCTAAAATTTTGAGACAGCATGTATTTTAACTATTTGTATCGACCCTCCAAATTTCACGACGTTTTCATCATTTACGTTTACGTCCTGCACCTTCTTAATTATAATAAGATGGAATATGGAATTTAATTATTTTTATTTAATATATATTTCTTAAAAATAGCATTAAATATATCTGTATTTTGAAAATATAGGAGACTGTATTATTCTTACTAAACTTTACAGTCGAATTTCCTAGCAAACTTTACATTCATAGTTCTAAAATGAGCAATACTGGCAGATTTCGCAGATTACTTAGCAACAATGCCGTTATGCCACATTTTACAAATAATGCCATATCATTCAATGGCATTGATCAAGTCATAGATGTGATAAATACAAATAACGATAAATTTAACGGTAATGATACGTTTAATTAATTATTTTTATTATATAAAGAAAAGTTTGCAATACCGAACGCTCCAGGGCTCTCTGATCCGCCTGACCGTTAGATCCGCCACTGGTTGTAGATATATTAAAAAACAGAATTCTGAAAAATGTTAAAAAAAAATTATTAAATAACGCGCGTATTTCACTAATGGCGAACTCAAAATTTTTGAACTGACGATCCAAATCCATTTAGTTTGCAGCATTTACACCAGCAGTTTTGAACATCGGAGAAACAGCGCTGGTCATAAATTAAATTACCACGCATGCACAGCCATGAATTTTTGAGGTGACAGCCAGAGTTGCTTTGTCCGGTATTGAATAGGTTCTGCACTATTTTTTTACGCCGGTTTTTACATACTTATTTTAGACAATTTGAGTACTGAAATAATTAGTAGTTATATTATTATTATTGTTTATTGTAATGTTTTTGCCATTAGGCACTACATTCTTCCGCCTTAAATCAATAAATTACATATCATTGTGCTTAATTAAATAGCATTCTCATTTCTTCCAAAAGAGGAAAGAAATATACAAATAAAAAGGGCAGTTGCTCCAGAAGCAATTACTCTACTGTCACTTTCTATTTCCAAAAGTACTTTTCTGCTTCTTCTTCTCTTGGCCCTCTCCCTTCATTTTCCGTAGTCCTCCTTCATTCTCATCATTTCCTCACCTCTTGTTTTCTTTGTCTCATTGTCACGTCAGATTAAAAGCACTTCTGCTCTGACGTTACTTTTCTTTTCCTCGTTCCTTTTCTATATTTCCGCCATCCACCTCTTCCCTTCACTGCCTCCCTTTAATAACTGCACAATATTCTTCTCGCTCATTACTTTTTTCTCACATGAAAACTTAATGTGCTCCAATGTTTCAATCTGCGTTCCGCACACTCTCCACATCCTTTCCTCGCTATTTTTCCAGTATCTGTTTCCTTTCTCCTCGTTTCCCAATCTAAATCTGGAAATCTTTCTCATGTTTTTTGTGTCTTTTTCTCTTCAGTAATGTGGTATCTCTCTTTCCCAAATCCTTTTATATCTTGTGTTGTAATTGCTCTTCTCGATTTTTTCCATTGTTTCCTATCTCTTCTTCTTAGCTCCTCTTTCCCACTTGTGCCTCTTTCTCTTCTTCTCTCTGCCTCCTCTGTCGTCATTCCATTCCTTTCATATTACTCTTTCTCTTTTTAGTAGTTATATTAACTGTTCATATAATTTTTTATTAAACTATTAGAATTTACATACTATCAAACCTAATGATATTAAATAAATTTTGTTTCCCTGAACTACTGGCTTGTGAGTAATGAATCCAGTGTTCCACAATACAATAAGTAATGTTATTTATTTTTAGTTTAATATTACGATACAATATTAAAACATTATTGGTCGGCTTAACAGCTGCTATAGCTTTGACGTTTAATTCTGCATCTCTTTTGCACTTGTCTTGTTTAACAGTGTTTGTAAAGGTTGGCAAATTGTAGTGGAGAAAAAGTGAGGAAGCAATGACGTCGAAAACTGAAGTCATTTTTTGTAAATTTTATCCCTTTAATTAATATAGGGGGAAAATTGAAAGGGAATTGAATATTTGAGGTTTTGGTAGGCAATATAAATGCAGTTATGGTTCGCAACCCAATTTAAGTGCATTGGTATGTAGGTGATTGATTGCATGTTCTATTCCGAATTAAATTTAATTTCATAATTTTGACCAGTTAAAACGACCTGCACTAAATGCTACATAACTGCAGAAATAGGCCGATGTTAAGTAATAACAAATAAAGTAAATACATCTTGCATACTAAAAGTGATAGTGAATGAAAACTGTCAATCTTAAGGTGCATAATATTGATTTATATATTTACCTGTCACCAGGGGCAGCATTTCTGTTGACACATACAATTAGACTCACGGCAAACGTATTTCATTCCGCGTTGACGCTAGCCACGCTAACGAGACCGAGGCTAATGAGTCTTACAACAAATGCGAAACTGGATCAATTGAAATAAAATAATAAATGAATTCTTACGCACAGACGAACACCTGTCTGTTGACTATTATATGTAAAATAATGTGCAGGATCGTATTAGGACATTGTAGACTCACTGGATACTAGTAAAGTGAGGTCATTTTTATTTATCTGCATTCTTTTGCAATGGGGCCAAATTTAACTCTATTCGATGTTGGCACAGACGAAATCGTTGCTCTCCGCTCTCCCTTATTTAGACTATTTTATATATTTATATTAGATAATTTTTTACCCTTTTTAGAAAATAAAATGAGCGTTCTCCCGAATTGTTTGAATGAATGTTATGTTGCTTGAGTTTAAGGGCCTTATTCTGTAAAGTATTTCTCGCTGTAAAATGACGTCACAAAAGCGAAGATTTTTTATTTGGTATTCTGTAAGAAATTTCCATCGATTTTATTTTTGTCGCTGGAAAAAATAGACCAAATTATAAGGTCGATTTTAGCGGTGACTTTAAAATTTATCATCACTGTATTTTTTAGAACTGTCAAACAATGCGAATTTTAATTTAAATTTCAGTACAAAATTTTTAATACACAGTATATGTATAGTTTTAAAATACGTCATCAATACCAGTTTACACTTTTTCATCGCTGTACATTATAAGGGCGGTGGAAAATTTTGCATACAGAATTCCACTTTAGATATTTTAAATAAAGCGACTTTATTCGAGCGGTGAAAAAATTAAATATTTCCACCGCTGAAAAATAAGGTCGATTTATTGAAAAGTTACAGAATAAGGCCCTAAAAGTATGAAAAGAGTTTAGTCTTCAAAGTTTGCCCTCATATATCAATATAAAGGGATTAGATACAGTGGGACATTAGAAATACCTAGTTATAACTATGTGAAATGCATTGACTTTTGAAATACCTAGTTTTGAATATATCCCAGTAAACATTTTGAAGTCACTTTCACATCATATTGAAGATGCGTATGATTCTTTTGTCATGAAACAAATCAATTTAAATTCACTCGATAAAGAGAAATGTCAATGATATGAACTATAAATGACAAAATCACTTCACCTGACCTAACTACCGTACCAGTATTGAATGAAGTTGCAAATAAGCTATTAAAGTGTAACAAAGACAGATATATCTTGTTTCTTTTTCTATGACAATCGGCTAAATAAATTTGGAATGTCATCGCTACTAAGATAAATATTTTCAAAAGTAAAAGAAACAAAAACTATATCTCCGTTTAATAGGCTCGTGTCCTATGTCTTAATTTCTATAAAAGTGTACTATATATTGATAAAGTGGGTTACTAGAACCTCAAATGTCCAATTATTTTTTAATAACTTCTTATATGTCAGATATTAACAATTAAAAAAGTCATTTTGTCTCTTTAATTATTAAAGGGATTCAACGTTGTACACATTCCAAGTGCATGTGACATTACAATCCTTGTGTAAGGTTACCAACCTTAGAGATCATAAATCTCTGCTATATGTATTTCTATATCAAAATATCAAATATTATTTACAGCTATTTCAAGGAACAATCAAATTTCAATACTATGTCCGTCTTAACAGGATTAAATAAAATAAAAACTTATTATTCTTTGATTTGACTTGATATTTCGACTACCAACAGCTGCAAAACATTACCACAGCACTGACCTACTCAACAAATAACTGACGTTAAAATGCATTTCACGTCATACAAATATGGCCGACCATTTCTAGCGCTAAAACTACAATTGAAACTTTTAATTGCTATATCTCCGTCAATATTTAGATATTTAATAAAATAGACACGCCAATACACATTTATTAACATCAATTTCAATCAACAATTGAAAAATCGACCACTAAAAAATGAGGACACAAGCCCATTGTATCATGCTGAAAAGAGATACGTGGGCCAATGAATTAAATGGTGGATTAAAGCGTGTCAAAAACGAAGGTCATAATTGTATAGTTTTACTAATCAATTTCACGATCAACGAAGCGTAATTTCGAGTAGATTTTACCCTAGATGTTGCAAGGATCCTGATGAGGCATGTGTCTTACTTCTTGATAATGTGACACGACTGCCCTACGAGAGCCTTACCGGGCGAACCATCTAAGGTCCTAATCGGCTTGACATTGTAGAGTTTATTACTGAATGTAGTCGGGCCATAATTTTTATGAATACCCGATGGGGGTCTTAAATGATATTTCATTACTAACCACTCCATCGGGCCGGCATTACGAGTACCACAGTGAGACCCTGGCTCAGGCTAGATCTAATAAGGCATACCGTGTCAACGCCTGGTCTGGACTTATGCTTCTTGGACAAAATGTCAACTCGGGAATCGCTGTCTAGTCGAGGTCTCTCGTCTGCAGACCCTTTAATCAACGTAATTAATACGGCTCTGGTTATACACCGACCAACAGTCAATTAAACTGCATGTTTCTTTACAAATATGCATGTAATTACTACGCCAACGAAAGTAGAGTACACAAACGTAATAAAATATTTAATGCAATATGTAAATACTCCATATTATTGAAATAGAAAGGAAAACCACGAGTAAGCCTTCAGCGTCATCATAACTAAAGTAAACATTGCCCCCCTATGCGAAACTTAAAACCAATCCCATGTTTAATGTTTTACAAATAACTTAGAAAGGCAAATTTCTTTTGCAGGTGCACGTTTACCATGACTTCATCAATGTTCAAACTACATCTCGTTTTCTTAATAATCGGTCTAGCAACTTGCTTGACGTCTAGTGACATCTACAGCTTATCTCAAGACAACACGGAACCACAAGAAAACTCGGACGGTCTCGTTTCGAAATTATTTTCTCCAGCCGCGCCACCTAGTTTAAGAAATTTTTTCAAGTAAGTATTTACATGTCTGTCCGAAAATTCAATGACTTCCATGCGGTGAAATGAACGCTTTTCTTTACACAGACATATGTTATTATTTAGAGATTATTTTCATTTTTAAAATTAGTAGAAACATAACATATTTATTAAAGTAGGCAACAGTAATTACTTTCAGCCTGGATCATATGCACCACCTATAACACACTCTCCAACCTTTGGAGTCGATCCTGTGTCGACTTGTGGCTCGGAACCTTCTGTTTGTGTTAATTCTAAGTACCGCACCTTGGATGGTAGCTGCAATAACCTTCGGAACACGGGCTGGGGTACTGCACAGTCCAGATATTCTAGACTGCTTCCTCCCAAATATGGAGATGGTGTGTAAAATATTATTTAAAACAAAGAATATAATATTTATCCGCAATTGTATTTTAATGTAAAACTTGATTTCCAGGAATCAGCTCCCCAACTAGGTCATTGTCCAACAATGATCTACCAAATGCACGTTTGACAAGTTTGGTTCTTTTCCCGGAAGAGGATATCGATGACCCAATTTGGACACTAGCCACTATGCAATGGGGACAAATTATGACGCACGACATGTCAATGCAAGCTGGTTCTACCCAATCAAGTAAATATTACGTTTATTAAATTAGGAATAATTTAATCAATTTGATCATAAATCCTGGTGTTAACATATATTACGTATCTTTCCAATAGAGAAACATTCAATCAGATGTTGCACCGACGATGGAAGACTGGTTGCAAGATCTCAGGCGCATTCCTCATGTTATCCGATATTAGTACCACATGGAGACCCTGTCTTCAGTTTATCCAACACCGAATGCTTGAATTTAGTGAGGACAATCACTGATAGAGATCGTCAATGTGAATCATGGACTCCGCTACAACACAAACCTGCGGAACAGGTAATTTCTGATAGATTTATTACTTGATTTATAGTATGACTTATAATTGTTTTTGTCTTTTGGCTTTACAATCTTCCTTTCACTTATATTTTGTTCTTACTTAACTCTAACTTAACCAGCTTTACTGCACTGGATTAAATACATTTAAAATATAACTATTAACAAATTATATATTGTACAATTGTACTTCTTTTGTAGCACTTCTTTAAGTTACTTCGTCATCTGTTAACAAGCTAAAACGTTCCTTTTTCTCCTCTTCTGAGCCGCCTACTTTTCTTTTACTTCTCTTACATAGAATTATACATCCTTCCTTGTATTTCTTCTCTCACTTCTTCTTTCCTCGCTTTTTCCATAGCTTTGTTGTGCTCCTCGTCACTTCCTCCTTTCGTTTTTGCCTGCTCCGTTCTTCTCTTCCTCTTTCCTTTAATCCATTCAATCCGTGCTTGTCCTCTTTCTCTAACCTATGTGTATTCATCTTCCTCATTTCTTATTACTCTTAGCCCGTGTTTTTTTGCTTATACCTCTTTTTCATCTCGTTTCTCCTTCATTCCAAGTTTACGTTTCTCCATCCTCCCACACTTTCTTGTATCCTACTTTTATTTTCTTACTTCTAAATTCACTCTCTTACTACGTCCATAATTTCAGCTTCTCCTGTACCTCCCTTTCCCTTCCTTGTTACGTCTTGATCTATGAAGGTTTTTATCTCAATTGATAGATTTATTTTTATTTTAGGATCTGGTAAAGTATTAAATTTCACATATGTTTCTTTTCAGTTGACAGTGGTTACATCGTATTTGGATCTTTCTCTTGTTTATGGCAACAGCCAGGATCAGAACGCTCCTTTAAGATCTGGACAAGGAGGAAGGCTTCGAGTGGAGGTGCGAAATGGAAGACAATGGCCTCCTTCAGCTAGAAATGCATCAGCTGCTTGTGATATTCAAGCAGATGATGAAGTTTGCTATTTAACGGGTAAAGACATCTTCAGAAATACTTTTATGTCATGGATTTTCACATGCACGGACTTATCCATATTCCAACTCTATTCTAGGTGACACAAGAGTCAATCAAAATCCTCAGTTGACAGTTCTGCAGATCATTCTTCTCCGTGAACACAACCGGTTAGCTGATGCACTGTCTTACTTGAATCCTCATTGGAACGACGAAGTATTATTTGAGGAAGCTAGAAGGATCAACATTGCGCAATATCAACATATCAATTACTACGAATGGCTTCCAATCTTTCTAGGTAACGTTGAAATGGGCCTTAGAACATTGATAGTAATATGTACACGGGTACAGGGTGTTTGGTATCGAGGTGATAATACATTAAGGGACCCCATTTGGAGGTCCATTCCATACTTCCTCCGAAAGACAACCGAATTATTGCAATAATACAGATCTGGGTATTGAGCGGATAGAAGAACACTAGACATCTATGCTCTACTAGTAGTAAAACTAAAATTTTATTGTAATAATTGAAAAAATATTTTGGCAAGAAAATATAGTTTTTTAGGTTTATCTAGTTTACTGCCTTTTTTGGTATTCAATAAAACGATATTATTCCTATCTGTGTTTTCAAATACTTGCTCGATTTGCTCGTCGCGTTTAATACCATTTGGAGTGGCTACAAACCGAAATGGACCCTCTATGCGGGATGTTTTTAAGATCAAAGTAGGTCGTTTTGTTTGCGCCCTTAATATATTATTGCTTCAACAACAAAGACCCTTCATATCAAAAGAATCCTAAGCATGTTGAAATAGTATGTGTGTATCTAAAATATCTTAAAATTCAGGTAGAGAAAACATGCTGCAAAATAATTTAATTTACGAAAACCGAGGATACGTCAACGACTATAACCCGGACATTGATGCCAGTGTCATAAATGCGCACGCCACTGCTGCGTTCAGATATTTTCACTCGCTGATAGCTGGACGTTTAGAGTAAGAATTATTAGGATCTCTCACCTTATAAGGGTTGTCTCCTCCGTCTTTCGCAGTAGAGTGCAGCTACAATAGCGCATTTTATTATGGGAGAAAATTTCTACTTTAATGATGATCAATAGACCAATGTACCGAAGAAGTTTGTCTTCATAATATGATCTACTAGCACTCGTATACGAGTATATCCAAACTTGCTTGGAGACAACTTGCTTTATCTTTATGTTACTATTTCATCCTCAAAGGATCTTTGAAAGGATAGTCTCAGTTCACTGGTGTATTGATAACATTAAAGAAGAAGCTTTAACTCATAATGAAGTGTGCTAATGCAAAATAATTTAAATACACACTGCTGAACAAGCCGGAAAAGACAAGCAATATGTTCCTGTGTGAGAACAACTAAATATTTTGACGTAAATCTTATTTTAGCTTGGTAACAGAATACCGCAGGAGTTTCGGGTCCTTACGCCTCAGCGACTGGCTGAACAGACCGTCCGTCATTGAACAGAATGATAACTTTGATGACTTAACCAGAGGACTTGGAACTCAACCACAGAAGTTGTCAGACATTAATTTTGATGCAGAGGTCAGTCCCTAGATCAATCAATAGATGAATTATATCATAATAACTAAGTGCATCTTTTATTTCTGTTGCAGATTAAGCACTTCCTTTTCCGTGGACCCAATCGGTTCGGTTCAGATTTAAGAGCAATTGATATTCAGAGAAACCGTGATCATGGACTTGCTTCTTACAACGACTTCCGTCAATTCTGCGGACTGCGACGAGCGCACACATTTAATGACTTCAACGATTTCATACCATCAGAGGTTAGATGGTTCATTGAAAATCAAGGAAATCTTAGATACAGACGTATAAATTCATATGGTGTTTAATGTTACAGGTAGTTGCTAGGCTTCAGCAGCTTTATGAGAGTACAGACGACGTCGACGTCACAGTAGGCGGGTCTCTAGAAGCACATGTGGATGGTTCATTAAGTGGTCCTACATTCCTCTGCATTTTAACTGAACAGTTCTACAGAACGAGAGTTGGAGATCGGTACTTCTTTGAAAATGGAAAATCACCAGCCGCTTTTAGCGAAGGTACAACCGGAACTCTAATTTTTTAAACACTCATTTTTTTTATTATATTATTAATTGTTAGCCTTTCGGCTTTACAATCTACATTAATATTTCTTACAATATTTCATAGAACTTCAACTTAAAATGAATCTTAACTATTCTTGATCTTTCTCTTTCCCACAGTATTTTCTGTTTCTTCTTCTCTTTACCTTCTCCCTTCCTGTTCCCTACACCTCCTTCCTTCTCCGTCCGCCCACTTCCATCTCCTTCGTTCCCCAAACTAAATATCGCAGTTCTTCTTACATTCTTCAGGTCATTCTTCTTTCCCCTCATATACTCAGGCACCCCACTTTCCCATTAAGCACCTGTTTATCTCTGATTCGTAGTTCCTCCTCTACCCTTCTTCCTGCCGCCCTCCTTCTCTCCACCTCCTCTGTCACCATTCCTTTCCAAGTATTCTTTCCTTCCTTTCATACCTCCTACTTGATCTTCTTTCATATCCTCTTTTCTTCTGTATATTTCTCAGGACAGCACTTTCCGTCCATCCCATTTTTTCTTCAAAACGCACTGCCCTTCTACCCGCTTCTATTGTTATTGAAACATACTCGTATGCTAATATATGTTTTCTATTAACTTATTATTTATTTAACTGTCCCAAAGCTAACGGAGATATAGCTTCTGTTTTACCGCTTCATTTTTAGCTATATTTTGACATCACTAGTTTAGTATTGAAGTCTGTAGAATAATAAGAAATCGTAATTTTATATACTCTTGTTCACGACTTTCATAATATCAAAACTTTATATGTCGATCGAGACAGCTTTACGGAGTATCTGATGTTCGACTGACACTATTATGCATCTCTTTTACACTCTGTTGTATAAAAAAGATGCCAATTCATAAAAGGCAGAATCGGACATGATGTCGGCAGACTCCGCTAAACACAAAACGAAAATTCATGTATTATTTAACGTAATATTTTTTTAACACTTATTTTCTCTTTAGATCAATTATTGGAAATCCGGAAATCATCTGTGTCAAGGCTCCTCTGTGACAACGGAGACAACGTGCAGGCAATGCAACCAAGAGGATTTGAACGTGTGTCCGCCAGGTAAAATAAACAGAGCGAATGCATTTTATGATGCCAAAAGCTTTATAAGAAATGATAATATCATCCAAATGTAGCACTTCCCACATCCGCTTAAGTTCCAAATAAGAATGCGCCAACTTAATAATGCTTCCATCGTTAAAGATCAAATCCCCAAGCAGATCCCAAAAGCAAATAACAAAAGATAATAGGCCGATCTTCAACCTCATTCCCACTCATTGTTTTAATATTTAATTTTCCGAAATAATATCTAATGGAATAAAAGGAATGATCAACATAAACATGAAAAATAATGTAAAAAGCAATTGTGGGATGATAGAGGAAAAGAATATAGTGTGAATTAAGTAAATTGTTAAATTGTAAAATGAAATCCTCATCATACAATTTCATTTCTTGAATGAAGTTGTTCTCGTTGGATACGATTTTGATTAATAGGATAAAGCTGTTATGATTGAGGTGTACGTTTCTTTTTATTTTCTTTACATCTTATCAAAATAATAGCTGCAGCAATAACAGAAATCCTTCTTCTTTGCACATATTCTGCTATCAGTACTTTATGCTGCATTTTAAATTAAGGTTACTTTTGACAACTGAAATTGAAACTTTTTTTGAAAATAAATCATACTGCATTTTGACAAATTGGAGGTTATATATTTTGGAGGATGCATAATAAAATACAGTTCTTGCAAGATTCTAAACCTAGACCTAAAACTAAAATTAAATATTAAATTAAAACTGATACAATGAATGATTACTCATATTCCCATATGCTATATAATTTAAATTAAATTTAAAATAAAAACAGTGAGTGGGAATGATTCTATACACTATTACACATTTCGAAATCAAAATCTAGGTCGTAATTGATCGTTTTAAACCTTCTTTACTAGTATTTAATAGTACGGAAAACTGCTCCTTTACGGCACTTCACTTCCGCCGAGGGTTTTCTATTAACCACCAATAAATACATGACTCTTTGCATAAAAAGTCGTTCGAAATTAGTAATTTACAGAAAATTTCGATTACTTATTGTCTTGCAACGTTCAGCGGTAAGATTCATGTTCGCTTGTTCATCTATCCATTGCTCTATTACACTATTACACAATTTTAGCAGACATAATAAAAATAAACTTTGCTAATTTTCTCGTATTTTTCAGCAACAACATTCTGCCCTGCGACCACCTCCCCAGCTTGGACTTGTCCAAGTGGCAGGAACTGTTACCTTTTAGTTCCTAAAGAACTAAGACATTTAGATTTAGTATTTTTTATTGTAAATTATTATTAGTTGTATTAATTTGTTATAAGTTTTTTTTTTAATAAAATAATAACAAACTGAATATGCCATTTATTAAGTAGTGTAAACAAAGAAGCAATTAATGATTTCTCGTAAAGAACCAGCGGTAAGCATCGAACGCTTTGGATTTATCCACCGTTCGAGTTTTAATTTCTTGTCTCACTGTTGGTATGATAAGATTGTTGTGCAGACTTTCGCGGGTAATATGCTGTGGTGCATCTATTTTAATCATGCATAATATTTTAAATGGAAATCTTTGTAACATCTCAATGTTTGAGTCATCTGATGTACACATGTCACCCATAGTTGTAACACATATATTTAAGTCTGTGCAAAATCGACATGATAATTTCTATATAAATCTTTTATTTTTTATTTATTAAATCATAAGGTAACTTAGCAATATTTTACAATAGTTAATAATTATTTATATTTTTACTAATGTTTATTTCCAGAGGTGTGCGTTTTTCAAATACATATACTCAAAATGCAAATACAAAATAGTAAATACCTATTTTTTATTTTGCATTTAAATATCTTTTAAGAGTATAGAATTTTATATTTTATTTAAAAACTTTTACAAACCTATTGGAAAATACAAAATACTTTTTTCATTTTTGTTACTTCATAGTGTTAATCAGTAAACATTATTTTGTGAATATAAACTTAAAACCTCACCAACATTAGCACAATGATCTAAAAATATCTGCACAATTATCTTAATAATTCTAATTTTTATAATGATAGATGTATCTATTATTTTATTATCTTACCGGTTCCCCCAACCATAACACATCTGATTTTTGTTTACCTAAATTTGTTTATCATATTTTCTCATTCATTATTTGTTTTACTACAAGACAATCACTCTACTACATTCCTTACTGAAGTATATATACATAAATATATATTATTTTACCTACTAACCTTAACACTTGTCCGCTTTAATCCCCAAACTACTCCAACTACATATAAATATTTTATCCTTCAACAAAATAAAAATAATTCCATCAATGAAAAATGAAAGATAAATTATTTGAATAAATAGTGGTATTAAAAACCATAACATAAATAACATTTATATAAGTAACATAAAGAGTATTCTATTTTCTCAAAAGTATTTTTAAAATATGTATTTTGTATTTAAATACTAACAAGAAATTTATTTTTTATTTTGTATTTGAAATAGGAAAATAACGAGGTATTTGCATTTTGTATTTAAATGCTTTTGAAAAGCATTTGTGCTCACCTCTGTGCATTTCTATGTTAGACAGATGACAAATGATTCGTAAGATACTGGACTGTATAATGGGCTTGTGTCAACAAATAACTGACGTTAAAATGCATTTCATGGCATACAAATGTGGCTGACCATCTCTATCGCTAAAACTACAATTCAAACTTTTAATTGCTATATCTCCGTCAACATTTAGATATTTAATAAAATAGACACGCCAATACACATTTATTAACATCAATTTCAATCAACAATTGAAAAATCGACCACTAAAAAATGAGGACACAAGCCCATTATACAAGAATATGCAGCGTTCTACCAACGAACTGATGAGGTTTTTACCACACATACATATATTATACTTGGCCTGATTTTTAAAAATAGAAATAATCACCCGTCGTAGCGAGAGTAACAATTGATAGAATATCTCCTTTTAATGAGCTTCTTTGAAAATTCATCATTGGGTGTTTGTATTTTGATGCATCCTGCAAAGAAAAATAAAGTTGAAAGGGTTTTTAAGTTTGTAAGTTTAAGTCTGAGGTTTCTAAGTGATTTCCTCATTTTGTGTCTAGTATTTTCTTTTCACGGCAGCTGGCCAAAGATTAAACCAGAAATTTTTCATATTTTACATTAGTCATCGAGGAAATCGTGCCTAGACTAAATACAAATTTAAACGTGATCACGCTTTTAGTTGAAAGAGTAAATACCTCGTAATCAAAATTCCAACTTGTAACTTTAACAGTCAAAGGTGTCTGCCTGTAAATCTGCTTTTCTAGTGCAAGAACAGTGTTTGCAACTGCATCAGATGTGATACCACATTCATACATGTCGAAGCACTGGAAATAAATAAAAGCACGGTAATTTAACATGAATGAATGAAGTTTTTCTGGTTGCTGGACTACTTACCTTAAGATTTGGACATGAACGTACCACACGGAATGCTATTTCATTATTAAATGTATAACTTTTATGAACTCTGAACACTTTCAGAAAATCCGTAGGCCAAAAGTCACAATTCTGATTTATTGCAGTTCCCACGTAACTTAGTATTAATTCTTGTAAATCAGTTAAATTTTTCAAACAGCTTAAACCATTTTTCGTAAATTTATGAAATTTCCCTCCAAGCCCAAATATTTCTAGGTGGAAATCAGCAGTACAAATCTTTTCCAGTAAATTATCATCGATAGAAATATCAAATAAATAAAGCCTCTGCAAGTGCTTCCAACCCTGTATATGCGTCAATGGAGTACGGCAGTATTTTATCGTTAATTGTTTCAAATTAGGGGTAGCCGTTGCTAATTCAGTCAGGCTATTTCCCGTCCACTTATAGCATTCGTTTATACATACCGTATGTAAATTGCAACATTTCTTTAAGCATTCTGCAACGTGCTCCGCCTCCAAATTTTCTATAGGCAACAATCTTAACACCTTAACGCGTTCTGGCAGGTATGTTAGACAGTCTGTATAATTAAAACCTAACGGCAATTTAACTGTTTCCAAATAAGGATTATTTATAAATATTTTAGAAAATATATCATCGGTATTGTCGTTATACATTTTAAAAATAGATATAAGTCTCAACTTTGTAAAGCTCATTAGTAGAAAATACATTTCATGTTCTATGTCTAAAGATTCTAGTTTAACTGACTGAATATTCGGGCAATATTCAGCTATATATATATACAACGATATATATATATCAAAACGAAATTTACGTTCGAAAGTTTCAATGTTACTTCCACAGCGCTGTAGTATTTTCGTTAGTTTTTCATCATCGATGGTTGAAAACTCGGCTAATAAATTATCATCTACTTTCGTTATAAATCGCCAAGAAACCTGCGCCCAATTCCTCCATTTATTACATACTTCTTCTACTGTTAGAATATCTACTGGAGACAAAAACGAAAATATGTGAAGCACGCAATCCTCGTTTAATACATCGTTAAACATTTTGTAGTAGTGATAAGTTTTCTAGTTTCCAATAATTAGAACCCCTGAAATAAAATTAAAAAATAATTAAATTAAATAGTAATCATAAAATTATATTAGTTTAAGAAACTCTGCCGTATTTACTGCTCTAACTATTTATAAAAGGTTTATTACCACTGACATGTTTGAACGAAACAACTTCAGATTATTATCTTCGACTGACACATCACGCCCCTCATACTGACACTATTTGACAACACATATGTTTTAATATAAATAGCACTAGAAATATTATAACAATTATATTATTGATGATTTATAAGTTTAATTAAGCACACCAAGCATTAAACAAAATTTTATATGCTACTTTATAAGCAAGTTTTAGTTATATTTATCGGTGGATAAAGTTTAAACATAGAAATCTATTTACACACATAATCTGCAAGCAACCATTGGAAAATGATGCATATGACATTTGTGACCACATTTATATCTACTAAAACTTACAAAAATGTGCCTTCTTTTGTGAAAGACTGATTAACAACAATGCAGTGTAATGGCTGACGACATAATCACCACAAAATAATCACCATTAATAGGCAATGGTAGCACTTCGTTATTTTCTGTATGACATCTATAGCTTAACTACTGCAAAGAATAAGTAATTCAGTCTCTTCTAGTTTCAACAAATAAGGAAAATATCTTACTTAATATAACTCTACAAATTGAAGTTAGTGTGAACAGTTGTAATGGTTTGAATATAAAGAATACATACAGGACTTTGTTATAACTGATATAAATCAACACGTATTGAAAATGATTCATTCTACGCTGAACGATTATTGTATGCTACATATATTCTCATTATTATCACCTGTAGATCTCCTGAATGTTGAAAAAGTTTGTAGAGATTGGAACAATTTGGCACAAAAATCATGGGGAGACATAAAGAAAATAGATGACAGTACAATGGACGAAGAAATGCTTATCGAAGTTATCGAACGATGTGGGGGCAGTATTGAAGAATTTCAAAACGAAATTGATTTAAGAAATACAAGAATATATGCAGCTATTGCACAGAGCTGTCCAAATATACAAACGTTGAAACTACTCTTTCTGAATCAACATAACGAGAATTTAATGCCTCTTCTCCATAGGTACAACAAATTAAAATACATTTCTTTAGAGACAATGTATCGTATAGACGACAATACTCTCACTAAATTATTTATTAATAATCCTGGACTTGAAGTTGTTAACTTACCGTATGGTTTTAAATATAAAATTTGCTTGAAATATTTACCAACGACAGTCAAAATATTACGAATAATGTCAGTTAGAAACTTAAGTTTGGAACATTTTATTTCTTGTTTAATTAGATGTAAATCGTTGCATACTCTCAGTATAATTGATTCATTATGCTGCATCAACTGGAGTAGTGATTGCTTAAATAGCATATCACAAGTCGCTCCAAATTTAATTCAGCTATCAATTCGTTTTATGGATGTTTCATTAGCATCACTCAATCACTTCAACCACCTAAAAAGACTTTTTTTATTTGATATCAAGATGGATGACGAAATATTACAGTCTGTATGCCAATCTTGTACACTACTGGAAGTGTTAGGCGTTGGAGGAAGACATAATAAGCTTACAAGAAGAGGATTGACTTGTATTATACATTTACGAAATTTACGAGAACTAGTACTAAGCTGTATAGATGCAAAAAACGTAAAAGAATCAGAAGATATAATTTGGTTTCCAAGTTATTTAAGAGTTCTGCGAATTTATTATTCTGCAATATTTACTGATAAAGTAGCATTATGGGTACTACGTTCCTGCAAAAATCTTGAGGTGGGTATATTACTTTTATTAGACAACATTTTCTGGTTTCCGAAACATTATCGCTTTTCTCAAAAATAAATTTCCTATTTTGTTTTGCAGATTTTAAGCATAGATGAGTGTTGCGTCACTGAAGAAATGGTTAAGAATGCCATCACGATTCTGAACAAACAAACAAATAGAAAGACGATGCTATTTCTTGAGATTTACAATTGCAATATTGATTTGAAAGTAATTATCATTTTATTGCATGAGCAGTTTTATGAATATACTAAAGTGCAAAAAGATTGATTTATTTTTCAAAAGGCAGTAAAATAGTTTTATTATACAAAATGTTGTATATTATGTGAAATCCTTTACGTAAAAAGTAACTTTTGTTATGTTAGATAAACATTAAATATACGTAACTGTCTTTAGCTGGTTATCATGATCAGTTGCATATCTATATTTATCTTCGTCTTATTTATAATTTTGTTTTGCTTTGCAGAGTGCTCAGGACTATAAACATCGTTTGTTTCTTATCAGAAACGGCTCTGTAACGAAACGCATAAACTCTATTACGAGTCACTATGTAATGTACCAAGATTGATTGAAGACATCGCTTACTGATTGGACAATAAACGATACATTTGTGACACCTTAATTCGTATAAATTCTGCGTTTATAAGATTGTTTATATTTGTATTTTCGAATTGTTGTACATGTTTCTTTTTATTTTAGAAATAACTTGTTAGAGGTAAGATTGAGTGTAAATGTTTTTGTGATATATATAATAGTTTATATTAAACGTATACTAAATCTCAATTCGAAGCTACTGAGTTTTAGTTTTATGTTTTAACCCTAAGTGTAAGTTTCTGCTTACTACTTACTACTGAAATATAAATAAACTAGCTTTTACCCCCGTCGCAAGCGACGTCTGTCTTTTGTGTGTGGCTTGAACTTCATGTAAAAATTTTAATTCTATCAGAGTTTACTCCCGTCGTGAAGCGTCTTTTTGTCGTGTATGATTTGAATCCAATAAAATAATTCGTAATTACATTTCATATTTATTTCTATTTTTAAATTGAAATAATAAATAAACTCGCACATATACATTGACACATATAAATTGACTAAAAAAAATATATTTTTTTTATCAAAATAAAAAATATTTTCAATTTATGCGTTATTTGACCAACTTTTTTTCAAAATTTGGATTTTTTTTTTTCGATTCGTAAATAAGTTACCAAGATTAGCCTATATACAAAATTTCAACTTTCTAGCACAATTTTTACTCTCGGCAAATACTGCCCCCGTGCCCCCCAATAAAATTTGGAAATTTTGAATTTTTTTTTATTAATACTATACTTAATTATTCTAAAATCCAGAATATGAATTTTCTCAAAAGTTCCGTACCGGGCCCCCGAATTTCTTCAACCCCCCCTTTTTCAATTTTTGAATTTCTAATTTTTGAGAAATGTCAGCATTAAGTACCTTAATACACATGCAAAATTTCAACTTTCTATCTTTTACAAATTAAAAGTAATACAGCAAAAAAGGGATCACTTTTTTTCCAGTTTTTCCAAAATTACGGGTTTCCAGGAAATTCAGGGAAAAATCCGGGGACGCCAAAAGTCTTAGAATTTTTTTCTCTACGAAATAGGAAATTTTCAAAAAGATCGCCGGAGTCGTTTTCGCGCTGCCATACAAAATTCAGTACCAAACATATAAGAATATAAACATATAAACATATAAGAATATAAACAAACAGTTGGAACATTATAATATAGGATAAAAATAATTGAGTTATTTAATACTATAGTATTAAATAAAACATATTACTTATACGACCATCTCTAGCGCTAAAACTTCAATTCAAATGTTTAATTGCTATATCTCCGTCAACATTTAGATATTTAATAAAATAGACACACCAATACACATTTATTTACATCAATTTCAATCAACAATTGAAAAATCGACCACTAAAAAATGAGGACACAAGCCCATTTAATTCAGCTATCATTGGTGATTTTATCTATTTATTTTTCACAATACTTTTCACATAAATTACTATATTTTCGATAGATGGCGTTAAAATTCTCTATATTAGCTCTGATCAAACCCTGCGGATAAATCGAACATTAAAGGAGGCTGTTTTATCGTTTTGTATTGCAATAATACGTATTAATAATTAAAAATAAATAAAATGGGTCATCAATGTTGTTGTGTAGTGAATTGTAAAAATAGTAGTAGAAAAAATAAGTGTAAATTTTACAAATTTCCAGTTGCAAGTTGGAAGTTGGATCAAAGGAATAAATGGATAGCAGCAGTAAAAAGAAAAAAGTAAATCGTCTATAACCTTACTCTTCGTAATGGCATATATTTCGAGTAAAAGAATTGAATTCTTATATGTTATATATTTTTTTTATTAAGTGCTGATGGATCTGCGTGGTATCCAAAACCACACGATGTAATATGTAGTGAACATTTTATTGGTGGCAAAAAATCGGAAGCTGTATTAAGTCCCAGTTTTGCTCCTACAATATTTCCATCAGTTTACAAATTAAGAAAAGTCGCGAACGAAGCCTCAGCTTTAGACAGGTACATATAAATATTCTAAAATAATAAACATCATTTTTATAGATACTTTAAAATATTATTTTCCAGACACAAACGTTTTATGGAACGGAGATTAAAAAATTTTCCATTTACTGAATCTACAACAAATTCAAAGCGAAATAATACGAAAAAGAGTGAAACATGTACAGATACTCCACCTGATATATGTCTTCAACAAAAGGTTAATGAAGAGTGTCATGTCCCTTACCAACTTATATCCCCAAACTCTGATGTTTCTTCTACAACATTTATTACCAACGCAAACGTAGACGACAAAATATGTGATATTGTAATTAAAACAGAAATTGTTGAAAATACCTCAACAATAGAAACTGCAAGTATCATAGAATTTGAAAACAATGGCTGTGACAAAACTTCTATTGAAGAAACTGAAGTAGATATAAATTTTTTTACTGGAATTTCATCACCTAATAAAACTGAACAATTGGTTGATCTTGTACACATATGTGAAAATTAATTGTAAATAAAATAATTTATTCATTTTCTAAGCAATAATTTATATATATTGTATTTAAAAAGATATTCCTATTATGATGTCGAGACGACCATCAGACACGAGACCAATAAAAAGAAAGAACTAACAGGATTAAGTAATTTTAAATGAAAATTAATTCTTAAGTTAAAAGTAAGTAGATAAACATATTTTAATATTACATTAACTAATTAATTACTTATTTATTACACTAATCCAAAAACAATCAAGACAAATAATAATAAATTTATTTAGTTATGTTTAAGATATTTACAAAAATGGTTTTTCCTATTTTTACGGTCAACGGTAAGTTTTATTATAAAAATAAATCAGAGAAAAAGTTGAAAACTAGTTGAAGAAGTCGTATTCTACATAATATGCACACATTTCTGCATCACCTGTGAGGTAATGTTTCGTTTGTTTTTGAATCTAATTTGTGGTAATGTCAATAGTACGCGATAAAAATTGACTATTACTGAACCAAATAACACTATTGTGGAGTTATTCTAGAGATCCTTGAGCAAATGAAAGTAAAATGAATTCATAATTATTGTATTATGTGAATATCTTAACAACCGTAAAGTTATTGGGTGCTTTACATAAAAAATTTTAACTTGCACTTTAAATAGTCAATGCAAATCACATTGCATAACTGTGTAATTTCGGAACACTTTGAAATGTCAATATTTTCCTTAACAATGTCTATATTCTCACAATCGTATAATTTGTATTTACAAGTTACACAAACCAATATTTTTACTCACCTTATACATCCGATGGCATGTTTACTATATAGGCGGTTCAGCGTACATATTATTGTTTTCGGTGATTTAGAATCGTAATATCTCAGGAGTGATGATTCTTAGACAAAAAAGTATAAGAACAATTTTTGTAGATAATTTCATGATCTACAACTTTTGTCTGATGTATTTTTATGATAAAACTTACTATTTACCGAAAAAATTGAAAAAACCATTTTTATTGACCTGTGATCAAGAATAACTTTTTATGCAGATCAGTGATCAGTGAGGACTTTTAGTATTTTATTTGTAATAATGTCCCTAAGGTCTATACCAACTTTCAGCTCTATGCAAATATACCTATAGCTAATCTACCCCTATTTTATCGTTTATTTTGACCGGGCTATAAACTGAAAAATACATTTTTAAAACTCATATCGATTAATATTAAAGAATAACTTTAGACAAATGCTACAAAATTTTGTGTAAAACTTAAATAAAGTATTCCAAGAATTCATTCATCAATTCAAATTGTCTTTCATCCCCTTGTTGATTTTGTGAACTTGAGAAGGTGGTTTGACTATCTGTTTTGTTAAGCAACATTTCTTTTCCATTTTTCGGGCATTCTTTTTCTCTTTCTGCATTTTGATGAAGTAGTTTCCTTAATTATATAGCACCAATTCACAACAGGTTGTAGGTCACCTTCATTCATATCTTCATGCAAAACAACTACTGCACCATTAATATACTTGTATGCATCATTTTGTGCATTTTCAACTCAGTAAAAGAATCATCAAAAGATTAATTAACAAACACAACTAATTCTGCTTATTAAATTACAGGCTGGAGGGGAGACAGCTGATTCTAAACAGTGCTGACAACAAAACGCAACTAACTTTAATAATAAAATTAGAGAATAAACTTGAATAAATCAAAAAATACTTTTATTATTAAATTAAATAGCAAGTTTTGGTACCGCATTATACGGGATGGCCATATTGTCAGTGCTATTTAAACCAACTATACCTGGTTTTGCATCCGTTCCACTTTATGTCTGGTTTTGTAACCGACCGACGGTAAAAGAGGCCCGGTTCTGCAAAAATACCGGATTTTTTAATTAAACTTTTCTATTTAATGTTTGGTTGTTCCATCGTAAACCTCATAGATTTGTAGGAATTGACGAGCTGAATCCATCGAAATCAATAACTCGATTTTTTATTTTTTGTCAGATGTCGGGTTTTGCAACTGGGCTACACAATGGGCTTGTGTCCTATGTCTTAATTTCTATAAAAGTGTACTATATATTGATAAATTGGGTTACTAGAACCTCAAATGTGCAATTATTTTTTAATAACTCCTTATATGTTAAGAGATATTAACAATTAAAAAAGTCATTTTGTCTCTTTAATTATTAAAGGGATTCAACGTTGTACACATTCCAAATGCATGTGACATCACAATCCTTGTGTAAGGTTACCAACCTTACACCTTATAACTCTCTGCTATATGTATTTATATATCAAAATATCAAATATTATTTACAGCTATTTCAAGGAACAATCAAATTCCAATATTATGTCTGCCTTAGCAGGGTTAAATAAAATAAAAACTTATTATTCTTTGATTTAACTTGATTATTTCGACTACCAACAGCTACAGAAGATTACCACAGCACTGACCTACTCAACAAATAACTGACGTTAAAATGCATTTCACGTCATACAAATATGGCCGACCATTTCTAGCGCTAAAACTACAATTCAAACTTTTAATTGCTATATCTCCGTCAACATTTAGATATTTAATAGAATAGACACGCGAATACACATTTATTAACATCAATTTCAATCAACAATTGAAAAATCGACCACTAAAAAATGAGGACGCAAGCCCATTATAAGTTATACTTATAAATTTATAGTTATAAGTCTATAAGGACACTACACTTTAGTTTTTATTTCGTTTACATGCACAGTGTGTCAATAAAGTACTATATTTAATATAAATTCCTATATTAAGGCCCGGTTGCTCATCTAACTATTCAACGTATAGATAGTTGTATAGGTTGCTGCATATGAAAACAACAGAATGTTAACTATCGTTAGTTACCCGATGTGATTTAACATTTTTTTATATATATTTTAATAAAAGTATCACTCAATAGATGGTGCTTCTATTCATTTAGCATTATTGTGTCAGATTTTATAGTTGTTATGTCATTGTCAAAATATTTTGTTTGATTGTAAGTATAAAAAAATTGTTGTATTTTGTGTAAAATAGTCTGTAACTGTTTTTATTATATAATTATCTACATAAAACATTTGAATTGAATAACCGACTAAGAAACAGCTAAAAGAACTCTATAACATTTTAAAGAGATGCGCCAAAAAGAAAATGAACGACGATCGTGTAAGTAATACGTTTCCATATCAACATATACCTAATTTAATTATTATTTAAGTTTTCATGAATATGTAACTATAGTTTTCTCAATATATTAAATAGTAAATATAAATTTTCAGCAAGAATGTTATATATATATAAAACTGGAGGCGGAACGTATGACACCAAATGCACTGAAATTGATTTAAAAATTATTAATATCTTAAAAGATAATTTTATGCCGGACGATAATCCATTCGATTCAAGTGCTGATTTATTCGGTTTCTTTTTACAGACTATTGTATTCAGAAAAAGCCCATAGATTTAGACAGAGCCGGACCCTCGACAGCAGTCATTGATTTAGGTGCATCGAGTTCAAAAACTGCACTCGAAGTGAGCTCTTTACCCGAACCATCTCATACAACATCTGTTGAACAAAATTACCATTCCACAACCATTCAGCACAAGAAAAGAAAATATTTAAATCAAATAACCGATGCTTTTGTTAATAGAAAATCCAAAAAAGATAAGGAATATGATTTACAATTAAATAATAAAATGATAATACTAAACTCAGAAAAGGAACATAAACTTAAAAAGCTGGAGCAGAGTGAAATGTTATTCAACAAACAAATAGAGATTTTGGAGCTGGAGAAAAATTGTAAATTGGAACAAATAGATATATTGAAATTAGAGAAACAAAAAAAAATGGAAATATTGGAATTAGAGAAACAAATAAAAGAGGCAGAATTGAAAATAAAACTAAGAGAACTGCAAAAACATACATAATTATTCTTTAATTTATTCCTATTTTCATTATTATTATTGTCAGTTATTTGAATAAAGTTTATATATATATAAAACTAGCGTTTACGAATTTTGATTTTTTTTTTAATATGATATTCAATTATTTTTTTTTAATATGATATTCAATTATAAATTTGAGCTTTCTTTCAAGTATCCTTCTGGGCCCCCAAATTCTCTTGGTAAAAAAGAACGTTTATATAATGTATTAACATGTGTTTTATTTATAACAAATAATAAATACATTATAATTATCTAAAGTAAGATTCTATAACAGAGTCTCTAATTGTACTTCGTCTATTGATGTCTGCTATTTGATGCGAGTAATCTTCTGCATTTTCTATTTCGTAATGGGAATTTGAATCAACAAACTCCTCACCTTCATTAATTGCAATATTGTGCAGAACAGCAGCTGCCACAATAATAGCCATTGATGTCTTTAGTTGGCATCTCAGCTCCATTGAAAGGCATGGGAATCGTCTCTTCCAAATGCCAAAAGTGCGTTCAATAGAATTTCTTGTTCTAATGTGAGCTTCATAGTACTTCTCCTGTGCTTCTGTTTGCGGATTTAAAACTGGGGTTAATAAATAATTTCTTAATGGGTATCCCGAATCTCCTAATAAATAGTTGTGCCCAAAAGTGCCACCTTCTGCATTAAGTTTAAGTAAAGATGCATCAAAAATAGTTGCATCATGAGTGGACCCTGGCCAACGAGCATCAATGCTGATTATTTTTAGGGAGGCGTGTGTGAGTGCTGTCGCCGAAGACCTCCTACTATATTGGGAGTAATGGGCGTGTGTTCTATGTCCTAATTTCTATAATTGTCTACTATATATTGATAAAGTGAGTTACTAGAACCTCAAATGTTCAATTATTTTTTAATAACTTGTTATATGTTAGGAGATACCACCAATTTAAAAAGTCATTTTGTCTCTTTAATTATTAAAGGGATTCAAAGTTGTACAACATTCCAACTGCGTGTGACATCACAACCGCTATTTACTATATCTTTTATACAACAGAGCGTAAAAGAGATATATTCTTGACAGAACTCTGACAAGTTTACAGCTTACCAACCTTACAGTTCATAAATCTTTGCTATATGTATTTATATATCAAATATTATTTACAGCTATTTCGAGGAACAATAAAATTTCAATATTATGTCTGCCTTAGCAGAAATAAATAAAATAAAAACTTATTATTCTTTGACTTGACTACTTGATTATTTCGGCTACAAACAACTACAAAGCATTACCACAGCACTGACCTAATCAACAAATAACAAATACATGTATAAATGATGTCGCTAGTAGCGATTCTTTAGTGTATAAAACCCAGTAAACATTTTGGAGTTACTTTGCCTTCATATTGAAGATGCGTATCATTTTTTTTGTCATGAAGGAGTTCTGTTTATCACTGTTGTTCATATGAAATGTCTATTTTATAGGTTACAAATGGCGAAAACACTCCACCTGTCGAAATACCAATGAAGATAAACTTGATGCGAACTATTATTGAAGTGCAATTCTGATAGAAATGTTATAAAATAGTCACTTCACGAAATTGTTTACTGGGAGATTGAATACAAAGTGAACCGCACAAAGTTTTATAAGTCCTCGATAGTATAGTGGTAAGTATCCCCGCCTGTCACGCATACTTTAGATCTCGCATACTTTAAAAATTAATTAAAAAATAGTAAACGTGCTCCGAAATTCATAAAATTTACAAGTGTTGTGTGTGAGTGGTTTCCCCACACGTGGAAACATCCCTCAGTGTCGTGGGGTGAATATTAACCCCAATTTGACTATAAATACATTTAGTATTGATCCATTCAGTGTATATTTTTCTGTTTTTGTATAATTCATGCAAAGTACTTGTGTTTGAACTTTGACCCTGCTAATTACGTGCAGCTGTGTACAATTCATTTCTTTGGAATACAATACTATCGCTATCTCTTTAGTTACAGTGGAAGTTATAGTGCTGTACTAGTCTCTCTTAAACATTTTACTTTAATTCATATTATTTTATAAATATTATATTATCATTTCTGTTTGTTGTTAAATTTGTTTTGTTGTTTGTGAAGGACTATTCACAATTTTTCGTATAAAATATTAATTTATAAAAACAGTTTTTCTATATTTGATCTAACTTGCGTTTGGGTTTTTATAATCGAAAGAGTCGGTTTAATTTATTTACACGGGTGCTAATGCATACCATTAATCATGGATAAACCACCTGAAGATGTTCCTAAACCCAGTGTGTCAGCAAAAGCCGCACCAAAGTTCTATACAGTAAGCAAGGAGATAGTGGAAAGCCTTACAAAGACCCGGGCAGCAAAACTAAAGGCTTTAAAGGAAGACAAGTTGAAAGGTGTCAAGCATACAGCCATTGCCGCACGGAAGAATTTCCGAGTAAAGAGCCCCAACACAGCAAATCCCGAGACGTCAAAACCGAGATCGGTTCTTCCGCCGCAGGAAGGATGTTCGAATAAATTCGACATCCTCGAAGATTTAGATCTGCCTATGGAGACAGACACCATAATCAACCCTACAACAGTAGTCCCTACTACACCAGCCTCAATTCTCCCACCAACAGCTCTCCCATCTACCTCCACTTCCACAACAACAGCCACTTCAAAACATACTGCAGCCATTTCCTTCACACCAATGCCTCCCTCACCAACAGCTCTTCCATCCACCTCCACTTCTACAACAACCCCACCAACACCTAAACCCTTCACAAAAAGTGTGTCCTTCATCAATATTATGTACAACCAATCCGTTTCCTGGTTTGCAATCACTAAAACTATACAGCAAGCTACCGGTTCCCAAAACATCCAGTGTAGGTCCATGGACAGCTCTGGAATAAACAGAGTATTCTTCAAGACAACTGACGAGCACAGGGATGCGCAGTCCCCGTCTATTATTCCGTAGTCAATTTGGATGAAAACACACTTCCAATTAAAAAAGTTATACGGGGACTCTCAGTCCAGACCACTGTCGATGACATTCAAGACTTTTTAAAGGAGGAGGGCTTTGACTACAAAATGGTGCAGCAGATGCGCTCCTACAAAACAAACAATTTAATGCCGCTTTTCCTGGTGACCATGCCAAATAATAAAAAATCAGAAACCCTCAACACTTACAATGGCAAATTCCTTCATTATCGGAACTCTGCAGTCGAGGATCACTATGGTTCTCTGGCTCCTCCTCAATGCCACAATTGCCAGAGATTCGGACACCATAGTGATGCGTGCAAGGCCTTAACTGTCTGTTCGTTCTGTGCGGGCAGACACGAAAGGAAGGCGTGTCCTGCAGCTGTATAAAAAATGCGCAAACTGCCACGAAAGCCATTCTGCGATATACAGAGGCTGTGCCCAATTTAAAGTGGAACGCAGGAATATCTTGACTAGAAAATTCGGGCAAAGCAACGAAACATCGGACCAACATACAAAAGAATATATACCAGCGCCATTGCCTGCAAGAAATGTCTGGGCAGACAGACAAAACCAAGCAGAAGCCACCCAAACTCCTCAAGTGCCAGTTGAAAGCCCGCCATTTACGCCTGAAGAGGTGGGGATGCTCAGAACTGGTCCACCGCAGTACAGGGCACCATCGGAGCCGAAAAACAAAGGCTCAACAACTCCTGCCAGACAGCCTAGCGTGAGCTTTCGTGATCGATCGCCATCCGCCCAGCGCAGTGCTTCGGCGAAAAGCACTTCAAAAAACAAAAGGAAATCGAGATCACGAAACCGAGCAGCTAACAAAAACCTCGCTACAACAAGCACTGCAGCCCCTACACGGACAGAAAATAACAACAACAGCAACAATAATGAACAACCCTTCGATATCCTATCATTTTTGACCTCATTAGCTCCTCTTATTCCTTTCATTAAGTCCATAATCAGAGCAGCCCTCCCTCTAATACAATCCTTCATCCCTGCATCGTTTAATATCCAACCGCTCATCCAATTCCTCTCCTAATTATGTGCCTTCCGACACCCTGAAAGTTGTTACGTGGAATGCTGACGGTATTGTTGGGCATGCGCCCGAGATGACTTTATTTCTTTCTGAACAAAATCCGCACATTGTCCTCCTCCAAGAAACCAAACTGAGTCCGTCAACTAATGTAAACTTTCCCCCCTATTTGTTTCATCGTTCAGATAGAGTTGGTCGGGGAGGGGGAACAGGTATCCTTATACATCCAAGAGTGAAGCATGATGTCGTGCAGTTGACTAATGTCGGGCATTTGGAAGCGACTGCAATTCAAATCAGTATAGGTGATCAACCTATATTGGTTGTCAGTGTGTATAGGCCACCGAAAAAGCCGCTTTTGCCCGCTCACATCGCCCCACACTATTCATAAACCACACGCACGTTATTGTCGGAGGTGATCTGAATGCTAAAAGTACTATGTGGAATTCTCGAAAATCTGATATTTCGGGAAATGCACTTGTGAAATTTGCATCGGATCATCTGATTGACATAATGGGCCCAACAACACCTACACTATATCCATACAGTATCATCACTAGTTCTGATGTTGTTGACATATTCTTATTTAAGAATATGTTACAACAAAAGTTCTTATACACCACAAATGATCTTCAATCCGACCACTGTGCAGTAGTACTAGAGATTGTTTGCCAAGTTACACATAGTAGAGCCTCACACAAAACAACTAAAGCCATACACTTAGATAAAGACATTTTTAAACAAGCGCTTAACGCATACACTTCAACGGCATGTCCGACGATTACTAGTGTGCAAGACATCGAAGACAACATTCAGACACTCAGCAAAAACATACATCGTGCTATTCGCAATAGTAAGATGCCTCGCCCATTAAAGATAAACAGTAAGGACTTGCCCGAACACATAGTTTTTTCGATAAAAGCTATGCGCCGCGCACGTAGCAGATGGCAGTCTACCAGGCATCAGGCCTACAAAGACATCTACGAACGCCTACGTCGGATAGTCAAAATTCAAGTAAATTCTTTTAAAAATAAAAAGTGGCAAGATAAACTGGAGTTCGCGAATTTAAATTACAATAATTTGCATAAATTACCGGCTGAGTTGTTCCCTGTAAATCGCTCGATTAAGGTGATTAATACGCCGACGGGTGTCTGCACCTTTGCTCCAGATAAGGCAAATGCCATTGCACAACACCTCGAGTCTGGATTCAAGCCACATGAAGACATACAAAATCCCGCTTTTACTAGCATGGTCGGCGAATGGTTCAGAAACCAATGCTGGAACGTCCCTGTCGATGATTCCTCAGATATGTTTCAACCCATGAAATATACTGAAATGCAAACACTGATTATGAATGGTACGAATGGGAAGTCACCCGGCGTCGATGAAATTTCCACCGAGCATCTTAAGCTAGTGGATCGCAAACAGATAGTCCTTATGACTAATATTCTGAATAAATGTCTTAGTTTTCATTATTTCCCGGCACAGTGGAAGCTCGCGATTGTTGTTCCTGTTCATAAGGGCAATAAGGATCCAAAGTTAGCTAGTAGTTATCGTCCTATCAGTTTGCTAACCGCTTTTTCCAAATTATTTGAGAAGATCATACACGACCGTTTAACATCATACATTGAACTACACAAAGTCCTACCGGATGATCAGTTCGGGTTCGGGCCACAATACAACACTTCACATGCTACCCTAAGAGTCACTGAATACGTGGCAAAGGCCCTTAACGCAAATAAACACTGTGCGGGCGCTTTCCTAGATGTCCAGCAGGCATTTGATACTGTATGGTACCAAGGCTTGCTATTCAAACTGCACACTCTTGGATTTCCCCATTCCTTCTTACAGTTTATCCTCTCCTTTATATCAAATCGTTCCTTTAAAGTTCGGATTGAAAATGAGTTATCGGACGTAGGCGTCATAGCTGCCGGTGTTCCACAGGGCAGCTTAATCTCACCCACCCTGTATTCCATTTATATTTCCGATATTCCTGACCTAGGTCCCACGATTTGTCGTACCCTATATGCAGACGACAAATCTATTATCTCCAGCTCGGCCATACCATCCCTATGCGTCACTTACCTCCAAAATGCACTTAACAAACTTATCATTTATTGTACCAAATGGCGCATAAAAATAAATCTTTCTAAGTCCCAACTTATATTATTTACACACAAATTCCAACACGCCGATTTCCCAAAAATCAAAATCCATAATGTCCTTGTTGATTGGCAACCTTCAGCACTGTACTTAGGTACGACCTTTACGAACAGACTTAGTTTTGACGACGAAATCGACATACGAGTACATAAAGCCAATCAACGTTTTGCCATTCTCCGTTCATTATTGCACTCAGACTCCAACCTTAATTTACGTAACAAAGTTCAAATTTACAAATCATACATAGAGCCTATTTTGTTATTTGACTGCATTATATGGGGCCACGCCCGTCTGGTTACTAGACTCCAAAGTGTACAGAACAAACTTTTAAGATTTATATCTGGCAGTGGCTGGTACATCAGATCAGCAAAAATAAGAGAGGAGTTAGATGTTCGACCTGTGACAGAAACTATAAAAAAGAGAGCCACTAAATTTTACAACTCGCTGCCTCACAGCACAAATAAGATTATTAACGAACTAGGAAACTATGACTTAAATGCGCAAACCAGAATCCAAATGCCGAAGCGCGTCCTTTTGTTAAATCCTGAAACACTACAAGATCCTTGAATCCGATCCTAAATTAGTTTTTACTAATTATCCGTCACCGTAGCTTATTTACTTTCCCTGATTTGCAGCTTCCATAGCCCGATGGTGCATAGCAGTTGTATGCAATTTGCATATAGCTGTGTATGCACCTTATCGGGCAATTCTAACTTTTATTTTACTGGGATGCGTCTCCATGTTTGTCACTCATACCACGTATGTTTGACGGGCATGGATGGGGTACACCCAAAATTTATTATTTAGGTTTCCCACCGTTGGTGGTCCACATCTTTTTCTCTCTCTTTAGATGTTTCTTACGTTTTCCATATGGTTGAAAGTCTGAATACAATCATGTCATTTTCATATTGCACATCATTACACGTACTTTAATTCTCAACATAATATAGCTGGTTTTTGCACCAAATTACAGCAAAAAGTACGGAAATACAATATAATCCCTATTAAAACAGACGTTTGAAATAAAAATTCCATATAATAACAGCGAATCTCGCAGATTGTGGTAGACACTTTGATCTACCGGTGCTGCATACGCGCCATAGGGAGGGGCAAGATCAAGTGATGATGAAACAATGATTACTTAATTGTCCTGTCTATATGGCTTAGGACCCTTACGGGGTGTAATCCTCTGATGACCTTGCCTGTCACGCGGGAGACCGGGGTTCGCTTCCCCGTCGGGGAGACTTTTTTTTACTCTTGTATACTTTAATTGAGACTCTTGTATACTTTAATTACTTTTTATAATAATGTAAAAATTAGGATTTTTAATATTCTCTATCAGTAAATCATATTTTATAATTCTTTAAAACTGACCAGGTATAAACCGCAATATGCAAATATAGTTTTCCAATAGGGTGGCTCGATGTTGACAGTGTGCGGCGGCCATGGGCTTTTGACTGATTCCAAATCACCATGACAGGTTACATGATTGAGCAGCACGTCCAAATGATAAAACTTTATTATCAAAATGAATGTTCGTTAGTGACAACGTTGCGCACATTGCGCCCATTTTATATCAGACGCATTTTTTGATGAATGACTATGTTAATAAGCAAAATTTCCGTATATGGAGCAACGCTAACCCAGACGAGATTCACCAAGTGAAAATACATCCACAAAAAAAAAGAAGAAATTTTAGGATATTGATTTTTTGTAAATCCTCAACCATTGTAAACAATAATAAATAAAGAACACATTAATTAAGAAACTTAACTTTCATCAATATTACGAACTAATTGATTTGATCTTGACGTTAATGGGCTTGTGTCCTATGTCTTAATTTCTATAAAAGTGTACTATATATTGATAAAGTGGGTTACTAGAACCTCAAATGTTCAATTATTTTTTAATAACTCGTTATATGTTAGGAGATATTAACAATTAAAAAAGTCATTTTGTTTCTTTAATTATTAAAGGGATTCAACGTTGTACATGTTTGCAGGTTACCAATCTTACAACTCATAAATCTCTACTATATGTATTTAGATATCAAAATATCAAATATTATTTACAGCTATTTCAAGGAACAATAAAATTTCAATATTATGTCTGCCGGAACAAGGTTAAATAAAATTAAAAAAATTTATTCTTTAACTTGACTTGATTATTTCGACTACCAACAGCCTCAACAAATAACTGACTTTTACCTCTCATCTTATATATTTTTTGAGTTAAATAATTAACAAGTTGTCTGTCTATTTCTGAAATGGTTACATATTATTATAAACATTTTTAAAATTATAATGCTGTAGGAATTAAAAAAATAAAACAACACATCTTCAAAAAAATTTCATAAATTTATTTCAGAAAATTAAGAAATAAAATTTAGACAGTTTTTTCATTTTACTATTTTTTTTTGTAATATAGCAGTATTTCTATATTCTTGTTTTATGTATATCTTTATGTATTTTTTATCCCAAAAACATGAACAAATTTAATTATTATTATATCATTAATTAATTATAGAAATATTGAGGTAGATAATAATTTTTATATAAAAAATATCAACATGGCGTATTGTCGCATTAACCAGAGCAATAATAAAACAGTTTCATAACTATACTGAAACCATGTTACACCTATGAAAATAATGCCCAACTTGCTGTGATAACGCGTCCAATAAGCGAAAGATCGGAGGCTGCGTGTCAGCTCCGGCCATATATAACTATTATCACACAGCAAGAGTTTCGTGGGAACGACCCGTCCCCGCGGAACTCCAGAGACCGGGTTACCAACACAGCATCTCCGATCCTGACGAGCTCTCTGTATCATGATCTGTGTGCACATCTCGTCCACGACCCCACAATTCTGTCAGACAGTCGATAGACCTAATTATAATATAGCGGCCTTCTACTAACATCAAAAAATCGAACAGAATTGCTGAGCCATGTTAGCATCGCCATTATTGATGTTTACTCAACAAAACTATAATAATGTAAAAAAAATGTTTAGTGAAAATGCTAACGACCCTTACAGTGTAGTTCAGTCTCCCGAGTCGCAGCCTACTGGTCCACCGGAAGTGAGTTACCAATGTCGCACAGAGGTCATGTCTGGTGAGGTCAGATCAGATGCTTACAACAACAACAACATAACATTGTAAATCTGTTCAAAGACAATTCCGAAAATGTAATTTGTAAAGTAACCAAATGTCCAAAGTGCCCGTCCGTTACGAGTGCGAGCAGTAATTCAATGTTTTGTTTATTCATTTTAAACTAAAATCAAAAATGCTTTTAGAGACCTTCTGCAGACGATTGGTTGACACACTGCCGAGGACGGCTAAATCTATCATAACTAAGAATAAACCGTAGTGGTAAATAGTATTATTATAAACGCAGTAACTGTTTTAATTATTATAATCAATTTTCTGTTTGTGCGGCGGTGAGGTAAATACAATTATTTTATTTATTTTTTAAATCCAAACATTTTACATTTTACATACATTTCATATTTCGACATTTTATTTTTGAAAAAAAAGACATTTATTTACTTTTAACAATAATCACTCCAAAAAAATGTCACCGCCGCTATTTTGTTTGTTTGAATTTTAAAACGTGCATTACTTTATTTTTATTAAATTTTGAAAAACATTCAAACTTATAGGAAACTGCATTTATATTGTTCGAAATCTTAACATTAAGTGTTTTTTTTTTGTTATAATGTAGTAAACAACTAATTTAAAATTTTTTATAAATGTAATTGTTAAATGAATGAAAAAATTCTTATTTTTACTTATGTAATATGAAAATAATAATCGAAATTACATACGGTATCTCTATTGAGTGTACCAAATTGTTTCAATTTAATTTTAAAATTTGAGATGCATTTGTTTTTGTAGAAGCATGCAATCTAGTGTATGGGCCATGTATTTTATGTGGCAGTTACATCAAATGGCCGGAATACAATTTTAAATGTATTTAGGTATGATGCCGAAACTGCGCAACCATTACTTGTCACACAATCTCAATGGTGGCGCAGCATGGCTTTCTACTGCACAATAGTTTTCTTCAGGATATGAAGTCCAGCGTCCTCACGATTTCAGTGTCCACGTGGAACTGCGTGTAATGCTATTTGACAAGGTCTGTTCTGACATCAGGTCAACGCTAAATGTTCCAAGTAGACGATGAAATTGTGAGTCGCTGGTTTTTAATTTGACAGAAATTTGAGGTCATTTAATTGAGATATGGCATTAAAAACAGACTGTTATGGCCCAAATGTTTAACTGGGTCTGCAATGTATCGAAGCATGGACTGTTTCATTTTTTACATATATTTTTTTGAAATTTATTTTTGCTGAAACAGTGCACATGCAAATTTAAATTTTTTTGAGTGACGTGGTTATCTCTTCTACTGATTTCTACTGGCGAACAGAGAACAGTTACGAGATGGTTACCTAGCAGAGATTCAAACCGCATCGCTTTATACTATCGAGATTTTTGGTGTTTTGCAATCGACTATTTCGTATTCATGTTCAATATATTTTGTTGTATTTATCAAATATCGTGGGGGAAATGTCATTCTTTCATAAAAAATGCTACCGAAATCCTTTTTTTTCCGAAATTTATTTTGAAATATGAATAAAATGTTAGATTTTTCTTATAATACGTTTCGATATATGATTGTTCGACTTAACTTTTGTACTCTTAATTTGTACGAAGGTATAATTTGGTTCCAACAATATTATAATTTTGTACATTGTTTTTTTTTAAGTTGTTTTGTTAAAAATTTTGAATTTTTCAAATGAATTTGGGATAAAAACGTATTGGCGTTCTGTGAAACGGGCGTTTGGATAACCGGAGGGCTCTGTTTGCGAAACGGAGCCCCTTCTACCGAGGCGGATGGTCTGCATGCACGGCAAGAGGAAGGGTTCAGACAGGAAGCTTTCGGACGTGTTGTTACACAACGTATGACGTATACTAACTTTGGTAGTGTCACTAGCCAGCTAGCTATAAATTAACAAAATAACATTAATCATTAACGAATCCTGGTTGTCAGCATTATCACGTGGTGGCTGCCACGTGACATTCATCAGGTTGAAGCCACCAAGTGTGCTGACAACATTACCCTTTGTCCTTATAAATTATGTGCAGCTTATTCAACAACTGTCTCACTTATTGGCACAATTTATAACGTTTTTAAAATTACAATTTATAAAATTTTTATTTTTTTCATATACATAACGATACATAGCAAATCCGTGGCCATATATCATTATTAAATTTTATATTATTTTGTATATTAAAAATCTAACAAAAAATATTTTTCATTCCCCGACAATAATTTATCAAAAATAATCTCCTCATATATCTCTCTATAGATATTCTTTTTTACTTTTTTTCATTTTTTTTGTTTTTATACAACGTTTTTGCCACAAATGGCGATTTTTTTGACAAATATGTTTGAACATATGTTTGTCAATTTAAAGATTCTTTGCAAATTCGCAATTCTTTTGTACTAGACATATCTCATGCAGATCCAGAGAAGTCGTTGTCAGTGGTCAGTTGTGGTTGACGGTAATTCTATCCATGACGACTAATCGTACGATTAACAGAACATTAAATTAGTTCATTAACAATTTTATTTGTTTAACCAATGAACGCATAGTCCGAGTGTTAAAATCCAGTCTAGAAATAAAATGTTCATTTTCTGTTGAATTTATGACGAGTTTGGTAGTTTTGTTAAGTTACTGTACAAGTAACTATAAAAAATGGTGGCCAGGTTACTGCGCAGCTTACAATAAAACTATAACACGACCTCCTAGTCGCAAACAATAACAACTATATTATAGTAAAATAACTCTTAATTTTAATACAATACTTAATATAAAACCAACGCAGTAAACAGGAAACGCATTTTGGATTTTGTTTGGTTTCATTGACCATTAAATTTAAGTGCGCGAGAAACTCCAAATCAAATAATAATATTCTGTTCTAGCGCAGTTAAATTTAATTCCGTAAAGGTTTAATATCTAACTCATGCAAGTAATGCAGTAGGGTGAATAATTGCATCGACGTCTTCAAAATGGCGTCGATGTAACAATTATCACCAATTTAAAAACATTTGTATACACAACATCTTAAATATGTGATTTAAAATAATCACATGTCAACAATCACTCTCTTCACAAGTGATACACCTTATATCTTCATACACCTAATTTAAGTTATAATTATAAACATAATAAATATGTAAATCAAAAATGATTGATATAAAATGTCTGTCTTAATCACACATACGCACACAAGCACAAAACGAATGGACGAACGTCATGGTCGTTCATGGTCGTTTCATTTCAACTGTTCAACTGTTTGTTTGTTTCTATAATTTTACACTTTTAGAGATTTTAGATAGAACAACGGGCACTCACTTAGATTTATGTTATTAATAATTCTAATGATTCGTTGGGGTTGTTTTGAGGTTGTGTTGTGTGTTTGAGATGGTGTAGCAGCAACGTACAAATCCGGTGAATGTGGTGGTCAAGATGGTGGTGCAGAGTACACAACACTTTAGATTGTGGAATTTTCTTTTATAATTTTGAATAATACAAATAGTTTAGTTGGCATATGTAAATGTACATACGTGTAATGTTTTAAATGTTTTCGAATAGTGTGTACGTTTGGCTGTGTAAAATTTCATTGTGGATCTTAGTTTTAAAATCATTTATTTTAAAACACAACTTTAGAATATTCTAGTAGGTTGTTTGTTATGTTTAACTGTTCAAGTTTTTAATTAAAATTATTTAGCACTATTTTATATTTATATAAGTAATATATGAAATCTATATAATAACGGTTGTGAAATATAAAATATATTTTTTTCAAAAATCTTCTCTATAATTAACTATTTTTCTTTGTTCTGACTATGTATGATGGGGTTGACAGGGGTTGAGGGTTACGGGGGCTATTGGAGGATGTGGTTGATATATGTATGTATTATGAGTAACGATCTATGGATTGGTTCTGTATGCTATGGTGACGCGTAACGCGTGACGTATGACGCATTCCGTGACGTCATAGCATTCCAATGTATATATTTATGGTATGTAAATGTAATAATGCACATTTGATATTTATTATAGCGGAGGTATGGTGTAAAAGTTTAAAAAGGAGAAGCGCGTACATATGACAAATTACGGATCCGACACATTACTCAGACGTAAGTGTGTCACAAGATCGTCTTCGTCGCGTGCAGCACGCCGATTCAATTATTTATTATTATTTATTATTAATGCACTTGTAATGAGGTATTTTATTTCTTCCAAACGATGTAATTTTACACACAAATGTAGTATTTACACCACAGTTGTGCTAGGTGTGCCGAGATTTGCTTTTTGATAGATTTAATTTATACCGTAAGCCATTCTCTAAGCATATTAAGCTAAGCATGGATATAAGTCAAGCCTTGTAATATGCTCATAGAATCGTTCTGATATATTTAATTGGTATATATCTGTAATCTAAGGCATTCTGTTGTAATTTAATTATAGTATATGTAAAAATACTTATATCATCAGGTGTTTCTTTTAAAACACACGTAACAATTTTTAACACTGTCTGATTTACAATAAAAGTCTCTTCTCTATTCCAACACTTTTTAAAGAAGTTAACATTACATTTTTGTTACGTTTTTAAGGCAATCGATATTTTTGTATCAACAACAGTTACATATTTCTGTCATATTCTTCTGATATTCTCCCAGGATCTTGATCCCCGAGAACCTGGGCATCTGGGATCTGGGGGGCACCGGTGGGATTCGTTGCGCGGCGTTTTGGCGTTTGGTGATTTAAGAAGTGAGGTAGCATCGTTCCAGTGATTTCCGGAGTTAGAAGATGTTTTCGTTATCATGTCTCTCGCCGCCGACTGTCGAACTGCTTTTGCTTTTGCTTCATTTGCTGTAGTGATTTGTTTTTCGTTCTTCACGTAGCATACAATGTTATATTTACACATTATATTTACATATTAAATTGGGCGGTGTTTGGGAATGTATCATCGATGGATATATAAATAGGTATAGGTATAGGTCAAAGGGATATATAACATCTCTCATCGTTGGAATTAAGGATAATCGTTTTAAGGATAATGATATTGTATAACCTGTAAATTTCAGATTAGGAAGGATTCATATATTTGACATGACAGGTTTGAATAAGGATATGATTATATTAATATGATAATAATAAGGAATAGTAATACAACAAACAAATAACTACTGGAAACAAGGAAAGAAACTTTGAGTTTTGCAGACAAACATAATAAAAATAAAAAAGTTAAACAATAATGTAAAACTTAACATTTAATTAAGATATTAATTGCAACATGCCTTGTGTACTTAAAGTACGCTATTGTTTTTGCAGCAGGGACTCTGACTAACTATTACTTCCTATGATTATTGTTTCTATAACCTTTCTTTTGTTTACAATACTCGAACTCGACTTACTCGGTAAAAATATAGTTATATTAATAATATATATAAATAAAAAAAAACCCAAAGTTTTTCATTGTTTCCAGTAGATTATAATAAAAATATTTCTAGGACACCAGGCGGACAGAGCGGGCTTATCGGGGTGGTTGAAATGTGGATTGTAGTTCTCTTTTTGAATGGTCCTATCATCGGATAGATAAGTCCCGGAAGATGATGGAGGGTGTTGACAGGATAGGACGAGAGCAGGGGAACTTACTGCGAGGGAGTACCCTGAGGCGGTGCCTCTCTACGAGGGCCTCGTTGTTGGCGACCGGCCGGCGGTTGCGCAGTGGCCTGTTGGACCATAGACCTAATGCGGCGCTGAGCCGACTGCAACAAAAAATATGAATTAGTTATTAAATTGATTCTATTTAAGAGCATCGCCTGAACAATGGCCACAATGTGTTACCTGTACACTGAAGAATGGCCCAATTATATGCACCGTCGTTTCCTCTTCTGTAGGCTGTGCAGAGCCCTGCTCCGGCAATTTAATGATGCTACCAGTAACGCGCTGCAACTCACGAACATTCTGCCCCCCTTTGCCAATAATACGTCCGACCTGTATCATAATAAAATGTATTTACAACTTGCAACTATTTAACCGATAACGGAACTTATCATTAATTAACACATTGTATTGTATATAATAGGCTTATTTGACTAAGTAAGGATTCAAACCAATTTAATCCAGTCCATGTTGCACATAAACGCAGACTAATTGTAACTTTTATAGAGTTAAGAGTATATATTATTTTGAAATGTGAACGAACCTGCGAACTTGCTACTAGAATTTCAACGGTGAGTCTAACATCATCAGAACCAGATACAAATCCCTCTTCACGCATTTTTTCAAAAATAAGGTACTGCGCCTTCCATTGTGATTCAGGGCTGCCAACAATAGTAACTTTACGCTCAGTCTGTTGCTCTGGTGCTTTATCTTGTTCTAAAGGTGCAATTTTAACGGAAGCACCTGAGAATCTAATTATATTACGAATGTGAGATCCTTTGGTTCCGATAATAGCACCCACCGCATTATTGGGAATGTATAGGAACGTAGTTTCCTGTCCGTCGCCTGCTCCTTGTGGGACGCCCCCTTGAGCAGGTGGTCCTCCTTGATACATTGTCGCATATGATCCGGGACCTGAATACAGACCCCCACGTCCGGAATAACCGGCCATACCGTTGCCAGTTGTAGACATCATCGCCATTGGGTGCAGACCCGGGAACATAATACTCTGTGGGGCCATGGCCTGCAGATCGTTCTCATAGCTTTGCCTTAATTTAGCGCTGATCTGAGCTTCGCTTTTGGACATGTTTTCAATTGTACCCTTTACCGTTATAATTCGCTCCAAATTAAAACTGTTAATATCGTTAATGGAGGACACCGTTATTTTAGTATCTGTTTCTTGCATTATACGTTTTATAGTATTCCCACCTTTGCCAATTATACGACCAATAAGATTGTTGTGCGCTAATATCTTGAGCGAAATTTCTCTGAAAACAAATGGTTTATGCGATTATTATTTACTATAGCACGAGCATTTTGTTTGACGCTTCTTTTAATGGACTCACCCTTTATTAGTGTTATTAGCTTCTTGTTGCATGACTTCCAGAATCCTTTTACACGCATTAGTACAATTATCTGGGTTTCCATAAATGGTTATAGCTTTTTCCAATGACCCGACATTGTCTTTTCTGTGAACATCGACCCGAGCACGTGTTTGTTGGGTAATTTGACGAATTGTGCTACCCTGCCGCCCAATAATAGCCCCAACCTAAAATTTATATAATATATTAAAGATAACACATGACACAAACCGATAAAAGTATGAAACGCTGTTATAAATACCATATCACTTTGAACGAGGACTCTCAATGGAAAATCAGTTTGACGTCCTTGTCCAGGAACTCCAGCAAAAGGACCGCCGGGGCCCCTGCGACCACCACGATTCCCTCGTGATTTTTCCATTATTTCTACACGTAAATTACTTCCTTCAAATTCTACTCCATTTAAACCACTTACAGCTCTGAAAGTACAGAAACAAACCATATGATCATTGACAAGATGAAACGATATGAGGATGATGTTTTTTGATGCAGGTGGACTTACTGTTGCGCTTGTTCGTGATTCTCGAAGGTAATGTGAATGGTCTGAGTGTTAGCATCTCTGCTAGGAACTTTGTCACAGTGTTGTACCGTTCCATAAGGTGTTAGGAGGGGCTCTATATCTTCAAACCGTGCGTGAAGGGGTACGCCGCTTATCACGATTTTAGAAGACGGACTGCAAATTACAAAAAAAAAATAACGTTTGTTAGAAAATGTTTTAAAAATTTTAGGTTTCATCTTAAATTCAATTATTTCTATCAGAATTTTTTTTTTTGTGTACTTATTTTAGGTAGGATCTGTTATACTTTCATTTCCATTTCTTATTTATTTATTTACATCAATGTGTAAAGAGAGTCTTGTCTCCAAAGTGCATTCACCGTTATTAACAAGATTGATCGAGACATAATTAGTATCTTGTAAATGATAATTACTTAACAGAACAAGTTAGCTATCAAGAAGTTGGGGAATCCCGCTAAAGGTCTTTCGGATATATAGAAAATTATTTTCAAGAAAGCATATGACAATAATCACAAGGTCATTGCAATCATTAAAATACCCATACAGAAATAAAACCTGACATAATACATCCTTGATGTATATTTTTATATATTTACTATTGTTATGAATAAATGTCATATTTACGACAATTCGTTTCTCAAACAACACAATTTGTTAAATGTACATAAAATAGAATTAAATTAAAAAATATTCATTTCAAGATAATTTTATTAAAAACTGTGATACTGTCACAATCTGTTAACGATAAGAGGTCATTAACCTTCCTAAAATTTGAGAACTAAACGTACCAAGGTACACAGCTTCTAAAACCTCGGTTGGATCTCCGCAAACATTTCGTAAACTTTGACTAACGTTTTCAAAACTCTGATGTGCCTAAGATTGTTTTTTAAATATTTTTTTAATTATTAAATCATTAATTAATATATTTGTTAGTTAAATGGCTACTTTATTAAATGGCAATTTTTTTAAAAATAGAAAGAGAAAGAAATTTTTAGCTAAAGTAAAATTTATTTATTGGTTATATGGTATCGTTATATACTACACGTTTTATAAAATTACAAACTTGTACAAATTTTGAAGTTCGTCAAAAACAGTTGTAGGAAGGTTTAGGTGATAAAATTTAGAGACAGGTTAATGAAATATTAAATAAACACGTCAATTAATTTAATTTAAATGTAAATGACCTTTACTGGAAAGGTCGATCATCCAATACGTTCAGATACGACTATAGTATAAAATACATAATATATTTCGTCATATTATCACCTTATCTAGCAGAGGATGAGATTTATTTATTAAAACTATACGAGTTACCGTACTATTTTCATTCATAATTCCCATATTGATGACGCATATTCATTTTAATGTCAACTTTTATTTTGTTGGTTGTTTTTGTGACCTTGAACTTCATTATTATGCAACTCGTAATTGTGACAAAATGATTTCTTACAATATTATTCGATATAAAATCTAATGACACTTGCAATAAATTGAGTAACGATAAAAAACTGAAGAATTTATATAATAAGAAATAATAATTGTTGGGCAATAGTTCAGAAACCAACCTTCATATTGTAGATATCTACTAACATACTTTGATGAATTTAAGTACAAACTTGAATTCTATGTCTTAATTTCTATAAAACTATATTTTGATATTAACAAATGAAATAGTCATTTTTGTCCCTTTAATTAAAGGTATCAAAATTTTACTATTACTATTATTAATCGCTTGACGTCATGTCTATTTTCTACTCTCTTCCTTTCTATGAATTGTCATCACTGTCATACAACAAAGTCCGCGCATCACCATCAGACGCATTGGAATTATCGTATCAAAGGAGGAAGGCAGTGTTACCAGAGATATTGGAGAAATTCAGTATTTTTAAAAACTATGAATTACTAGCGCAAAATTAATCGTATCTACACAATTGTGTCTTCCAGACTAAATGAAATAACATTTTTTTATTTCTTTCGCGAAAATCAATTATATCTAGCCCATAATTGTTTTTCAACCTAAATAAAGTGTGATTTTCTTGAGGTTTATTGCAAAATTCGTCTATCTCCCCCGCTTTCTTTCTCTTCTACCTTTAATTCAATAAAGACAAGGCGAGCAATGCGGTCGCTTTTCTTAATAGGTGAAATACTCAAACTTGAAATATTATTTACAGCTGTCTCTAGAAATTCATAAAGTGTTGATATTATAAATGTGGTAAATAAGAATAAATAAAATCGATTATTTATTAGTCTACTTTAATATGAAAACCGGGACGTATAAAATATGACGGAAAACAAATTGAAATTTCAAATAGGTTTTTTTTGAATATTTAAAAAATAAAAAGACAGTAGGGCATATAAAAATTCGACTTTAAAAAATGGGGATCCATCCCGCTACTCACAGTTACGTATAGTAAGGTTTATATAACATAAAAACTTTTACCTTTTCCATATTTTTTAGGTAAATATATGGTAATTAAGAACGATAACATAACAAAAGTTTATTTCAGCAGCTTTCTACGCAAGATACATGCTACATATTAAACTAATATATTAATAAAAAATCTTATGCATTTATTTAATGACAATGTATCAGAATTATGTAAAACCTCGGCAAATAATATTATGTAAGGATAGGTAATAAGTATTACGTCAAATAATACAAAAGCTTAGCGGGAATATACTAAGCCTGGCTTCCTAGAGAGTACAGTATTAATTCATTTTTAATTAATTTACAAATCAATTGGAATTAACCAAGAAAACACTTTCCTCCTTAAAATAAGTCTCCGGTAAAATTTAGGTTACATATCGTAAATATTATGATTAGCGCGATGCTATATTTAGATCTAGTTTTTAATTATAGCACAAATTAGATTATGTACAACAAGGAGACTGCGTAAGGCTCAGGATTTCGACATAATGCGGAGGTATTCTTAGAACGGTGATGAAAAATACTATTTTAAGAAATCTGTCGAACAATTTAATAATTATACGAAACAGAAAAAGCAAGAAACATGCTGAAGTGACGAGCCAAGTAAATCTTGGTTCTTTCATAGCCGAAGGAGAGTAAAGACAGTTTTAAAAGTCTATTTTGTGTTATTTCGACAAGAATGATTATTTAATGGGATTCAACAGAGTAGGTGACTTTTTTGTTAAGGTAGAAGTACACTAGTGAAATCAATTTTCTAGAGCATTGATGGTTGACGCTGACTGCTGTGTCTTCGAGTTCGATCCCCGGACCAAAGTTATATTTTCTGGGTACACATACATAATCATAAACTTGTTAGGCAGTGCACATACCACACATTGGAGCCACATCTCTTTCCGAACATTTTTTTTAGATTTGTGAACACGTAATAGTGTCGCTGTTGGCTAAATTTGGAAAATACGATGGATGCGGAAGCAATTTTTGCAATTTTGCCATTGTCTGTGTGAAAGAGCAGTTCTTTATTCTTCATTTAGGGTCATTTTTTCGCGATTTCATTCTCTATCCTTTTTGGACGGCTTTCGCCAGTTGCTGTCCACTCAAGACTAATAATGGATCCGTGTTTCATAACAGCTCAACAGCTAAACAGCTCCAAACAGTGGTCTGAATCATTAACAAGTTGTTGTTTTTGGTCAACAATGGGCAAATGCGGTACCCACTTCGAATAGAGCCTTACGTGAGCACATTTTCATGCGAAATAGTGCCTTCTAATATTTTTAATGTGTCAGCCATCTCATGCAACTTGACTCTACGGTCTTCCGAAATTATTTTATGCACATTTCTTAACATCTACAGTAATTGTTCAGCATTTGTCTCGATGGAGCTGAGTTCGAATAACACTTGTCAAGTCATTGCTTTGCTTGAACTGATGTCACACGATCCGTTCAGGTCTCAGTCCCAATCCCATCAGTTATCAGTTCATTCCGAAATGTGCTTTTAAAGTGTACTTGTGGACAGACTTTTAAGAAGATTGACTGAGACATAACGCGTATTCCACAAAACCAACTTTACTAACTGAAAGGTAAAAATAGGTTTAACCATCCCGTTAGAGCAGCGTCTCATATTTTAGTTATTACATATAGCAAAACGGCCTCAATAGATATCTATTATTATTTATTACTTTATTATTTTATTTTCTACTTACTTTTTTTAAAAGTTGCTCTTTAAATATTTCTAGGTATTTTAATATACCTTAATTTTTTTAAGTATGGCTATTATATAAGCCATAGCGGAGTTAATTTTTATGTCTAATAATAGGTAAATATTAGTGGCCTAAGTATCATTTCCACTCACTGCTTAAATTTAATTTTGTATTTAATTTAAATTGTTTAGCATATGGCAATACGCGTAGTCATTACAGGACATTACAATTTTTAATTTAATTTATTTTTTAAGTTTCTTTAGAACCTTACAAGTTCCAATGTTTTAAATTAAAAATGTTAAAATACAGTAGAATTTATATTTAAGCGAAGTTTAATATTAGTTTGTCAAAAATAAAAACAATTTCTATTACTGATTGTTATTAAAAAGAGAAATTTTAATTATTTCACCTTCTATTTTGTCCAACTATCGAACTGTCAAAATTTATATTACTTAAGACGCGTGCGCACCAACTAAATTAACTAAAGTCAAATTAAAACACAAATGTGACTAGGAATGCCTATTCTGAAAACCTGAAATCTAGATTAAAATATTAGATAAAAACAGTAAATTAAATATCAAAACAGTGAGTGGGAATGAGGCTTTAGTGCCAAAAGAGTCAATTCCAAATTTTAAATTTCCAATATTCAAAGTTCTTCTCAAAAATTATTTTAATTTTAAATGACATAAAGTAGAACCCCTGTAGACTAGAAAGTAGATATGTTTGCATAGAATCTAATTACGAGTAGGTATTTCATGTTTTGAAAAATGTAATAATTGTCTTATTGAACATTCAATAAAGAAAATTTAGTAAAAATACATGGGACCCAAATAGTTAAAACTAACTTATTATTTAATTATATAAAAGAAAATGTAAAATCCCCACTAAAAAAACAATATGTTGCAATAATTAGAAACCAGTTCCAAAAATTTCATGACTGAGGATAAGGCTGCTCTTACGATAGGCACGCGTCGCGAATAAAAATAGCCGTGTGATCGTGTCAAATGGATTTTAGTAATATTTCTGTGGATGAATATGCAAACGTCAGTAGTGGAGATAAACTTGCTTCAGTGACCAACTTTTAACACGTGTATGTTTTTTCTATTCTTTCCTCTTCTACCAACACACAAGTGAGTACAACTAAGACTTTGTTCTTGCTTCTTTCCTCGAATATTAAAGTGATACGGGTCTAAAGTCAGAATAACATTGTTGAAAATACGATTATCCACGCATTACTGTATATTACGTTTTTAATCAATAGGCTTGTGTCCTATGTCTTAATTTCTATAAAAGTGTATTATATATTGATAAAGTTGGTTACTAAAACCTCAAATGTTTAATTATTTTTTAATAACTCTTTGTATGTTAGGAGATATTAACAATTAAAAAAGTCATTTTGTCTCTTTAATTATTAAAGAGATTCAACGTTGTACAACATTCCAAATGCATGTGACATCATAACCGCTGCCAACCATATAGCTCATAAATCTCTGCTCTATGTATTTATATACCAAAATATCAAATATTATTTACAGCTATTTCAAGGAACAATCAAATTTTAATATTATGTCTGCCTTAGCAGGGTTAAATAAAATAAAAACTTATTATTCTATGACTTGACTTGATCATTTGAATACCAACGGCTACAAAACATTATCGCAGCACTAACCTACTCAACAAATAACTGACGTTAAAATGCATTTCACGTCATACAAATATGGCCGACCATTTCTACTACCATTCAAACTTTTAATTGCTATATCTCCGTCAACATTTAGATATTTAATAAAATAGACACGCCAATACACATTTATTAACATCAATTTCCATCAACAATTGAAAAATCGACCACTAATAAATGAGGACACAAGCCCATTTGTTTGATACAAACCGGCAAATACTGATCTGTACTGTGCGATGTAACGGAGGTTCGACTTTCGATTGATATTACGCCTCCGACACTATTAAATCAGAGGTTGATCAAAGCGCAGCGGCGGAAGCGGTAGCGTGTAAGTACTGTTAGCGATATTGCGCTCTAAGGCTCCCAGAACAACCCTGGTCTTACTTCAGTCTTATCTTAACATAAACAGTCTGAAATACGTATATGGTTCTGCATTCGAGATCACTCAAAAAGAGTGATGTAATCTGACTTGTGGGTAACCTTTGTAAGCTACGTGTATTAGATAATAACTGAAATTAAAGAGGCTGAATGATGTTGGTATTAATTTGTTGTATTAGACCTGAACTGAACAGTTTTAACACTATTCGACGCATACGATACTGAACAGTGAACGCACTTGTATGTAATATATTAATCCGGATTCAAACGAGAGAGACAGTTCAATAAAACAGGAACAAAAACACCAAAGAAACACTTGTTAAAACATTTTTGTCTTTAAAAACTGTTTTAGTAAAGAAAACACATTCCCATTTGGAGTCGGTAAGATCAAAGGAAAACACGTTTGTTGTTGATTTGTAGTCTGCTTGGTTTGAACACGCATTTTTGTTTTTTGTGAACATTTGCGCTTGTCACTTGTTGTTTATCATGTTTATAATTTTTATGGGACACACAGAAAAACACTAAAAACAAATCCAGTCTCTTCAGTGTGAACAGTCTGTTTTCGAAAAACAGAACTGTTTTTCACAACAAAACTGTCTCTCTGGTGTAAAACCGGCATAAGACTATCTCAGATATACAAAATCTGCAGTCCACGTGCCAGAGTGAACATCTATGTTACATGCAACTGTTGAAGAACCACTCCATATATTAATACGTCAGCAGTCTGCATGTATGTGTGTATGTATTTGTACGCAGTGTGTGTGTGTTCTTCTTAAAATATATTTCATAGTGTACATGCATATTCATATTCTGTTTGTACGCTTATCAAATTTAATATACTCGAAGTCACTTGAGCTAATAATGGCGCTCCGTGTAACTTTTGGAATGTATTATTTACATATCTACGTATTAAAAATGATTGAATACTTTTTAGAGGAAAACCCTATTTGCATTTAATGAAAAATTAACATTTTTATCAAATTTACATGTTAAAATATTTTATTTACAAAGATTTACGTTTTTCAAGAATAAAATATATTTTTTTAAGGTTATGACAATTTATGCTGTTCTTGTCTCTGTTTTGAATATATAAAATACGACATGTAGAGAAAGACAAAGATATTAATACAAATACAAGATAGAAAGGAATACAAATACAGGAACAGAAAGAATATGTATAATATGAGAAGGTGAAATAAGGTTTAGATCTCTATTAGAATTTAGTCAGTAGAATGTACAACCTAATCCGAATAAATAGCTGCAATATCAACAAAGACACAATTTTTTTCAAAAATCTAGATACGTGATACCGAACGACGCCGGGTTATAAACTCTTACCGTTACCGTAATACTGCAAGGTCGATGGCGCTGCTGCATTTATACAAAGTAAATAGAAAAAAAAAGTGAAAAGTATTTTCAACATGTCGTTCTCCACGTGCATACAAAAACCAACACCTACATAATAAGGGCGTATGTGTGATATATGTGTTCACTGCAAACGCGAGACATGGGAACGGCGAGGGTGGGGCGGGGAGTCTGACGATATGATACTTATTGCATTATGGCTAGAACTGCAACTTTTTCCCACAGCTTCTAAACAATATTAAAAATCAAATATTAAAAACTTATCTTTTTTTTAATAAGTTTAATACTTGTGCATTTAACTGCACAGTGATCTAAACCATTTATGTTTTACGCCGCGTTATAGCGTTATATTTTCTTTTAGTCATTTATAGATTATGTGTTCATAAAAAAAAGAGGCCACGACACCATAAATACTGTCAACACTGTAAGAGATCGTCGGTGATAGGACTCAGTATTGGAAACGGGCCGGCGTAATTAAAATAAAATTAAAAAAAAAACTAGTGCATAATTGAGAAAAAGGAAAAAATCATTGAAATTAAAAGATATTATTTTTTGTGAATAGTCTATTTCCGTTTCCGCGCCTAACAACGACTACCTCCTACAAATAATATTGGCAGTATGTGGGTAAGCTTACCACTGCCTAAATGGTATATGTAATATACAAGGTGTCCAAAAGAAAGATTTGTTTTAGTTACTAACTGCGTGAATGAAACACGGTACACAGCTTTCAAGGAGTTCGTTCGGAAACGGGATTATGGGTTCTGTGTAATTGACAAACTTAAGAATTAATAATGAGACTTGAGAATCCGGAAACATTTTTCATAAATCCGTACAAATATTTGCGTCCTCCGATAAGAAACTTGTATTCTTAGTATTAAATCCAAGATAAAATTAAACACATGCGTTGCACTAAGAGTACTTAGGGACTGAGGCTCCTTAGGAGATTGATATCCATACATTTAAAAAAATTAAAATTGTCAAAATTAAAAATTAAATGACTTTTTTTACATGCGTTCCAAAATTAACAGATATAATGATATTACTACAAGAAGTACAGAAGAAAATCACCGTTGTGTTTACGGCTTAAAGAAATATTTCAAGCCAAATCTTATTAAAAGGAAAAGCACTAGTCTATAAATATAATAATCTGATCTGTGATGTATTTATCAGAAACACGAAAAGACTCCTTTCAAAGGAAAATTCTGAGAACGACTTTTAGAGAAATCTAGAGGTTGATGACATATGTCATCGTTCAAATCTAGAATCAAATCAAATCAAATTTAGAACTTTGCTATATATACAAACAACTGAAATGATGAAATTGATTAAAATCCAAGGATAAAAAGAGTTGGCCTCGACGAATTATAAGAATGAATGAAGACATAAATATCAGGAGAATATTTTTGTTAAAGCCCATGGGAACTCGAATAAAATGTAGATCTAATCTCAGATGGGCTGACTTTTTCAGAAGGCCAGAGGTCTTCATAATGATGAAGATCAAAGAAAATCTCTAACATGTCTTTCTGAGACGAGAAAATTAATTTCCGGAAGACTAATAATCCAGTTGCTAAGTACATTTTTTCGCACAAAAGTTAGGTATTAAATTCATTTTTTCTACTTTTTTATATATTGACGCTAGTAGCGAAAAACTACTTCTTGTAATAATTCTAAAAACCTCGACAAAACATTTGGTGACCTAAAAATTACTATATGTTAGAACTACTTTAGGTTTCTTTCAATTATCTCAATATCTCATTTGGTAGTTATTATCAATCTTAAAGAGGATAAAAATCATGAAGGTGAAATTAGGAACAAATTTCACTTTTACAACTATAGCTTAAACATCGCGCCGTGGCGCCAGGCATATGGAACATTTTTTCCAACTTGGCGAAAAAAACACAAAAATTCGCAATGGTGATCATAAATGTTTTTTGAATAGACATTGTTTATACTTTTTTTTAACAATCTTAAGAAAAACTTTGTTTTGGGACGACCTGTATTACATAACATTTTTTTTCCTACAGTTTTTTTTTAAAAAAAGGAAACATTTTGAGAATCTCTGACTCAGACTCTTTGGAATTTATGCACACAGTCATATATTGTTGGTGGGTATTAAATAACTTTGCTATAAATTGAAATATAATTACTTGATTGTAACAATTAGTTGTAGAACAGAACACAAGTATCGGCTGTGCTTCCACGTTTATCATTCTTTTATTAGACCAGTGGAACGAACAGACAAATCAAATCAATCGAACTGTATGATGACATTTTGTGTGTTTTCTTGACAACTAGCAACTAGAGAAGCCTGCAATTGACAGATACAAATGCTTGTTTTTCAGATGAATACATTTTAAATAATATAAAACGAAAAAACAAGCAAAAGAGATATCGAGCACAGTTATTATTAGTTCGATAATCGATTTTTATCATAGTACCCAATAGTACCTGTACAATACACTGTACTGTGTGTTTCAAATGACTCGATACCACTTGCAGTTAAAATATCTTTTTAACTAGAACAGAAAATCTATTAGTTTTTCTTATATTTTAAAAAATAAATTCATGACAATGTGTATTGAATATTGCTTTGTAAAAATAGTCTTTTCTGGAAGAAAGACAGTGACGTAACAAAAGGTATGCCGTGAAATGTAGGAGTCCCAAAGTATTTTGTCTAATTTAAACATGTATAATCAATAGACAATTTTGTCAAATTTTAAATTCAATCGTATACAGTGTTCAGTATAATATAACACTTACTTTAATCATGTTAAAGTAAGTGTTATGACTCATATTTTATCAAGGACGACCTCCTACAATGTTGACAGTTTTTATGGTCGTATCTAGGAACCACACAACCTACACCCTACTTAATATATATTGCATATAATTTAACGAAAAACATTTAAAACCAGTACATAGAGTGCTGTAAAAGGATTCCAATAAGTTTATTGATAGCTATAATCTTAACTAACAACTGTATTACCGGAATATGAATTATTTACAAATCTTATTGTTATCAATACAATTAGGGAATCCCTGTCCTCATCTCGGAAGCATAACTACAACTCCTCAACACAGTTGCCCATCGGATAGTCACGTAAGATATTAATCTATATAATAGTTATATATTTTATTTTATATAAAAATGAATAATTTAAAAGCTAAATGGGACAACTGAGCTAACAAATATAACCTAGTTAGTTCGCTTATCTAATCAAAATATTTAAAAACAAACACGACTGTGAGGCAGGCAGGCACATTCTATGTAATATGTACTTACATTCTTCGAGTAGTCATCAGACAAGTTTAGTGATCTTAAGATCACAAGCAAACTTAAGAAAAACAATACTTTAAAAACAAATCATCACAATTCAAAATATTGTTTAGAACCAATCACATGAGTGTCTGAAATTTATAACAAACTTTCTTTTTAAAAACAATAAACATAAATAATCACGCTTTTTTTAAGTCAGCTATTACTTAATTTTAATGTGAACTAACTTAAATAATTATAACAATTTTAATGAATTTTATTTAATAAAAATCCTCGAAGTAATCCAACTGAAGTTTAGCAACATACTGGCAACTGGTGCAAAGGAGACAGCAGACAATATTCGCACAAACCAATACACTCTTATTTAATTTATGCATAACGTATAGTTACTTGTGGTTTATTTGTGTTGGTGCTATCCCAGTGTATGAATTGTACTACAGAATGTGAGTGCCGTTCGTTCATGTTCTGTGTTCATACTGTTTTACGAAACCAAACAATATAAAAAAAAAAAACCTTTTGGCTATCTTAGCAATATATATTGTCAATGTATACAACTATACGTATTCCACACAAACTCTACTCCTCGTATACTTAGATGTTTACAGTATATATTATAGTATAATATCTGTATAAAACATGTGCAGTGGTGGAGGGGCATGCGAAATACGCGCGAAAAAAGGGCCAAGCCTGTAGTAATCAGCAAAAATTAACAACAAAACAAATAAAATTGATTTTAAAATATTTTAACTAAATCAGGTTCCATTCTATTCAATGTATACTTGTAATTAAATGTGTAAATAGAGGCGGGAAGGAATGTCATGTTAACTCTCTTCTCCAGACGTACTTGGTTACCGTTATCACGTTATATTTAATATCGGCCTATGAGCGATGCTGAGTTCCATCATCGAACCCGAACGCACAACATTTATATGTCAAACATTATGGGCCTTTTTTCACGATTAGGGACCAAACTCCATATGATTTTTAGAGAGAAAAAATCCTCCGCATTATTATTGAACGAAAGCCAAAAATATGGCTTCTCTTCCGATCATCGATTTGTTCAGATGAACTGTTCGTTTATCGTATGTAAAAATACTAAAATCTGAACGGTGTATCTGAATCTGATTGTCTAAAAAGGCATTTACCGTTCATTACGCCGTCATTATAGATTTAATATAGATAAATATTAACAGTTATCGGAACTATTAATTTTCGAATAAGAATGATATTTTGAAAACTTTATAACAGCGATACTTAAACTATGGGTCACGGACTGAACCTTCACTCCGTACACCAGTGGCGGATTTGGCAGAGGGCTGAGTAGACTGAAGCCTAGAGCGGCAGTTTTTAGGGGCGGCAGATTTTAGGGGCGGCAAATTTGGGTCCAAATTTTGTTTTTGTTTTACACAGATTAAAAACATTCATATTTATGTACCTAAAATGTTATTAGGTCCACATAAACAATTCAACATTTAATATGTTTCAACGCATAGATTGGCTTGCAGCGTGGGAACTAGTGACATGACCGGTTGCTAAGTGTGTCTGACCGAAGTGAACAGAAATATACCAAAATAACTATTTTTTTATATAACATAAACTATTTTTTGTGTATTATTAACTAAATCGTTGGATTGTAAAAATAATTGTAAGAACTGACACATTGTAGAGATCGGTAGGGGCAGCAAAATTTGAATAGCCTACTGGCGGCAAATGTGTAAATCTGCCTCTGCCGTACACAATTGAAATTGTTTAAGGCGTAAAATCGACTTTGTGTTATTGGCATTTGAAAGTATACAGAAAGAACTTAACATCTCTAACTCGCTGCACATAAAACCTCTATCCAACAAAATTGAAATATTAAGAATATCATTTATAGTTTACGAAATACCGCACCGACCTACGAACTATATGTACGTTTGTGTTATATTTTAAAATTTTACGCTACAGTCGTGGTCGTAGGATATAGTGTATCCCGGATGTATATTGGATGAAGATTTTTTTGAGACTATTAAATGCAGACAGTAGACCGAAATGAACACTGAACTGACAGGAGGAGGAAGATTTATGTGAGTACACATATCGGCACAAAATCCAAGAAAAAATGGGCGGCATGCTGTGGAATAGTATATACAGATATGCATATAGTCGAACCGATTGCGGTGGATTGTGTCCTATATGCAGTAAATAGAAATTTATCAGGAATATATCCAATTCTTCATTTTAATATTCTAGACAAAACACATTCTTAATTTCTTACCACGATAAACGACCCAGCTAAATTACTTAGAGGCAAAAATTTGAATAATTGAAGGTAATAAAAGGGCAATAAACATATAACGTATACAAAAAAAATTCGAAACGAATACTCAATAAAAAAAAAAAAACATAGAATTGACGTCCGTAGAGGGGTAAAGAGGTTAAGGACAAACAGGGCATCTGCATCTCTCCCTTGTAATAAAGTATAAAATGAATGATTAGATAAGATAAATTTTCTGCGAATACCCATATGGACTTCTATCTTAGCGGATGTATCTAATCAATCAAGGCATTCTAATTTAAATAAAATGACATTTAAGGCTGTCCCCAGTGTGCGCCTGGACTAAAATAACACTATCAGCAACAGATCTAACGTACATGCAAATTACTTTGATTTGTGATTCAAATAATTGACGCAAATGATGATGATTCATACATTGATATGGAATTCAATATGATAAAAACGATTTTGAATTTGTAGCTGTGTGAATCTGGCTCCGGCATGTGTGAGCTCTGCTTTGGGAATACATATTTTGAATGTTGGCCCGGTACACTCTGGTACACTCGTCAAAAACGTTGCATTGTTTACGTACACCAGTATAAAAACGTTACAAAAATGATTTTCATGGAATGCACTCTCGAAGTTGTTTTCTTACATAATAATTGTGTTTATTATTCTTTTAAACAGTACTTGTACAAGAATACTTATGTGTTTAAAGTAGCTAGTTTTAAGGAAATATCATTAAAGGTTTGATGTACTGTATACACAACACACATATGCACATGTATAAAGTATAGTATGATATAATAAATAAATTTATAATATTATAGAAAATTATCGAAGAATAAATATTTGTTCATCGACTAACTGATAACACGATATCATATCAGAATACGGTGGTTGTAGATAATAAATTTCGTATTAAAATGCGTTTGAAATGCAGTTGTATATAGAATGACAGGTTTAGGGAGTGTCTACACTGATACAATATCCAACGTATAATTTTGACTTTATTTTGTCTTGTATTTTGTTTTTCAACGTAGCCGTAAAGGTAATTCTTTATCAAAGAAATACATTTTGGTATCTTTCTATTTCATTTACCATATTAACTTAGAATACACACCTGAAATTATGAATTTAGAATTAAAAAAATATTATTGAATTCAAAATTGATGTTGTTTTCCTCAGAAATGAAATGGTTCTTAATTTAGAAATAAAGTGAAGTTACCCAGTAAACATTTTGAAGTCACTTTGACATCATATTGAAGATGCCTATGATTCTTTTGTCATGAAAGAGTTCAGTTTCTCACAGTTGTTCATATGAAATGTCTATTTTATCGGCTACGAATGACAAAACCACTCCACATGTCGATATACAAATGAAGATAAAGTTGATGCGAACTATAATTGAAGTACAATAGTGATAGAAACGTCACAAAACAGAACACTTCACCAAATTGTGTACTGGGAAGTCGCAGAAAGTACCTAAATTACTTAAATTACAGATATCAATTAAAAAGATAGCCTTAAATTATAGAGTACCTGAAAATGAAGTATAATTTTATGAATATATAACAGTTTCTTAATTTTATCGACTAGCAGGCAGTATATATTTAAGAAAATGTGCAAATAAGCAGTAAAATCTGACTCTGGTCGACATACAGCATTATTATATCATATCGCTGGAATAGTGCCTTATTTTCTGTGTTTGGAAGTTGACAAAGTGTAATAATCATAAACTTGCTGAACAGCGATGTATTACACATATATTAGTTCACAGCACCATAGGAATTGTCAACATAGTAAGGGTTCCAGTACACAATTTGGTGAAGTGTTCTTTTTGTGACGTTTCTATCACTATTGCACTTCAATTATATTTCGCATCAACTTTCACCATTTGTAACCGATAAAATAGGCATTTCATACGAACGATTGTGAGAAACTGAACTGTAAATGAACACTTTCATGACAAAAAAATTCTTACGCATCTTCAATATGATGTCAAATTGACTCCAAAATGTTTACTGGGGTGTCATCGGTGATAGAATCCAGCATGAGAAATACAAAGATGTTTTTAACAATTATTTGAAAGTAAACGTTAGCGCCATAAATAATTTCACTTCAGTTCTTTCACAATCGGTGACAACACAGTATTTAATTTGTGGATCAACGTATAGAAAATGTGTTGCCAATAAGCTACGAGTTGGAAGCAAATAGTTGATCTTGACGATGAATACTTTTTCTTGTATTACATGTGTGAATTATATATTCAATATGTTTTAATAAATATCCCGATAATTAAGAGAGTAGAGTACACGTTAAATAAATTAAGTAAACAAATTTAACCCGGGTAGATTCCTCTAAAATCTAAAATCTGCCCCGTTGTGGCTCTTATTAACATTGCGCCAGTAGAGACGCTGCATGAGCTTATATAAAAACAAATCGCCAACTATATACGAATATGAGTACATAACGCATAAATTGCATGTAATGTTTTTTCTCGGTAGAAAGTAATTATGTATATTTAATGAAACATTTTTAATATATATGATAATTACGAGATATAAGCGCATAATACATGAATTAGCTAATTAAAAACTAACAAAAGTGTCCGGCTTTGCCCGTGGAATTCTTTCTAAACTTATATTAAAATATACTTATTGCCTGCTAAAAACAAAATGTGAATACTATGGTATGAATGTGCATTCGTATATCCCCCGTTAATGCTCGTGTTCATAATCTGTATCTGAGAAATAAAATATAAGTGGGGGTGAACCCGGATTTCCCATTTAGTACCTGGTCGCATTTCAAATAACCTATTCCATTCGACTTTTGATATTCAGTTTTATTCGAAGGCATGAACTTATTGTCTGTATTATCTGAACAAAGAAGTGTTTTGTATAGCATTCATAACCCAATTCATCGTAACACAGTAGTACAGCGAAAAAAGCCAGTTTTATTTTCCATAAGTTTCAGTTGACTGTTACTTTTGTTTCTTAGTCCTCAATTCTGTACTAGTCGAACATAACCGCAGATTATCCAAGCGAAATACTTACGCTACATTAATTCGTTAGTTAGTTGACTAAAGTAAACAAAATTAGAACTGAAAAACTGATTTTAATAACTGCCCGACTCAACATCATAACTTAACTTTAAACTCACTATTGAAAAATGGGTCTGAGTAGAATAACACACAATAGACTACTTAATATTAGATTTTGATAAAAAAAATTACGTAAAATGTAATTTCTTATATGTTAAAACAATACTGGTTTAAAATCCCTATTGCAGTAGTAGAATATATATATATATTAGACATATGGTTATTACTTAATGATTTTAGAAACACATGCTTTTGCCAGTGTACCCAAATATTCATGAAAAGAATATGTATAACACAGCGTATAGTTTTCGAATAGGCCCAGGCCTGTGCCTAAGCAAAAGCACAGACCAAATAGAGTATACCATAGACTTATGTTGTTCCTGTATTTCTGTATATGCTTCATAACGGTTGAGTTAGGCCATGGTCCCCTCCCCTCATTCACGCACCCCTTAGAAACAAAAAAAAAACCTAGCCCAAACTATACAACAGCAATCCTCGTGTTTTTTGGAGGTTTGATATTGTTGAAAATCAATAATACTGAAAAGCGAGTAAACAACCTCCATTTCTTATTTAGCTATTAAGAAGTTATGAAATAATGACGTGTTATTTGGCTAGTACATATGTGTTTAAAACCTACTAATTATTTAAGTATAAACTTTTATTTTTCTTATAATAAGGGTCATTCTCACCTACTGGATTTTAGTTTTAATTTTAAATGTAAATTTCAACGTACGAAATATAAAGAAATTAAAAAATATATATATCTTATTTAATTCATTTTTATTTCCGTTGCTGAGTCCTATCACTGACGTCCTCCTACTATGTTGGCAGTTTTTGTGATGTTGTTGCATCATATACATATGTCATAATGAATTTAACTTAATAGCAAATAAACCCAGACACAATAGTCGGTGTAAAGCATCACCGCTCTTGTCCACTATATCGTTAAATTGTTATATCAAATATAATAATTTGTCTTTTATCTACATAAATAAAAATTAAATGCTGTTCGTTGTCAAGCGCATCACTTGAGAACGGCTGGACGGATCTGGCTAATTTTTTTTTATTATTAGAAAGCCTCATTCCAAATCACTGTTTCGATATTTAATTTACTGTTTTTATTTAATATTGTAATCTAAATTTCAGGTTTTTGTTTAAGCATTCCTTTTCACATTTGTGTTTTAATTTAAGTTTAGTTATTTTAATTGGTGCGTATGCATCGTTAGTAATATAAATTTTGACAGTTCGACAAAATTGTATGTGAAATAATTAAAATTGCTATTTTTAATAACAATTACTAATAGAAATTGTTTTCACTTCTATATTTTTCAAAAACTAACATTAAACTTCTTTTAAAAGTAAATCTTACTGCATTTTGACAGATTGTCACATTTTGGAGGTTATAATATAATATAGTTTTTCTTAATTAAAATATTTAATTTAAGACATTGTAAGGTTCTAAAGAAACTAAGAAAACTTAAAAAATAAATTAAATTAAAAATGGTACAGTGAATGACTACGTGTATTGCCATATGCTAAACAATTTAAATTAAATTAAAGCAGGGAGTGGGAATGATACTTAACAGTCTGAATAAGGAATGAAAAACTGAACTATGAAGTATAGAAAAACTGAACAAAGAACTGTTGTTTGTTTTATGGGATTTTTGTAACTATGTGCGTACTACAGCTGATTGAGAATCAAGCTAATAGTGATAAAAAATTGCTTCAGTTGTTTATTTTCAGTTGAATTGTAAAAAAATTACTGAAATTTGGACAAGACAACGTCTGTAGGGTCAGCTAATAATGAATCAAGATAATAATTAATATTAAATAAAGTATATTAATAGCGCACAATACATGTATTAAAACTAAAAACTTAATGTAAAATAAAATAGTAGGTGGGAATGGGGCTTCCTAATTTACAAAAGTATCCAAGAGTACTTTACCAAGAAATGTTTTAACAAGTTAAAAACCGTTATATTTTCATGCACAATAACCTAAAATATATGTAGCTTCATTTGTAACAAATAAAATATCTTTAATTATGTGATACGGTATCTTATGCATTATAAAGTCACATTTTATTGAATTATTTATTTGGAAAAGTTGGAGTAAGTTATAAATAAGTCGCAAACTATTCATAACCTAAAACAGTGGTTTGCAAACTTTTAGATTCCGCGGAGGCCACATTATGATATAGAAAGGATTAAGAGCTCGTAGTTATATCTTGCATAAATTATTGAGCAAGGTAGCTTCTGAGGAACACACTTTTAGCCTCTTGCACTTTTCTTAAGTTTACAAACGTGAGGTGAAAAATATCATCAAATGAGAAAATCATTGCTGACGCATTGACACATCGTACAAACGTGGAAGTAAAGCGGAAGTTGTAAAAAGAAAGTATGTTGAAAAACAAATTGAATTTAAACATATAAATGCCATTACATATCGTGGCTGTCATGTATTATTAACACATGTGTGATTACGGTTTGTTAAATACAAAATTAAAACAGTGAGTGAAATGATAATTTAACCTAATTATGATAAATACAGAAATTTAAAATAGAAGTATAACTTTTAAGGGCGACTTATAACATTAGACGATCTCTTTCAAAGAACTATTTATAAAAAGGTATGGGCAAGTTAAGTTTACTAAAGCTATCAGCTGAACTTAATTAAAATGGAAAATAAGTCCCACATCTTGCAGCGTACATAAGTAGCATAATTTAAAAAATGTATCCCTTTGAAAATCTTTAAGCATGCTTGTTTATTGCTTTTATTTAACCCACAAGGATCCAACGTCCCCTGTGTGCACATTAGAGAAGCCCTTATTTTCAAAGTTAAAATTTTTTTCGCGGCACCCTCTCATGTGGTGGCAATGTCTAAAAAAAACTGTCTGATCTGTGTAAAATTTTAGCTTAATCGGATAACAGGAAATTCGGAAAATCCCAGATTCTTTTTTAAATTCATATATCTTGCGAAATATTAATTTTATGCAAAAACCTATTATGCAAAAGTTGTAGATCTAATAAAAATACATATATTATCATCTATTACTTTTTTTCGTACGACTAACAATTTTCGAGAAATACGGGAAAATCAGTTCCTTTACTATAAATCCACGATAGTCGAAAACTCACAAAATCATGAAGCAAAAATCGATTTTATTTATTTATTTTACAAAATATTTATTATACACTGAAAAGTGTGCCGCAAAAAAAATTTCAAAAATAATTTTCACTAAGAGTAAATAAGGGCCACTCTAGTGCACATATCTTGCAACTAGTTTAGGTTTCGCTTAACAAGTTACAAAATAGGGATCCTAATCTAGTTAAACTGTAGTGTATGATCTGGAATTGAACTGTGTCGGTTGTTTTTAATTAAAAGTATTTTCGATTTCGAAAAAAATCTACATAGCTTTAAATAAAGTGAGGAAATATGCCATAAAAAAAGAGGCAACTACCTAATTGCGGATAAAATGATGATATGATAATGAAAGCATAAAAATACAATCTATAGTACGTGAAATACTGATATCTTTAAGCTTATCTCCAACATTTTTATCAATTTGAGTTGTTGAACTAAAAAATGAATAAAACAGAGAGTTAGGCCAGCCAGCCTGCTAGCTAACACACTAATTGTCAAATGTTGATCCGTATGACCAATGCCAACCCATGTCGATGCCGTGCTTTATGCGCTAGTGTAAAATGTACTTTCTTATCAATGAACAAGCATTAAACACTTGGTACCATATGAAAATAGTTAACAGAAAGAGTGAATGAGATAGCAATATGTTTGTGCGATGTAAATAGTAATACATATACTGAAAACAAATATGTCAGAATAGAACGATAAGTTCATTGCGCGCCCAACGGCGTGAAGCTAGTAGCTAGTCTAGAGTTCATGGGCCGCTTCATCACGTCATGATCCTATGGTCGAGAGGGGAGAGCGAGGGGGATCCTATGCGACGTGAACCCCAACCCAACAGCAAGATATATGCACACACCGGAAGTTGCGTCTTTGTAGGTTAAATACAACCAAAAAACAAGCATGCTTAATGTTTAGAATGCACTCAATTCAAATGTGTCATGTTTTAAATTTTATCTTTTTGTTCTTCTTCTGAAACTGCGATAAGGTGCAGTTAATTTTGTGTTGCCTTTATATTTAATATTTTAAAATGGACAACTTTTCCGTATTCATGAGAATTGCACTCAATTATTATGCTTTAGTGCAGCGGTTCTCAAAGTGTGGGGCGCGACCCTCAAGGGGGGCGCAATGAAGGCTCAGGGGGGGCCCAAAGCTTGGTTGAAAAATTAATTAAATTTACTTACAAAATAATAAAGCAAACTTTTTATTTTTAAAATTACAACAAGTGTATTATTTTTAGTCAACGTCGTAAGAGTGCCGAACATTTTTTTTTAGTTTATCAGAAAATACAGAAAAAAGATGCAAACCTTCTACATTGGACTGAAAAGGTGAAAAGCTTTGTAATAAAGCTAAGTTTGTACGAGGGCGGTCTGAAAAGTGACAATTTGGAGCTATTTCCTAATCTTAAAATTATGATTGATGAAATGGATCTCAAAACTATTCCAACCAATGCAAAGAAATGCTTTCTTAAACACTTAGAAATCCTCAAATCTCGTTTTGAAAAATATTTTAATGAGAACTTGGATGGTTTGGAAAACGAAAATCTCATTGACCTCCAAGGTGACACTGGGCTTGAAATGAAGTTTAAAGAATCTTCTCTCACATCCTTCTGGATTGGTCTACAAAATGAACACCCAATTTTGAGTGAAAGGGCATTGAAAATACTCATTCCATTCGCCCCCACTTGTACTTGTGAAACTGAGTTTTCTGCTCTAGCTGCCATGAAGAGTAAATATCGCTCAAGACTAGATGCGACCAAGGAACTCAGAGTAGCTTTATCAGAACTGACACCGCGCTTCAAGAAACTATGCAGAGAATAAAAACAAGCACATCCTTCGCACTTAAGCTCTTTTTATTATTATTGCTTTGAGTTAAAAATAACAATTATGTACTATAGTAGCTAAAATACCTAAAAAAATTGTAATTGTTTGTATAGAATTTGTTCTTTGATTACGATTAAACCTATTGCCCCATTAGAGTATGCATAGAATGTGCAAAACTTAACTAAATAAAAATTGACTGTAAAATGTCAAATGCGACTCCCTTATAATATATAGTACGCTTACATGTAGGGGGCCCGACTTACAGCTGGATTATGCAGGGGGCTCGAAGTAAAAAGTTTGAGAACCGCTGCTTTAGTGAACTAAACATTATTTAAAAAAAAAACCAGTAATACATACATGCTTTTGTTCGTTAATATAATATAAAAATACATAACATAAGTTATCTTTGGATATAAATTTACATTTTTTGAGGTTAACAAAGTTTTTTATGCAATGATATATTTTAAATTAATATACAAGAAAAAGATTTTTAATGTCTATTGCTTTATTTAATGACAATATAAAGAATTACGTCACATTTCGATAAAACGTAACATTAAAGTAAAATATATTATGTTAAATAATACATAACTTTCAGTTTTCTGCTTAGTAGAGTCAGTGAGATTTTTTGGGCTCTAAATCAAAGTTCTGCGTTTAGAGGTCTCGCATTTATACTAGATAGAATTAAATTTAGAATGAGTTAATAGAATTAGGAAAATAAAAAAATTAAAAATTGTATAAATTAACACTAGATAGAATTTAATTTGAAAAACTACTCAAGGCTTAGCATAACTTTGTAGCGATGACATAGTGATTAGGGTGCTCTCACTTTGGATCAGACTACATTTTCAGGAGGGTGTATTAGAATTGGTTCACATTAGCACACTTTATCTTAAGAGCAAGCTGGAATATTAATGTTTATCAATACAACACTATATTGTAAGTAATAAAAGCACATATTATATATTTATATCGTTTTGGCCTGCTACCGACTACTGTCCATTATATCGTAAACCCAAAGAGGACCACGCACGTTCTGTACGGAGTTGTATATAAAGTTAGTATACATAATATGCTATACGGTGATACTTCCATCTACGTACGAATGTACAAACTACAACTTTTTCAATTCAGTGGTGTACTTTCTACATTTTCTAAATACATTCTACTGGAAAAGGCACAGGTCGCTAGTCGTCTGTTCCACTGTGAGATCGGCTTTACCCGCTAAACACAAAACGTACATTCATTCATGTATTATTTAATGTAATATTTTTTACCGCATTAATACTGCATTTTATTATTTACTGTAGTTTAACATAATCCTGTTATATTGTCATTAAATAAATGCAGAAAACCTTAAAAATCATTTATTAATATATTACTTGTACTAATATTTAACATTATATAATCTTGCATAAAAATATTTATGAACATGAGAAAACGGAAATTTGTGTCGGAAGATAACTTTTCTTATATAATCTGACATAATTTTAAATTTAAAACGTGGCATTCGAATACGTGCTTGTTTTCGAAAATCGTATTCTTTTCTTTCGTTTCTTTTCAATTGATCGTCGTCGGTGTTAGTGTCTTATTTATTTTCTCATTTATTTCATATTAAGCCGGTTCCAAACGATGCGATGAACGTTTGATTCAAATGCTTGCCTCCAACGTGTGAGTCAAATATCGGAAGATTCGCATGGCAAGTTTCCTACTACACGGTGGAACGAATGTTTGATCCGAATGATTTATTCATTTTATTAATTTGTTGATATTATTGACACTGACACTGTTTAACAAAAACTTTCAAGTAAATAAAGAAACCTTTTAGAATAAAAAACCTTCCTTTGTTGGACGATTCGTGCAGCAGTGCCGACCGACCGACAACAGCCCGAACTTCTTCCAATGTGAACTCAGCCCCAACGAATTGAGGCCGGATTTAGCTAGTAAAACATACAAACATGTAACTGCTTTTTGCGGACAGTATAAAGTATATACTCGTAGCTTCCATGGTTGAAGATAGACGGTTCGAATTAGAACAAACGGATGAAATTTTTAACGTGACAAAAATTTGTCTTCAGATGAGAAGCAAATCCGTCAGCTTTGTGTGATTTATGACTAAAACTGATTGATGGTTTGGTAATATATATAGTAGGTTAGTAATAGTCACACATACGGTTTTCCACAATCCTCTTCATCCGTGCATAAAAAATTCGAATCAGTACAAAAATTTATGAACTTTGTATGCCTGTTGCTAATATAACAGCATCACAATGCGAGAGAGTGAAGTTTGAAGGATTTACAACGAGAAAGCAATGCGCGCGCAACATCGGATTAACAGATAGTACATCGCACTGTACTAGGGACTATACCACGTGTGGAGGGTGAAGGGAGCAATGCACGTTGCTAGCTCTTCTAGGAACGACTGATTGTGATGGAGGGTTTATTTTCGCCATGGATTCGACGTATCCATAAAGCTCAGGGGATCGGCGGTTAGGAGTGCGGAAGGAGGAAGGATTGAGATATATGTGTTTCTAACGAGGGAGTTTACATAAGGGTTTGTGACGAGGGTGTGACGATTATTTAGATCAGAATGCTAGGTGAGGCTTAGGAACTCATACACAGGATGATATAAGGGATCCAGATGAAAGGTACGATTATATATCTTTATGTAAATATTACGTCAGTCTGAATTAATTTAATAACCTAATCAATGTTCACTGAAACTCACAGGCACAGGCACAGTTCACGGAACTTATATTCAATTGTAAAAAGTTGAAATACAGGGGGATGAATTTTGATAGGATTTTAGCCAAATAAGATGGTTCAGAAAATGCAGAAGGTTTTATATTTATTTTACAAAATTTGTCAATAGACGACACAGTGTGCGAGAGCCAGTGTTATATGTTCTGGGTGCTAACAGAGTTATAAATATGAAAATATGATTACAAAGAAAAATGCGAAAAAAAGAAATACAAGAAAACTAAAAGACTTAAAAGAGCAATGTACAAGAAGAATAAAACTTTATAAAAGGGATTGATATGGTTGCACGAATGGAAGTTGTGCACTGGGAGGACTTAATTAGCAGATGGACGGAATATACATTTCAAAAGGGGGCAAGGAATCCAATGGGAGATATCGCAGTGGAGTTGATTCCTGTATCAGATCGTAATGCGGTTGTTTTTAAAGACAAAAGGGGGCCTCGGACCCTGACTAGCAAACCTCGTATTGTACTAGCTAAAAATTCTCCCATCTTTGGAATGTAAATAAAATAGGTTGTAACACGACTTAAGGTAGTACTGTCAGTCAGAGAGTTACCATTTAATATTTTCTAAAATTTGGCATATTTGTAGATTATAATACGATAATGATCTCGTTAAATTTGAGAAAATCTGCAGAGAACCAGTAAAAATATATTAAACTTTGAATTTTTTAATTTAACATTGAGGCTTATGAGAAATCACAGTTTTTATTTCATTTTATAAAAAGAACAGTTTAGATTTAGATTTATCGAAGATAGACCAGCCGGTGGCCGTATTCCTGAGTTTTGCGAACAATGATCGTGATCGAACAGATCTGATTTACATGAGTGAAACATTTTATGAATTACTTTTAAAAGAGTATTCCTGTACATTTCCTGAATTTTATTATTAATTATTATTATAGTTCACTTTTAACAGTTTAAACCTAAACAGTTTAGTTAGGGCCCCAGTTTCTATTTGCACCGGGGCCTTTGGTTACCTAGCTACGCCACTGGATGGATGATGAGGTTGATAAGCAAGCAACGATGGAAGAGTTTGGAATAGAATGGGAAAAGCTGAGAAATAGGAAAATGATGTATTATGAAATGATAGTAAATGTATATGTTGATTTAAGTGCAAATAACTATCGAAAGTTGATGCTCTCTATTTCTATTTGTTTTTGGTTAACCCCGTTTCAGCCACTGATAAGGATCCTAAATTTCATAATTATCAAGATGTTTATTAACACATACTTATTTAACAAAACATGTAGTACATTAAGTGCCGATTGCTATGCTCATATTTTTTGCAATAATTAGTTAATTTGGTCGAGAAGTAGCGGTAAATCGTTCTGCTGACATTGTAGCAGTATACTGAATCGGTTATTTCTTTTTAATTGTCCAAGTTAACTAACTATTGCAATAACTATGAGTACAGCAATGAGTAAGATATGCTCAGCATTAGGTAATATCCATGTTTTGTGTGTGAGTATACTAGATAATATATATATATATATAAAATCGTATTTTTTTTATAAGTGTACTTAATTAAAAAATTAGATAAAAAATAATTATAACTAAAACGTACAGTATAAAAATAAATAAATAGAATTATTTTTATAAAATAAGATTTATTTATTTAAATCGCCTAAAATAATTAATGAAAGCCCCATTCTTACTCTGTTTTAATAATTTACTTTCGATTTAATTTAATATTTTAATCTAAATTTTCTAAATTCCTTTTCACATTTCCACATGTTTTCATTTTAGTTTTTATGTCAGCGTTATTAGTAATATAAATTTTGGTAGTTCTTCTTTATTGTAATATTCTTGACACCAGTTGAAATTCTAATAAAATGAATGTAGAAGCGTTTTGCTTATAAGTAAAGTTTTCCGAAATAATATTTAAATTTTTTTTAAAAAATTGACACTATAAAAATAGAGAGTAGAAAGAACAATTGTGGGATGATATAGGAAAAGGATATCATTGAATTAATATAAATAAAAAAATAATTGCAGCAATAGCACAAATTGTTCTTTTCACAATCTCTGCTATCAATACTGTACGCTGCATTTTAAATTAAGGAGGTACAGGACGTACCGTCAATGGAAAAAGTTTATCTCTCGGTAATACGAAATGCAAAATAAGAAGTACATGAAGGACGAGCAATTATTAGGACTGTACCTGCTTTCTGCTTGTTAAAATGATTTTTTTATGCATATTATAGTTTAATAAATGAAAAATTACCTATAATTAATATCAAATTTATATTAATTCAATTTAAATACAAATTAAATATTTTGAAATAGGAATAATAAATTATGCAACGCTGCAAATTTACATGTGTTATCGCATGCGTGATTTGGTTCTTCGACTAATAAATTGTTATATTTTATATAATATTTATTGAGATTTTGAATTTCCCGCTCAAATTGGCATTTGCAACGTTGCTAGCTCATAACCCACAATTACTGTTTCTTACTGGTTTTATTTAAATATTTTCGTATATAGGTATCCTTTTGATAATTTTCTTTTTGCAATAGTTACAGAAAAGATTCTTTTATATACACCTAATTTTTGAAAGCTGTGTCACCATTTTTTTTTTAGTTAAAAGTTATATTATGTGGTGAAATTGAGCTAAACATTATGATTTGTATGGAAAATGACTATTTTTAATCATGTAGAAAAAGAAAACTATGAACTAGGTCTCTAAAATTTTGAGACAGCATGTATTTTAACTATTTGTATCGACCCTCCAAATTTCCTGTACCTCCTTAAGGTTTATACAACAACAAAATTGAATTACTTTAACATTTTTTACAAACTGAAATAGAATTTCTTTTTAAAATAAATTCTACTGCATTTTGACAGATTATCACAAATTGGAGGTTATAGTATAAACTGAACTATATAACGTTTGTAGTAAACCAGAATAGCTTAAATTTTAATTCAAAAAGCTTGGACCTTGCAAGATTCTAAAACGACGAAAGTTAAATTTTAAATTAAAATTGGTACAGGGAAAACGGATAACGCATATTCCCCTATGCTCTATAATTTAAGCAGACAGGACTCAGCATCAGAAATAGAGAGACGTTAAATAAATTAAATAAAAACAAAAATACAATTTAAATTAAAAATAAAGTTAAAACGTTTATTGAGAATGATAATCTGCTCCTTCAGAATTATTTTGCTTAACAGAAAATTGTCTTTATATGTTTACTACGTTTTTTAACATTAAAAAAGTTATGAACGTAAAGTAACATAATGTTACGTATATTACTTTGACTTTTATTCGGATTAACAAATGAATCACAATTAATCGAGTTTAATATTGGTAGGTTGCATTTAATTGAAATTGTTTTAAATATGTTTTGAATTGCAACCTACATTTGATTTATTAGTTCATATATTTTACTTAAACGTATCTTAGCAAATAGTATTATTTAATCCAAAAACTTTTAAATAATATACTTTATAACTATGTAATTCTTACAATGTTATAATCCTGAAAATGGTCTTTCGAGTCATTCATTAATTATGTCACACATAAAGGGTGGTCCACAAAGTGTGACAAGTTTGAATTATTCCCATAGACGACAAAGTGTGATTACTTGCGACAAGAGCTGCACGGGGGTCAGTAAACCATGTAATGGTTTGGTGTGACGTAATTTATAGATGACCCCTTCTTAAGAAATTTTATGATTATGTTTTTGTACTTGACGTAAGTCGCTGCACTTATTACAAGTAATTACGTGTAGCGAGTGGTTATTAATAATTCTTGAATGGAATCTACACCATGTCATTCCAATACCATTCACGAGATAACCTATTGAGACACATTTAACATTGTAAAACATTTTCTTATTTTTTCCTTCTTTAAGTTTAACCTCAAACAATGGAAAATTTAAAAATACATGATCAGCAAAATGGACACCGAGTACTCAAAGTGTGTTACAGACAAAACAGTTATTTGCAGTGCTGATTTCGCTGAAACCGAATCCACAGCACAGCAAATTTCCTTGCAAATTGTAACTGTGCTTGGATAAACATATTTTAACAGAAATACTAACGACCGCTGGTCGGGCTTATATATGCTAGTAAAAAGCATGCTTCGGTGCATTAAAATAGCATGGTCAAAAGTAGCATACTGGTGAAAAGTTTACATTTGCTTTAATTTCGCGTGCTATTTATAAGATATTAATTTTAAGGAACATATACAATTGAAGATGGAAAAAATAGTCAATTTTTAGTTCTGTATTTACAACTCGGTAATTATTCGATGCAGCCATAGCTTTTTTGAATCTTGTAAAAAAAACTACTGCACTTTTGTACTCGTATATTTTACGGCGCTTTTTATATAGTCAAAACATGTACAAAGCACGTGCAATATTTATATGAACACTTTTTATTTAAAAATAGGCAGTATTTATTGTTAAAATTGACCAATAAATGCGAAATATGACGTCACTTATATATGGAACAATGTTATATTATTTTTAACCTCAAACTGGAAATTTTAACTTTAACCGTTGATATTGTCTATTTCTAATTAAAAAGTAATTGACCGTATATTACTTAATGCTTTGTACATATTTGAGGTATACAACAATCACCAAAAATCATATGAAATGCAGTAGTTCTTTTATAAGATTCAAATGAAAAGGTGTAGATTTATCGAATAATTATCGAAAACTCAATCAGTTCAAAAGAAAAAAAATGCATCCATTTAAAAATAGAAATTATGAAATAATTTTATTAAAAAAAATAGTTTCTTTTTCTAATTTTAAAAAACAATTTTCGTAATATAATAATAGGTAAGATAATATCAACATTTCTACAAGGTTTAAACTTAATCCCAGTAAACATTTTGGAGTAAGTTCGCCATGAAATTGAAGATGCGTATGATTTTTTTGTCATGAAAGAGTTCATTTACAGTTCTGTTTATCACGTTCAAATGAAATATCCATTTTATCGGCTGCAAATGGAGAAACTACTCCACTTGTCAGAATACAAATGAAGATAAAGTTGATGTGAACTGTAATTGAAGTGCAATAGTGATAGAAACGTCACAAAACAGGACACTTCACTAAATTGTTTACTGGGTTATTGAGGAGGGGTATACACTAATTTCAAAAATTGCAGTTTTGAAAATTATAACTCATTTAAATTGAATATGTCACCTTAAATTTGCATGCTATTCACGCTGAAATATACTAAAGCACAAAAAATCCACCTGTAGTTCATCTAGATAAAATCAGCCGGCGGTTCAATAGCTTTCTTAAAATAAATTAACCACCTACTTGCACGTGCTCTATACACATGCCATTAACTAGCGTTTATTCCTTGATATGAGCATGCTTTCGTGCTACCTATTGGCATTTGTACCGGCATGTGTGTATTTTGTTGAATAAAAGGTTTATGTTCATAATTGAAATGACAGTTGGTAGGAAGTAATTAGCGTTACTTTTGCGTTTCGTTTCTAAGTTCATATTTTGATGATTTGACGCCCGAAAGTACAAATAAACAGATCGAATATCGCACGATGATTCAATATTTGTGGGCTCCGATATCCTTTGTTGGAAATATCAAATTGCTTGCAATAAAATTTCAAATATTCTTGATATAATTGCTTTACAATAATTTGACACTTCATATTTATTATTATATTATATAGTTTCATATACTTTTACGTATTACGATTAAAAGAAGCTATGTGGGAGGTCTACGGACCGTCAATTATCGTCATTTTCCAATTCGTCTAACGTTGTTGCCAGCGCTGGATTAACCTCTTCAATAAAGGTGCAACCAAACAAAATTAACTAATTCAAAGATGACTTTATTATTTAAGGGGTTATATACAATTATTGGGCCCAAAAAAAGCGATTTTTTAAGAATTTTTCTTGAGAAGACTTTCAAATGTATTAATATAAAAATTTGTTCACATATTATGGTAACTTATAACTATATTTTAACATTATTGTATTTGTAAAAATAATAACATTAAAGCTGCTATAGCTGATCTCCAAGAGATCCTCTCAAAAAAGGCATTTTACGGTGACCACGATATCTCTGGACTGAATCATCTAAAATAATAAAAACCAAACGGATTTCGTTTTCGTAATGTATAATCTAGTAATTAATCGAAGGAACAAGCAAAATAATTTTTTTTTGACAAAATGGCGGCTTTTCAAAAAAAAATAATTGGTTTTTGACCAGTATTATGGTCTTAAATTGTTTGTAAAAAAAATATTTATCGGAGAAACTTTCGATTAATCACTAAAAAATATACTACTTATGTTAAAATTTGAGACTGATCAGTTCAGCCGTTTCTGAGAAATTTTGGTCATCGATTTTAAAAACACAGTTTTCAGAAAAACGCTTTTAAAGTTTCAAAAGCACATTCATAAAGTCAAAAAATAATTTTTCCAACTTATGTTACATAACTTCGAAAATATTCGCCGGATTTACTTTGAAATTTTCTGTGTGTGTACTTAATAACGTGTATATTACGAAAATGAAATAAATAAAAAATTATTTTTTTTGAAAATATTAATTGTATATAATCCCTTAATACTTTTTTAGTTCTCACGCGAAATCAATTGTATCTAGTGTTAGCGATACTTCGCCCTATGAATACTTCCTGTGCAAACTTGTGACTTCAAGCCAGGCCTAGCAATGACATACTATGCAACTCCAGATATTGAACCAGAGAATCCAAAGTTCAGAACGGTATGCTAAACACTGAACACTCCAGGTATGCAAGTTTCACAGATGATAGCTTGCCAGAAGCTAATTCCAACTGAAATTCCACCTTTCATGTATAAATTGTCTTGCTGTGCAAGGTTCGCACCTACTAGCTTACTGCAAAATAATTCCAAGGTTAATTTTCTACCTGTGACTTAGAGATTCGCCACTTACAGATCGCTTAAGAAAATTGACCATATATATTGGAATTGATTATTAATAAATGAATGCTAATGTAATTATTAACTTCTAATTGAAAGAGCCTAGCCTAACCCTACCACAATTGCTTTCCGATCTATCTGAAATTACCCTTTTTTAACTCCTATGTTAAAGAAATTAGTGCACGTGTGCATGGTAATCATTGACAAGAAGGCCCGAACCCTTAACTTGTACATCACTGATATTTACAAATCACTGATAAGTGATAATGCACGTAAACCAGCGAGATACTGTTCCAGATACTTTTATTGTGCGGCTATTGTTGTCCTTGTTCTTTCACTACATTATGACGATATGGGATTAGGTGTTGTCCCTTTTGCACCTATAGAGACTACAGATTCATATATTATGTAACAAACATTACATGGTGGAGATTAAGTGATAAAAGGAGACCTCACACAGTGGAGTCAGTCGAGTACATAGAATTTTATTAAAATTATAAGATAATAAAAGCAAACACCGGCCGGCCGGTTAATTTAATCGATGAATTGTATCAACATACGGTAGTGGGTTAAGTGATTGCATGTTTTGTAAAGTAATAGTCATATCTGCATCTGAGATACGAACTATCGTAACTGCAAAATTGTCGATTTTAGAGTTGCGATCCAATTATTTATGTAAAGCAGCGTTTTCACTGGGCGATTTGAGTTGAACGAACTTGGTTCATGGAAAAGAAGAATAAGATTAACTGAACGAGTTGAACTGAACATGGCTAAACTGAAATTGATCATCAATTGAAAAAGAAATTTGTTTTTACTGTAAACGTCAGATAAAAAGTAGTGCGAAATATCCATTTATACGTTAATAGCAAAACAATTGAGAGATGACAGTTCTAAAATGCCGGTGAATGCAGTTGTAGAAAAGGCTGTAATACATTTATTAGCACTTCTAGTAAAAGAAGAATTAAAAAGAATGCTATTGAACAAAACAAATCAAAATGACGAGGATCGTAACGTAAGACTGTCAAACACTGGAACAACCATAGAGATATAAGATAATAGAGTGCGCGAAGTGTACGCCGCGTGTAAGAGGAAGCGATAAAGGAAAAGAGAGAGAGAGATAGCTTCCGAGTGTCCTATCTGACTCTTTCTAGCCGAACCGCTGCTGCTGGCTTGGATCATTGCCGGTGAGGTAGGGGGTAAGCAAGCAAGCAATCGAAGACACTCATCAGCTATCTCTCTCTCTCTCTCTTAGTATTTATCGCAGCATTCAATCTCTTGCGCAATCTGTTCTTATACCTCTATGGTAACAACTGTCAAATGCAGTTAAATGAAATTAGCAAATGACGAAAATCCCATAATACTTGATCAATAAGTTTGACTGAGTTTGATCCATGTTCTCACGGGTCGATACTAACGATCTATTTAACTCGACCGACTTAAAGCGATTCTTGAGAACGCTGGTTTATGGATGCACAACATAAGCGAAGAAATCATGAAAACAGCCAATAAACATTTAAGAGCCTAATCAGAAGATCCGGCGGTCTGTGATTCTGCTGCTAAACCTTAAAGGAAAGTGTTAAATAGTCTCGCCACGTGAGAATCCCATATTCAGAGTTGATCAACTGCGTTTCGATTGAGTTGTATAGGATACCAATCATTTGTGAACTTTTACTACATAGTGCTTGACAGTTGACAGTTGTCAATTTGTATAATTCTACATCACAACCATAAATGCAAGAATATTTGGTCCCAATTTATTTACATTTCGGTTATAAGAAACAAATTTCTGATTTCCATGATTTTTAAAATTGAAATTGTTGGATCAGTTATCAACTTGTTCAAGTCTATTTCTTCTTCTTTTTTTTCCATTTTCTTTCACCATAATTGTTTAACTCAACTTGACTCTTGATAACGCGGCTTAAGCCATAGTTTAGTTGGAATATTCTTTATTAATAAAAAAAGGAAACGAATTTTATAGTCGTCTAATATAAAAATACAAAACAACCCACACGAAATATTGACACTGGGAAACTGTGGTTAATGATTAATTCTTGTCACTGTAAATGACTAATTAGTAGCTTGACAGTTACAATTTTCTCGTTGCTTTGTTGCAGCAGGATGACTATAGATACATATATATTATTTTCGCAGTCAATTCGGTATACATCAATAAAACTTCTACCCTACCCATGCATATTCTACAAACATACAGTAAGTATGGGCGCGAATGTGAAACAGAAAGGAAATTATTATGAATTATTTATTGGTACATAAACACAAACACTTGTTGATAAAGCAGATAGCTGCAATTCTTTGTAATGTGGTCCGCCTCGACCGACCCGGCGACACGTGGACAGTACGTGCATACCAACTAAATTCTAAACAGTTCAAGGCACTGTTAAAATGTAACCTGACATTAGAATTTCACTTTCAATGACACACAATGTTTTGACACAAATAAATCGTAATCAAAATAACCATTTGATGCCTTGCACACGTGCACGAACAATAGCTTCAAAAATAAGACAATACATTGTTTTAAAAATAAATAAATGATTGAAATCTTATCCTTTGCTATTTTATTGTACTCTAATAGTACATTACAAAGCAGAACAATAACGTATAGCGTCTTGCAAAGTAAAACCCACAAAAATAGTGTCATTAAGTAAATAGGTGACATTTCTACAAGTTAAATTTGTTTTTATACATTGCAAAATACAAAAAAAACCTCAGAAATGAATCAATGAAATAAAATAAACTATGTTACAGTAATATATTATTAATATAAATAACATATCAACAATTATATCTATATCGTAGTAAATAAACATGTTTTTGTCTATAACATAATATACATACATATGCAGATAAGAACTTATTATACAACAATAATATTACGAGTATAAAATTAACATACAATTTGTTTATGTACGAGTATTCCATCATCATTTTCAATCGTAGAATCCGTTGCAGCACATGTCACTAACAAATTAACAAATAATATTCTCAACACTTTGTCCTTTATTAAGTAAATGTATATTAAAAACAACTATATATTAAATGAATCAATAATTAAGCAATTGACAAACCACGACAACTCATTATGGAATACGTTCTCAACGGAATAAAATAAACTAATCGGTCGTAACAAAATACACATCATATATAGAAATAATTCCAAGTGTAGTGAATATAGTAGTCTGTTTTATCAACATTCTTTTAGTTCAAAATATGTATTACAGATGGCAGCATTTGTATTATAAAATTTTGAATTAAATAATGTATGAGATAATTAACATTGCATGTTTAAACTTGTATAAAAAGTTGCATTTAGTTTTTTTTGTTTATGGTTTATAATTAAAATAAACAATTTTAAATACTTAATAGTTAGAATTAACTCATTAAGTATTTTAAATACCGCCATAATAAATGTTTTATATTTATAAACGTAACTGTATGCTGCAATTTTAAATTATTGAGTACTGGCTCGCTAATTAAAGCATATTTAAGTTTAAAATATAATTAGTTGAAATTAACTCTTTAAAGGAGGTTATTGTTATCAGAATATATAACTGCAGTAAGTTTTGCACTTAAACAAATGTTGTTATCTATGATGCGAACTTTTTCATATCACTGGAGTTTTTTAGGGTTTCAAATTAAACATTTTGTCTAAAAATCGGCCGTCTCTCATACTGTAAAAGTTTGCTAACAGACTACGTACGATGCTGAGTATCGTCAATAGGGTGTATTAAGAGTTGTCCCGCATTAGCTCACTTTCTCATGAGAAGCAGTTTCTAATTTTAATGTTTATCATTTACCACTGTGTTGCAAGTAATAAAAGTACATATTATATATCTGTATCGTTTTTCACTCTATGTAATCCCCTGCCCATGCTCTCGTATGCACAAGAGAATCACCTACGTTCGTACGATGGTCGGACGAAGTCTGTTGTAGTGTGAAAACAGCATCAGACAGTTAATGCATAATGCGCTGTGCACTTAAGGAGTTATATACAGTTAGAATTTACATTCATTTTTATTTTTATAGAATTTTATTTCACTTTCGTAATGGTCATATATTTAAGTACACACACTGAAAATTTCAAGTCAATCCGGCGATTATTTTCGAATCTATGTACCATAAGTTGGAAAAATTATTTTTTGCGTTTAAAATGCGTTTTTCTGAAAACTGTGTTTTTAAAATCGGTGACCAAAATTTCTCAGAAACGGCTGAGCCGATCAGTCTCAAACTTTAATACAAGCTTATTAAGTATATTTATTAGGCGAAGGTTTTTTCTCACCGATAAACAATATATTTATTTATAAACAATTAACGTTCAAAAAGAGATTTTTTTTTTGAGAAGTAGCCATTTCGTCAAAAAAAAATGTTTTGTCTATTCCTTCGATTAATTACAAGATGATTACGAGATGATAATCTAGACACTGCGCCAGATAAATGTTACATTGCAGGATGCTGTTTTGTATCTTGGTGTATAAGAATATTATGGATATTGGTTGGAATCCTTACTAATTTTAGTACTTTTAATAACTTTCTTCAACTGGCTAAAAAAAAAATACCGAAACGAAATTTATATAATTATGGTTTACATACCAACAAAACAATTCGAAATACATTTTCTTGTATTACTGTAATATCTAAAGAGCCTCCTTTAGAGCCTAAATTATTTGACGTTGCTTGTCTCACACAATGCCAATTGTATGCGTCAGATAAATCTGTCTTAATGCCGGTTTCACACCAGAGAGACAATTTTGAAAACAGTTTTGTTTTTCGAAAACAGACTGTTCACACTGAACAGACTGGTTTTGTTTTTCTGTGTCTCTCATAAAAATTTAGTATCTCACAAATTATTGTGTTGGCGATACATTTCTATTAAATTGCTCGTCTTATCTTTTGTCCACTGCATTCTGCACTTATTTATAACTGCTCTTGGAACTAGTTGCTAGCCAAATGATAAACAACAACTGACAAGCGCAAATGTTCACAAAAAACAAAAACCAAGCAGACTAAAAATCAACAACACACGTGTTTTGTTTACTGAAACAGTTTTTAAAGACAAAAATGTTTTAAGAACTGTCTCTTTGGTGTAAACATTGATGGTTTTATTAGTGTTTTATTGTTTTGTCACTCTTGTGTGAAACCGGCATTAGGGTTTAAATGACAAAGACAAACCTACCTTAAGACAGTCACCACCCATTGTTCTCTACTCAATCAACGCTATTTTTGCCACAACTGCTGTTACTATACCATAAATCTATTATTATATATTTATCACAAAACTGTTCTACAGTTTTTCACAATTGCAAAGAATAAGCACATACCTAATAATATCACCAAGGCAAAGATACTGGAAATGACATTTCCGTGTTTTCCCTTACCCCTCTTTGTCCGCTCGACCTCGGGGTGACAATTTGTGTATTAAACTGCTTTGTTTGTCTTTTTCTCTTGCCAAGCATCTCTCAAGCTGATGTCATTACCATCTACTCATCTACTTCGAATAATGGACCTGTTTTTCCAAATGAATGATTCTATTCGGCATATTCATTTGACACGCTGTGGTTTACGAGAAATAATTATAAATTATCTTTACAAAATATTTGCAGCAATTTTTTTTTTTATCTTTTCGTGGTTGTTAAACCTGATTTTTAGATGGATAAATAGTTGAATATTTTTTGTTAGTGTTTCACACGGTTTATGACATTTTAATTATATTTTAGTTGTACTACATTTTAAAATTTAACATAGTATACAGGCAAACCAACTTGACAAACTAGAACGAAATATCTTTAAAGTTATTTTTTCTACATTTTTAAGTTTTAAGACGCATGGCCCCTTTAAAATGTGAAGGACCTTTGAATTCCGTCGTTTATATCGATCCGCAACGCCCAAACCTTGAAGAATTTGCTCTGTGTGTGCACGTTAAAGCACAAGTTCTTGAACAGCATTTTCTAAAGCTAAGTGCTCACCACGTGCACCGCATAACGTTAGCAAACATGGTCATCACGTGGCCAAATGTTCAAACAGTGTATGGTAATAGTTAGTCTAATGGCCAGTGATACGGCAAGAATTGCATGGCTATATATGGACTAACGATCACTGAGTTTTGGTACGGCACAGCATCCACGTGTAGGCATTAAACCTAAATAGCACCGAACCTAAATATTTCCGTTCATCCGATCAATTCTTCAATCAGATTCATTTTCGCTATAAAGGATGGTCTATAAGATCAGATACGATTCTGATTCAGATAAATACTTTGTTCAAGAAATGGTTATACTTCATGAATCAGTTTTACTGTCACACATTTTATGTGTATAATATTTAACTTAGTTTGAACAAACTATTTATCTGAATCGGAATCGTATCTGATCTTGTAAAAGTATAATTTTATTATTTTTCTGCTTGCTGGATGATCTGGGGTCGTAATATTTTTGCTTCTTAGTAATGTGACGGAAAACCTCTTTTTTTTTTGAAGATGATTATCATGTTTTTTTTTAAAAAGAAGAAGAATTTCCGTCACATTACTAGCGACTTATGAATTCACCCGATTCGATATTAAAGTGTGATACTTAAGGAGTTAACAGTCAGGAGGCCCAAAAAAAGCGATTTTTCCTGAGAAGACTTTAAATTTATTAATGTAAAAATTTGTACACATATAATTTGTAACTTTCAACCGTATTTTAACATTTTTGTAATTGTAAAAATAATATTTTTGAAAGCTGCTATAGCTGATATCCAGGAACTTCTCTAAAAAAAGGCGGTCACCACAATATCTCTGGACTGGATCATTCAAAATGAAAAAACCGAATCGATTTCGTTAAAGTAATGTCATGACATGATATGTAGATGCAATAAGAGAACAAATGAGACAGCTATATAGAATAATTTTATATTTTTTTAATACTAGCTGACCAAAGAAACGTTGACCTGTCCAAATTTCAATAGTTTTTTTCACAATTCAACTGAATCATTTTTTCGTCACTTTGCACAAGTGTCACTTTGGCACTTGAAATTTGACATATATAATCTAGAGGCACAGGAAATTAGTCATGTAAGTAAGATACAAGTATACGCTGATAACCTTACAACGATTACGGAGCGCAAATTTTAGACCAGAAAATTTTATGGAGAGGGTAGAAGAATTTCAATTTCAAATATTTCAATAATTCACTAATTAATTTTGAATCACTTAATAAAAATTTAGTATTAACAGGACAAGTTTTAATCACATCTAATATTTCACTATTCAATTTTGATCTTTCTAAACTATAATTTATGCATTCAAATATAATATGATCCAAAGTTCCTTCTTCACCACATTGACATCTATCGTCAGATTTAATATTAATTTTGTACAGGTGAGCTGGAGTTTTGCAATGATTACTTTTGATTCTGATTATAGTTGATATAATTTTGCGGGACTCATTTCTAAACCATCTCTTCTTACTTAAATTTGGATGTAACATATAATAATCTCTTCTTTTAACTGACTTTTGTTAATAAAATCTGTGTTTCTTAAATTGAAGTTTAATTTTTTGATTGTATTAAAAATTTCATATGAAGGTAATTTCACTTTCATCTCAATTTCTAAATTTATTGATTCCTTTGCCAATTTATGCGCAATTTCGTTTCCTCTTATTCCACAATGTCCTAGTATCCACATAAATTTTATGGTATTATTCTTATTTATTTTATTGAAATACATCTCCTTAATTTTGCATGTCAAAATATTATTATTTGATTTGTTATCATTAGAATTTAAATTTTTTAAAACACTTAAAGAATCCGTTTTTATTATAATTTTATTATTGTTGATATTTTCATTAATGCTTTTAATAATGCTAATTTTTCACCAGTATAAGAGCAAACTTTGTTATTTAATTTAAATTTATAATATCTTAAATTTGTCTGTTATATTTATTCATTTCATGTATGTGCAATATGTTTAAAGCATATTATTTTCACAATATGGATATACAGTGAATATCTAATGTTATGTGGGTTTTACATTAATATGCGTTTCACCCACACCCAGAGACAAATAAAGTATTATTGTTTAGAAGTATATGTCCAATCTAATTTCTGGAGAACGATGGTTACACTGACTTAAATAAACCAATCTAAATGTTAGATAATGCGTTTACACCAGATGTAAATCAAACATTGTAAATTTATATCAATAACTGATAGCCAGTCCTTGTCCACAGCGATAACGATGTCGATGGCGAGGGCGAGGGCGATTCATTGTTTGCATAGATAAGACAGTGTAATAGTAAAATGCCAAAAACGCGATAAAAAAATTAATAAATTAGAAAAACATTGTAAAGTATTTTACTTGTCTACAGTATGGAATCGATATTAGAATAAATACAGAGCAGTAGTAATAAGAGTGTATCAATATGAGCTGACTATTTTAAATTTGCCGCCATTTTGCACTAGTGTCACTTTGGCATTTGAAATTTGACATATGTAATCTAGAGACACAGGAAATTAGTCATGTAGAAGCTGATAACCTTGCAACGATTACAGAGCGCAAATATAAGATACGGCAACTTAGTGGAGATGATAGAAGAAGTTACTTGCAAAATACGAGTATATGGAATGTATTTTCCATAGTATGAGTTTCACGATAAGTTTGAAAAATCTGAAATATTCTGGTTATTTTAGGTTATATCAAAAAACAATCACATAGAGTGTAACGCTTATAATTCTCTGTGACTTCAATTGTGGCATAACTGAAGTTTAACCTAAAAAATAGGTTTTTCAATTTTAGTTTTGTTAAAAAATGAATGTTAACTAACGAAAAATGTAACCGATGTATTTTCCTTGGTTAAGCTACATTTCTACTCGACCAAAAATGGAAGCTGACAAACAAAAGTGGAGTAGAACCTCGTTAATACTGCATTTGCCGAATTATCGAATGTTATAGGAGTACCAAAGATAAATGCATCACTCAGATAAAATGTGACTATTAAAAGAGGTATTTATGTGTTTACTCTCTGAAGGATAGAAGACAATATAAATATGTGAAAATTATTTCGGGTTTCTAGCAGGTTTAAAGACAAACACAAAAAATTAAATTTAAGCATTGAATTTTTATTTTATTAAATATCACATAGGTGCCGAATTGCGTTGTGCCATTCAACAATTATTGAAGGACGAATTATCGTGTTCTACTGTATCAACCAAAGTGTATAATAACCCTCAGTTAATAGCAAATTTAAAAAATAGATTTAGGTACAAGACATTGCCATTGCAAGGAGTAGTAATCTGTAATAAAATTACGAAAGGGAGTTTTTCAATTTTCAATTAAATAACTATTTGCCTCTTAAAATTATTTTTTGATGCATATAATATAATTAAAACATTTAAAAATGACATATAATTATTGTCAAATTTACATTAATTCAATCCAAATTCAAATGAAATATTTGTAAAAAATAATGATAAATTTGACAACGCTGCCATAAGAAATATATCATGGTGTAAAACTTAGCTTAACTTTATTCATTTCTTGGAGTATGATCTCTCCCTTTATTTTGTATTTCTTTCTCGATTTGACAGTTGCAACGTTACTGTCACTTAACCCGCAATTACTGTAGCTAATTGATTTTTTTTTATTTACTGTATATTTTTCTTTTTTAATAGTTTCAAAACAAGTGGTTTTTGGACACCGTGTCACCATTTTTTCATAGTTAAAAGTTAAGCATCATTCCCACTGACTGCTTTAATTTAAATTTGTATTTTGCATTTAATTTAAACTGTTTAGCATATGGAAATACGCGTAGTCATTCACATTACCATTTTTAATTAAATTTATTTATTAAGTTTTCTTAGCTTTTTTAGAACCTTACAAGGTCCAATGTTTTAAATCAAAAAGATAAAATTAAGAAAAACTGTATTATACTATAACTTCTAAAATGTGACAATCTGTCAAAATGCACTAGGATTTATTTTTAAAAGAAGTTTAATGTCAGTTTTTAAAAAATATAAAAGTGTAAACAATTTCTATTACTATAATTGTTATTAAAAATAGCAATATTAATTATATCACATACAATTTTGTCGAACTGTCAAAATTTACATTACTAACGATACGCACCAACTAAAAATACACAAATGTGAAAAAGAATGCTTAAACAAAAACCTGAAATCTAGATTACAATATTAAATAAAAACAGTAAATTAAATATCAAAACAGTAAGTTGGTATAAGGCTTTATAAGGCTTTTTGTAATCATTTAAAAAAATAAAACTGTAGGTCAACATAAAATCCTAAATCACTTGTGTATTTTAACTATTTTATCGATCCTCTAAATTTCACGATATTTTCACCATTTAAGTAAAGGTCTTATACCTTGACTATGTAACCGCTTGATTATGTATACATTATCTATTTGTACTTCAAACATTTACTTTTCGTCCGATTCTACCATATTTTTGTTCTTCTTGCGCCTATTACAAACCTCCGTAGCTAAAAGACTCTCCGAAACATAGAAGACCTTGACGGCCTCATAATAAAGATTTATTTAATGAAATTTTGTGAATGTTTAAAAGTATTTATCATATATGCGTTTATGTTTAAAATTCCCGCCATAATTTAACAACAAACAAAATTCTTTAATCTATACTCTTAAATAGTTCTTACAACTACCGCCAATACACAAAGCGGATAAAAGATTAACTATTAGCGAACCAACCATTAAAATACGATACAACGCAACATTGTCCTATCGTTTATTGTTTCGTTACTTATTGATGAATGGTCAACATTACATTTTTGTATGGATACATATTTTATTATAAAAATAAAAAAGTGTAATATCTAATAAGCACTATATGAAGTGTCGAAAGAAATGTACAATTATATAGAATATAAATAAGAAAGTCCTTAAAACTTTTAGAAGTTTTGCGTAATAATTAGAGGTTATGTCAATGACGTGTTATTTGTAATAGCGTGCTGGACTCTTTCAATATTGGATTAACAACTTTCCAAGAAAGTAATTTATGTCATAGAAACCGTTGTGCTTTTCTTTAAGTGGAACATATTGAAAATTGTAAGAAAGAAAAGTAAAGCCCCATTTCCAGCTATTAGAAAAAAAATTCTGTTGGAAAAATCATGCTTCTTCGTGCGTCAGTAATATGCTTGATTTAATACTTTAAATAATGTAAATTATTATATTTAATACAAATATTATTTATCACAAACTGAAACTTACATTTAAGGTTAAAACTTAAAATAAAAGTAAATCTAAGTAGCTAGGAATGGGTTTTAATATATTTTTATAAATAATATAAGACTAGGAGCACACTGGAGATAAAACGTATGTGAAGACACACAAGCTCGCGACAAAATTGTAAGCTTTATCTCAGCTTGTTTAATATTTTCAAATTTTTACGAATCTCCGAATATTTTCTTCAGCAGTGCCTATTTTGATAATTCGGCCATCCATCTTGAAAAAATTGCGCTTAAAAACGATCTTTATGCAATATCTCCTTACCAATGGATCTTACGATAAAAATATTGATTATCAATTTGATAAATGTCCTAATTTTGCACTGTAGAATGTAATCATTACTAATTGTTCATTATAAATTGTACGAAATCGAATCCTCTATCAGATTGCTAATAACTATATTTATTTTAAGATCTGGTCAGGAGATATTGCAACAAAACAGTTTTCAGCCGCCATCTTTTCAAGATGGAGGTGTCTAAATCATGAAAATTTGATACTAGTAAATTAAACATTAGAAATCAGTACATACAAATTAGGCAGAAATGTTTATTTATGGCATTTAGTACAATTCTCGATTTTGAGGTTAGTTTATCAATGGCATAACAGAATGCATAACGTTCAGGCAAAGACAAATGGATAATGCTAGATAATGAATCATACACCAAAATAATCAAACGTTTCTAGGAAATGATTTCACATTGTTTAAAAGCAAGTCATCTAGTTTCATTCATTTAATCGTTACAACTATAAATAGGATTTCAATTTTAAAAACTCAAAATAAAATATAATCTTTATATTAAATAAAATCAATCTTTAACAAAAGCCTCTCTTTAATTATCGCAGCCGTTGCCTTAGCCTCGGATCACATATAATTTGACTTTGGAACCATTTAATTATGTTATAACCCTACATTTTCATCAACGTTTAACATTTTTGGTTAATTATAGGTTTTATACGTCGTAACTTATTCTGAATTTTCAAAAAAACATAACTGCAAATATAAGAAGAAGAAACGTAGAGGGTAAATCAAAAATATAAAGATAAGAAAGAGTTGTTTTTGTTTTATATCAATAATTTATATTTTGAATTGAGATAGAATGCCGCAAATTGGCGCAAAAAATACACTTTTCTGACTAATTTGTGTGTTATTACTAATATTTTATTTATCAACTTTGATTTAGACTTCGAAATCAAATAAATTTCAGTTATAAACATTTTAATTTTGCAATATCTTCTTACCAGTGAAGAGGACTCACTTTTCTACAATTTGTGCATACAACATTATTTTGTATACCTGATAGATATTGAGCTCTACCAGTGTAAAGTAGAGCATTTAACTGAAAGTTAATAGTGATTTAAACCAGCGGATGACTTTTATGACCAATTTACCGTATTCTGTGATTTATATACATATTTTTGGCAATTTTGGGAGTAAATAAAATTTCGAATAAATAAATCTTTTATTATTAGAGATGTTTAAGAAGTTCAATTCTAATAGGTAAACAACAGACATTTAAGTAATATCTTGTGTTAAATTCAAAAATGTCTTTTTCAGTTATTTTTAGTTCTAAATTATGTTAAATATTTAATATAACAATTGAATTAGAATATGTTTTATTGATGACAACTCAATCTAATTATTCATTGAACTGATAAAAATTAAGACCACTATTTTGCAACTCGCTGAAGGCCTCCATTAACAATAAACTATTTTCAAAAAACTAAATCTGATAAAATTAGCCAACTTAAGATTTCCCGAGCCAACATTACAGCGTAGATAAGTACCCTAATTTAGAAAATATGGCATTTGTCTAAAAGTAAAACATAAAAAAACTACATATTTAAACCGTCTAATATTACTAGGCGATAGAATATGAAACTTATGTATATTATACCAGTTAAAAATAATATACCGGCGCTATAACTTAAGAATGCTAGAAACAGCAAGTCAGAATAACAAGATGTGACTTGCACTACTTTCAAAATTTTAAAATTAGACAAATGTAAAGATAGGGCCGATTTTTCAATAGTCCGTTTAACCTAAATAGGTTGCTAAATTCTAATTTTGTCCAAGCCTAACTAATAACTAATTAGTTTACTAATGCAAAATGTAACTTAGATATTTCACTTGGTTAAACTACAGTTATGTTGACTCTAACAATAATGAGAGCTAGGATGGAAATGTATTAATCAAGGCATATAATAAACCAAAGTTTGGTGACTTCTATATCAAGTATTCGTCTGAGATATTGATAATAGTACTACAGAAAAGCGAACAATTAATAAAATAAATAAATATATGAAATTAGTAGATGTTTGTTACTGCGCTGTACGTTTTACAAGCTATATGTTTGAGTAGTGGCCGTTTTATGTCGGGGTCACTAGATTCAACAAAAAAACATATTTAAAGAAAGTGTGCGCTGTCCGCAAACAAACAAATAACATTCCTGATAAATTAGTCGGCTTGTCGAGCCAGCGCGTAGGGCCACGTGGAACCACGTGTTTTTAATAGTTTAACAAACATAACATATTATATTATGCGTATCATTCAAAAACGTTTAAAGCTTAGAAAATAACTATTACAAAATGGGTTTGTACACAACAATGAAGTTTTTTTCTCAATTTTTTGCAATTTCACAGAAAACCCTAACCTAAAATTTTTGAAGAATAGATGGGAAACCCTTAAATCAATATTCCTGTCAACCCACTGGAGCTGGATCGTTAGTGTTAGTAATGCTGAAGTAGAGTATGTTCTAAGAGCAATCCCTTTGCTGATGCTGATGCTGGAGTGCTGGAGTGCTGTACTGCTGGACCCTTTTTAACGTTTAGTTCGATCTAAAACCTAGAAGTTACGAACGTTGCGGCGTTGGAACAGTTAAGCGTTCTGCCATTCTTGGAATGTAGAACCATACCCTATGGCCTATTCTTGTAAGACCCCTCAAACCCCGCGTCAGAATCTTTTTGACCCAAGAGAACGATAAAAAAACACAGGTATATTGTTCCTCGGGTTTCAAATATTACTTCACAACCGTTATAATACTCCTATATATTTTTTATATAAAAAGGAGCCATGTTTTTTCTTTTATAAGCTAATAAAAAAGTACCTTTGGATTTCCGGCTCCGGGGGCTCAAATATTTGATCGTGGTCTTCCTTGGTAAGTCCCAACTCGGCAAATTGTTCCATATTTGAAGATGTCATTTTTTAAATTTATTTTTAAATATAAATATAACTTAAACTCACGATTATTTTACGTTTTTCACTTAATTTTTTATCACTTTTTAAAGATAAAACTACTTAGTGGAATATATATGTATATATATGTATAAAATATATAAATATTAATTAAACAAACATATTTTTAAATCATTTATAAAAAATTATAAAAAATCACTAATTCAAACAAGAAATTATAGATGTCGACACACGTGCTTGATCAATTAACTTCACCAAAACTGAACAAAATTAAGGAAAAAACAACTTTTTAAAAGAAAAAAAGAAAACTAACTAAGAAAACACCAAATTTTTAAACAAAATAAAAATAAAAAATAAAAATAAAATTAAACGGTCCACTTATTTGTAAACATAAAATCAAAATATTATTTTTCGAACTATTTTAAAAACAAAAATTAGATTAATAAAAGACGGATTTGTAATAGGAAAAAATTAAACTTCTATTGAACTCTGTTTCGTATACAATGTCGGGATATACGGGAACCGTGGTTCCTTACCCCGTGCCCTCCGCGTAGCTGCTGGGTTAGAAGCCCCCCACCATCACCAGCACGGTTTGTACACCCTGCGTCCTGCACCCTCCGTACCTTGCATGCATTTCACTAGGGTGTAGTAGTAAATGGTAGATGTAGATGGTGAATATGCATTCAAGCTGTATGACTATAGTACGGGTCCGGGGTCCGGGTCCGGTATAGTACGTATACGCGCCATGGATTCATAGGAAAATATACTTTGATAGAGTGAGATAACGATGGTAATAGTAAAGGATAAATGAAACGAAAGGGAAAAGGGAGGGGCGTGATACAGTCACTATCAAAATTGTTACGTATTACATATTACACATTACACAATATCTAGCTGCTGCTGACTGGTTCGGCTTAGACCTGGTGCTATACAACGTACTCGTACTACACAAACAAAAACATGCGTGCTGAGGCTGAGGAAAGTAGATTATTGCCGCGAAAATGTTTAGTGACTCGATTTACGCGTATGCGTGAGACTTGTTTGTCGTTAAGAGAGAAAAACAAATTACGTACGTGTGCAAGAAAGGTACTGAGAAAAGGAAATTCACACTTTTCTTGTCATATGTATTATTATGACACGGTGGTCGAGAGCGGTGAGGCGTAGCCGAAAGATTTAAGTCTTAGTTAATGCTGTTGTATTGGACGCTATGAACTCAAAGGCCATATAGACCAGGTGGAAAACGATGTTAAGTTAAGGTGAAACCATACTTGGCCATTCTTGATTCGCGAAATATAGATGGCGATACTATACAGCAGGTTAAATATTATCAAAATAATCATGTTTTTTTTATGTTTAAATCGTTTTACGTAAGTAACTATAAACACGAATCAAAATCTAAAGCTGCAATTAGTTAGATGAATAACGTATCTACATTTTAAGCTTTCTTCCACTGACTTTTAATGAGTTGGAACCGCAAAAATTAGTTTTGAAAATGAATATTGCTATATTTTCTAGTTAAAATCCAATTTCTATATGACTCGTAACTCATACAAGTTTGAGAACCATAGAATGTTAAACTGTTAAATGATAATATTTAACCTGGTGTATAGTATCACCATCTATATTTCGTGAATCAAAAATGGCCAAATATCCTTTCACCTTAGGAGGTCATCCCTAAATTACGTCACACAAATTTTATGATTCTTACCCGTTCCCCATCCCATTTGCCACATATTTAAAAAAATATTTATTTAAACTGATTTTGTTTTTTAGAAGGTAAATTTTAGATTAAATGTTACGTCACAAATTTATGCAAAATAGGCAGCAGTCCCCAAACGAATCTTTAACAAATTAACACTGGAAAGAATAGAATCCGAGAAAATTTTGTAATATTTTACTTAAATGAAAGCTAGTCCTATTTTATCTAAAAGGGTCTAGATGAGGATATTTTTTCGTCAGGAAGGTTCTATAATTCTTAAAACGATCTACTTAAGAGGTTTTATGATTATGTTAATGCGCAAAAAGGTAGTTTTTTATTCAAAAAATAATAAAATATATCAAAAAACGTTGTATTTTAAGTATCGTTGTTTACCTAGCATGTAACTATTCTTATTTTAGATATATAGGGTTTTTCAACAAGAACTTCTATGAACTTTCTATAAAATCTACTATGAAAATGGTTACATTTCGTAAAAATCGTGATATTTTCAGACTAGCTAAATTGCCGCATTTGGGCTTCTGAAAATCCAAGAGAGATTGTTGATTGTTGCTATGTGGTCTGGAGGCGTGATTGGGCCGTTTTTTTCGAAGTGATTGAAAATTTTGATAAAAGAATCGACATCTGTCAGCGTGGTCCGATATAATTCACAATTGCCGAAACCTTACTCTTTCTAATACAATAAAAAATTAAATTATTTTCATCTAAATTCCTTGTTTTATTTTGTTTTAAAAAACACAGTTCTTGTTTAAACCTTGTGTTTAATGAGTATAGTAAGACTAACACAATTATTACAGGGCCGACCGCAACGCGCCGCTAGTGTAGCAAGTGGTTTACTCACGACGAAGAAATTCTATTTTTAGGTTAGTTCGGTTCTATTCTTTCCAGTCACATATTCCACCAATAGAGGACTCTTCATATCACACATAATTCCATCATTGTCATTATACACTGCCAACATATATTGAATGTTAACTATTCCGTTGTAGGAATAGTATCCCACGACGTTAAATGAAATAAGATAATTAATCTTGTATAGATCACAAGAGACAGAAATATATCAAATATCGCTATCTCTCTCACACATCATATTCAATTAATAAATAGATGTATTTTTAATACATAATTATTTCACGTATTTGACAAAAACAATGATGATGTCATAATTAAATGGGCGGGGTTACATATTAATTAAGAGTTCGCGATTAGCGTGAATATGTCACTACGTATGTCTCATTGGCCGTGATTGCATATGGTCTGGTCCATTGCCGCGGAAAATGGCGCCAATATTTAACTTGATTGATAATGACTTGAGTTTAGGAAGTGAGTTCATAGTTAAGAATATTGCAGGCTGATTATAAATCAGGTAGCATACTAATACTTCTAAACAGTAAACTTCTACTTAATCCGGCATAATATTTACCACGGCACAGGATTATGCCTTTTTTAAATTTCTCTTAATTTTTTTTCTTGCCATAAGATAGTTGGATTGTAGTGGATTGAAACAATAATATTTTATCTAGCCCACATATAAGAAGCCACGGCACCAGAAATACTGCCAGCATTGTAGGAGGTCGACAGTGATAGGACTCAGCGTTGGAAATTAATAACACTGGGCAGAGATATTACAACTGCATTTTAGTCGTCAGATGAGCTAACGGTCTATATTAGTTATAGCTATTTTCATTGTAGTGTGTGCCAACGGCCAACACAGTTGATATTTGGAGTCGACAGAACTCACTGTTGTTAAGCATAATGTTAAGTTATTATAAAATTAGATAGAAAGGAATTGACAATTTAAATAATAAACTTTATATGTCGTTTCTTTGATTTCGGGTAAGATAGTATGATTTAAGTTAAACAGTGTAATTATTATAATGTGTATGTAAATTACTAAAATAAAAGTCTTTGATTTCAGAAGCAACACATAAGTTTTGTTCAAAATTTACAATTCCTTGAATTAATGACAAATGACAACTTTTTCGTATATTTATATCGTCTGTACAGGTTCAGAATGTGCGTGAACATCTCATATATAAGTTTTAATAGTTTGTATTTTTATCTACAGTGATTTATATTTGGTATTCCCATCTGAACTATATTGACCGCTCCCGAACGTGGCGGATTAAAGAGTGTTTACTATACTGCGAATAATAAATCTACGACTTATAGTGAAAAAAATATTTGTGAGAATTAAATATTGTTGAATGAATTAGAAATATAAAAATACTAAAATTATCAGTTTGTTTTGACAAATAACCCATTGATAATAATTGATAAGGAAAATATTTTTGGATCATTTACTCTATTTGTAAGTTTTATCGTAACGAAAAGAGCAGTGCTCGACAACCCTTTCAATAAAAACATTTTGTCATATACAGACATATTTACGTTTATGTAAAAATTATTTAACATAAAAACTTTACCTGTTACATACATTTTTTTGCAAGGTTTTATGTAACCAAAAGGTATCGTTGATATTAATTTTTAATTACTTAGATAAAGGCAGATTTAATATTCAATTTTATTTTATTTAACGTTGTCCTACTTCCGATACTAAGTCCTACCACCGAAGACCTACTACTATGTTTGCAGTATTTGTGGTGTCATCTTTATAATAATCTTAATCTTCTTCCTACAAAATAATAATAATAATCCTTTGTCAAAATTTACAATTTTTGACGTTTGTAAATCTTTTTATACAAGATTATATGTTATATATTAAAATGATATATTAGTCAAAGAGTTTTAAAGTGTTTTGCATTTATTTAATGATATTGAAGATAACAATAATGTAAAAAATATTACGTTAAATCATACGTGAGTTTTCGTTTTTTGTTTAGGGAATTAAATACATGATTACCAGGGCCGGGTATGTTGACATCAACCCTCAATTCCTTTCTTTCTATTTGTATTGTACTAAGAAGGGTAGGACATTTACTTTAAGAAAACGTCAAAATCTATTGTACATAAGCCTTTGAAACAAAAGTTTGAACATTACAGTAAAACTACTAAAACCGCTGGGTCCAAATTAAGGACTTAGTGATATTACGGCTTATAATCTTTCAAGTGTGTACTTAGTCTCAAAAAGTATAATGTACAATTTATTCCTCAATTTTATCATAAGACAAATATTCATAGCAAATATTCTCGTACTCATATGTTCACTTGACCCATACAGAAATCTCAGCCTGCATTAAGACAGTTGTGTTTCCAGAGGCTGCCAAAAAAGATCTTAAAATTCTTGAATTTTTATGAAAAAACAATATTTTTTAGCATTCTATAACAAATGATGCTTTTCTACAACTACATATTTAGAAATCTAGCTAACACAAACATGAATAATAACTTAAATAGTTGTCAAATTTGAAGTAAAGGACCCAGGTAGAGAATGAATTCGTACAAGACGTAAAAAATGAACCTTGAATTAACTTGGAGCAAGTTTGAACCTTTTATAATATTTTGAGATGTAAAAAATTAACTTTGGAATTAACTTGTAGCAAGCTAGCAAGTTTGAAACTGCTTTCTAAGACAATTTTCTACATTGGAAGGATTACTAACATTTAATGTATTATTTAATATAAATTAAATTTAAATTAACATTGGGTTTTATTATTTAAAGAGGTTTAACATAATTTTATATTAAATGCAATATTTTCGTACACTTAAAATCTTTTACTAATCTAAAACATTTTATTTAAATTTCTTTAACATTTTATCTAAATTTTATTTAGGGGCACGGGGGCAGTTTTTGTCGAAATTGTAAAAATTGTGCAAAAAACTTGAAATTTTGTATATAGGCTTAACCTTGGTAACTTATTTAAAAAGGAAAAAAAAATCCCAAATTTGGAAAAAAAAGTTAGTCAAATAACGCATAAATTGAAAATATTTTTTATTTTGTTAAAAAAAATATATTTTTTTAGTCAAATTATATGAAAAATTATTTTATTATTTTATTATTATTATTTTAAAAATCAGTTTATATGAAAAATGGAATTTAAATTTGACATGAAGCCACACACAAAAGCAGACGTCGATTGCGACGGGGGTAAAATATAGTTCCTAATATAATGTCTTAAATAAATATAAAATACATGATGTTACCGGGATAGTTATATTTTCTCTAACACTACTAATTAGAATCGAAATTCATTGGAAACTAGTTAATATAATGGCGACCCACGGTTCAAGTTTCCCACACATATTGAAATATTCGTGCCTAGATCCTTCAACAGTACCTTTCCCTTAATAAACACATATTTTTTAATTTCCTGTAACCCTATAACCCCTATAATTTTTTGCATGGTTCATTGGTTACACCAGGCAGTGGTCCAGAAGCCAGTGAATTTACTCAATGATCATGCGGATGCGAAAATGACGTAGCTAACTGTTCAACAATTGACCTGGAAAATTGCTCAAACTTTTTATAACATGCAGAGAATATGTTAAATTAGCCAATTAGAGATGAAAGTGATTTTAATAAACATTTGAAACACTGGAAAACATCAAACATGCATCTATTTTTAATTAATTTCGCACATTGTTACATATCTAAATCGGCAAGTTACATTTTTGATAATGCAATAATATGGTAGCCTTGATAACACAGTAGAAAACACCGTTTAAATATTTATAAGATATCAGCCTTCGATGTAGCAGAAATTTGTAAGATACACTCCTCATAATTTTCATTCCCACTCATTGTTTTAATAATTAATTGCGTTTAATAATTAATTTAATATTTTATTATAGATTTCAGGTTTTAAGAACAGGCGGCTTTTTTGTCACATTTCCACGTGTTTTAATTTAGTTGATGCGTACACTTCTTTGGTAATATAAAAGTGGACAGTTCTCCATAACCCGACTAGAAATTTCAATGCGATTGCCCTAACATATGTGTGGACCCAATTGGGCCCCAATGGGGCATGCTCCGTGTGCCTATCCCAATAGGGACCCAATGTAAGAATTAGTAAAGTAATGTGAGTTTTCCCTCATTGGGACAGAAATGGGGCAGTAGGTGAGCAGAATTCCCAAAAAAAATTTAGTATAATTCGGAAAGTTCTTTTTTTACTATTGTCCAGTTGGTACGCTATAGAGTTTTGAGTAACATCCCGATTGAGATCCGATTGGATAACCCGGATAAGTTTACAAAGAAATTTCTAGTCGGGTATTTGTGTTTTGTTGACACACTCCGAAAGTCGAGTCATTCAAAAGTGCTGTTTTTGAGGACAAATTTGATGAAAAATGACGTTTGAACACAGGTTGTAAACTAGAATACAGTTTCATTATTTTTAAGTTAGAAACAGTTGACCTTGAAAGATTCTAGAGACACTTAAAACTGAAATTAAATCTTAAATTAAAACTGGTGAAGTAGAGAATGATTACGCATATTCCAATTTGCTATGTTTTAAATTAAAATCAAAATTAAAAACAAAATTAAAGCAGTGAGTGGAAATGATACTTTAACCAGATAGATATATATCGCTTGAATAGGTTGTAGTACGCTAGCAAGTTGAATCTTGCACACTGAGCTTTGGAATTAGCTTAAACAAGCTTGAAACTAGTATTACAATACAATTGTCTACGTGCATTGTCAGTTCTGACTTTAATTATTTTCTGCTGTGAATCTCTGTTGGTGAGATTCAAACGGCCGTTTCTTACCTTTTTTCCATTATGTTTCTTTCAACGCAAAGTTTTGCACAAATTTCTTTATTTTACATAAAGTAATAGAAAAAGTAGATTAAGTAAAAAAAGTAATTTTCCGACATAAATTAAGTTTTTTATGCAAGTTATATAATGTAACATTAACTATTAAAACATTATTTAAACCATTTGAATTTATTTAATGATTATGTATTAGAATTATGATAACCTTCAGAAAATAGGTAAAAAATATTATGTTAAATAATAGACAAGTTTACGTGTTGTGTTTAGTGGATTACATAACTAAATAAAATATTGGTAGATGTTTTACATAAAAAATTTAATATAATATTTACTTTCTCTGGTTAGTGGGAAATGCATTCAAATGTTAAAACAGTTGTTGGATGTATTATAAAAAACAAATTCTTTGCGCAACTATTTATTTTGTGACACCGAATTCTGGGAATTTGTAAATTCCGTTCAAAATGCCACAGCAACGACGACCTGTGTTTTCTAGCAGCAAAACATATTTGTATTTCTTAGTAGCAAGTAAGATTCACGTAAAACTAAATTTATAAAGAGATTAATGATTCAGAAGTTGACTAAAAGTATTCAATGATTCACAATCAAGTTGCGTAAAAATATTCCAACAATTTAAATAAAAAAATATATATATTATACATCTAGTTCTAGTTCTATGATAGATTTTAGACAAAATATTTGTGTGTAAGTGTACATTTTAGTTGTTTTGGTCCCCCTTCTCATAGTTCATAGGTACGAGAGTATAACGTGGAAGGAATGCATCGAAGAACCGATTGTCGACGTACCCATGGTTTCCAAGAGTCGAAAACTGAAGAGTGAGCACGAATCTACTACCTTCCTCCCATTCCCTCGCCCTAGTCCTAGCCTCTTACCAGCGCAGAACAAACTGACATCCTAGATTCACTATGAACCCTAAAAAGGCCAAAACACAGAGCTCAGTCGTCCTGGATACTAATGTCAGTATCACAAGTCGAACTGTGTGAATATTGAAGAGGAATTATCAACGAAAATGTAGCAATTATTTAACCTCTTATTGTTGCTTCATGTAGCTTCCAAAGATCAACAAAAATGTAAGAGAATTATATGAAAATACAAGAAAGAAGTATAGGTGTAACAACGGTACCCGAATATCACCCGAAATAAGAAGACTTACCTTTTCGTAAAGATGAGTAAAGTTGAAAGTAGTTATTACGAAAATGTTTTATATAAATGTGTTCTATTTCTTAAGTTGATGGCTCTGAATGTGATCTTATCCATAAGCAAAGACAATGCCTTCTTAGCATGTGCTGTGCTAAATATAGACCACTTTCCATGGTTACAGCTATTCTCTCCCACTCCAAAAACTAAACCATATCCAGTAAGAATCGTACCGAGAGCAGCAGCTCGCCATAGGCCCTTATAAGTAGGAAATGTGACCGGAAACAATAGATTTATTTCACGTGAGAGCTTTTTTTTAAAGCAAGACAATTGTGACTGAATACAATTTTGTTTGCGTGAAGAAAAAAAAAATTAGGACTCCATATTTTGTACCGCCCTGACCACCATCACTCTTGGTACGCCTCATTATCCAGTACAAATTTATATGATGTTCACCCTGCTAAACACAAAACTTAAACTGATATATTACTTAACGTAATATTTTTAACCTAAAGTTCTCCTTTGTTATTTACCAAGTGTTACATAATTCTGTTATATAGTCATTAAATAAAGACATCTTTTACTAATATATTAATTTTATATGTTTCATTATATACTCTAGCACACAAAGCTTTATTAACGCCAAAAACACATGTTGAAAGATAACTTTTGTTATGTAAACTTACATTATATTGATCTAATATAATTATGTAAAAATAAAAAATAAATTATGTAATAAAATTATGTAAAATGTTAACTTTTAAACGTAATTGTGTTTAGCTGAAAGTTATGATCCTTTCTAAAAACATATTCAAATCAACCTGGTGTAAATGTGTACACTATCTGTTTTTTAGCTCAGTAGTTAAGAGCTCTAGATGTAAACATTGGCATCTTCGTTTTAGACAAAATTAAAAGTGTCATCTTTGTTTGTTCAACGTGTTTAAACAATTAAATGTGTTAAACAACGTCTTGTCTCTATCTTTTTCTACAATCCAGATAGAAAATGGACAACTTAATTAGCTTATAGAAACCTAGCATGTGCGAACCTGACACTTAAAGAAAATATTCTATGAGAAGAAAATGAACCTGAGAATTAGCTTGTGGCAAGCCAGCAAATATGAATCTTGCACTATAGGACAATTTTCTAACTGGGAAACTCTACCTTTTCATTGTACATTATAATAGAGCTATAAATGGAATAGTCGACCCACTAGCCAAGATAGATTTTGCTTGACGCTGTGTCTTCAGGTTCAATATCCCGAACTAGAGCTATATTTGTTTGCTAGATTGTTTCCTAAACATAAAATCACGGCACTATAAATACTGTCAACAATCTAGGAGGTTGTTTGAACAACGAAAATAACCCATCATTAAATACTAAAGATAATCATGGTTGATGAATTTGATCTTGTGAATTCGTCGGTGTGAATCGGCACACATTCGGCTTCACAACCGAAAAACTCATTCAAACATCTTGTGTTTTGATAATAACCATTTAGTTATGATGATTTGTGACGTGGACTGTACTTCACTATTTTGTTCTATTTAATGGCAGTCTTTAGTTGGGTTCACTGTTTTGAGACCTGGTGTGTAGAGAATTGGGTAGCAGTTAACAGTTGGTAGCTAGGATAATATTGTGATGTAGAAACACTAGAAAATTATGAACTTCCATAATATTTACAAATAAGATTAGGATTCTTATTTAATAACAAAGTACAAAACTTTAAAAAAAAAAAAATATTTGGACTGCATAATTTAATTTCGAAAATGGTTTAAATATAATCTCATAGCCTGAAGCATTTTCTGCATTGTTTGAGAAGAATAAAATATTGTAACTATTATTAATAACGAGAGGTGATCAACCAGAAATTCAACTTTAATATTGAAGACTCAACGTCATAAAAAATGAAACGAAAAAACTGAAATATATGAACGAAAATCTTTGATGGTACTATGGTTAGTGTAGTCAATTCTACAGGCCCGAGATTCATATGAGTCTGGAACTAATTACCGTTTTTTTCAAAATTTTCAAATTTCGGATTGAGGGAGATAGCGTCTGTCTATTACCATTAAAGAAATATTTGTTGAAAGAGGATAGCATATACTTTAAACTACTGTACTGAACGAAATATTATACAAGAATACAAGTGTAACGGTGAAAAATATATTTTACTTGTCTAACCGCATCTCGTTTCTCTCTCACTTTGGAATAAATGAGATGAAAGTGAACTTAAAAAAAATATATCCATGTGGGAAAGAAACAGAAATACTTAATGAATGATGTTGGAAAAAGAAAGAATACTAGAAAGAATAACTAACACAAAATCTGTGACAGGTAGAGAACTTGTAAAGCGTTAGAATAGAATTGTACGAGTGACGACTCGAACTTCACCAAATAGGGCACTTCACCAAATTGTTTACTGGGTGGTGAAATAAAAATATTTAGGAATGTGGTTAAACGGAAGCACAGAAAGAATAGTCTATTAGAAACCCAATCATTTAAAGTGAAAAATAAGTAGATCTTGGAATTAAATAATAACTAGTATAAATCTCTATTTTGACATTTTATAAGTTAGCTCAAAAATCGCACTCTCCGCACAATATCTCAGGAACGGTTAATCATACGAAAAAATGCATAACATCAAATTTGTAGAGAATTTTATGCTCTACAACTTAACTAATAATTCTATATGTCATTTAGAACATAGAAAATGTCAAAACAATGATTTAAGCCTCATTCCCACTCACTGCTTTGATATTTAATTTACGATTTTATTTAATCTAAATTTCAGGTTTTCGGAATAGGCATTCCTTATCACATTCGTGTTTTAATTTTAGTTTATTTAGTTGGTGCGCATGAGTCGTTAGTAATATAAATTTTGACAGTTGTACAAAATTGAATGTGGTGTAATTTAAATTGCTGTTTTTAATAACAATTGGTAATACACATTGTTTTTACTTCTTTATTTTTTACAAACTGATATTGAACTTCTTCTGAAAATAAATCTATCTGCATTTTGTTACACTTTGAAGGTTATAATCTTAATATATATAAATTACGTGTCACGTTGTTTGTCCGTGTTTGTCCGCGATGGACTCCTAAACTACTTAACCGATTTTAATCAAATTTGTACACCGTGTGCAGTTTGATCCAACTTGAAAGATAGGATAGCTTACATCTCAATTTATGATTGCAATATTATCTTATTGCAAATTATTTGTCTATTAATTATCTGTATATGACATATGACATCTGGCGACGATGATGGCGACATCTGTTGACTAGATTGAGTAAATATTCTGTTGACTAGATTGAGTAAATATTCAATAGATGGCGCTATGTAATGTAATATGACAAAAACGTTAGTCACAGCAACGCGTGGCCGGGACAGCTAGTATAATATAGTTTTTTAAATTTAGTATTTTTAATTTAGAAACATTGGACCTTGAAAGGTTCTGAAAAAACAAAGAAATGTAAATTAAATTCTAAATTAAAAATGGTGCAGGGAATAACTACGCATAGTAACTTCAAAATTTGAAGCAAATTTAAAACAGTGAGTGGTATGGTATAATACTTAATACAAGTTTTTAGCTTATTATATTTCATTTGGAGGTTGAATCCTTATATAACTTTGTAATAGAAAATAAAACATGATGGCCTGGTCACAAGTCTGCTTTCAATATCACTGTACGCGGTAAATTGGCAGAAAAGCTAGTAAATTAACTTTACTGACAAATTTAACTACACTGATTCCGAATCAGACTCAATTTTGATAATTTACGCCTCCAAAGTAAGAAAATGACGGTTTTTTGCAATATCTCCTTATAAATGGGTCCAGTCCTAATCATCAATCTGATATAGAAGACTCAATTTTCTGCAAATTGTGTTTACACATTCTTTCTGTATATCTGACAGATGATCTGAAGATGAACATAATCGCTTTGTGGGTATATTAACAACGTTCTCAAATTTAATAGACAAATACATATTAAAATTAATAACTGGATATATTAATTATTTATAAGTTAAAATTAATATAATTTTACAAAAAAATTCTTATGTTAGTTCTAATTCTTACGTTATGTTATGTAAAAGTAAATTAATATACGGGATCTGAAATATTTTTCAATTTACTGTTTATGAAATATGCTTCAGGAATGTTATGAAATCTCATAACGTTTTTTTAAAAGTGTACTGTTATTGAAGAATATTTTGATTTTGAAACAATATTTTATAAGTATTATTTAATTAATTTCTTTCTGTCGACCTCCTACCATATTGGCAGTTTTTGTGGTGTCGTAGTCTCATATATGTGAACTGCACTGCTGCCTTATATATGTACATAATCGATTTATCTTAGCAACTTCGGTTCGGGATCGAAACCGAAGAGACAGCAGTCAGGCATCAAGGCTCTCGCTTACTGAGTCGTCTATATTATAAGTACTACAGTGGCCGAGAGCATTTATGTATGCTGCCAAACTTACTGTGAATTCGGATTCAACGCCGAGACTAGCGCTATTAGTTTGGTTGTTATCAAGTTTACTTTGTTTATATAATACATTAGCACTAAGGGCAGTGATAAACCCACATATATGAGTGACCGACACCATAAATACTGTGAACATAGTAGTAAGTTATCAATGTTAAATAAATTAAGTTAAAAAGAAAATTACTTTTTTCAATCTGTAATCTCTTGCTGCAAATGACGTAAAAGATACTAAATAGAGGCTCTTATTAGTGAGCTGAGGGGGTGAGAGGATCTTCTAAGGACGACATTAGCGATGTTATTAAGTTCGCAGTTGCAAATGTTTCGAACATATGGACACTGTAATATTTCATTAGTTCTAAACCTATCTTAATTTTATTTATATTGGCCCTCTGCTCGGGAAACGGTGCTCTAGACATTGTCTAGCAGAGGCAACTGCTCGCCGCCCCCACCATTTATATAAAAGTTGAACTATAACATACGAGTAGGCATATATTATTCTACCACACCCCTAATATTATTCTAATATCAAATATTTTATAACGGTTTGAATATATTGGCTAATGATCTGACAGTCAAGCTCGCTGACTCGTAGAACACAATGTGGCACGGTCGTTGCAGCATAGCGTTTAGGAACCCAACATGAATTTAAATTTAATTGGTATATTAATAGAATCATTACCCAATAATTAAAAAAATGGAAAAGATGTGAGATAAAGTTACATGGTGTTCCAAATGAACTGATAGTATGTTGGTAGATCGCCATTTTTGTTCTAAGCGATTATGAAGGTTCATATTTATTGGGCGTGTAACGTAGATGTTGTTAATTGGTTACGATGTGACAGAAAATGAACCTTGGAATTAGCTTAAGGCAACCTAGTAAGCATGAACCCTTCACATCAAGACAATTCATACAGTGTGGCCCAATAATATCTTAAAAATTTGTAAATAGTAGCTCTATTGTTTACTGTATTTAGGGCTTCACGCGAGACGAGATAAGGCGAGAGTTTCAAAAATCTCGCCTCGTTCTCGTTAGTTTAGAAAAAAATAGGTATCGTCTTAGTCTCGTAATCGTTTGTCTCGTCTCGTCACATTTCGTTTAATGTGAGAACTTACTACTCCTAAAATAGACCCAAACGAAGTAATCCATTATATTGTTACGGTTAATTATTTCTTTTATTCTACATTTTTCACACACTAAGCATATCGCTTCTTTCTCATCATTAATTGTATCAAATTTAAAATAATTTTAAACTTTGATAATTTTTTTTTATACACAGTTGATCAACTGGTTCAATTTCAATTAATGCATCATCCCTTCATCTAATCTCGGCCTTTTTGTCAGGTTGACACTACTAACACCTACGCTGAACGACATTATTACGACAACTAAAGGCTAAAATGTCTTTAAACAATGGCATTGTGAATAATTTATATTTCATACATTTATTTTCCTTTAACCCATTCGTTTCCGTTCGGCTACAAGATGTTGTAAAACACAAAATTAAAAAATAAAATATTTAACAGATGTTTGTTTACCAGATTTTATATTTCGTAAATTTACGACCTAACCTTTTTTGTAATAAAAAATGGTTGAAAGTTTATGTTTCTTGTTACTTCATTTTTCTCGGAATTTTTTTTTAAAATAACGTCAACGAGACCAGAAGCAAAACTCTCGGGTCTCGCCGTATATGGTCTCGGTACCGTCTCAATAGTTTTCAGAAAGGTCTCGTCTCTTTTACGAGACGAGCCGAGAAAAGTCTCGTGCTCGTGTGAACCCCTAACTTAGAATTACCTTCAGGTAAGCTAGCAAGAGTAAACCTTCCACTGCAAAATTTTTTTTCTTGTAATTTGAACCATATTACACAATTTTAGGCAAGGCGGATGAATAATCCAAAGTCTAATACTTTAAAAAAGAGAAAGATATTAATTATTATTGGAATCATCTCATTCCGAACACTCTGCAAGTGTTCCTAACAAGCTATCACCTTTCTTGAGCTACTTCCGTTATCACGAAGGGTCTGATGTCCATTTTATAAAAGAAAGGCGCAGAACAAATATGACTTTAATTTTTTATTCGTTTAAGGAATGCACTAAACAAAATAAATCTAAAATTTGAGGTTTCCACTTAAGCAATATTTTACAATAAAAGTAAAAAAAAAAACTTGTTTATTCGACCAAGACATTACTTCTATGTATTATATAATATTTACAAATTAAAGGCGCATACAAATTCCTTTATTATGCTATTAAAATCAAATCATTGTTGATAAAACCCCCAAAACTTCGAATAAAAGATTTTTATTAGAGCGAAAATGATGTCAAGGGAATCTAAGGATGTATGTAGATTATCGCACGTTGAAAGATAGAAGGATGAGAAATGGGGATAGGGATAGGGATAGGGATCGAGCAATACAGGTCCGAGGTCTTAGGGTGAATCGCCCCCAGATTCTATCAACCAGGTTCAGGTAGAACTGGTTTTGTAAACTATATTTTTGTCAATGCTTTTGGATGCTGTATTTTGAAAGATAGAAAACCACTTATAACGAAACGAAACTGTCCTACTCTGGTAACAGCCACAGAAAAAATTAGAACACTTCAAAGGTTAATAATCAGGCCATGAAAGGTTCTTTAGATGTTTCTAGGAGAAATACGCTAAATAGTGCTACATAGTAGTGTCAGATGAAAATATATGTCATTTCGGAATCGGGTATAATATCGTAAACTTAGGTTGCCTTGCCTTAATGAAAACTGAAATAATTCATTAATTCTTTTTGAGTATTCACCATTGACGATCCATTGGAAAACAAAAGTAAAATTCTGACTAGTAAAAAACAAATAGTATTTCGAAAATTGGCAGTAAAAGAAAAACGCTGGTGACAGGTTTCAGATTCGGATTATTTCGGATTAGACTTATAAACATAGCCTATCTTTCAAAATCAAATATAGACTACCAAAAGACACAATTCTCTATGCGTGTACTACATGACAAAGACAGATACGTATTTCTTTATATATAAAATATCGCCACTTTTCCCTATAGAAACACCATCGAGAATGTGGATATAGGCGAAAGAAATAGTCTAATAAAATTGTAATTGTTGGTACAAAGCTCATCTGTTGGTAAAATAGTTAGATATACTCATGAACTCCATAGATGACGTTTGAGGAATAACGGCCATCACAGTTCATATGTGTAGTCGAAAGAACTCACTATGCTATATGCTATATTGTTAAGTTATTATAAAATTAGATAAAAAAGAATTGACAATTTTAATAAAAAAAACTTTAAATGTCGTTTTTTTGATTTCAGGTAAGATAGTATGATGTAAGGGGGTTATATACAGTTAATATTTTAATATCTTTATTTTTATTTCATTTACGTAATGAACATATATTTAAGTACACACACTGAAAATTTCAAGTAATTCGGCGATTATTTTCGAAGTTATGTAAGTTGAAAAAAAAATATTTTTACTCTATATATAGTATAGTGGCTAAGTATTTTGAAACTTTAAATGAGTTTTCTTGCAAACTGTGCTTTTAAAATCGGTGAGCAAGAAACGGCTGAACCAATCAGTCTCAAATTTTTAACACAAGTTTCTTAAGTATATTTTTTAGTAATTTAGTAATAGGTTTTTTCTCAATGATAAATATATTTCTTTTATAAACAATTATCGTCTCGCTTTTACGAGACAAGACGAGAAAAATCTCGTGCTCGTGTGTAGCCATACAGATTATTCATCTTCATCAATTAAAAACTAGTTGCTGAGTAAATATAAGCATTAACGAAACATGATGCACGTTTTTTAACCTAACGTGATTTTACTGAAATGCATAAGAACAAAATTACGTAACACAATAGCGAAATCCACGAACTGAAAACACTAAACGTTCATTTTCGATCTGAACACACGTTGGTGTATTTTCCCGCAAATTTGAGTTGAATACACCGACTTGGGAAGTGAGTAGGTGAGTGAGTGAGCGAGCGAGAAACGAGGGTGGTTTAATCTATGAGGGTGCCCGAGTTCCAGGAATCTTATCAAGTACTTACTGCTGCTTTCGTTGCTGCCAAAACAACCAACTACCCCCTACCCCTCCCCGCACTCCCTTGTAGTTGCTCGTGTTTTGATAATTCACTACTGCTCCCGCCGCGTGGGTTTAATCACCCCACGGCAAAAAGTTTAATTAGCGGAATGCTAATCAATTTCTGGGACTTTGCATTCAGATATTTAATTCAGCGACAGTGACGTTTAGAAGTTCTTAAAATTATAAATTCATTATTCTTTGTTGTTAGAAATAACTTTTGGATAATGCTTTAGCGGATTTTCATCAAAAAGTCACAAACACAAACAAGTTACTTGCACATACAAAGCACTTGTGGGTGCTGTAAAAATGTAATCTATTATATGCATTATGCAGTTATTGTAGTTTTGTAATATTTTAAGTGGGTTGTAAAATATGTACTGCTCCACCATGCATAAGTCAAGTTTAAGACGACACGGTGGGCGAGAGCATTTATCCGTGACGTTGACTGGTTACTATCAGAATTCAATCAGAAGACGTTTCATTTTTTAGTGGTCGATTTTTCAATTGTTGATTGAAATTGATGTTAATAAATGTGTATTGGCGTGTCTATTTTATTAAATATTTAAATATTGACGGAGATATAGCAATTAAAAGTTTGAATTGTAGTTTTAGCGCTAGAAATGGTCGGCCATATTTGTATGACGTGAAATGCAATTTAACGTCAGTTATTTGTTGAGTAGGTCAGTGTTGTGGTAATGTTCTGTAGCTGTTGGTAGTCAATAATCAAATCAAGTCAAAGAATAATAGGTTTTTATTTTATTTAACCCTGCTAAGGCAGACATAATATTGAAATTTCATTGTTCCTTGAAATAGCTGTAAATAATATTTGATATTTTGATATATAAATACATGTAGCAGAGATTTATGATCTGTAAAGTTGGTAACCTTACACAAGGATTGTGATGTCACCAGCACTTGGAATGTGTACAACGTTGAATCCCTTTAATAATTAAAGAGACAAAATGACTTTTTTAATTGTTAATATCTCTTAACATATTAGGAGTTATTAACAAATAATTGAACATTTGAGGTTCTAGTATCCCACTTTATCAATATATAGTACACTTTTATAGAAATTAAGACATAGGACACAAGCCCATTATCAGGACTTCTATTGCACAAATATTATAGATTTTAAATTATTACAGTTGAAAAGACCATATTAAATTCAATCTGTTAGGTAAGCAAGGTAAGTTTTAGTTAACATAAGAGGTGCACGGTAGTGCCCATCAACTTTTTCATCGCTTAATTTCTGAAAAGTGAAGTGGTTTTACCATTTGAAATGCATGATTGAGACATTTCATAAGAGCTACTAAAGTGTGAACAAATTCTTTCATGGCAAAAATTTATAGATTTAATAATAAATAGATAGATTCCAATAAAGTCAAATTATTTACTGGGTACTCTGAAAAATTGTTTAGACGCCTCACGAATACAGACACATTGCGAAAAAAAATCGTGCGGAGTGCGTGTATGCGCGGATTTATTTGCATGCCGTTCTTTCTCGCAGTGTAGCCTTACAGTGTAGCTTCATACTTTTCTAAAGTGAACGTGTTCTACTTTTTAAACAAATTATTAGTTACCATAATACAAAAGCTAAGTACATAAGATGTCAAATTTGAGAAAATTGCGAAAGAAGATTGTAATTTTGTCTTCCAAATTAAAATGAGACATTCACCGTCGAGAGATGCACGATTTTTGACAGTTCTAAACTAGATTAATCAGATTAATGTATATTTTGTTACTACATTAAAACTTCCCGTGACACATCAACCCTTTTTCTATCATTTTACCGTTACAATGCCGGGGTTTTCCATCCTCGTTATTTAATACATAAATTACTGTAATTTTACGTTTTCTTCCCTTCTTATCATTTATCACGTTCGCGCGCTATGTCGTAGAGCCTGGAGGGTGTGTCTCGTCGTTTAGTTAACGGTAAAACGACCGTAGGCAGCGTCGTAGCGCGATCCGTTATACAGCAATCCGTAAGTGACGTAGACCCCGTGTTAGACCGCGACCCGACTGAAGAATAATTCCGCGCCGAAGAAAAACGCGAATTCTGTAACACATCGAATCATATGAATATAAGAACATATAGTTGAATGTTGACACACGCACTACGGAATTAATTCCACAAAAGCAGTAAGCGGTATGTCGGCGTATTTCTGTGACCGCAGTATGCAGTATGTCTGCACATATTGAGGTTTGCAAATAGACAGAGAAATGGCGAATTAACCTAAACGAAGCCAAATCCACGCACATCAATTTAACAAATCGAATAACTACTCCTCTCACAGTTACTATCAACAACCAAAAAATACCCTATTCCAACACAGCGAAATACCTTGGCATGATACGAATCTCAAGTGAAAGGAGCATGTTAAGATAAAAGGAAAACAGCTTAATAATAAATTCAGGAAAATGCACTGGCTTATGGGAAAATATTTTCAGCAAACTGATATTGTATAAGCAAATACTGAAACCCATATGCACTTATGGTATACAACTTTGGGGTAGTACCAAGAAAACAAATTTAACAAAAATCCAAACTTTCCAAAGCAAAGTACTACGGAGCATTACAAATGCGCCCTGGTACATACTGAATGATAATTTACACCGTGATCTAAAGATGCCCGCCGTAGATGAAGAAGTCAGGAAGGCAGCAAGCAAACATCTACTGCGACTGCAGAACCACCAGAATGAAGAAATTCTGCAGCTGCTTAATAACAGAGAAAATCTGCGCAGATTGAAGAGGACCAAGCCGAAAGACTTGGTCCTTGTCAAATATCCCTATCAAAATATATTTATATAATTAATTTAATGTCTAATTAATATTATCTTAACACACGTCGGTTTCGGAAAGTACTGCGTATAAACTGAAAAGATTACGCGGAATTATTCCTCAGTCGGGTCTAGTCCTTATAAGAAATGTGTCATTGATGGTTCTCTCACCCTCCTTCCTCACAATCCCACCCACTCCCTCACTGTTGCACTTTCGCAGTTACCTACGCTAATAAATAATTTAAATGTCTCCATTTCTATTGCTGTTTTGCTGTTATGAGTTTTAAACAAATTATAATGTACTTTGTAAAGTTGTACTTAAATGCAGCAAGTGCATTGTAATAAAGGCTGTTGCATTAACACGATGCAAGTTGCAACATGTGATCGTGTCCGAATGAAAACATTTATTATATTCACGGCCATGTTATTAGGGCATTGTTAATTGGGGTGAGTGTCTGCCTAAAAATCTGAAATCGCGTGACAAGAAACGACAATAAATTGATGCCTTTACCCCACAACTTTGCGTTCAGGGATGGTAAACCAATGGTTTTACGCTTTTATAAATACAAACTAACTTCGGTTTATTGTCTTTTGTTTAATTATTGTTGACATTTTACACGATACAACACAGAAACTGCACCTATTTTTAGATTTAATTGATAGTTATTTTTTTCTTCTTTAAAACCATTCCTTAATAATTAAAATTAAAATTTGTAAATTATTCTAGTAATGGCTTATAAACTCAATTTTTAATGACTATAATATAATAATTTTTTGAATTTTTACTGAAATATACATCTGCTGTATATTGACGTTTTTATTTTTTTAAATATCCGAAAGTTAAAAGAGTTATTTAAAATTAAAATTTCAGTTTTGTAGCAAATTAAAACTTCAAAATTTATGTGTTGCTCAAAACAATATTGTAAGTAGTATTTGAGTTGCACTTTTATGTATCTATTTTACACTTTATTATATAGCAATTCATAGAATTCTATCTTATGTTGATCCATATATATTGGGAATTGCATGAATCCGAGCAAGGATGGAAAACATACAATACCAATATACCTAAAGGGAAAGCGCACTTTGATCAACATAGCAGGAACCATAACATGAGAATAAACGTATGAACTGAGGATTATTTTACAACAATGGTATATTTATAAACATTAAAGTATAAATTTCCAGTCATGATAAATAGTACTAATATGAAATAAAGCAAATACATGCTGCTGAGAAAATCGGATGTCGCAAGTATGTATATTTAGTATGTAAGAGCACTTAAAGGGACAAAAATAACTATTTTAATTATCAATATCTGCTATAATATTGCGATTTATTAAAAACTTATAGGAAATTTGCAGTCCTGGTAGCGAACTTTATTAATATAGTTTAGAAACCAATGCAGTTAAGTTAAAAAAAATGGAAAAATCTTTATAATACATTGCAGGACATAATCATAGTAAGGAGCTATAAAAAGAAGTGGTAAATCTTTTAATAACTAACGAGCATATTATTTATTCCATTGCAATTTACAAAAATCGACTTTAACGTTGGCCTATTTCCTTTGCTGAGTCCTATCATCGTCAACTTCCTAATATTTTAGCAGTTTTTATGATGTCGTAGTCACATATATATATGTACTACACCACTGCCTAATAAATTTATGATTATATATGCACATAATGAATTTACCTTGATAGCAACCAAACACAAAAAATATAACTCTGGTTCAGTGATCGAATCTGAAGACACTCACGCCCACTAACTTTTAAGCGGCTCATTTAGTACAGTTTATTAGAAATGAAAGCAAGACCTTCCAAAGCCAATTCCTTAGCAGCGTAGATCGCTAAGACTTCTTTCATTTTCCATCATATCCATACAAGTACTTAAAGATATTGAGTACGTCTACCACAGGTTGACAATCTTTGCGTAATATTATGCAACGGAGCGACATGACAGTATGAGAGTCCATATGTCCGTGGACGGCAGGTCGATGGGTCGATGGCTTGATGAAGACGGTCAAGTCAGTGACAACGTATTGATACACGATACACGATACAATCAAAATCCAAACGGCCTTAATACTCGTACGATTTGATTAACATCGCAACAAACAACTGCTGTAAAGTGATTATATTGCAATTCTGATTAATATAAGGATGAGTAAGAATATTGCAGGTGTATCGTTTAGCAATTACTCGGACATTATAAATAAAGTAAACTCGTATAATATATGATTTATTGTTAATTTAATGTTTGCTGATTCATTACTCCCCTCCACACATTCGTGTTGATCTCCAAATGTATGAAGCTCACATGGCAAACATTTTGTATAGAACTTATTTATACACGAACACGAACTAATTATGAGAACGAAAGCGAAGGACATAGATTAAAATCTCCATATTGGGATACACTACAAGAGTAATACTACAAGAAGGCTCAGTTTGAGATAAAAAGTGGAGTTGAGTTTAACCTATTTCAAATTCACAGTAAACATTTTTGAGTGAATTCTACTTAATTTCTATTACATATCATGAGTTTTTTGTCTGGAACGTGTTCGTTTTCTATTCAGTCGTTCATAGGAAAGACCCTTTTTATGAGCTACAGACATCGCAACGACGGTTCACTGCTGAATTAAAAGCGACTCCAGTTTATGATTTATGACCGGAGTTATAAACTTGACACAGTTGAATGCCTGTTGCCTTCGTCAGGGATGGCAGGGGTATAAAACTTAATGGAATTCTACTTTTTAGAGTCTCCAAATATAAATATTTAAATGAAGAAATAAATAGATGTAATCTTTAGTACGGATCGTGATTTTTTTAATGAATATTATTCATCTTCAACAATACTCGTTATATTAGTTTTTTACATTGTTTTGGTGATTCAAAAATCCACGATCGGCAGGTCTGCGTTAGGTTTAAAACCTCTGTCTTAGCATCGCTGCTTAGAGTATTCGTTTAAACACATTATATTCGGAGATTGAGGGAGCAGCGTGTGCCTATTACCATTAAAGAAATATTTGTTGAAAAAGGATAGCATATACTTTAAACATACTGTACTGAACGAAATACTATACAAGTATACAAGTGTAACGGTGAAAAATATATTTTACTTGTCTAACCGCATCGTTCTCTCTCACTTTGGAATGAAAATGAACTAAAAAAAATATATCCCAGTGTGAAAGAAACAACTGCTACTTAATGAATGATGTTGGAAAAAGAAAGAATATTATTATGAAAAAATTCTAACAACTAACACAAAATCTGTGACAGGTAGAGAATCAATTTGAACTAAAAGCGACTTTTGCGTACCACTTTTGAACTATTAACGAACTTGCTAAGACTACATATATCAGATTTTATTTCACAAAATCTTGACAGGTAGGGAATAAATTTGAACTAAAATTGGTTTCTGTGTTGTTGCTTCGAACTTGTAAAGCGTTAGAATTGAATTGTACGAGTGACTCGAACGTCACTACATAGGGCACTTCACCAAATTGTTTACTGGGTTTGTATTAAAATTTGTAACAAGATTTATAAAATAAGATCAAACATGTTCATAACTTAAACAGATTATGTATAATTCACCTAAATTTAATATAAGTCCAAAAACAAAAGTAATAACTACCACAAATGTAAAATATAATCGAATTAAAGTTCAACAACCCCTTAAAAATAACTGTTTATGAAAAAATGTGGCAAATGACATAAATTCAATTATAAGTAGCCGACTGTAGTGACATTGACCTGGCCAGAGTCCACCGCCAGATGTCAGCACGGGCTATGGTCGAGGTCAGTGTCTAATTGAATTACAGGGGTGCAGGGTGTAGGGTGCTACGGTATGGGGTGTAATGACATCGGCACTGAAGGCACCTGAATGGGAATACGGTGTTAAAGAGTAGCAAATATTTTCAGTCCTACTGTTGTTAAAATTTATTTCTTTAAATTACGCAACCATAATCTTTTAAGGCATCTACATGATCAAAAACAAAAATTACCCCAGCAGAGTTTATTAATTTATAACTTCAACATATGTAGGCCTCCATCTTGAAAAAATGGTGGTTAAAAACCAATATCTCCTTATCGATGAATTCTAATATAAAAAACAGTTAATAATATCAACCATAGAGAATTAAATTTCCTACAATTTGTGTATAAAATATTTTCTTGTATTAAGATGTAAAGTACATCACTTTACTGAAAATTAGGAATGATCAAAACAAGAGATGACTTCAGTATCAAGTGCATGCGATTACAATTTAAAGGTTCTATCTTTTTGCAATCGTCATTGTAAAGCCCTTTATAGACGATCGCATCAGACCTTCAATCAGAATCTGATTCAATTTGAAATTTCACAAAACGGTCTGCTCAATCTTTCAGATTCAGATTCGGCGTTCAAATTTTAATATTTACAAATACAATAAACGGACAGTTCAACTAAATCTGATAGAAATTGAAGATCTGATCTGAATGGTAAAGTTATCAGCCTCGCAGATGCCCACCATTTTAGATACAATTTTGACAATTTAGAGAAAAACGTGTTAAATTAAAAAAGTTGCGTTGCATCTGCTTAATAGGAATGTAACGTTCAAATTGTCCCTTTTTAATAAAATATTCAACTTTATATTGAACTACTTAAATAACGAAATGTCTATTCCGTCTTGTCGTTCCGAAATGTCAAAAAATCCGTCTATTATCAGGATTATCTATTTTTAAAATTAATTTTAGTTATTTTCTCTATTATTATTATTCTTAATAATTTTACAACTAATTCTAATTTCTGAGGTTATGAACACGTGATCTTAACGCTTCTGAGGTTTGTTTAATAGAAGTGTTACCAACACGGTTCTCGATTATTTTGTAACACTCTGAAAAATAAAGTAGCGCCACCGCGTAAGTAGTTGGTGAGAGCGCGGATATAGTATCAAGGACAGACCCTTGAGTTAGAAATTAGTAGTTGGAACAGGGTGCTTATTTGTTTTAAATATTTTGGATTTTGAAGTAATAAAAATAGTTCGAATAATAATTTCTATAGTTAATTTGAACTGTTAATTTTTTTAACCAGTGGTATAACTACTCGTCAAATGTATTTGCATCTCATTCACTCTTATTGCTACCCATGCAAATGATTCGAATTGGTAAATCGACTTCCAATTTTCAGAAAATAGATAATGATATTCCTTGGCAACTACTTTACGGTATCTGAGGATCCATTTTTTACAAGTTTTTATACTTCATATTTTCAGGAAGCGAAGCTGAGATCCCCCTTTAAACGGTTCCGCTTTTTCTTTCATTTATAATTTAGCTAATATTATGATTGGCCAATTGCCGGGATTACATGATTTCAGTCACCTCTTAATGCCCCTGTATAACAAGCTAAACCGTGGTAAAATGCATCAACCAGTTTGAATGCATATGCAAGGGGGCATTACGCAACACTGCTACTGCATATCGCACGGCAAAACACAACACAATGCAATTCACGCTATGAGATGCATTATGTAGATGCACGAGCATTATATAACCAAGAACGAAACCACTTAGCGAAAAGTGCATGTAAATTATGTTTACCGCGAGTGCATAAGGCAATAAATGCATCCAGAGTTTCAAGTGCTGGCCAGCGGCTGTATGCAAAGTGCATCATGTGCAAGTGTGATGTCATTATAAATGTAAGGGGGGGTAGAGAGCGGGACAACCCCTTGGGTCTTTGTTACTCAAACTGAATGTGCCTCCTGTTGGGTGGTCTTGGAAATGACCACATAATAAGGTTCAACAATTGCATAAAAACACATGCATGTTGCGTTGCATGAACGAATCATGGTAAAATGTTATTTTATGATTTGTAATGATGGAACATAAAACAAAGTAAATTTCCTAATTTGTACAACATATGTTTTGTTGCTATTATTTGTCTATTAGGAATGTTGTCAAATAAACCCATCCCAAGTAGAAAATGTGACGCTAATCTAGATAATCTAATTTAGAAACATTGGACCATACAAGCTTTTAAGAAACAAAGAGCACGTAAATTAAATTCTAAATTAAAAATGATGCAGGAAATTACTACGCATATTCTCATATGCTATATAATTTATATTAAATACAAAATTAAAGTAGTCAGTAGTGGGAATGATACTTTACCCAAATGATTCGATCACCGCCAGAATTATATTTTCCAGTTTGGTTGTTATCAAGTAATATTGATTATATACATACATAATAGGACACTTAGGCCGTCCGCACATGGATGGACTGATAGCAAACGCGAGCCCCCAATCTGCCCGAACCGAATGAGAATGGGACTGTGTTGTGAGTGAGAGAACGCACACGGCACGAATGAAACTAAACTGATTTGAAATTGTTTTTGCATACGTTACATGCTTTTGATGGTGAACATCATGAGCAGAGATGTGCACAAATACTTGTCAAAAGTATTTAAATACATACATATACCTTACAATACGACATAATAAAATCCCCTATTATACTATTGTTAAACATTCTATAGAGTCACGAAACACGGCTCGACATGGCTCGTTTTTAGTTTTCGTTGGAAACTTCGAGTTTGCAATCAGTCGACTCGTGTGGGGACGGCCTTATTAGGCAGATTGTAGTATACATATATGAGACCATGGCACCACAAAACTTAGTAGGAGGTCGTCGGTGATAGGACCCAGTAACGGAAATAGGCTGACGTTAAATAAATTGAATAACAAAACAAAACATGTTTTATATAATATTACTTGTAATTAAGTTTAAAAAAATAGAAATAAATAAATTTGAGGAACATCCATATTTAGTACACATTAATAAACAAAAAGGCAAAGTCAATTGTTTGTCTGGTTGACCATTTTCGTTTTTTAGTTTTAATTAATTCATTTATAAGATCAATATTGTATAAGTATGTGCTAAATATATTAATATTTCTTCTTTACAATAGTTTATATAGGGTTTTTCAACAAGAATAGCGGCAACACCAACAACATGACAGTTTTGACATTTAGTTTTTTGACATATCAGTACTAGATGCTTTGGCAACTGTTACAATGAATTCAAATTTGCTCAAAAATCGCAATAAAATAATAAAAATTTACTATGAAAATGGTTACACTTCGTAAAATTTGTAATATTTTCAGACGAAACCCATTTCATTTGTTTAGTAACGTCAACAAGCTAAATTGCCGCATTTGGGCTTCTGAAAATACAAGTGAGCTTGTTGGGAAGCCTTTGCATGCTCAACGTGTCACTATATGGTGCGCTATGTGGTCTGGAGGCGTGATTGGGCCGTTTTTCTTTCGAAGATGCTTGAGTGATTGAACATTTTGATAAAAGAATCGACATCTGTCAGCGTGGTCGTGGTGGACATTTAGACCTTACTGTTTCTAATACAATTTGAATCATTTTCATCTAAATTCCATGTTTTATTTAATTTTAAAAAACAAAGTTTTTATTGAAAAACACTACTTTTTTTGCAAATTACTGATTATTAATCTTTTAATCTTATTAATCTTGATATAAAATTTGAAAAGAATAAACTCTCAATGGCAAAGGATAAGACAGAGTTACAATTTTATTTAATATATGTGACGAAAATATATTATAGTCTGAAGTGTGTGGTACCATGGGCATGATATTACAATTTACTCTTCATTTATTCATTTTAAAACTGTATTTATTTCAAATAATATAGAATTTGATTTTTTAATTATTTCCTGCCTAAGAAGTTTTGCATTTTGTCCGAGAAATGGGACCAACATTACCAAAAAATATGATTTTCTTTCTGTTTCGCTGCATCGAAACTTTCAAATTTTTATGAATGCTACGTTTATCTAATATGACCATCGCAAACGACGTAATTTAGTCATAATTAGCCAAATTATAGTTTTAATGAAGATATGTAAAATAGAAATTTATTATTGACCATGTCGTAATTTAAATAGAACCACGTGAAGTTCAACATTTTAGTAATAAATAAAAGTGTTGGCATTTTAAACAGATTGAACTTCTTTGTATGCCTAACGACTCTGCTGGTATACACTTCGATGAAAGTATTTGCTTACTTAGCTTAGCAACACAACTTTTGAATCGTGTACAACAACGTCCTTAAAAACTAAATATATTCCAATCTCTCTTCAGTAATGAATTGCCCCTTTGTCTAAACGAGTACGGATATATCCCTAAATACGTCCCACATGTCAGTCCTCCCTCTCCACCCTCCTCCCCCTTGTCAGTTACGTTTGTATTAACTAGTACTAATAGTATATATAGGGGTTCTAAACCCACTGAATCCTTTTCATAATTTAAAACGCGACCTTGGTCAAAACAAAATGTTTGTTAACGTAAAATAAAACCAAACACGGTTCTATAGTTGCCGCGATATTCAACAGCTTCATTCCATGTTAAATTGTTTTCATTATTAAGGCACGTCTCCACCAACAAATTGCGTGGCGTTCTTATGGACCTATAATTAATGGGGAAGAGTGGAGACATCATCTACTGCATATGTGGTTGTCCTATATTATAATGTTCCAAGTGTTTATTTATATTCTTATATGTTTGGTTTGAATTTTGTATGGCATCTCGAAAACAGCTCCAGCGAAGTTTTTGAAAATTTCCTATTTCGTAGAGAAAAAAATTCTAAGACTTTTGGCGTCCCCGGATTTTTCCCTGAATTTACTGGAAACCCGTAATTTTGGAAAAACTGGAAATAAAGTGAGCCGTTTTTTGCTGTATTACTAAAAGATTGTATTCGTAAAAGATAGAAAGTTGAAATTTTGTATGTGTATTAAGGTATTTAATGCTGACATTTCTCAAAAATTAGAAATTCAAAAATTGAAAAAGGGGGGTTGAAGAAATTCGGGGGCCCGGTAGGAAACTTTGGAGAAAGTTCATATTCAACGTATATGGAGAAAGTATATTATTAATAAAAAAAATTCAAAATTTCAAAATTTTATTTGGGGGCACGGGGGCAGTATTTGCCGAGTAAAAATTGTGCTAAAAAGTTGAAATTTTGTATATAGGCTAACCTTGGTAACTTATTTACGAATCGAAAAGAAAAAACCCAAATTTTGAAAAAAAAGTTGGTCAAATGGGCATAAATTGAAAATATTTTTTATTTTGATAAATTGAAAAATTATTTTATTATTGTGCGAGTTTATTATTTCAATTTAAAAATAGAATTAAATATGAAATGTAATTACGAATTATTTTATTGGATTCAAATCATACACGCCAAAAAGACGTCGACGGGGGTAAACTCTAGTATGTTTATAATTGTTCATGTTTATATTAACTTTTTATATTTATGTGTTGTTAATTATTATGATTACAATCGCATATATAATATACGCAATGGATAGTTCGAGCGGTGTACTCCGCAGCAAATGAAAATGAGAAGTGAGGAGAGCGAGGTGTATTTCCCGTGTGACGTATAAACTGGTACATCACAGTTATGCGCTCAGCAAAGTTTAGATGGTTTAGATTGAGAGTGCATGTACGATTTATATGAATTACACAATGTATTACAGAATTATTTCGTATAGCGTATAGTGTATATTAATTTGAGTATGAACCAAATACATCAATTTCTTTTTAAAGAACACACTTAGTACATTTATTTCTTCAAGATTATGTTGATAAAGATTCTTTCATCTTTTCTACTACTGATATTCTAACAAATCAAAACATAGAGTTCCATCCGATTTGCTCATAAAATTACTGTTGACGAAAATGTTTGTTGGTGGATACGCTGCATTAGAGTGCATAGAACGCAAGTACAGTGCTCCGGCCACATCGTAGTACTTTCAACCCGAACAATAGCCAATGTTTTTAATATAAAAACTAGAGAATGACAATATGACATTCTAGAAGTCTATTGTATCACATTTGATATGATATGATTTTATTTAATTATGGTTGATGCCCTCGAAAGCAATAAACTGCGCCTATTGTTAATTGTTACTATTATTCTTAGCAAATCTACAAATAATTTGCCAGAGTTACTTATTTAAAACAGAACACAAAAACGAAATATATCGAATAAAAGACATGGGCAGCTAAAATAGATCGCTGTGCCTAAAATTTGACAAATGTCACTTCAGTAGCAGGGGTAATGCTAAAACGTAGTTGCAAAGCTCAAATTTGGTATATACATTCCATATAGGTTAACACTGAAGTGTCAATAAATAAATTAAAGACTACATTTCTTAAGAGGAGGCAGAGAAGAAAAACCAAATATATTGGCATTTTAGGAGTACAAAGATGCAGCTTAATACCATATGTTAAATATTGTAGAAACAAACTATTTATTTATTTAAGAGATAAATGGGCTTGTGTCCTCATTTTTTAATGGTCGATTTTTCAATTGTTGATTGAAATGATGTTAATAAATGAGTATTGGCGTGTCTATTTTATTAAATATCTAAATATTGACGGAGATACAGCAATTAAAAGTTTGAATTGTAGTTTTAGCGCTAGAAATGGTCGGCTATATTTGTATGACATGAAATGCATTTTAACGTCAGTTATTTGTTGAGTAGGTCAGTGCTGTGGTAATGTTTTGTAGCTGTTGGTAGTCGAATAATCCAGTCAAATCAAAGAATAATAAGTTTTTATTTTATTTAACCCTGCTAAGGTAGACATAATATTCAAATTTGATTGTTCCTTGAAATAACTGTAAATAATATTTTATACTTTGATATATAAATACATATATCAGAGATTTATGAGCTGTAAAGTTGGTAACCTTACACAAGGATTGTGATGTCACATGCACTTGGAATGTGTACAACGTTGAATCCCTTTAATAATTAAAGAGACAAAATGACTTATTTAATTGTTAATATCTCCAAACATATAAGGAGTTATTAAAAAATAATTGGACATTTGAGGTTCTAATAACCAACTTTATCAATATATAGTACACTTTTATAGAAATGAAGACATTGGACACAAGCCCATTGAAACTACTTCTAGTAGTAACATTGGATTAGAAAGGTGACTAGCGGATGCGTTCAGGGGTCCAAAGTTTATCAGACGTTGAGAGTGAGACAGAAAATATTGTCCCTTTCTTTAAAATCTCCAATTTACATCCAGTAGTAGAATTGAATTGGAAGCGTTCGCGCGGGAGCGTCAAGTAGTGACCTAAGGACCGTTAATAAAATTAATCAAAACTTTGGAGCACGACCGTAAACCCTTTAATTCAGAATATGTAATCTTGGCAGAGGAAAAGGGGAAAAATGAATTTAAAATCTACATTTCTATGGGTGATTTTTAACGAGGAAAAACATTATGTTAGAAAGTTGAAATTTAGTATATAACTTTGGTATCTAATTAACAAATCGAATAAAAATATCCCACATTTTAACAAAAAGTTGGTCAAATCAGTCGGAACAAATTGGATATATATAAAACAGGCTTCGCTTTGTGACGGCAATAGTTTGGTAGTTATTTATGTTAAAATAACAGAAACGTTATATAGAAAACAAACCATATGGAAAATTTGGTAACTCTTAAGGAAAATTCAGTTAAAGTGAGTGTTATTTCTAAAGTAAATGATACAATTATTATAAGGTTAAATGTAGAAAACTGAAAATGTTGCTATTTCGAAAAGAAAGTAAGGAAGGTTGTGATGTTTAAAAATAGGAAACCGGATATAAAGATATACACAAAATAATAATAATTTAAAAATTGATGGCGGTTCTAAAGCAGTGGTTCTCAACCCTTTTAAGTACAGAACGCGTTTGATTGATATGATAAAAACTCGTTAGTCTAGACACAAGTCTCAGAAAAGTATCTCAAAATCACTAAATGCGGTAAATTGGCGGAAAAGCTGCTAAATAAACGTTTGTAACTGATTTGAGTGTGCAGATTCGGAATACTATATCAGTTTGATCAATTTCCTACTATTTGTACATACAATATTTGTATATCTGATATATTGAACTGCACCGCTCTAAAATAGAGCAATTCACAGAAAGTTAGTAATTATTCAAAACAACGAATGGCATTCAACTACGGGTGTATGCGCTTGTAATTTTGTTTATATCTCTGAGAGACAAAATAACAAAACACGAACAAAAACTGTTTTTCTAGACAAAAACACCAATGTCTTGTAAAAACTGAATTGTTCTTAAAACATTTTTGTCTTTAAAAACTGTTTTAGTAAACAAAACACATTCCCATATGGAGTCGGTAAGGTCAAAGGAAAACACGTTTGTTGAACACACACATTTGTTTTCTGTGAACATTTGCGCTTGTCAGTTGTTGTTCATCATTTGGCTAGCAACTAGTTCCAAGAGCAGTTATAAATAAGTTCAGAATGCAGTGGACAAAAGATAAGACCAGCAATTTTATAGAAATGTATCGCCAACACAATAATTTGTGGGATACTAAATTTTTATGTGGCACACAAAAAAACACTAGAAACAAAACCAGTCTGTTCAATATGAAGTCTGTCCTCTAGTCTGTTTTCGAAAAATAAAACAAAAGATGTTTTTGTTTTGTTTTTTGAAAACAGAACTGACTTTTTGGTGTAAAACCCATTACAGTAGATAAACATTTCTTATATCGTTTAAAAAGGATTTTTAACATTTTATAACTTTTATTACAAATATTTTTGTGATAAGATAAATAGTTTACGTACAAATGTATAAAAAGAAGCAAAAAAAACTGTTAGCCGCCATTTTCTCGAGATGACCAAATTTTCAGAATCAGCAAACCCAAATTGGTCAAAAAACTTTATTTACCAAATTTTCCGTTAAATTGTCGCATTCAATCTCAATTCTGAATTTGAAACTAGTATAAAAAAGAAATTTATTATAATTGAAATTGCAAAATAATTCTCCTACGAGAATGGAATCCTTTAAATCGATTTTAAATTGAACTGGTTAAGAACCACTGGTCTAACAATAACTTTTACATATATAGACAATATACATCACACGTACATCACATCACAGTACAACATTTTACCTTTTAAACCTTTTTAAAGGAGGCAGATCCAAGATTTCTTCTTCTAAGTCACTGTCAATGCTTTCATTATAATCAGACGGCATTTTATAATTATTATTTAATTAATTAATTACGTTTTAGAATAAATCACAATTGATAATAATTTTTTTTAATTAGAATATTATAAATATTTACCGTTTCTACAAATACATAATTTATTTTACTTTACAGGTAATCAGGGGTCCGTATATTTATCACTAAGTATCAGGAATACATAAGAAATGTTATGTTATATTTACAGTTTGTAATTATTAGGTAAATGTACCAGAGATTATGGAATTACGTGAATACATTTATCAAGAAGTGTACATTTTTTGTTGTTTACAAATTATTTCTTAGTAAATGGGTGTATATCGATCTTCTGAGATTCCTCTACAAGCAAGATGGTTTTTTTCTGTGTATTAAGAGACCCACCCACAATTTAGGCGGTTAATTTAAAATTAAAAAAGTTACATATTATATTTATATACATTGCAAAAATGATCGGTGTTATTTACCACTGGTAATTGACAACTGAAACAATACTTTTAACACACTAACGCTGTTTTTTACGTGTTTTACATATACATATACATATATATCCCACTGGTTTACGTTTACATAATGTTGTTTATCAAAATTTAAAAATAAATATATCAAAATATATGTGTACTACTTTTAAAAATACATCAAAAAAATAATTGATATTATTAATTGATTAAATTTAATTTCAAATTAAAATTATTCACTTAAAACACTAATTTTTAATGTCACAATTTTTAGATTCCGAGACAGAACAAAAACGTCTGAATTTTTAGGTTCCGAAAGATAAACATGGCGGCTACGCCGTTTGGTAGAACTAGCTTTGCTGTGCTCTGTGTCTGACGGCGATGGTAATATCGATTCGAGTTGTTGGACAGGGTGCTGCTAAATGGAATATTGCTCTATTATTTACAAAAGTTCACCTTAAGATACCAAAAATATCCAAAATGTGTTGAGAGAGGCGCATTATTTGAAATTAGTCTTGGTTTCTTTAGACGGACTTCCCGCTAAACACAGTTCCGTATATTTAAGGTACATCTAACATAAGAAAAGTTACTTTACTCACAGTTAACTTACGCTGACGATATCACAGCCTAATATATTATAGTATACAACGATTTTGATGTTTTTCTATTAATAATTCCGCAGCTTTGTGTATTAACATAATAATAAAACTTCTTTAGACTTTTTTTTAGGAATTATATATCTTAAAAAGTGGTTTTTAAAGATTAAATGATTCTAAAGCATTATTACAATCCGAAATTAAGCAAATTTTAGATCTTTTTAAGTTAAACATTACTAGGTATAATATTACCTGGATGTAAAATAATCCAGAATTTGTGTTGACCGGTAATTTGGACCGGATTTGTGTCTTGTAAAAGGCTTGAGACTATTGTCACCATTTCAAAAATTGAAAAGATAAAGCAGAGAAAGTGTTTGTTTGATCCTAAACATACTATAAGAGCGGCCGTCCACCAAGCCATTACTATTCTCAATGTGCTAACGCCTTAATAGTTTTTTTGTTGCTTTAATTGTGCCCTTTTTTACACCGAGGGAGTGTAACACTACCATGGTTTTAATCAGTATTTTACACTCGTTTCACCATCTTTTAGACTATAAATTGAGCTCATTAAGCGCATCTTTCTCACGATCAGATCAGATTCAGACAATCTGTCTGTTTATCGTAGGTGTAATCACTAAAATCTGAATGAAGTTAGACATTTGATCTGATCTAACCCAGTAAAACAATTTGATGGAAAAGCTCGCTCGCAATTGTCGCATCAACTCTTTCGTCGTAGTATGTGAAGACCATAGTGTCAGATATTTCTTTCGAATCAGATTCCAGAAAGCGTATAGACAATTAATATCAGATGTGTAAACAAACGCCGATGCGATCGACAAGAACAGTACCTGTACTACCGTCAGGCTAAGGCTACTGCAATTTATTAATACGCTAAATCTGAAGAAGAATAAAATGAAACTAAAGTCGAATCTGATCTGATCGCATTTTTGGTAATTATGAGTTAATTAAATTCTTTTTTAGTAATGAAAAATTATATAATACGTTCAGTACAATACGTTATCTTATTTTGAGAACCTTTGAATCAGGGTAGAAGAAATATTAAAATTAAATTACGGTATTTTATATAAAAAAAATTATACCTAGCCATAGAAATAAATAAATCCAGTACATATAGGAAAATCGAACAAATGATTTTATATAAAAAATAAAATACAATAACCAAGCGATCTATGTTTTGCTAGAGTAGCGTCTAAATCGACAGCTGCTGATCCTTCGTGCATGCAATCATAGTCCACAAATGTTAAAAGAACCAGCTCAGGTAGAAATTCATTGTTAATAAACCAAATCATTTAATTTATTTCTCATTCAATATCACAAGTTATTATGTGTATTTCGGTACATATGCTAGAAAATTTGATGAAGCAAAATCAATAAATCGAATATACTTCAGCTGCTTTTCCTTGTAGATTTTTGTAAGATTAAAAAATATTTAGTTTGTAAGCACGTTATACGCGTTAAATTAAATCAGTTGTGAATTCAAATCTTATATCATCCTTGTTGTAACTGCAATAAGGTTATTAGTTAAGCAAATTAACTATAAAAATTATTATTCTTGCTTACATTTTTAAACTAAAATTTGTAATATTTGTGTAGTACCAAGAGAATCCGCAAGGCATTGTGTCTGATACTTTACAAATAAGATTTTCGCGTTCTACTTCATGCAGATAACATTAGTACTAAGTTCCACCACATTGGCGCTAGATTATTTGCGCAGTTCATGTAAGGATTATCAGTATTTTTAAGCACACAGTCCACGTTTAAGACCATGTGGTCTTAACCTCATATCAGAAATCAAAATTAGTGAACAAAAATGTTGAAAAATTATTAAGAATAAAAATAAACGTGAATTTAGCAAAACCTAACCAGTATTTAGTAAATAACCTTTTGGTTGGCAGACACAATACTTCAATTATATGCATATCAACACTTAAACTTACGACAAGACTATCCTAAGACACAATTGTTATTATTATAGCATATGGTGTCGCTATATTTCTGCATCAAAGTCAACATTTCAGAACACAGATTAAATGCAGAAAATGAATTTAATTTCATCATATTTGATTAGTAATAAATAAAGTAATCTTCGAATATATATCTATTTATAGTTAATATAATTAAAATCATTTAATTGCAATCGTTTAAGACAGGTCCCCAAACTTTTGGAGTTCACGGAGCACACTGAGATTGAAAATAAAACGCGGGCCGGATTGAAAAAAAATATATAATGTGCTATAAAATAATATACGTCTGTACAATTACATTATGAGTACCTCTATATAACCTACTTCTGTTTCCAAACATGAAACAAAACATGTCATCAAATGAGAAACCCTTTGCTGTAAGCAACGACTTGAAGAATTTGACAAATCAAACTTTTTGAAAGCGTACCGAGGTAACAAGAAAGTATGTTGAAATATATTGAATGTAAAATAAAATATTATTTAGTTTACTTATCAAATAACGCTATAATAAATAGCTGAACTCAAAACGTTTCTTCCATTTCTTTTAATATAATTACATTTGAAGAGGCAATATAATTTCCTTGTTTTCTGATTTTGTATATAACATTCTTCAGAACATTATACAGAAGATCGAATGAAACGATTAGCAAACTATCGAAAAAATCACGGACTGCAATTTAGGTACCACTAGTTTAAGACATGAATTCGTCTTTACATTATTGTTATTTGGAGGTGAACTGAAAGAGTTACTCATTTTGTACTCCACGCGGATAAAAACTCTCTGCCCAATAAAACATGAACATACACCTGGAACATAACAATTTATGATAGTCTAAGAAATCAAATCATCATGCCATGTTTTTGGTTGTTAGGGGAGTTTAGGCCCACTTTATGCAGGACCGACTTGAACACAGTTACAAAGTTACATAATTTTAAAGTTTATTTAACATAACAAAGTTTACCTTTACGTAAGTTTACATTTTTTTAGGTTAATATAATATCAAGTTAAATAACAAAAGTTATCTTTCGACATAAATTTGCGTGTTCTATCGTTAATAAAGTTTTTATGCAAGACTAACATATAAAAGTACTAGTAAGAGATTTTTTTTATGTATTTAACATTTTTATATAACGTCGGCCTATTTCCGATGCTGAGTACTTTCACCGACGATCTCCTCAATGTCGGAAGTTTTATATGGTGTCGTGGCCTATGTAGATTACAGGGCTGCCTAATTAATTTATGAGTAAGTATGTACATAATCAATTTAACTAGATAACAACCAAATCTAGAAAATATAACTCCGTTCCGGGGATCGGCACTCTGTGTCGACAAATATTTTGCATCTACTTAATGTCAATGTAACAATATAATGTTAAACTTCGGTAAATAACAAATGTTACGTTTTGAGTTTAGCAGAATGTATACACCCCGTAAAAAAAAAGATTTATCAACTTAAAAATACAATAATTTTTAATTATTTAAAATGAATGAGTAAATTAATTTCTGAAACACCTTATGTACACTATACTCGTACATAAGATTCCTTTACATGTATTGCATGTATATTTTTATAAATTGTTATATGTATATAGACAAATATACAACAATTGCGCAGAATTATATTGCGCACATCTCTCTCGTACGGCCAATCTGAATGTTTTGAACATCTTCAAAGACCCAACGAATCTCTTGTGTTCGTTTTTACAATTAAAATACACAAATATCAACATAAGTACGTTATTTGTTATTAATAATTATATAAAGTTATTCAATTAAATAAGGTTTGTTGTATTGTAAGATACAGAGATACTGCGGGGGAGGGGGAACAGTGCCACTGACTGTTACTGCGTAGTGATCAGCGTACGTCGAGGCATTTGGAGGTGACGAAGATATACTCGTATACAGATGATTAGTAATTTCATTGGAGAATTGCGCGAAATTTAGGAGGATTTCAGATACATTTAAGGTAAGCTACTCAGATATGTATTTACCTTTGATTTAATTAATAAATAAATTATTTTTGTAACTGTAAAAGATTTAAACTTTACTATGCGATTCTGCGTATGAATGACGACGTCGTATTACGTTTAGATTTCTGCATTTGAAACCTTAATAGTTAAATCACGGGATATTCCATGTAAGTGTTAAAGGCAGAAAATGGAAATTTCCATTTTTAAGCTGTATAATGTCGGTTCTACACCAAAGAAACAGTTCTGTTTTTCGAAAACAGACTGTTCACATTGAACAGACTGGTTTTGTTTCTAGTATTTTTCTGTGTGTCCCATAAAAATTTAGTATCCCACAAATTGTTGTGTTGGCGATACATATCTATTAAATTGCTGGTCTTTTTTTTGTCCTCTGCATTCTGTACTTATTTATAACTGCTCTTGGAACTAGTTGCTAACCAAATGATAAATAACAACACACAAGCGCAAATGTTCACAACAAACAAAACTACAGTAGTAGTTTTGAAAACATTTTTGTTGTCAAAAAATAAAACAAAATCATGTTTTTTTTAATTTTAAAACAGTTCTGTTTTTCGAAAACAGACTGTTCACACTGAACAGACTGGTTTCTTTTTAATAATAATTCACTTAGCTTAGCGTGGGCTTCCTAAGACCACGGTCCTTTTTCGCCCTTCTTAATTCATTTTATTAATACGGACTGGTTTTGTTTTTAGTGTTTTTCTGTGTGTTCCATAAAAATTATATACATGATAAACAACAACTGACAAGCGTAAATGTTCACAAAAAACAAAACTGCTTGTTCAAACCAAGCAGACTAAAAAAAACAACAACAAACGTTTTTCCTTTGATCTTACCGACTCCAGATGGAAATGTGTTTTGTTTACTAAAGCAGCAATAAAAGAGAAAAATGTTTTAAAAACTGCCACATTGTGTAAACATTGGTGTTTTTGTTCGTGTTTGATAGAACTCTCTGGTGTGAAACCGGCTTTACGCCACTGTCGAAACAACAACTGAACCCAAAAATATACGCTAGTTCCAGAATCGCATTCAAATAAAAAAAAAAATTATAAGCGCGCAAAACACAAATCATCGACGTCTACATACTTATATTCATTTATACTATAAATATATTTTACTTAAGCAAAATTTAGTAACATTTAATCTAAAGAGACCTTTAGGACTAAGTCGCAAAAAGATTTGAAGTGCGCAAGTGTCAGTATACTGAATTAAAACAGCGTGGAATTATTCCGCTGTGCGATCTAGGCCTTAATCATTTAAAGGACTTCTTAAGATACTTAAACAGGTGTTCTTAAACAGTTTTATAAACATGCTACTGCGTAATAGACTAGATATATTTATCAAAACGGAGTGAAAAGGTCTGAAAACGTTGTATATTAGGTAAACTCGTTTACATGACACGTAATTTTTGTTATGTTTAATAAGTCTTACATACACGTAACTGTGATTACTGCTTTTAGGCCAGATTTAGACTTTTCTACCTAAAATATAGCTTTCACTAAAGTTAAATCTAAAATGCTAAGGATTGTCACGAATGCACCATGGTTTGTACCTAATAATATAATACATCGGGATCTGGATATACCAACAGTTAATGAAGAAATAGTGCTTAGAATGAAAACCTAGAAAGAGGAAATACTTGAACGTTTAAACAATTTGGCGAGCTGTCTAATATCCAATAATTCGGTAGTACGCAGATTAAAAAAGAAAGTACCTCATGGCCTATTAAACAACTAAACAGAATCTAGGATCTATTAAAATTGAGGGATGAATCGCTGGGCACGTCCCGTGCAAGACACTTACAATTTACATACTTATCCCTGAATGTCCTAAACAAATTAAAAAAAAACTAAAGTTAAAATATAGTTATAACTAAACTAAACGATCACGGTACAAACACGTGTCACAAAGTTCCTGAAGAGGTTAAGAAAAGAAACTGCATTTTCAAATTCACAGTATTATCCGACCAGTACATACATATATAACTTATCCTACAACATGTAAACAACTATATTCAAGGTTAAAAGTAACAACTTGTGATTGGCTGGTGGCTCGTAAAACAAAGGAAGTAATTATTAATCTGTTCATCAAAGTAATAAAAAAATATGCAGCGATCGGAACGACTCAGGTGGCAGCGTCACAAAGTACGTTGCGTCAACAGTGTTTATTTATGAAGAAGAATATTATGTTTTACATGAATATTCTCTAACGCATGGATTCCCAAACTTATATAAGTACAGGGACCATATATTGAGATATTCGAGTTACTTTTACATCCACCCTATTCTTCAAACTTAATCACTTGTAACCTTTTTAGTTTCTAATGTGAAGCGAAAAATAACATCATGTAAACAATTCATTGTTAAAACAAACGGCTTGAGGCGTTTGATAAATCTTAATTTTTAAAGTGCAATATAACTTAAAAAAAAAAATTAAGTCACTGATTTATCAAAAACTTTTGAACACACTGTCCTAACCTCAATTTCTTTGAATATAATTTACAGTGAAAAGTCAACTAAAGTGATCTAAAGCGTTTACTAAAGAATGCCCAAAAAAAGGTAAAGTTTAATAAAACTGAAGGTGTTTTAATGATTACCTTAATAGCAATCTAAAATTTACACAAAATTTAATTGCATGTGCTAATGTTTGACATCAAGATCTACTGGCATTAATGAAGTTTTTGACGCTAGGATTTAAACCTAAAGTAAAGTATAAAAAATGACATACCTCCAGCCATTTCCAAGTTGTTCTGATGGGGAGTCAGGAAGTTCAGTTCCTGAGCCGCCTCTGCAACAAAATTTATTAGGTTAATAAAAATCACTAATTAACAAGAACAAATAATAAAACAATTTCAATAGTTTCTAAAATATTTGACATAGAGATATGAATAGGGTACCATTTTGTAGATCTAATTTTAGTAGTAAAATAGATAAATATTCTATTTCCAAATTCTTTTTCAGTTATTAAAATAAAATAAAATTCGTATCTTTGTGTTTGTTTCAATACCAAGATTTGTACCATCGCAACAGAATAAATTTAAAAAGCTACTATTTGGAGGAGGTACCTCCTCTTAGGGTGTATATAGGAATTGCCAAGTATATTAGGCCTACTTTGCGTACTTAAAACATTACTCCAAAACCACACACTATGTATAGGGATGTTACGGAGGTGGTTTTATCGGAACCGAAGTCGGAATCGGGTTTTATAAATTTGATTTGTCGGAGTCGGAGTCGGAGGAGAAGGCAGTGTTAATGTTAAGACTGTTAATGACAGGTCTAATAAAACAAATGAATACCAACATCATTCAGCTTCTTTAATTTCAGTTAATACCTAATACACGTAGCTTTCAAACGTTACCCACGAGTCAGATTGCATCACTCTCTTCGAGTGGTCTCGAAAGCAGGGCTATATAATACGCATTCCAGAGTTGTTTATGTTAAGATAAGACTGAAGCAGGAGTAGAGTAGCATCAGGGTTGTTCTGGGAGCCTTAGAGCGCAATATCGCTAACAGTACCTACACGCTGACCGCGCTTCCATCGACCTCCGATTTAAAAGTGTCGGAACCGAAATCAGAGTCGGAGGCATAATATCAATCGGAATTTTCGACTTTCCGGAATCGGAGTAGAACCTCCGTTACATCCCTACTCTGTATTAGTAAGGAATTTCTAATGTATGTATTTTGCATTTAATGACAATGTAACAAAATTATGTTATTCTACGGTAAATATGGAGACGAAAAGTTAGAGGTATTTTGGGCACTTACATGGAGACTATTTACCAATGAGATTCCAGGAATAAAGTGTCCTTCGACATCTAGCTGTGGAATGGATCGTAAAGCCTTATTCAAACTCACTGTTTTGATATTTAATTTAGGTTCTTTTTTAAATTTCTCAGAATAGGCATTTCTTGTCAAATTCGTGTTTCAATTTTAGTTTAGTTTAGTTTTTGACAAACTGATATTGAACTTCTTTTAAAAACAAATCCTACTGCCTTTTGAAAAATTGTCACTTTTTGGAGTTATAATATAATAGTTTCTTTTAATTTAGTATTTTTAATTTAGATACATTGGACATTGTAAGGTTCAAAAAAACAAAGAAACCGAAATTCTAAATTTAAAATAATGCAAGTAATGACTACGCATATTCCTATATGCTATACAATTTAAATTAAATGCAAAATTAAAAACAAAATTAAAGCAGTGAGTGAGAATGGTACATAATGCTCAACACTGCAACCATTCTAGCTATACATTTTAATAAAAAAAACTACAATTTATAATGTGTTATAGATATTGTTATTAAAGACCAACATATATTTCTAACAATTGCAAATTTATACTTTATTTATTTAAAAACATATGTCGAATATCAAACCCAGACGCATACCATTGATTATATCAAAATATCGATCACGCAGTTCATTAGTAAGACATTTAATACCAAACATTATTGTGACATAACACGTTTGAAAAATTATTTTAGTCTTATTTTTTCTTTTGGAGATCGAATTTTGGACATAAAACTTGTGACCCCGCTTCTTCTTCTTGTCAAGTTTTGTCACAACCCATCATAATTATCCCCCCCCCCTCCTCCCCCGTTCCTTTAAATGTAGGGTAATATAATAAATAATGGAGGAGATAGAGGATACTGCATACTCAACTGAAATATCGAAAACTCGCCGATTAATATAACCATTCATTTAAAAGGTGGTGTAAGGGTGCTCTACTCCAATTTTAAGAAACGTCTTTGATAGAAACAAGAATGAATTATTGAAAGTTTTAAACTGAATCTCGCACGCCACTGCCTTATTCTAAACAATGACTTAACATTTGCTAGTCTTCCTAATGTTTTGTTGGGACACGTACTGCTAATCTCCAAAGAAACCATCACTTTTCACCCCCCAAACCCTAACCAAGGCACTACTTCCCATTTTTTATTACCTGAACTATGAACGATGAACCCCATAATCTTGTGTGCTGGATGCTGCATTGGAGAATAAGAGAAATGGAAAGGGAGAAGCGAATAACCAGTACTCACTACTTACTAGTTAGCCCAGCAGCATCACCCCTCGTCCCGTACCGACCCTAACGTTTGATGTATGGGGTATGGGATATAGGATATAGGCGAGATCCATCAAAAGAACAAGATGAAAACGTACCAAAAAAACGGTCACCGAGGGCAAAATATCTATTACATTTTACAATTAAATCAGATTGAGATTTCTTGAACGACGTAGGGTAGAAAGGCTCTTTATGTCGGTGCGCGTTTCGCATATACGTCCGTGTGGATGGTTTTACTTGTGTGTGTGTGCGTTCAGAGATTATTTTACTAACTGACAAGGCTCGAAGTACCGTAGTTAAATATCAAAGTACGATATTATTTGGTACAGTCAATTACGTAAGGTATTATTTAATACTAGTATATGTATAAGACATTCTATTAGGAAATGTAAATTTTTAATCAAACATATGTGTTGTTGCTTCTGAAATGAAAAACTTTTATTATAGTAATTTAACTTAAATCATATTATCTTACGTGTAAAGTTTATTAATTAAATTGTCAATTCCCTTTTAACTAATTTTATAATAACTTAACATTATGCACAGTGAGTTCTGTCAGTTCCAAATATCAACTGTGTTGGCCGATATTCCGTACAATCTTACTCATTGCACTATATACTAGATATAACAGAATGCAAATGTAATATCTCTGGTCAGAAATATAATTTCTTTACATATGTACAACGAATTTTTATGGCATAGTAGCCAAGATATTTAAGACGTTTAGGTAGTTTTCCACTGACAGTCTGATTTAAAAGTATAGCTCAGTGCACTACGAACATAAGATAGCCGAAGCGGTTAGCCCCAGTTGAAAATTTTTGTGGAAGACAATCTCACTGGTATCACATACGAACAAAGTAATACAGATCCATAGTTATACAGATATGATCTTACCAACTACGCTGCCTAACACTTGTCATCTTGTTTGCGTTCAGTAGTAGAGCGCTATTTTCATAGCAATATGTAAGCGCTGTTGCGATATCACTACTACTATCCTATATTATAATGTTCCAACTGTATGCTTATATTCTTATATGTTTGGTATTGCATTTTGTATGGTAGAGAAAAAATTCTAAGACTTTTGGCGTCCCTGGATTTTTCCCTGAATTTCCTGGAAACCCGTAATTTTGGAAAAACTGCTGTATAACTTTTTATTCGTAAAAGATAGAAAGGTGAAATTTTGCATGTGTATTATAACGGTCAATGCTGATATTTTTCAAAAATTAGAAATTCAAAAACAGAAAAAGGGGGCGTTGAAAAAATTGGGGGCTCGGTAGGGAACTTTGGAGAAAGTTCATATTCTGGATTCTAGAATAATTAAGTATATTATTATTAAAAAAAAATCAAAATTTTATTTTGGGGGCACGGGGGCAGTTTTTGCCGAGTAAAAATTGTGGTAGAAAGTTGAAATTTTGTATATAGGCTAACCTTGGTAACTTATTTACGAATCGAAAAAAAAATGCCAAATTTTGAAAAAAAGTTGGTCAAATAACGCATAAATTGAAAATATTTTTTCGGGCGACGGGGGTAAACTTTAGTTTGAATATTAATTGATTGATTAATTGATTATTCCCTCATTACGTTTGGAATTTAAACAAAAAAAAAGTCTCATCCAAATTTATATTCTCCATAAGACCCCGTATGAAAATTACAAAATTTTGTTGATAAATAAAGAGGGTGCGGTCAATTTAAAAAAAAATAGGCTCATAAGATTTGTATTTAATCAAAGAATAATTAAGCAAAGTTTTATAAGAATCCAGTGCGTTATAATGATGCCTTATAATGATCTGAAATGTTTACTCAACACGTGCATGTGCATCTGAAGATAAAAGGCAACGTGTGAAATGGTCAGTAAACTGATGATAAGCCCACAAGGTAAGAAAAACGCTGAGATAAAGATTGCATTACTGCAAAGTGCACTTGCATTGGTACTTACAAGCACGCCGGAAGGCAAACACGCGTCGTAGCAGATGAAGATAAGTTCATAATAAATTTAAAGAGATTCATTTCATAATAAAAGAAAATTGAAATAAGGTAATAACTTAAGCAAAATATTAACAAAGATGTTGAAGAAATCACATTGAAAATATGCTTAAAATGTGAAGATAAATATGGCAATAAATGAGCAATTGTATGGAACCCCTATTAAGACAAGTACCTCAAAGCAATCTTCAGTGGATAGAAGTTGGATCGTGTGGAGGTATACTCAGTGGGTATAATGGAGTATTATGGCATTTCCACAATACTGCAACCATTCTAGCTATACATTTCCACTTTCGTTTGCAAAACCGAACAGAACACAAAAATATTTCCAATAACCAAAGCTCCCAAGTGGAATTTTATCATAGGTGTAATAAGGCCCTAGTAAATTGGGCAAAGCTTATCAGCACCTACAGATGCGGCTTTAGGGGGTAGCAAGCAGGGCAACCGTTTGTGGCCTCGCTCTTGTAGGGACCTCGCATTCCCGCGCAACAACCCAAGTAGAAAAATTCATTACTATATATGTATTTGAATCTCGCGCCTCGCTCTTTAGAAATTCCACTAGAATCGTTGCGTCTATCTTTCAAGGCATTCATGTACCTTAGTTTATCATCATTAATATTTGTTGTCTTTGTGCTTGTTAACTTTTATAAAACTTCCAATATACAATTTTATTTTTCGTCAATTATCATCAAAAACACTTACTTACAATTTACATGAATTATACAAAGAACAAGTGCCTCGCAAAAATCTGCCACCCCAGGGCCTCGAAAAGATCTGCCCCCCGGGCTCTCGGAAAGTTCTGCCGCCCGGGGCCTCGCAAAGATCTGCTGCCCGGGGCCTCGCAATGGCTAAGGCTGCCCCTGAGTACCTAACTTATACCCTTAGTAGGTATACCTTAAAAATATCACATGGAGAGCTCATGTATCTCTTTCTTGATTTCTGTATTCTTGAGCTCATGAGCGCAAAATTTCTACTCGGACTATAGAAAAATAATGACAATGGCAAAATGCTGATGGAAAAATATCACTTAGAAGTGATGAATAAGACACTAGTTTGGTGCTCTCATTAAAAAGAAGCTGCCTAAACCAATCGTTTTTAGCCTCATAACACTAGCAGGCATATTAAAATAAGCATTCGGGAGCTCAAATTCTAGATAGCTATAACAGGCCAATGATAATTTTTTAATGAAAATACCCAGGTAGAAAATTGTCTTGCAAAACAAGGATCAAGCTTGTTAGCTTACAAGAAGCTAATTCTAAAGTTGATTTTCTACTTCTCATATAGAAATTATCTTGCAGTGCGAGGTTCACACTTACTGGCTTTCCGCAAGCGAATTCCAAGCTTCCTTTTATATCTGGTCATATTTTACACATATGTAATTAACTTACTGCAGAAACAATTCAATTAACCGTTACGCGTATAATTGAAATTAAATATATTTAAGATAAGCTAACAAATAATATTAATTAATCAATCAACAGACATTATTTTACAATATTCAATTAATGGATCTTACACTTATTACAAGTCAAGACATGTTCCGAAATCAGATTACAAATTACTCACACATTTATGCAAGTGCTGGCCTCTGGTTTACAAAACCACGGGTATAACATGTGCTAAAGAGGGCAAAGGGGGCACAGAGAGCACCAAGAAGACAGGAGAAGAAACCAGGCATGCGCCCAAACGCGTGCCTCGTTTCAGTCTCTCCACTTTCCTGGTGTGTACTAACAGGGTAATGCATTTTACAGGTAATGTGCATTTGCAATTTATAGTTTAATTCATAAAACTGGATTCTACTTGTAAGAAGAGTTCCAGTTTCTTTTGTTTGTCTCTCTCTCTCTTTCATTCAGATTGAATTAATGCATTTGGTGGAAGGCAATATGTACTCTATGTTTTGTATTATTACACGTTTACGCTTAATGCAGTTCTTTTGAAATCAGCGAAAGTGTTGAAGTCTTTATGCAGTCAGTTGCAACACGACTTTCTTCCAACAAAATTGTTAGCGTTGTCTCTGTTTTCAATGTGTTGATATAGTGTTGTCTTTATCTTTCGACGTTAAAGACAAAGGTGTCTTAAGACAATCAACTATGTGACGTATCTAGGCATAGGTTTAAGGTCACAAAGAATTGTAAAAGAAGAAAAATGAAATTACTGATAATTTATAAACAGAACAATAAGAAATCGCGTCTTACACTATTTGAGAATAATGTTGCAAAAAATGTATGATGGAGTATGTAAAAATGACACCGTTGGTCAAAGGTCACAATTTATTAGGTTACAAGCAATTAGGGTGAAGGAAACCAGCAGGAGTGACAAGGAAGGGAGGGATTCATTAATTTCGTAACGTTGCATGTCACATCGAAGCTAAAATTTGACTTCCAAAGGAAAAAAACGATAAAATTAAGACTAAAAAAGCTAATTTTTTTTCAAATGAGTATCGTCTCAATGGGGGAGGAGTTCACAATGTAATATGACGTGACAAGGGAGATGTGGGATGGAAAAACTATAAAATTTATGTGACATAATTTAAGGATGTGTTAAAACGGACAGTGCAGAATAAGAACAAATATTAAATATATGGCAGATATCGAGAAATCGACATTATGATAGAAATTAGAAGAGTCTAAGGGATTGAATCAGAATGGCTAAGAAACTACTGGCCAAAGGGAAAGGACAAATGGAAACAAACTTCAGGAAGATGGGTAATGCGAATTAGAAGAGAAATACGAAGTAATAAACACAGATCTTAAAAAGAGGCCAAAGACTTGACGTTTCAGAGAAATTTATAGTAGACGCGATATGGTCCGCACAGAATTGCATTGAATTTATTGAATAAAACATAGAAAAGAAGAGAAAGGCGTATGGAGCGATAGCTACGGTTTTTAGAATTATTTGTCTGCTTTAGTAATGCTTTCCTAAGCATTACGCATAAGCCGTAAGCATCCCTTTCCATACGTGCCCATCTCATTTGCTGTCACAGTAGCCCCTTATCTGTCCCCATTCCCTTCTCTTCCAACATGGAATTCGGTGAAGCCAACGTGTTGCTGCAAACCTATGACACTTACCTCTAGAGTAGCTTACTGCAACATTAATTTACACTATGCGTCACCCCTTTTTTACAGTTTGGCGGTCTAACCGGCCCTGCCTTTAGCCTAGACGCCTACAATATCTTAATACGGCTCTGTATAACCCTAAGGACTAAAGCTTCATCACTCTTTAAATAACTCATCGTAAGGAGAACAGAGAAGATTAATGATTCTTTGTATGCATTTTAATGTATCTTCTGGCAGATTATTATTTAAAATTGACTTCGCCATGGGAGTATACCATTTACATCGAGTAACTATACACTATATGAAGTAAGTTCAAAATAAGCCAAAACAAAACAACAGAAGCATGTAGATTATACACAGCGAACATGTATTGGTGAACATGTGCACTGGGCAATGGCAATGGAAATGGCAATGCAGTTGCATCCAGCGCGTGCCACAGATACACACCGTATATCTTACAGTTTACACTGTCATTAACGGAACTGGATTTTAACTCATTTAAAATTTATTTATAAATTGATACTTCGATATCCTTAGTTGTTTGATAAAACTGTTTACTCCATTTCTTTAGACGTGTATACATCGACAAATTAATAAATATACTAATCCAACATTTGGAGCAATACACGCACGATAGCCTACCCTTTCAAAATCAAATACATACTACCGAGAGACATAATTTTGTAGACATACGCTGCGCAAAACAATAGATGCACATTTCTTTTGTAATCATTGAAAGTATGACTTCGGTCCGTTTTTCTATATTTAGGTTTCCATTTACTAATGGTGATGTGAAAAAATTAACAAAATTATAAAGATCAGGGTCTTGTGGTGGTTATACGATTTATTAACGCTCTTATCTTGTTGTATTTTGCACAACTTCTAAACGGTAACTATTACTTTGCTATTTCTTTGTATTGTGAAGTGAATTAAATTTAATAAAGTGTTTTTAAATGATTTCGCATTTGTCGTGGAGTTGACAAAATTGAGAAAACGTAGAAGAAAAATTAATATAACGTGTACATATATTGGAAAGTGGGGTTATGTCATTTGTCAATTTATAAATGTATTTACTATACTTTATTTAGAAAAAAGTGCCTAGTTGTACCAGCAGAATAAAGATATCTGAACGACGTTTTTGATATGTCGGACCTGGTTCTAAATTCCCCAAGTATATAGCAAATATAATTATTCTTCATTATAAATAGTTATTATGGATATCGTTGGATGCCTAGAAGATAAATTTAATATAATGCAGCGGGTAAAGATATCTAAGAAAACAGATGAAAACATAATATAAACAAAACAAAATGGTGGTGTTCTAAAAACGACTTAAATAGAAAAGGGTTAGTTGCATTTAGTAGAATAATAAATGGAAGAGTTTTGTTGTAGAACAAAGAATATGTGGCACAGGCAAAAGGAGGTAGTAAGGAAGGTACCCATAATTATGATGAGAGTATGGGTAAGAGAAGAAAGGGCTTCCGGAACAAATATTAAAAGAAGAATGTAGATCTCTAACAGCCTAGTAAAGAGCATGATGATGTATGCAATAGCAATATCAGGATGCAAAGAACAAAAATGGCTTATGGATATACAGAAAAAACATGCAAAGTAGGCACTAGTGACGAACAGATGAACACGGGGATATGTAGCAAGAAGATAAGATGAGAATAGAGAGGATGAAAGTGAAATTCGAGGTAAGGATAATGAATATTAAAAAAGAATGCCGCACAAGATGCAAAAAGGAAGGAAAAGAATATCATCAGAGTAATGGGAGCGGTTGCTTCACACACTCACTTGAGGAGGGAAGAAAGGTACATGAATCACTAAGAAAAAAACCAACAAAAAAATATGCACAAAAAAGTTGCCTGAATATCTAAAAAAAAACAAAGCTACAAATACCAAAAATGATAGTAAGCTTCAGATTGCGGAACGAAAACAGAGGAAGCAAATACTGGAAAGAAGAGGTGGAGATTCTGAGATGAAGTTAGAAAGAGGAATGAGTTTACATCAAATGTTAGAAGTAGGAAAGAAAGAAGCCGAGGATGTCGATATGTGTAGAGCAGCTTCTAGTTTAAATATTTATTAGAATGTAAAAGCTTATATAAGGTTTTATATTATTCTGTATTTTTCCTGTTCCTGATTTATTTTTAGCAGTGTATATTTCTTAGCGGGTTTTGAGAACACCATTATCAACTGTTAGAGGTGTGGGGACATTCGCCAACATGTCCGCCAAATTAAAACGATTACAAGTTTATTTTTTGTAACAATATTCTTAAATAACATCTGATCGGGCATTGATATAAGGAACCGCTAATTTACGGCATAAAACTGACAGAAGAAATGACGGCACAGACTGCGCAATGGACTGGCAGCATGATGGATAGATGACTGACAGGGACACTGTGTGTATCACATCTCCATTAAAATAACCCACCACGAAAATAATTAAAGAGCACCAATTCTTAGTAAGGGTTCATCCATTAATTACGTCACATGCAAAAGGAGAAGGATGGAAGAGAGAGAGATGAGTCATTAGCTTTGTGGCGTCTTATCTAACCCACAATTCAACGGATTTGAAAAACGAAATAATTATCTAAGGAAATTGTGACAAAACGCATTGACGATAGACTCGGGTTCGATTTCCGAATACGTTGGGATAAATTTAGATTCATTTAAATTTGAATGTCGACTCAAATTCTGATTCATTTCTTTATTACACCCTAAAATGCCTCAGGGTGTCTTATTTAAATTGGTCGGAGCACAAATCGAAGTTTTTTACCAACTGTGTGAAATTTAAACCATCGTAACTATGCAATATATTAAAATTTTGCCTTAACTGAACGCGCCATATCTTCATTTTACAATGATAAAATGTCGTATCTGTAATTATGCATATGACGACATTGATATTTTAACACAAATCAAAACCTTTGTTTACGAGGAGGGTAGTCAATATAGTAAGAATCTTCCACTATCTTGTGGCACAAAACACCGGAAGTCAAACTACACTTAATAACAATTCAGCGCTGCAGAGGGAAAGGGGAAGATAGATTGAAGATGGCGCAGGTAAGGGGTTTAGAGGAAAGGGATAAAGGGGGGACATATAAGCGGCCTTTTTATATACCTATACAGATGATATATTATAATTCTATATAATTTATATAATAAAAAGGATATACTCGTAGCTTTTTTTTTATTTTATATTAAAACACAAAAATATGACCCTATAAAAACACTTTTTATTTTGTTTTTATTTGAAGTAATTTACTAGGGAAGCCAGAGCCGTCACCACAATTTAGTCACTAGCTGTAAATGCAGGACCGCTTTTAGTCTTCAACAAAAAACAAATAAATCAATTGCATCTAATCACAATGTCAAGTGTCAATCTACAGGCTGTAGGTTATACTGCCTAATTAGCTCCCATTGTAGGCACAGAGCCCTCGAAGTTTTCGTTAAAACAAGGTTTCCAAGTTGGTACACTACTAGTCAACTACCGTTATTCATAACATAATTGTCTGAAACACTATCAAGGATTCCTTTATCAGAATTTAAAGGCCCCATTCACACTCGAATATGTAGGGCTTGGTTCAGATCCCAGTATGCTTGCGGTTATGGCCGAACCACACGTGGACAATAGCATGAGCAAACAAGCAAATATTATGACCCCTCACATGTTATTTAAAATAATTTTTAAACAGAAATAATAGAACTCGTATTTACAGATTTGTGAAAAAATAATATTTTGTTTTAATATAAAAAGTAATTGTTATCTTTAAATCTAACTGTAGCTTATTTTTTTTCTAATACTTATTTGAGTGCATCCTGTTTTGATAGTTACTAGAACTTAAAACTTCATATACATTTAATTAGAAACATTTGTGATACATAATTTATAGTTTATAAATACGAGTATGGGTATTTAAGTTAAGGAGATTAAATTAGATTTATTGATAATGTCAATATCGTTTTTTAGGCTTTCTCTGCTTTCAAATATCTGCTTATATTCTTCAGGAATATTACAGTTTTGTTTGTGCGATGAGTACTTGGAGCATTGAAGAACAATATGTTTTACTATTAGTGCGCTGTTACATTATTTACATATTGGTTGTGCTTCTCTTTTAAATAAGTAGGTATAAATTCGTTCTAAATCTCTTATGCCGGTTTCACACCAGAGAGGCAGGTTTCAATAAAACACAAACAAAAACACCAATGTTTACACCAAAGAGACAGTTCTTAAAACATTTTTGTCTTTTATTGCAGTTTCAGTAAACAAAACACATTCCCATATGGAGTCGGTAAGGTCAAAGGAAAACACGTTTGTTGTTGTTTTTTAGTCTCCTTGGTTTGAACAGGCAGTTTTGTTTTTTGTGAACATTTACGCTTGTAAGTTGTTGTTTATCATGTTTATAATTTTTATGGGACACACAAAAAAACTCAAACACACACAACAGTTTTCGAAAAACAGAACTGTTTTAAAATAAAACAAAACATAGTTTTGTTTTGTTTTTTGAGAACAAAACTGTTTTCAAAACTGTAACCGGCATTATTGTTACCAAATGGCATTTGTATTTTTTAATAAAAACTTGAGATACGTTTGACACCACGTCAAGAGTTGAACTAAACTTTTATTATACATATATATGTATGTTGGTGCTTGGCTCGTGTTGGCCGTGAACGTGAGCTGAACTTAGAACCGAGCACATCATCCACTGCAACCATAAACGATAAAGTGTGTCAGTCGAACCAGTTACTAACGCAAAATATTCCAGTGTTTGTGGGACCTTACAGATTGTCTTTACATAGACTTCTCTTTGAAAGAATACTGAACTTTAGAAGAATACATCAACGTCAAATACGTTGTCTAATGAACACGCAGACTGTCATTTATCTGACTCATAAAGTTTATATGGTTTAAATAGCTCAATCGTGTGCAAAGTTAATAACGTTTTTATACTTGAAAACATGGAGTGTCGAGTACACTGTCGCCATCTACATCTAACCATATAACCATGAAGTAATGTTTCACCTTAAGACCATCTAGTTTCATCACTTTAATTGTTTTCTATTTATAACATATCTTTTTATGATTCTAACACAATATCCCGTTTGTTTTGACCACTATTAGTAACATCCCTCGACCGGCGACCCAGGGTTCCTGGCTGTGTTTTCGGTTTTCGGGGATATAAACTGAAGTCGCGGTTTGCACCTGTCTCTGAGCAGTGCAGCTGACGTTATCATAATGTAGCCCGCACGTCGTACGCCAAAACCTTAAAAAGCCGACGTTGCCCATTGCCCCGTGTCCAGAAACACAGGAATACTGAACAGCCGTAGTCCTTACAGGCTATTCCAGAGAATGTGTGTTGTGTGTATTCCTATACGAGTATGTATACAGTCCAGCAACAAGTAGTCATGTTCTATCGTGGCAGTCGCATAACAGACTGAGCGCACACTCGGTCTTCTTACAGTCCTATAAAGCTAACACCATAGAGATATATAGCTAGCTAAGTGCATTAGTGGCACTATAAAAAATTTCTTGATTGTGGCTCTTCGCGTGAACTGTGTCACTAAATTGACTATTTTTTTTATTATATTTATTTTCTTTCTCATACAATGCACGTACAATCTTTTTTTAAATGGCTCGCAATTCACACATCTGTTTCACAAAATTCAGCTTAAACTTAAACTTATGTAATCCAAGTAATTAATATTATACCGTAACTACAAATATCGATTGCTGCCGTAACTCCCAAGTTAGTATAGGAAATCCGTCGAACGAACCATGCATTTTGGGTAGGCATAAACTTTCTTATTTTATGATGGAAAAAGGCCAAATTTTAATTTTAATTTAATTTCTGGGTGAAAGGCGCTCTTATTCGGCCGCCATCTTAAAAATAAGAGTGTTATCAGTTGAGGCGTCTAGATGCAAAGGAATGTAAGTAACAAAAGTAAAATTCTTCAGAAAACGAGTTTAAAGTTAAGATCGTATAAACGTTTTCGTTCAGTAGGTTTTAGAATTTACGCTATATAGTAAAATCTGTCCAAGTTTTCTCTTATATCTGTGCCATTAAATAGTTTAGTACATCTTCCATCGTTTGCGCTAGTTATCCCAAATTTTCATTTTAATTTCAACAACAATTTTGTACAACTTTTTGTTGATAATAATATTGTCTACAACTTTGCATAATACCTTTTATAATAAATAAAATTATCTTTGCACATAATATACATAAGGCATTTTAGGATTTATTTCTACTTATAACCTATTTATTATAAGAGTACATCAACAAATTATTAAGAAAAGTTATAGGTAATAGTATCGACAAAAAGGCTCTGTAGAATTTTTTTTTGGAAATCATGTTTTCAAAATAAACAACCAACTTATTACACTCTAATTTTTGAGATGGGGACTGAATTCCGAAAATTCAAATTTAATATTAGATAAAACCATTTTTCAATATAAAAATTCAGCCTGCGTATGTTTGTGTTCGCCAAGCTCAAAGAATAATCGGTCAATTGACTTTGAAATTTGGCACAGCGTTGCATTTGAATATGCGCGTGAGTTCGCAAATTGAATTCATTCTTTTTCGTTTCTTTCCAATTGATCCTCATTTGTGTTTGTGTGTATCTTTTATTTACTTTCCTATTCGTTTCATATCAGACAGAGCCACAGCAAACCCGGCTTCAGACGAAGCGGTGAACGTTTGATTCAAATGCTTGCCTCGAACGTGTAACTCAAATATTGGAAGATTGACATGGCAAGTTTCCTACTACACGGTGGAACGAATGTTTGATCTGAATGATTTATTTATTTTATTAATTTGTTGATATTATTGACACTGACACTGTTTAACAAAAACTTTCAAGTAAATAAAGAAACTTTCAAGTATAAAACCTTCCAATGTTGAACGATTCGTGCAGTAGTGGATCAAGTGTGTTGTGGGTAACAGCCCGAACTTCTTCCAATATGAACGTTGGACACATGACATTGGACACATTCAGTTTCAGCATCGGCCACACGAAGCGTCCAACGTTGAAGGGTTTTCGTAGCATAGTTTGGCGCCGGCTTAAGTGTGGCTAGCTTTAGCCAGTATATAATATAATAAATTTTTCGGTTTGCCATTTCTTACATTTTATGTTTTTGGAGTTGTGTCACTCTTGCACACAGCAAGTGTTATAGAGACACACATGTGTGTGCGCCTACAACTATTTAATGAAATGAAACTTACCTTTTCTTTCCGGAAGGTGTGGCTACTGAAGGTTCAACTATTAAAATGCATCCCATGTAATTCATCCCTAAAACAATAAATGTACAAATTATTCTCGAAACACCGATATCTCGAAAAACTGTGACACTTTGTATAAAAACATGTAAATAATATTAAAATTGTTCCTTTCGAGATTAAAATAACATGGAAAATATAATGGACATTTTTAATGATGAGTAACAGGTAACGTTTTTAATTTTATGTGAAGTTCTCAACTTTGCGTTGACGCAGCTCCGTATCGGTTAGACATACAAAAAGTTGTTGTAAACAAATCTTGTAGAGAATTGAGTCCTCTATAAGATTAATAATAACTATTTTTATCGTAGGAATTACTAGTAAGGAAATATTGCCCATAAACCGTTTTTGGCTGCCATTTTTCGAGTTGATGTCATCTGAATTGGATAACTGGAAATTTTCATTAGTAACCATAACTTTAAAACATATCCAAGACATTACAGGCCGTCCTATCAGGTAAGTGTTTTTTTTTGCTCTGAAAGCTGAGCTATAATGGCCCAATCATGTAAGACGAAATTGGGGTAAATCTCGGAATGAAAGGTATTAATCTAAAAGCTTGTATAAATCTTTTATTTTACTTTTTTATAACTTAACTAACCTGTAACTAAGTTACTAATAAAGCCATAAATAGCATTATCAGGGTGGCCACAAAAATAATTTCAGGTTTTGCAGTAAAGTTTTTCGTACTTTTCGCTTATTTTTTTTATCTCATTGCCTAAGTTGGTGTTTAATAACTAATACGATTTATTACTCGTTACTCTTAAATTGAGTAACACAAAAATAAGCTAATGACTAACATAAACTAGAACAAATTAACTCTTAATATTTAATAGATTTTCAAGATTTTTAAATTGATCATCAATAACTTGAATTTCAGCTAAAAGTTTAGCTAAATTTTTTTTCATTAGCTACACGTCTTTTTTTTTAATTTTATGATTCATTTCATTTTGAATTTTAAATGAAATAGTATATACTATATATGAAATAGTCGCCGCAATCAAATTAACTTGACTGAAATTCCCTGATATTTCCAGGTTGCAATAAATTCCCTGACCCCTGATCATTTCCAGGTCTGTGGCCACCCTGATTATCCAATACATGGATCGCACCTCCCAATCTTCCCACTATATCTCGGGAAGAGTTGATCACACGAAAAAATGCATAGAATCAAATCTGTAGAGAATTTTATGCTCTAGAACTTTACTAATAACTCTAAAAGTCATATAGAGCTTAGGAAACAAGATATCTACAAAAAACCGACTTTTGTGACATTTGTTCTTTGAAAAATACGACTTGTATACACGAGATACTACGAAATATTTGAGAGAACTTATAAAATGTCAAAACAAAGATTTATACCAGTTTTTAGGTTATTACCTTTCATTCTGAAATTAAATCCTTATTTAACTGTGCTTTAACTAATGCATGAGAATTATGTATAGAAATTTTTCATGATTTGTACGCGTTGTGTACTGTATAGCGTTGTATGGATAATTTCTCTCACATATCGCGCTCTATGTCGAAAACGATTGTTCAGACGAAAAAAAGAATAACAACATCAAATTTGTAAAGAATGTTATGTTTTACAGTTTTGTAATAATTTCGAATGACATATGACGCATAGGAAACAATTTTTTGTGACTTTTGATGCTTCTTAGCCAGTTTAAAACGTCACAATAAAGGTTGATGCAAATATTCCGCTTTCTGACTTTCATTCACATGTTTATACTTTATTTCACTTTCTTTAACTAGTCTACAAGTAAAAATGGTCTGCCACATGGTATCTAGTTGTAGCGTGGGTTTACCATTAAGGGTGATAATTTCTAAGGGTTTCTTTATACCCACCGATTTAAAGAATTAATTTTACACCAAATCAAAGGCAAAACCTTTGACATAGCTTGCTGGTTTTATCTATTCTGATAAAAGTTATCTCTCTTTCACGGATAAATTAGGTCAGCCAGAAATTTGATCAACTCCTTTATTGAATACACTTGATTTTCGGTTATCTATAAAATACAAATTGAGCAGCAAATTGATCAGTAAAATGCGGCCAATTACTTAGCAAAATGTTAAACTTTTATAACATTAACAATTTTTGGACTTTTTACTTAAAAATTGAAAAAATATTCTAGAGACAATGTTCAGAAAATTTGTTATTTGAAAGTTGCTGGTAAGTCGCTCAGCCCCTTCAGTGTTGAAACAGTTTTATAACAAATAAGTAAAAACTTGTTTTATTCCAGTTTATACATTTATTGTTAAAATATAATATATCTACAATACGCCTGCCTTTGAAGATTAGATTAGACAACCCAGAAAATATACCGGAAGGCACGAAAAACATTTCATAAACATAACATATAGTTTTGGGGAATTTATGTTATTCACGAAGCCCCTCGATAAAGTTATTTGAAATGCTTGAAATATATAGGGCGCAAAGGTCTAAATATGCCACCGAATACAAAATTATAACAATAAACATTTCTAGCCCAAAAAACTAGCGGAACAGTTGTAAATTGCAAGTTGAAAATACTAAACACAAAACATGAATGTTACCTCCTTACATTAAAGAAATATTATACTTCTAATTTACTTAAATTAATCTAAAAGAATCTTATTTTAAAAACCTTTTATTTTTAAGAGTATTTAACCCGTAAAAAGATTCCTTTTAGAAGTTTTATGATTATCGTAATGGGCAAAGAGATACAAATTATTATTGTAAAAACTGAAAAATAGGTCACAACATGTAGCATATTAGGTCAAAATTAACCTTGAATACACATAAGTGTTAGTTTAGCAGGTATTCGTTCATCATCTGAATGGTAAACTAAAAATGATTCTAATTATGTTGGATAGTGTTTATGTCCAAATTTAAAATTGTATATAATAATGAACTTTGAATATAGTTGATTTCAGACGGTTCACTCGGGTGAACCGTTCATTTTCCTTTTATTGCAAGTCACACACTACAGACGAAAATGAAGATTCATTCGGCTTTATACCCTACTGTCGCCAAGCGATGTTGGGCGTATTGGAATTCGCTACACTACAGAACACGAGATAAAAAGACTGAGCCAGAGTGAACGTTCACTTTGTTCTCAGACGTTTCATTTTTCGTTCATTCGCCATCGAACAATGCCGAATGAACTTATACAACATTGCTGGATCGGGTCACTAATGAATTCATTCGGCACTTTTGATTCATTTTGTGTTGAGACGGTTCATTTCGAATGAAAGGCGAAAATGAACAAAAAGTGAACCGTGAAAAAATGAGTGTGTACTTATCATAGAGATTACTATATACCAGTTAAACATGGATATTACTTTACATCAAAACTTAATAATATCTAATCTAAAAAGGTATTAATATTGATTAAAATCAGTTAATAAGGATTCTTCAAACCATTTAATCCCTAAAAAGGGCTTCCTAATATTTTATTTTGCTTAGTAAGGTCTTAAGACGTTTATGATTATATTAATACGCGAAATTACAAATTTATTTTTCAAAAATCAGTAAAATAGGTAACAAAACGTTGGATATTATGTAACATTGTTTACAAATGAAGTATTTTTTGTCATGTTACATAAACCTTAAATATATAAGTAATTGTGTTCAGCGAGAATAGAATGGAATCAGTTATAAATGTGTAAAATAGATAAAATGCATTGTGAACAAAATATATGGTTGAAGTTACGAGAGTTCGGCGGTGACTCATATTTAAAACAAGTTGTGGGGTATAAATTGCTGATATAACTAAAAAGCACTGACTCATTTATTTTTCTATAATGTATATAGAAACGAATAAGACAAAATTCTTTATCGTATTATAAATTTATACCCCTCTTATAACCTCTTTTAAGTATAAGTCACCGCCGATCTATCGTGATTTTGACTATATATAAATATATCTGCAGCTTCGCACATACGGAATATATCTTTTTCTCAACTTTACTGCAACGTTTTTGCATTAATATCATATTAAAATATACAAATGTAACGTTTACATATCATATACGTTCAAACATCTATTTCATATATGTGTTTGCCAGAGTAGATTTGGTTTACGCGCCATATATCTAAGCTATTGTTAAGCAAAACAGAACAATTTAAAAAATACAGAATTATGTTACATAAATTAATAAATAACATTAGAGAAAAGCAGTGTTACCATATAGCAAAGTTATATATTAAAATATAGCATATTTCCCAAGTGATAACATAACAAATGATTTTAAAAAGAGCGCCATATGTACTCTTCTTTAAATAAGAATTCGTCTGAAGGGCTCGCAGCTAGATTGTAACCTGTGGCCAGTGGACGTTGGCCCATGTTTTCGGCAAGACATTAGTATCACAATCAGTGAACTAGAGTCTACAATGAACGCGAATGAACGGTTACGACAAGCCGTTGCTGGCATTGGCATTCTCGTAGTTTTGAATGTGTTGTGTTATGTACTCCAGAGCCTTGGCCCAGAGCTCCAAATAGTCAGATCAACACCCGAAACCGCGCGATTCAATGTTAGAACCGGCACAGACACCGGCTTTAGGCAGCCCTCCGTGTTGTTGGCAACGCTGGCTGGCTATTTTGTTTTCGGAGAATTCAGCACGTGTAACATTACACATGCGTTCGTGTGTACATCGATGAAATGTCAAAATAGAGTGTGAATTGATAGAGACTTATGTACATGGACTTATCTGTGTAATAATTATATGTGTTTGAGGAGTTAATATTGTTAGATGTTGTAATCAAATTGTGAGTGATAGGAACCGTAAATTTCGAGTGGAATGTTTAGTTTGACATTTGGTGAATACAGTGACGCGTGTATGAACATATTAATAAATATATTTGGCAGGACCAGCGAGATATTAGCGTCGGTCGGTTATGATAACCAAAAAAAACATGAATGACTGATAAATAAATAACAAATACTATATACTACATAATGTTTGATGACATGACAGCCATAAAAACAATGTCGGTATTATTGCCGCTTCTCCAATCTATATCCTGTACTATAATAATAATTATGATATAAATAAGTACATCTATATGAACTGTCAAATGTTAAATAATTTATATTAGATACGACCTTGCGTTTAGAAAAATGTCGGCCATATTTGTTACACGCGTGACTTAAGCATGGGAGAATAATTGATAGGTTAAATAATATTACAAAATGACAGTTGTAAACATACCATTGAGTTTGTCAATTGCTCTATCAGCAGAAGATTGATCAGGACAATCCACGAATGCATATCCTCCACGTTTGACTAATACCTCTGAGCAGGATAAATTATGATCTGAAAACAGTTGTCGTAAAGCAGATTCACCAGAGTCCATAGGTAAATTACCTACATACAGCTTGCTCATCGTCACATTTGCACTTTTTGCTGGATTCATTATAACTTAACACTAATTACACCTTCTATAAAAACAGTTTTTATTAATCCCTAAGGATTTCAATTATCACTCAGTCACTACACACACGGTACACGGTACGAACCGGCAATTCGCAGATCTACAGAAATAAATGAATAGCGTTTTCTGCGCATACTTATTTGCGCATATATACTCGTATAGATATGCAGTTCAAGCCCATGTGTCTGTGCGATGGTGATATTCATCTCTGTTACTCCACTGGGGCAAAGTGTGCGTCAGATTTAGGGTTATTCTCTTACTAACAATAAGTGCATAACGTGCATAACCTAACTGATTTCATTGGTCAGTCCGCCCACTTTTGTAATTGCATTTGTAATGCACATACTGTTAATTAGTGATTCAACACTTTGTTATTATTATTACGTAAGTTGCACCGGTACTGGCTACTCTTTAAATTGATAGTAGATAACAAAATATATAAACAGCAGTGTTTAAATACTGTGGCATTCTGAACAAAACACAATCGGTATCGGAAACGAATATAGCTGGACAATTGTTTAACAAAATAAATGATACATTAATGATATTTATTTAATGAAATAACAACAACCTAGTGAACGGTAACCACAGCGCATTATTATTACTAAGGTGCAAAACAAGTTTTACAATTTCTATGTACAAACATAGTATTTGTTTAGCTTCCGGTTCCGCATTTTTAACCAACTTACGAGATAAACATTATTGTAATAATCAAACGGTCCTTCCAGATTCGAACTTTAAACTGTGATCTTTTGACCCTGTTTTTGGGGACCCGTAAAACGTACACTCACTCTAATTAATATTGAAATCAAATTACATATTGAGAAGTGGTATTTTAAATACTATTTATTGGTTAAATGTACATTTAAGTTTAAAATCAGGGAACGGTTATTCTTGGACCGGTCAGATTTTCGAAATTCAGCTGTTAATTTGTAGATTTACAATTCCGGTTCCTGTTTCTTGCTCGCGGTTGTGGACCAATGCCAGCCATAATAGTGCCAGCAAAACGATAGAAAACTTATAGGATAATAACAAAATTATATAATGAAAAATGAAAGACGAACATATTGATTGCTTCACTATTTTGTTTATTTTTTTTCAAATCATCTAAATATGTTAAGACGATTCTCATTTATTTTTTGGACGTAAGCATAAAAGGCTTTCGAAAACTGATATTACTGAAAATACATATAGATTTCCAATAAATTAAAATGTAGCATTTGTAAAACAATTTCTTTGCAAATATCAGGACTATGGAGTCGGAGTCGGAGTCGGTAAAATTGTACCGACTCTGACCCCGGCTTGAACTACGTACAGTCAAAAAAAAAATTATATTATTTTACTAAAATATTTAAAAAATATAAATTAAAAAAATAGTGCTCCAATATTATTTCAAGATGTGGGGTATAAGGATGGTGTCCTTATAATTATCTTGGTTCTTTAATGACTGTTTCAATTATTAATATTTTCAATAATATTAAGATTATATAAAAAAATCTCATTTGAAATGCTGATAGTTAACTTTATCAGAATATATAATATACATTTCTAGAATTTAAGATATTATTCAGAGACCAAATGGGCTTGTGGCCTTATTTATTAGTGGTTGATTGAAATTGATGTTAATAAATGTGTATTGGCGTGTCTATTTTATTAAATATCTAAATATTGACGGAGATATAGTAATTAAAAATTTGAATTGTAGTTTTAGCGCTAGAAATGGTCGGCCATATTTGTATGACATGAAATGCATTTTAACGTCAGTTATTTGTTGAGTAGGTCAATGTTGTGGTAATGTTTTGTAGCTGTTGGTAGTCGAAATATCCAGTCAAATCAAAGAATAATAAGTTTTTATTTTATTTAACCCTGCTAAGGCAGACATAATATTTGAATTTTATGGTTTCTTGAAATAGCTGTAAATAATATTTGATATTTTGATATATAAATACATATAGCAGAGATTTATGAGCTGTAAGGTTAGTAGCGGTTGTGATGTCAATCCCTTTAATAATTAAAGAGACAAAATGACTTTTTTAATTGTTAATATCTCTTAACATATAAGGAGTTATTAAAAAATAATTAAACATTTAAGGTAACCCACTTTATCAATATATAGTACACTTTTATAGAAATTAAGACATACGACACAAGCCCATTAAAGTGTGCTCTTTGAGAAAAATGGACAATGGCATGTAGTAAGCTTCAAAAGGGCGACCACCACCATTTCTTTCTTTACCAAATTTATACAGGACTGTACACTGATTATACAGATATTGAACACTGTATTGAATGGGGTGTAAGATAAATTAGCACTGGGTACAGTGGAATTTGATATAAAATTAAACGGGAGAAAATAATTAGATAAATAAAATTTACAAATTCGCACTTGATAAAAGGGTATTTTTGTATACATTTCTTTTTAGTAAAGTAAAAGTTTAAATTCCTTTCAACTTGACTTTCAAGTCAACTCAAAATATGAATCTTACATTACATTCATATCATTTTTTCTTAAACAAAACCTAGTAATACTTAGTACTACCTATTAACTACAAATTCATTGATATTCACTCACCGGTCTGCTAATACGATGTCATGGATTTATTTGACGATTTCATCAGTAGTCAGTCATACCTAAACCACGCTTGAATTCATTGAACCAATATCTGATGGTTGTCATCGAAAGTGAAGAGTCCGCAGAACCGTTTTCCAACTTGTCTTTGACATCTACACATGTTTTTCTATCACTTTCTCCTTGGTTAAAATCTCAAATTTGCTTGTTTCCAACATTTATTGAAACAAAAGTACACAATCAATTTATCTGTAATGACAGTCGTTGTTTGAAAGATAACACAAATTTGTGATGCTACCTGACTTCAAACACGTGTAATAAATATTACAAACATTGCTACGAAACCACGCCTTTACTTTACAGCAGATTAACTTACAAGAAGAGAACGATTCTAGGAACGCTAGGAATTTATACAGTGGCGTTGCTACCGCCATATCAGCCGTATCAATGATACGGGGCCCCCAGGCTACAGGGGCCCCAAGCGTGTGTAAGCAAAAATTCGGTTTTTTTTCACTATTTGAAATCATTAATCCTGTTTCTAAAGCTCTACAGCTACAACATGAAATAAATAACTTACAGAAAGCTAGAATTTTACTATGTAGTCTTTTGAATTGACTGAGAGAAATAAGAAATCAAAATTCATTTCATGGTCTGCTGAACGAGTCCAAAATAACTGTTTTCAAAAATAAAGGAAAGAAGATAACGAAGCGCTTTTTTGATGAGCTAAATACAGTAAATACAGAAATTCATTCCATTAAGGAACTCATGGAATTATTGCTGATACAATTCAATAGCCATCCAGTTTCCCGAAGGTAATAACAACATGCTTTCTATTCTTGGACCTTCCGGTTACAAGTGCAACAGATGAAAGAAGTTTTTCGAAATTAAAACTGATAAAAAAATATCTATACACTTCTACCGGACAAGAAAGGCTATCAGACTAGTCAATATTGTCTACAGAGGCAGAAAATTTAGAAAAACTAAAATCGTCTTCAACTACGAATGATTTAATAAATAAGTTCGCTGAACAAAAGGCAAGAAAAGTGTATACTTGTTTGATTTGAATTGTTTGGCTAGTGTAGTTCCTAGGAGTATTAATTGTGTGTGATAACGTACAAACAATATATAATTATCTTAATTCAATGCGAGCGTTTTTGCGAAAAATGTTTACCCATTATTTGGGCCCCCCAACAAATTTTGACTGCCACTGAATTGAATTTATACCATATTTGAAATTCATTCCACTTAAAATGAATCGCTAATTCAGATTACACATAACTCTTATCCTACACAATTTTCATTAATCAAATAAATCCAATAGTTGTATTTAGACATAATTAATTTTAGTCTGACCCATAGTAAACACTGGTATTTATAATTACGGTTTACAGACATTTACAGAACGAATTGTACAAAAACACAAGAATAATTATAATAATATTAAAACTAATAATTAATGAATTAACAATAGCCATTTCGTATACCTATAAATTATTCTTAATAATAAAGTTAACTATATTTGATGCCTTATTAAGATCTACAATGGGCTTGTGTCCTATGTCTTAATTTCTATAAAAGTGTACTATATATTGATAAAGTGGGTTACTAGAACCTCAAATGTTCAATTATTTTTTAATAACTCCTTATATGTTAAGAGATATTAACAATTAAAAAAGTCATTTTGTCTCTTTAATTATTAAAGGGATTCAACGTTGAACACATTCCAAGTGCATGTGACATCACAATCCTTGTGTAAGCTCATAATTCTCTGCTATATGTATTTATATATCAAAATATCAAATATTATTTACAGCTATTTCAAGGAACAATAAAATTACAATATTATGTCTGCCTTAGCAGGGTTAAATAAAATAAAAACTTATTATTCTTTGATTTGACTTGATTATTTGACTACCAACAGCTACAGAACATTACCACAGCACTCACCTGCTAAACCAATAACTGACGGTAAAATACATTTCATGTCATACAAATATGGCCGGCCATTTCTAGCGCTAAAACTACAATTCAAACTTTTAATTGCTATATCTCCGTCAATATTTAGATATTAAATAAAATAGACACACCAATACACATTTATTAACATCAATTTCAATCAACAATTGAAAAATCGACCACTAAAAAATGAGGACACAAGCCCATTAAACTCATAATATTTACGGTGAATTTGTGCACTTCCTTAGGCCGGGTTCACACATGCGTGTTCGATTATTTAAGGTCAAGTAGACGTGCAGGATAATTTTGTAGTCGAACATTCGTCTTATCTCATAACACATTCATTTAAAACAATTCATTTAAACAAATTCATTTAAAAGTTTGTGATAAAACAAAATCTCACTTTAATTTAATATATTTTTGTATTTTTTAGATTAACTGGAATATTATGTTATTTTGATTATTTGGTTATTTCATTATCTATTGTTATTAAATATTTAGTTCGATTTGTTTTTTTGTTGTTTTATATTCACAACGTTTGAACGTTCTGTTGCTGGTTCAAATCAGTCTTAATACAGCTCCCAAACCAACAAAAGTTGGTCTGAGAGTTGTATTAGGACTAATTTGAACCAGCCAAAACAACAAAATAAAGGCAAACTAAATAAAATTAAGGATAACCATATTTTGTGCTGTATATATTCTATTACTTCATTGAATTTGTAATATAAGTGTGTCAAAATAAAATCCAGAACTGTTTCACTTACTAAACTTAATACTGGTTTCACACCAGAGAGACAAAACCACAAATCACGAACAAAAACTGTTTTTCTGGACAAAAACACCAATGTTTACACCAAAGAGACAGTTCTTAAAACATTTTTGCCTTTAAAAACTGTTTTAGTAAACAAAACACATTCCCATCTGGAGTCGGTAAGATCAAAGGAAAACACGTTTGTTGTTGTTTTTAGTCTGTTTAGTTTCAACACGCAGTTTTGTTTTTTGTAGACATTTGCACTTGTCAGTTGTTGTTTATCATTTGGCGTATAAAAAAGTGCAGAATGCGGTGGACAAACGATAAGACCAGCAATTTAATGTCAATTGTATCGCCAACACAATAATTTGTGGGATACTAAATATTTAAGGGACACACAGAAAGCACTAAAAACAAAACCAGTCTGTTCAATGTGAACAGTCTGTTTTCGAAAAACAGAACATTTTTCAAAACTGTCTCTTTGGTGTAAAGTTGGCATAAGTCAACCAAATTCAGAGAAGCTATTTTTTTCAAACAACAAAACTACAAAAAACAGTTATTACTATTACAGATTATTATTAATATTATTAGTTGATACAAATTATTCATTAAGGGTAATAAATGTTTATAATGAGTTTGTGTCCTCATTTTTTCGTGGTCGATTTTTCAATTGTTGATTTAAATTGATGTTAATAAATGTGTATGGCGTGTCTATTTTATTAAATATCTAAATGTTGACGGAGATATAGTAATTAAAAATTTGAATTGTAGTTTTAGCGCTAGAAATGGTCGTCCATTTGTATGACGTGATATGCATTTTATACGTCAGTTATTTGTTGATTAGGTCAGTGCTGTGGTAATGTTTTCTAACTGTTGGTAGTCGAAATAATCAAGTCAAGCCAAAGAATAATAAGTTCTTATTTTATTTAACCCTGTTACGGCAGACATGATATTGAAATTTTATTGTTTCTTGAAACAGTTGTAAATAATATTTGATATTTTGATATGTAAATACATATAGGAAAGATTTATGAGCTATAAGGTTGGTAACCTGTAAACTTGCCAGAGTTCTGTCAAGAATATTTTTTTTTTTACGCTCTGTTGTATAAAAGAGATAGCAAATAGCGGTGGTGATGTCACATGCAGTTAGAATGTTGTACAACGTTGAATCCCTTTAATAACTTTGGTATTTGTTAATATCTCCTGAAATATAAGAAGTTACAAAAAAATAATTGGACATTTGAGGTTCTAGTAGCCAACTTTATCAATATATAGTACAGTTTTATAGAAATTAAGACATAGGACACAAGCCTATTATCATTGTGTAGGTTATATTTTAATGGTATAGTCGTCAACGTCTGTGTGTACAGCACCTCGAACATGGCCGATGCAAATATTTGGGCATCACCAGAATCAAAAGTAATCATTGCAAAACTCCACTTCACCTGTACAAAATTAATATTAAATCCGACGATAGATGTCAATGTGGTGAAGAAAGAACTTTGGATCATATTATATTTGAATGCATAAATTATAGTTTAGAAAGATCAAAATTGAATAGTGATATATCAGATATGATTAAAACTTTTCCTGTTAATACTAAATTTTTGTTAAGTGATTCAAAGTTAATTAGTTAGTTATTGAAATATTTAGAAATTTGTAAAATTGAATTATAAATTATAAAAGATGTATAAAAAATGTTTGATGGTGGCTATGACGAAAGAAAGTCAAGGCAAATAAGTAAATAAATATAAAAAAAAAATATTTGGGCGCTTTGATCTATTCTATTTTACCGACACTAAACAGAAAATGTTTGTCGTTGTGTACGGATTCTAAATGTTTGCCAAATAACGAACTTACTTTACACACATTTGTCTTTGTACACAAAAACCAAATGTTTGGACCCGAACACGACCATAGAGCATTAGTTTCGTCAACTTGTGCAATTTATTGGGTTTTTATATCACAGTATAGTTTTCATTTCTTTCATCCTTTTTCACACAGAGTGTGCATTTAATTTTACATTTTAATAGATATTAAACTATTCTTGATTACATTTGTTACACTAACAATAACCTTTTTACCATCTATTTTTATATCGTTTTTCACAAGTCATCCAATTGACTGTGGCAATGTTGATTCAAGCTAGCGCAGGTAACTAGTTCTATTAGAAAATCTTAAGAAAAATAAATGCTAAGAAATTACTTGCACAATACCATTATACTATATTTTATTATTCCCACAGGACCCTATTTAAGGATTCCCGTTTGGGACACCGACAAAACCTGCCAGGATTCACTGCGACAACCCTTTTATATTGGTGATAGTCCTGTTCCGTTAGGTTATCCTGTTGTCTTGTCCTGTTGCCCAGGTCAGAAAGGTCGTGGGACGATTCCCATTTGGGACGTTTACCTGCCTTAATTTAAAATTAGCAAGGGTTCGCATCGGCCGGGCCACACCAGGCCATTAAAGTTCAATTATATTGTTACGGCGTATATTATTATAATTAAGATGATCTGGTTTCGTTTTAATAGAGGAACAAGTTAAAAATACGTTACTCCAAGAATCTGTCAATATCCCATGTGGGAATCTCCACACTGGCACCTCTAGAGATGGATCCATACACTAAGATTGAAAGGCGGTTACTTCAAAATAAACCGTTAGAGTTTTCGTAAGTATAGGTACTGGTATTCTGTAACTACACTATGAAATTACTTTTTAACGTACTACTAGAGTGCTGAAATGGTTTTGTGACCAAAATTCCAATAGGTTCAAATAGTAATTAGTATAGGCATAAGAATGTTCTCACAGAGCAGTTACGATTTCAAACATTCAAATAACACCTTAGGACTACTGTCCACGGCAGCTTTAGTCGTAAGTTGCATGCAAGCTGCAAATGAAGCCAAACGTATTCTGCATCTCACTTCTATCCACGTAACGTAATACAAGCTTCACGCAAGCTGCAAGTAGGGTCACTTCTCAGAAGTTTAGCATTGAGAAAATGTCGAGTGATAAAGAAGATGTGGTTATAGCATACGCTTTTATTAGAAGAAGACGAATCAAACGTAGAATGTATTGGCTTCATTCATACATCGAGAAGAACATTAACCGCAGATTGTTTGTTGCTGCAAGAGAGTCATCAGAGGATGATTCAGTAATTCAATCAGTATACCGAATGATTATTGTTCAATAATATGAACAAAAATGACTGCCGAGCCCGTCACTTATAAAAGAATATTACGTCTATGCGTCGTGCAGTACGCTAGAGCTATGACGTGTTGTAACACAGGCTGCATGACGGTTGCTTGTTACTAAGCAAATGCGTCATTGCAGCTCCGTGGACAGAGTTGTACTATTTTGCTAATAATATATTATTAAAACTTGTTAAAACCTCGTTACCATCTAGTATTTAAATTTTAAGTTTTTCTTTTAATACTATGTTTTAACCTTAAATTTGTATGTTTTAGCCACAGAACTATAAATTTAAATGTACTTAGTGCGCATGTGCCGTGCGTATTACCATCTTTATTTAATTTAAATTACGATATTTAATATAATTATTTATATTTCTTTATTTTTCACAAGCTGAATTTCATTTTACTTATAACAAGTAGACTTTAATCGATTCACACGAAAGTCCACTGTACTGTCAACAACTTTATGTTGTACTATGAGGAAGTATACAGTAAACATACTTCCAAAACTAAAATTAAAATGACAACTAAACTTATGAAACAAAGTTTCTTTTTATATATATATTACAGTGATTTCACAACTGCTTATCGTTTAATTCGGTTATATCTTAATTTAATTGTCCTGTATTATAATGTTCCAAGTGAGAGTTTATATACTCCAGCGATTTATATGGTAGCTCGAAAACGGCTCACTGCATCTTTTTGAAAATTTCCTGTTTCGTAGAGAAGAAAATTCTAAGACTTTTGGCGTCCTCGGATCTTTCCCTGAATTTCCTGGAAACCCGTAATTTTGGAAAAACTAAAAAAAATGTTTGTACTTTTTGCTCTATAACTTTTAATTCGTAAAAGATAGAAAGTTGAAATTTGGCATGTGTATCTACGCATATTGGCATATTCTGTATTACCCTTATAAATAAAAAATTATATTAAAACGAAAACAGTAGCTGAGAATTACACTTTATGTTGCTTTAAATTAACAACCTCTAACTGTAATATCTATTATATCTTGTAAATAATAATTTAAATATAAATTCGGTTACCAGACATTATTTTACTGTAACTTATCAAAGTAACGCAAATAAACATTTGTCTTTATATTTTAAACCCTTTTTTCAGATTTAGAAGTTGTAGCGATCGAAGCCGATGGAACTGGTTAATAATAAATAAATCAGCTGTCGTCGGGACGGCGCAGCGTCGTGGGCCTGGACGCGTCGTAGTACAGCGTCCATTCATATTTCACATGCAACAAGTTGTTGTTTAGATACAAACCCGTCATGAGCTGGGACAACTACAATAGAGGGAATATTCAATGCCCATAAATCCTGTATTCCCAATCGGGACGGGACCCTTGCCATTAAACGGGATAGCGGGATACCGGGATATCTGGATGGGCCAAATCAACTTGATATACTAACAATGCCAACTCCCGTGAGAAGATAATAACGGGCTGATGCCCCTGGACTCGTACAACGCTGGAGAAAGTTATCCAGAAACGGGCCGTTAGGAATCTGGTATTTTAAGTTTGGGCAACGGTTATTTTCATTGAAATTTGATATATTCAAATGGACAGGTATGGACAACTTGAAATAGATATAAAATAAACAACCAATTGTCTAACTATGTGTTGGGATTGTTCTTGCAGAGTTGAATGAAAGATTATATTTACCAAGTATATTTTTTTTTTATATTTATTTACTTGACTTTTTTACCCTTGACTTTCTTTCGTCATAGCCACCATCAAACATTTTTTATACGTCTTTTATAATTTATTATTCAATTTTTCAAGTTTCTAAATATTTCAATAATTCACTAATTAATTTTGAATCACTTAACAAAAATTTAGTATTAACAGGAAAAGTTTTCATCACATCTAATATATCACTATTCAATTTTGATCTTTCTAAACTATAATTTATGCATTCAAATATAATATTGACATCTATCGTCAGATTTAATATTAATATTGTACAGGTGAGCTGGAGTTTTGCAATTATTACTTTTGATTCTGATTATAGTTGATATAATTTTGCGGGACTCATTTCTAAATTTTCTCTTCTTACTTAAATTTCGATGTAACATGAAACCTGTGTTTCTCAAATTGAAGTTTAATTTTTTGATTATATTAAAAATTTCATATGAAGGTAATTTCACTTTCATCTCAATTTCTAAATTTATTGATTCCTTTGTCAATTTATCCGCAATTTCGTTTCCTCTTATTTCACAATGTCCTGCTATCCACATAAATTTTATGGTATTATTCTTATTTATTATATTGAAATACATCTCCTTAATTTTGCATGTCAAAATATCATTATTTGATTTGTTATCATTAGAATTTAATTTTTTTAAAACACTTATGTTTCTTATGACTTAGTATGTATGTATCACTTAGGTATCTTAATAATTAAAGTTCATATATTTATAATGAGCGGTGAATACAAATATACTTAATTATTTACTATAATTACAGCACTATGTTATATGTTGAATCAAGCATATCGATATCCTGAAGTGGCCGTACGCGGAAGACACAACTGCTTTAAAACAACATTTCCGCAAGCCACAAAACATGAATGTTCCCGAGTCAAGATTTAGCGCATTTTTAGAATATCTAGATTCTTATTTCCATCCTTATTCCTTGGATACGACGATGTTAAGGTATCAACAGCGTTTCAAGCGTTTAAATTGAAAGCCTATTTGACGACATACCTTCAATTTAAAATATCATTTCGATAGGTAATCAAGTTTATCTATATTTTAAAAACACAACGCTTTTCTATATCCATTTTCATAACTGTGATATGGAATGGAAAAATTAAAATATATTACATATATATACTATTTAGGAATTTATTAAAACACAAAATAATTCTCTTGAAAACTATTATTTTTTTTATATGTGCAAAGATGCATAAAGAAAAAAATAAATGCATGAAGATAAAGATAATCATGGACTCCATAATTGACGTTGTGAGGAATAACTATGCATATTGTTAAGTTATTATAAAATTAGGTAAAAAGGAATTGACAATTTAAATAATAAACTTCAAATGTCTTTTTTTTGATTTCAGGTAAGATAGTATGATTTAAATGGGCTTGTGTCCTCATTTTTTAGTGGTCGATTTTTCAATTGTTGATTGAAATTGATGTTAATAAATGTGTATTGACGTGTCTATTTTATTAAATATCTAAATATTGACGGAGATATAGCAATTAAAAATTTGAATTGTAGTTTTAGCGCTAGAAATGGTCGCCCATATTTGTATGACATGAAATGCATTTTTACGTCAGTTATTTGTTGAGTAGGTCAGTGTTGTGGTAATGTTTTGTAGCTGTTGGTACTCAAACAATCCAGTCAAGTCAAAGAATAATAAGTTTTTACTTTATTTAACCCTGTTAAGGAAGACATAATATTGAAATTTTATTGTTCCTTGAAATAACTGTAAATAATATTTGATATTTTGATATATAAATACATATAGCAGAGATTTATGATCTGTAAGGTTGGTAACCTTACACAAGGATTGTGATGTCACATGCATTTGGAGTTTGTACAACGTTGAATCCCTTTAATAATTAAAGAGACAAAATGACTTTTTTAATTGTTAATATCTCCTAACATATAAGGAGTTATTAAAAAATAATTGAACATTTGAGGTTCTAGTAACCCACTTTATCAATATATAGTACACTTTTATAGAAATTAAGACATAGGACACAAGCCCATTAAACGTTGTAATTATTATAATGTGTATGTAAATTATTAAAATAGAAGTCTATGATTTCAGAACAACACATAAGTTTGATTAAAAATTTACGATTCATAATAAAGTTGGAGATTGTCTTGAATGAAATTTTTATATTACTTTATTATGATCTATAGTTCTTTCTTCCGATTTTGCATGCACAAAGGTTCATTTCAGCTTTGTGACATTCGCTTCGAAATTTTTAGTCTTTTTCTTTATCTCTTCATCTTATTTTACAGTGCTATAAGTACTTCTTACAGGAAAATTTATTGTATCTAAAGTAAGCAAATACTTTTCTTAATTTTGCTTCCTATTTAAATCCTCTTCTTTAGCCTATTCCTCGTTTTCTCTTTAATTTTTATATACTCGTATAATAAAGATGGTAACAATGTAATGATGGAAAGAAAGTAATTAATATTAATTATATAAATTACAGACTCACGATGCTTGCACACTAAGTACATTCGAAATAAAAACTCAAAAACAAAAACACTGCAAGAAACGCATATTCTATTCTGTGACTAAAACATAGCAGATAGAAAATATAAGGCAATGGAACACTTAGCTTGAAGTAGATTGAAGTAAGCTAGCATGTACATAACTGGATTGCAAGATAATTTCCTATTTGAGAAGTAGAAAATGAACCTTGGAATTAGCTTATGACAAAATGTGAAATTTGAACTGTAAGACAATTTTCTACCTAAATATAATTTAAGTTTAAAACCTAAAACTTAAAATTGAAACACTTAAGCCTCCTTCCCACTGTTTTGATATTTAATTTACGTTTTTATTTAATATTTTAATCTACATTTCAGGTTTTCAGAATAGACATTCCTTGTCACATTCGTGTTTTAATTTGAAATTAGCTAATTTAGTTGATGCACATGCATCGTTACTAATATAAATTTTGACAGTTGGACAGAATTGAACGAGGAATAATTAAAGTTGCTGTTTTTAATAACAATTAGTAATAGAAATTAGGTTTAAAAAAATGTGGATTCTTTTAAGATTTGCCAAGAATCATTTTGACAGATCTGTCACACTTGGGAGGTTATAAAACAATACTGGTTTTTTTTTAATTTAGTATTTTTAATTTAGAAACATTGAACCTTATGCCGATGTCATACCAGAGAGACAGTTCAACAAAACACGAACAAAAACTGTTTTTCTGAACAAAAACAACAATGTTTACACCAAAGAGACAGTACTTAAAACATTTTTGTCTTTAGAAACTGTTTTGGTAAACAAAACATATTCCCATCTGGAGTCGGTAAGATCAAAGGAAATCACGTTTGTTGTTGTTCTTTAGTCTGTTTTGTTTGAACACACAGTTTTGTTTTTTGTGAACATTTGTGCTTGTCAGTTGTTGTTTATCAAGTTTATCATAATTTTTATGGGACACACAGAAAAACTCTGGTGTGAAACCGGCATTATAATAAGGTTTTAAAAAATCAAAGAAACCGTAAATTAAAAATGGTGCAGAGAATGAATACGTATATTCTCAGATGCTATACAATTTAAATTAAAAAGAAAATTAAACAGTGTGTGGGAATGATACGTTACCACCACAAAAATATTTTTAATTAAATATTTAAATGTTGAAAAAGAAACGTTTTCTGATTTTTTTAGTATTGTTATTTTTTTCTCACAATACTCACTTAGTAATCATTTTGGTGTCACTTTGCCTTCATATTGAAGGCGCGTATGATTTTTTTGTCCCATGTTTTACAGTTCAGTTTCTTACAGTCTTTCATATGAAATGTCTATTTGATCAGTTACAAATGGCGAAACCACTCCAAGTTAATGCGAACTATAATTGAAATCTACGGACACTTCACCAAATGGGCTTGTGCCCGCCCTCATTTTTTAGTGGTCGATTTCTCAATTGTTGATTGAAATTGATGTTAATAAATGTGTATTGGCTTGTCTATTTTAATAAATATCTAAATATTGACGGATATATAGCAATTAAAAGTTTGAATTGTAGTTTTAGCGCTAGAAATGGTCGGCCATATTTGTATGACGTGAAATGCATTTTAACGTCAGTTATTTGTTGAGTAGGTCAGTGCTGTGGTAATGTTCTGTAGCTGTTGGTAGTTAAATAATCAAGTCAAGTCAAAGAATAATAAGTTTTTATTTTATTTAACCCTGCTAAGGCTGACATAATATTGAAATTTGATTGTTCCTTGAAATAGCTGTAAATAATATTTGATATTTTGATATATAAATACATATAGCAGAGATTTATGAGCTGTAAGGTTGGTAACCTTACACAAGGATTGTGATGTCACATGCACTTGGAATGTCTACAACGTTGAATCCCTTTAATAATTAAAGAGACAAAATGACTTTTTTAATTGTTAATATCTCTTAACATATAAGGAGTTATTAAAAAATAATTGAACATTAGTAACCCACTTTATCAATATATAGTACACTTTTATAGAAATTAAGACATAGGACACAAGCCTATTGTTTACTGAGTATAGACCACGAGCCTCCAATCACAATGCAGAGTAACCTTACATTTATATTTTCTGGAGTAAGATGTATTTTACTTAATGAAAAATGGACTTATGTTTTATTTTGATTTTTAATTAGGTTTGTCAACCAGTTCTTTAAGATCTAGTCAACCTACAACCTACAACCTACAACCTACAACATGCAGATGGTGCATCAAGGGCTCCTCGGCTTCCTGGACAGTGTACTAGCCCGGTCTTTGTCTTCTAATATATTATTAAATATATATTATTTGCAATGTCCATATTTTTATAACATGTGACGGTCAGAACCTGGTAGGGCTGACAGGGTTGGCAAGAGTGGCAGGGCTGCACGGGCTCTCTCGATAACAATAATTAAGAGAATGTCTTTCGTCCATATTTACGAGTATTTATTTAAAAGAATATTAATAATGCCTTGGTTTTTATAATATTATGAAACTAAACCCCGTCATTTGTCTTTCATCAATATGGTGCTTTCATATAAATATTTTTTGCTAGCAAGGCTTTGTTGGTTATATATTATAATTCAAATGGGCTTATGACCTCATTTTGTAGTGGTCGATTTTTCAATTGTTGATAGAAATTGATGTTAATAAATGTGTATTGGTGTGTCTATTTTATTAAATATCTAAATGTTGACGGAGATATAGCAATTAAAAGTCTGAATTGTAGTTTTAGCGCTAGAAATGGTCGGCCATATTTGTATGACGTGAAATGCATTTTAATGTCAGTTATTTGTTGAGTAGGTCAGTGCTGTGGTAATGTTCTGTAGCTGTTGGTAGTCAAATAATCAAGTCAAATCAAAGAATAATAAGTTTTTATTTTATTTAACCTTGCTAAGGCAGACATAATATTGGAATTTTATTGTTCCTTGAAATAGCTGTGAATAATATTTGATATTTTGATACATAAATACATATAGCAGAGATTTATGAGCTGTAAGGTTGGTAACCTTACACAAGGATTGTGATGTCACATGCACTTGGAATGTGTACAACGTTGAAACCCGTAATAATTAAAGAGACAAAATGACTTTTTTAATTGTTAATATCTCTGAACATATAAGGAGTTATTAAAAAATAATTGGACATTTGAGGTTCTAGTAACCCACTAGAACCCACATTTTTGAAGAAAATAAGAATTAGTTACAGCTGAAATTTTGTAATTACCTAAGAGACATATTAGTTAACCTATTTATAAAAAAATAATTTCATTAAATAATGAGGTTTTAGATGTTCGGTTGCGTTTTATTTTCCTATATTAAAACAGCAATATAAGACACTAATTGGTGAATTTATATATTATGTAATAATATTTATGTTATTTAATACTTCTACAGTCTATTATCACTTAAATATTTGCTTAAATGTTCCGATTAGTCATGTAATTTAAAGTTCGATTTAACACCGAATTGATTTACCCCACTAGTCCGAATCGACTGCTATCGAATCGGCTGCGTACTTCACCGACGTTCATGTACTCATAGTTATCGCAATTTTTCGGTTAACCTAGACAGTTAATGGATTCCGATTCTGCTAAAACATCGGCAAACGGCGAACGATTTACTGTTATTTCCTATTACTATTGCAATAACTATGAGTACAGCAACCGACCCGAAGCTTGGCTAACTAAACGTTATGTTGACGCCGAATTACGTAGACAGTGTGAGTGCAATTATTTACTTTTTCTCAGTTTACTTGTCCAAGGAGCCCCCATATGGGGTGGGTCCAGGTGGGTCTGTAACTATACCTTAGCTACGGCACTGCTGAACTCTTACAAATAAAGTTCTCTGACAATTTGACAGATGAGTGAAAAACTTCAGATGAGACAAAATTCAAAAATAGAGATATCAGAGTCAGAATATTGATAATTTAAAATTATTGATACTTATCTGAGTTTTCGTTATCATAATTTTTAAAATAGGCTAAAACGAATGGTTTGGTTTTCTCCAATATTATTGTTATTTATTTAACTAGTGTATTTTGAATAAAAAAACTGCAAATTATATACGTAAACTTAACCTGAATTGACAGTCCTTTAAATTTTAGCAGCGCCATTTTCGGTAATCTGCAATTGCTTTTAACTTGATTTTAAAAACTGCAAAATGTCAATAATAAAAACACTTTGAAAACCAGTAATTGTTTTAAGTGAGTCAATAGACACCTATTCCTT